>CM052896.1:86274603-86292231 GCA_028534135.1 Potos flavus
TAACTTTGAGTCCAGCAAGGTGAGGATTGGGGCTTAAATGGAGAATTCTTTCAGAATCTTGGATGCTTCCACCACAGCTGTGATTCAAGTGATCCTTGGTGAACAGGTCAAACTATGTCCATTCTGCACTGTGGTGACAAAATGTGAAATGCATCTGTAGAAGTATTCGACTAAGGTTAGGAACTTGGAGTGGCAGCTACCATTCTAAGATGGCTAAAATATTTGAGAACAATTATCTGACCTCACAGAGAGTAAAAAGGTGACCTAGGCAGTTAGCTTCTGATTCCTTGAACTCACAAGTTTCTAAAGATCCTCTGAGCTTCAGTTTCCTCATGCAAAAAAAAAAAAAAAAAAAAAGGAAGCAATGATACCTACCCTGCTGGGTTTTGGTGATTTTTAGAGGTAATATATCTATATATATCTGGCTGAATGCTAATATACACTAAACACTGAATAAATGATAGCTATTAGGATCATAAATGTGTTTCAGATTTGTTTAGAAATAACTAGATAGTTGGCTGCCCAAGAAAGTCCAAATAAAGGACATATGGGAGGCCAGATTATTAGCATACTAACATAGACACAAAGTACATGATTGGCACCTCTCTTTTCCTCCAATATGAAGCTAGGCAAGAGGCCCTACGTTCATATATTCACCAGAGCTAAAACATGGCACAGAATGAAGGGCATGGCTCCATTTTTCAGTTGCTGGAAACATGTTTAAAAGGTAGATTTGTTTTCCTGGCAGAACCTCATGAGGCAAAGAAAACATGCTAACAATAATTAGTGTGTTGGAGCATTTACTATGTGCCAGACCTTGTGCTGAGCACTCTCCTGGATTTTTTTCCCGACTGGCATTTTCCTCCATCTGTCGGCCCTGAGAGATCCATGTTCTCCGATTCTGGTCCAGGAGGTAGTAGATGAGCTAGATTGAGGAACTTTAAGTTTATCCCATTCAACTCGATCTAGTTAGATCTAGCCTGTTGGTGTAGATGGTTGTGACCTTTTTGTGCTCTAATTCAATCATTTACCATTATTGCTTTTTCTGTCTTCAAGCTGTCTGAAAATTTCATCATTGGGCCATGAATACCCTCATTTAAGTTGCCAATAAAAGCAACAGCTAGTTAGGGACAAGGATAAAGCTCTGCTGAATGCTTTTAGAAATCTCTCTCTGGGGTGACTTTGACTCGTAATTCAGCATTCTCTGGGTTTGCTATACTATGCTTGTAAACAGTCCATTTATCCATTGGTCTGCAAAGATATCATGATTCCTGAAAAGCAGATTTATAATATCTAGAGCAGCTTTGTGATTCCCTACCACACCACTAATCTTAGGAAAAAGAGCAATAAAATTGTCATGGGTGTTCTTGAATTCGGGGTGGTTCCTTGTGATTACCATTTCCTCTTTCAGTGCTTACTGTCTTTTAAATAATCCATTCTAGAATATTTCCTAGAATAATGACAGATGTACCTACCACCCACTTTGGTTTTAAAAAAGTCATATTCTTCCCTTTGTTGAAAATCAAAAATAAAAAATTGTATTCTCCAGATTTCTGGTACCTCTTCTGTTTTCTGTGGGATGTCATTGATGATCTCAGAAAAGTTTTAGAAAAGAGATAAACTAGAAATCAGATTTTAAGGTGTTGAGCTAACTGGAGGGGACTAAAAGCCAGATCTTAGATTTCATAATGTCTTTTCTTAATATGTTCAAAGCATTTTTGTTTTGTTTTGAGTTCAGGCATAAGAGTAAGAATTTCATCCCACTAGGAAATTTATGTATAGATAGCCCTTTGGCTTATTTTTGGCACTTTTTCTTTCTGTCAGGTGGTTATTTTCATAATAGCACAATTTGTTGAACTTGGCACCATTCTTGCCCTTTTTTATATGCAAATCATGCTGTTTCAAATATATCTTTGATGATTACAAATTGCCTGGATAGTTGGGATTATCAGAAAAAGAGTATCATAAGAATTGTATTTAATAAAGAGTTTCGGCTATTAGTCTTTCAAAGCTTTTCATTTCAATCTTTTATTCTTAAAAGATAAGAGGCCTACAAGAGGCTTGATTTCAAGCACTCAACTTTGGTTTGTCCGGATGCATAATTGAGCTTCTCTTTTTCATTCTGAGAATCAGCTACAGAACACTAGAGTCTGCAGCGTTGGTCAGTATCTCTATCTAGTACGGTATATATCACATTTTAAGGCACATTCTGGTAAGGGGTGACTCTGGAACTTGCTGTCTGGAACCTGGGAGTCAGGGACCTTGGATGGATTATGTAGCCTATTTTCTAGAGCAATGTTAAAACAAATCACCCCAGTGCTGGAAAGTTTACTATTATCTGGACTGCTTTTTTTTTTTTTTTTTTTTTTAAGATTGTATTTGTTTATTTTGAGAGAGAGAGAGAGGGAGAGAATGAGCAGGGGAGGGGCAGAGGGATATGGAGAGAGAATCTCTAGCAGACTCACTGGTGAGCATGGAGCCCAATGCAGGCTGATCCCACGGCCCTGAGATCATGACCTGAGCCGAAACCAAGAGTCAGATGCCCAACCAACTGAGCCACCCAGGTGCCCCTGGGCTGCTTTTTTAAACACCAAGATTAAAGTCAACCATATAGTCGTTCCTCATATTATTGCACAGACTTATTTGTGAAAAGTTGGTAGAAAATAGAGTTGCAGGTTGGACAATATTTTAAAAGCATTCTGTGGCTTAATAGCTGAAAGTATGTAGTAAGATCTTTTGTAGTGTGAAAGAACTCTAACTTATCTGCGCAAATATGGATTTTTATTTAATAATTTTTAAAAATAGATTTAAAAAAAAAAAACCCTGACTCTACTTCTTTAAGAAAGACTGAAAACAGTGGTCTCCTCTGGAAGTCAGCATTCTGGCATTTGGCATCTATTAATGTTGACAGCACTCTCTTTGGGGATATATTGCTGTATTTCTTTCTCCCCTCCCCTCCCCTCCCCTCCCTATCCCTTCACTTCCTTCCTCCCTTCCTTCCTCCCTTCCTCCCTTCCTTCTTCCCTTCCTTCTTCCCTTCCTTTCCCTTCCCGTAGGCTCCATGCTGGGCCCCAGTGTGGTGCTTGAACTCACAACCCTGAGATCAAGACCTGAGCTGAAATCAAGAGTTGGATGGTTAACCTACTGAGCCACCCAGGTGTCCCACATTGCTCTATTTCTAAGAAAAATATATATCATAATTATAATTGTCTAAATGGTTATTTTTTTTTTACCATGGTAATTTGAGAAACATTAAGTGAAGCTTTATTTTAAAAGCTGTCAGAAATTTCTTTCCTGTCTGGCTTTTAGATAATGATATCTACTGGATAAGGATATGATACTATGTTAAGTAAGTGCCTTAAAGAGAATAAAATGATGTATTTGGTATTATCAAAATCAATACAATTAAAAGTAGTGTGAAACTCCAATAATTTAGACTGTACAAATTTGGATTTACATAATTTGACCAGATCACGTGTGGGGATTTAGACGTCAGCTGCTCTTAGCTCTGGTAGTGCATTAGAATTACTGAGGAGCTTTTAAAAGATACTGATGCCTGGGCCCCACACCCAGAAATTCTGACTGAGCTGGTCTGGGAGGTGGGCCAGATACTGTGTTGCCAAAGGGCCCTGGGTAATTCTAATGTTCAGTCAAGGCTGGGAACCACTGTTATATGGCCTTGAAACTTAAAGTGTCATCTATGGAGAGTATTAGCTTCACCTGGAACTTGTTAGAAATTCAGACTCTCAGGCCCCACCCCCAACTTCCTGACTCAGAATCTGCATTTTAACCAGATCTTGAGGAGATTCATTTGCAACCTGTTTTTCATAGCACTTTGGCTTTAAAAGTGCTTTCACAGTCATTCTTTTGTTAATTTCTATATATTTTTTTTCCAGATATGTTTGTTAAGTGTCTGGTGGGGACAGACACTGCTCTAGATACCAGGAAACATAAAAGTATGAGTCAAATTTGGGCCTACCTTTCAGGAGCTCACAAGGGAGGAGGATGGGTGAGCGGTGGAGACAGACACCTAGAGCAGAAGCAGGACTAGAGCAGTAATGTAGCTCTAACATCGAGCTGTCTATAGTCTCCTGCGGGAAGAAGAAAAAGGTGAATGGCTTCCCCTCTCCAACCCATCTTCATTCAGGAGTGGGATTTAAGCTGGGTTTTTGAAATAGAAGTAGATGTAAGGTCAATGGTTCTTAAAGAATGGTTCCTGGACCAGCAGCATCAGGATTATCTGGAAACTTATTAGAAATGCCAGTTCTTGGGCCCTTTCCAGACTTAATGAATCATGATCTCTGAGGGAAGAGACCAGCAGTTTGTATTTAATAAGCCCTCCATGGGATTTGAAACACGCTCAAGCTTGAGAACAGTGGGTATAAACATTTTCCAGACAGAGGAGAGGAAGAAGAGAATTGCAGGTATTGGACAAGTCCAGTCCAAATCGGTATACCATGAAGTTTGTCATGGCTTAAACGTAGCATGCTGACTGTGCTGGGGATTTCCTAACAATTTGCTCAACATTTTGTTCCATGCGTCTTTATTGTTCTGCGAAGCTTAGTCTCTACCTTGTTAGGTCATTTGGTCATAAGTCATGTTCTTACTCATATTTAAAAAGAGAGCTTTGTGCTTGGTTGTATGGATATTTGATTATTTTCTTTCTTGAAACTTATACTCTGCAGTTGTCTGAAAACTCTTGTTATAATTGGAAAACACTGTGATTTCTATAGGAATGTACGGAAGACCACAGCATAAGTATGCCCTTAATTATCTTTAAATGAAACTTCTTTAAATGGTCTTTGTTGGTGTGGAGCTGGATTTACATGGTCTATGACATTACGGGATAGAGTAAGTTTGTATAAACCCAAGCCTCAGGGTGCAAACACCAATTTTAGTGATGCCAGTCTTTACCTTTTTAATGTTCTCTAATCATCATATGTAGGAAAGAGCAACCACATTTTTACCTTCCTTTCCTTCTCAAGTTGAAGTGTTAATTAGTACCTTGGTGGACAAGTGGAGGTAACTAAAGAGAAGAAATGGGCCTGCACAATGTATCATGAAGTAGAGCTCAAAGAAAATTCCCATTGGAGAGCTGGAAAGGATCAAAGAAATCAGATGGTTCGGCTTTCTAACATCAGAGACCTCTGAGAGCTTAAGCAAGTTCCTCAGAATCACATGGCTAGAAGGGAAGCTGGAATCAGCAACCTCATTTCCAAAGTCCTTCTTTAGCATTCTATTACACTACTGACACAAAGACTGTATCCCCATAAAAACACGACTGTATGTGAGTGGCTGTGGAATATATGACTGATTTTTCCCTTTCCAAACTGAAAGGGGCTCTTAATACATTAGATCACATCTAGTTTGATGGCTTTCACTGTATATTGTTATTTCCAAAATCCTCTTTGGAACGAATTAGAATTTGAGTAGATGATAAAAAGTAAATGCAAAAATCAATCAATCCAATGCTAACTTCCCTACCAATGTCCAGATTTTATGTTCAATAGCCTCCTGAGAAGGTCCACCAGGGCATTCCATATAGGCATTAAAAAATAAACATTTCCCCAATGGTATACATTTTCTCTTCTAAAACTTGCCTTCACCTCCTTATATTCTATCATTATTCACTCAGAACCTTTAAGATCACCCTCAATTCTTCTCTTTCTCCCACCTACACATCTACTCAATCACCAGCTCTGTCCATTTTCTCTCTTGTGAACCTTACCTCCCATATAGTTTCCCAATCCAATGCTTCCTCACCATCTGCACCTCTATTGGCTCAATTCAAGCTACTCTTACCCCTTATCTGGGCTATTGCAACAACCTTCATTCTGGAAATTTCCTTTTCACATTATTTCCAGAGCAGTCTTTCCTAAAGTACAAGATGGATCACCTACCTATGTTTAAAGCCTACAATAGGGGTGTCTGGGTGGCTCAGTCGTTAAGTGTCTGCCTTTGGCTCAGGTCATGATCCCAGAACCCTGGGGTTGAGCATCAACCCCAATCAGGCTCCCCACTCAGTGGGAAGCCTGCTTCTCCCTCTCCCACTCCCCCTGTTTGTATTCCCTCTCTCTCTGTCTCTCTCTGTCAAATAAATAAATAAAATCTTAAAAAAAAATTAAGCCTACAATAAGTCCCCATTACTAACGAGATAAAAATTTAGCACAATACGCACAATTTTCTATGATTTGGCCTCTGCTTACCACTTTATCCACACCTTTGGTTGCTCTTCCTTACACACTTATGCTCCAGCACGATCAGACTGCATGCAGCTAATCAAACATGCTCATTCACCAACTTAGTTGACTGCCTGGCGAAATCCTATTCATCCAGCACAACTCAGACATCACCTTCTCATTGACGTTGTCTGAACTCTTCTCCACAGTTAGAGAGTTAGAGTGAAGTATCTTCTTTTCTGTACCTCTGAACCTTACATATCTTTTATACTCTCATACAATTTCCCTGAGCATTTTATCATGAACACTTTCAAGCAGATAGAAAAGCTGAAAGGATTTTGCACTGATTTAACATTTTACTGTGTTTGTTACATCTCTGTCTCTCTATCCATGCATCAATCCATCTTTTTAAAATACATTTCACAATAAGTTGCAGATATTGATGTACTTCCTTCCAAATAACTCAGAATACGTATCATTCAAAGTTTATACATAACATGTAGAGTTCTACATGGGGAGGGGAGAGGGAGAAGCAGACTTCTGGGTAAGCAGGGAGACTGATGGTCTGGGACCATGACCTGAGCCGAAGGCAGACATGTAAGTGACAGAGCCACCCAGGTACCCCTTGTTGAGGATTTTTGCATCTGTGCTCATCAGGGATATTGGCCTGTAGCTTTTTTTTTTTTTTTTTTTTGGTGGTATTTTTATCTGGTTTTGGTATCAGGGTAATGCCTGATACCAAAGGTAATGCCGACCTTATGAAATGTATTTGAAAGTTTTCCTTCCTCTTCTATTTTTTTAATAGTTTGAGAAGAATATTGTTAACTGTTTTTTTAAATGTTTAGTAGAATTCACCTGTAAAGCCATCTGGTCCTGGACTTTTATTTTTTGGTAGTTTTTTTGATTACTGATTTAATTTCCTGAGTAGTAACTGGTCTGTTCATATTTTCTATTTCATCCTGATTCAATCTGGGGAGATTGTTTCTAGGAATTTATTCATTTCTTCTAGATTGTTCAATTTATGGCATATAATTTTTTTTAGTATTCTGTTATAATCATTTGTATTTCTGTGGTATCTGTTGTTATTTCTCTTTCATTTCTGATTTAATATTTTGGGTTATTTCTCCTTCATTTATTTATAATCTGATATTTATTATTTATTTCCTTCTACTCACCTTGGGTCTTTTTCCCCCCTCTAGTTGTTTTAGGTATAAAGTTAGATTGTTTATTTTCACTTTTTCTTGTTTCTTGAGATAGGCTTGTATTGCCATATATTCCTCTCTTCGATCTGCTTTCACTGCATCCCAAAGATTTTGGACTGTTGTGTTCTCATTGTCATTTGTCTCCATGTATTTTTTTTATTTCTTCTTTGATTGCTTTGTTGAACTGTTGGCTGTTTAGTATCATATTGTTTGGCTTCCATGTGTTTGTGTTATTTCCAGTTTATTTCTTGTGATTGATTTCTAGTGTCATACAATTTGGACAGAAAAGACGTATTGTATGATTTTAATCTTCTTAAATTGACTGAGGCTTGTTTTGTAGCCTAACATGTGATCCATTCCGGAGAATGTTACATGTGCACTTGAAAAGAATGTGTAATGTTTTGTTTTTGGATAGAAGTTTCTACACTTGATCTTAGCCAAAAGGCCGAGAAGCGATTGGATAGAAGTTTCTATATATATCTGTTATGTCTAAAGTGTCAAAGTGTCCAAAAGTATCAAAGTGTCAAAGACAATGTTTTCTTATTGATTTTCTGCCTGGCTGATCTTAATTAATCCATTAATGTAAGTGGGGGTGTTCATGTCCCCTACCATTAATATATTACTATCACTTTCTCTCCTTATGTCTGTTAAGATTTACTTTATATATTTAGTGTTGCAGTGTTGGGTGAGTAGATTTTTACAACTGTTATATTCTCTTATTCGATTGATCACTTTATCATTATGTCATGCCCTTGTCTCTTGTTATAGTCTTTGTTTTGAAGTCTATTTTGTCTAAGTATTGCTGCCCCAGTTTTTTTCCCCTTCATTTGCATAGTAAATAGTTTTCCATTCTTTCACCTTCAGTCCATATGTGTCTTTAGTTCTGAGGTGAGTCTCATGTAGGTGGCATATAAATGTGTCTTGTTTGTTTATCCATTTCACCATCCTGTATCTTATCTCCATGGCATTATTATTATTTTTTCCTGAGGTTTTGTCTTGTTCTTCTTTTGGAGCATATTCTTAATCTCCCCATTTTGTATAACATTCTATATTTGTTTCTGTGGATTAGGCAGAACAGCTACTTCTCCTAAACAAGGAATGGTCTTGTCTATGGTCATCCCCTATGCAGACTGTGTGTGCTTGGTGAATTTTGCTGGCTAGCTGGAGCTATGACTGATGTAGGCTGGGTGTCATGGGGCTCTCCAAAAGCTGACGCGAGCATAGATCAGTGTTGTTCCTGGGTTCTTCATGCAGTGGGTGCCTTGACAGGACATCTAAGGCTAAAGTGGGTGCAAGCCAGGGTGTTCCAGGGCTTTCTGCATGTACAGAGCCCCCGCAGGGTGGCTGAAGCTGAGGTGGGCGTAAACTTGGGTGTTCCAGGACTCTCCACACAGGAAGGGTGGTTGGAGCCAGGTGGGATGCAGGCCTGGGGGTCCCGAGGCATTCCACACAGGGCACATGCTGGCAGAACAGCTTAAGTTAAAGTGGGTGTGGGCCGGTGTGGTCCGTAGGCTGAAGGACAGCTGAAGCTAAATTGGGTGCAAGGTAGGGTGTCTTGGGGTGCTCAGTGCAGGGGAGTGCCTGGCTGGGCAACTGGAGCTAAGGCTGGTGCAGGTAGAGGTGTTCCAGGTACTCTGAGAAGGGGGTGCTCTGGTGGGATATCTAGAATGAATGCAAGCATGGGCTAGGGGTTTCCTGGTGTGCTTTTCATAGAGGTCACCCTGGCAGGGTAGCTGCATCTGAAGCAGACTTTAGCTGGGAGGTTCCAGAGCACTCTGAGCCAAGTGTGTCTTCTCTGAAGCCGAAGTGGTGTGAACCTAGAGTGTTCTGGGGTGCTTTGCACCTGTGTCAACTTGTTACAAAGCCTGGAGCTATAGTGAGTGTTAACCAGGGGTGTCCTGGAGTGCGCCATCTTGTGACCATGAATACACAAATCTTAAGTAACTTATGAGAACCACTAAAAACATATTCTTGAGCAACTTAAACCTCTACATATATACAATATTACCATTACCCTGGAAAGTTCACTCGTGCCCCTTCTTGGGAAATCCCCACTTCCTCTCCCTTCAGAGACAAAGATTGTTCTGATTTTTTTTTTCCAACTAACTTTGCATGTTGCAGAACTTTATATTAATGGGACAGTATGCAATTTTGTGTAAGACTTCTCTCACTCAGTGTGATGTTTTTGAGATTCACTCATTTTGTTGTATGAATCAGAAGCTCATTGTTTTTATATTACTGAGTAAAATTATAGATACATAACTTTTATTTAGACCCATTGTCTAATTGATGCACACTTGGGCTGTTTCCAGTTTCTGCCTATTTTGAATAAAGCTACTGTGAATATTCTTGTCCAAGTCTTTTTGTGGATACAGGTCTCCAATGCTTTGGGGTATATGTTAGGACCAGAATTTCTGGGTCATAAGCATTTACATTTAGTTTGACAAGAAACTTTGAGATTTCCCCCAAAAGGGGTTTTACCATTTTACACTCACCAAAAAAATTTGCTTCACATCTTCATCAATATTTGGTGTTATAAGACTTTTTATTTTAGCTATTCTAGTGGATATGTAATGGTATCTCACTATGGTCTCTCATATGAATTTTGGTTTATTGGTCTGTCTCTATAAACTTCTTGAAGATGGGAACTTTACTCATTTCTGTATTTCCTGTGCCTAATAATGTCTGACACAGAGTAGAGAGATCAATAAATGTTCGTTGAATCAAACTAATCCGTATTGAATCCTGTACACAGAAAAAAAGATCACCACCTTCTCCTTCTCCTTCTTTTTGATGGGCAGCAAAGGAAAGCTTATTGAGTGATAGTAAAGTGATAGTACAAAGCTCCTAAAGAGGGAGGGGACCTGACAGTGTTGCCCAAAAGATCACCTTCTTTTATATCTTTATTCTTTTGGTCAAAGGACCGAGTGAACTCTTTTGTTACAAGCAGTAACATTTATGTTAAGATTAGAGTGCTATCCAGTTGGGGTGATCTGAGGGGTCAAGCACTGCTTTCTCCAAATATTTGTTCCATTGTCTCCCTTTTTATGTTAATAACTTTATTCCTTTAGGTCTTTTTAAGTGGCTTTTCTGTTTTCATAGAGCCCTACTAAAGTAATCTATGCAGGAGGAAGATATATTAATCCTTTTATGATAACCAATAAAAGACCAGACTGTAACCTTGATTTTTCCCATAATAGATTGAAACGTAAGGGTGGAGTAGGTATAGAGAGAGGGCAGGAACAGTTCATGATCCAGAGAAGGTATGAAAATCAAACGGTTGCTGGAAGAAGGACTTCTTTAGTGTTTCAGAAGTCATACAAAGGACCTTTGATGGTTTCCAGCTCAAGCACACCATGGCTGTCTTCCTCCTTCCCTTCTCACTTCCTTCCATCCTTCCCCTTCTCTCTCTCTCGCCCATCCTTGTTCCAGTTCATAGTTATATTTGTGGAAGCCTGACTAATGCCTTTTAAATTTTAATTCTTAAAAATTATGGTAAAATACATATATGTAACATAAAATTTACCACTCTAGTCATTTTTAATTGTACAACTCAGTGATATTAATCACATTTGCATTGTGCAACTATTACCACCATCCATCTCTAGAACTATTCTCATTGTCCAAAACTGAACTCTGTACACATTAAAAAATCGTTTCCCATTCCTCCCTCCCCAGTCCCTGGAAACCACCAGTCTACTTCTTGTCTTTATGAATTTGCCTGTTACAGTTACTTCATACAAGTGGAATTATACAATACTTATATTTTTGTACCTGGTTTGTTTTACCTAGCATTATGTCTTCAAGATTCATTCATGTTTCAACAGGAGTCAGAATTTCCTTCCTTTTTAAGGCTGAATAATATTCTATTGTATAGACGTAGCACATTTTGTTTTTCTATTTATTCATTGATGGACACTTGAGTTCCTTTTACTTTTTAGCTATTACGAATAACGCTGTTATGAACATAAGTATATAAATATCTGTTCAAGTTCTTGTTTTCAGTTAATTTGGGTATATACCCAGAAGTAGGATTGCTGAACCATGTGGTTATTCTATTTTTAAGTTTTTGAGGAACCGTCATATTGTTTTCCATAACAGCTATACCATTTTATATTCCCATTAATAACGTACAAGGGTTCCAATTTCTCTACATCCTCACCAACATTTGTTATTTTTTGGTTTGTTTGTTTGTTTTGATAGTAGCCATTCTAATGAGTGTGAGGTGGCATCTTACTGTGGTTTTGATCTGCATTTCCTCAATGATTAGTGTGGTACTGAACATCTTTTTATGCAGTTATTGGCCATATACATATATCTTCTTTGGAAAAATGTCTATTCAAGTTCTTTGCTCATTTTTTTTTTTTTTTTTTGAGTGGGCTTCCAGACAGACAGATGCTTATTTTTTAAGAGAGTTTTTTTGCTGTTGTTGAGTCATAGGAGTTCCTCATATATTCTGGATATTAATCTCTTTTGTTAAATATATGATTTTCTGGATTAACATTTTAAATTTTCTCTTTTTTATATTTTATTTTTGTGATTTTGTGTTTAGAGGAGAATATATTAAAGGTTGAATTCACTGAATCATCTTGTCCAGGATTCCTTATTACTTTTTTAAATTAAAAAAAAGATATAGGAGTGTCAGGGTGGCATAGTTGGTTGAGCATCTGACTCCTGGCTTGGGCTCCGATCGTGATCTCGGGGTTGTGTGATCAGGCCATGCACTGGGCTCCAAGTTTGGTGTAGAATCTGCTTGAGATTCTTTCTCCTTCTGCCCCTCCCACTTGTGGTCTTTCTCTCTCTCTAAAATGGGTGAATAAATCTTTTAAAAAATAATTTAAAAATTAAAAAGGGATATAAAAAATCGATGTATATGAGTTCACCTATCTTTTATTATTATAATTTAAAAGATATCAAAGATAAAAAAAGACTACATGAATGTTGAAAAGTATTAACCGCATTTAACTATGACCTTTCTATTTGTTTTTTCATTTAAAAAGAAATAATTAATAAAAAAATAAAATAAAATAAATAATATAACAATAATAATTTCTATCATTATTTTTGATAATTTCTATCAAAAATTATCAAAAATAATGATAATTTCTATCAAAAATAATCATTATTGTAAAAAGGGAAAAATAATAGGACTAGGAAAAAGCTGAATTTCCCAGAATGAGGGAATATTTTATTGGGGGAGGTGTTTGTTTTAACTTATTGTTATTTTTTATTAGATAGAGATCACTGTGCCTGTTTATAAGTATAGGAAAAGGAAGTACAAAGAGACAGAGTGAAGAAGTGGGAGGGTAGGACAATGGTGACCAACTGCTAGAATCAGGTCACTTAGGAAACAGAAGATAAGAATCCAGAACATTCACAAGAAAATTGACCTCAGTTGGGAGGAAAAATGTAAATCTGGAAAGTGTGTAAGTAAATCTGCAGGCTGGGAGGTCTTGAAGTTGAGAAATGGTCTCTATTTTCTCTAAGTGGGACAAGCGCCATCATTCAGAGAATTCATGGAAGGGTGAGTAAGAGCGGAGAGGATATTCTGACAATCATGGTGTAAATGAGCGCGTGAACTGAGCAGGGGCAGGGAAAAGGTATTTCTGAGTGGCACTAAAGTGGCTGCAGTGGGAGACCACGTATTTATTCTGGCAGCAGTCCACCTGGCTGCCACATGTAGGAGTATACATAGTGGATAATTGGATCGATCCATGGGTGAAGAAAAAGTTGTCTGAGAGTTCTGTTGAGGATATGGTGGAATTGAAGACCACTGGGTCTGTCTGGGCTGGATATGGTGGTAGAAAGCTGATAAATCAGATCAACAGAGGGATTGTGGGATTGGAGCTCTCCATGGGAGGTAGGAAATAATGAAGTTGGAATGAAGGAGTCTTGGAAAAAGTAAAAGAGTAGGAGGTTATGGCCAAAGAGACAAATTTAGAGGGATATTATTAGACTTGGCTAACAATTCTGAAATAATGAATCTTTCCAAAGAGATAATCAGAAATATTAGTGTTTCATTAGATTTTATATGAGAATTACTAACTTTCCTCATTTCTGCTTTTGTAGAGTAACATGGAGTTCATTTCTCTCCCCTTAGTGATTTCTGTGTTTTAAAACTACAAAATTAAGAAGTAGCTAAATATTTTCTAACTCTGGAAATGAATATCGGAAGAAACTAAATCCTGTATTACTAAACTGAAAATGTGAACTAGACCCAGATTACAATAAATGTTTGATTTGCCATTTTATTAATACTTTATTCTTTTTATCTTTTATAGCATCCTGCTAATCAGAATGGCTTATACCATTTTATATCATTATTAGCATTCTAATAATCAGAATGACTTACACCATCTATTTCACAAACTTGATTAAAATTGGCTAATATACATGCATTAGAGAGGGAAAATTTGGCAAACATTTGACTGTCACTAAGTTATCTGAATTTGGTTATTTATCTTGATTGAACTGCTATGATTGCTGTTCCTTTTTTCCACCCTTTATGAACTTTATGTGTATGGGCAGAGCCACATCTCTTCAGACATGTAGTTTGGGCTATGCCCCCTGAAGCTTTTGGTAGGCAGACTTTCCATGCTTATTCCCCATCTTCACTCCCTACCAGAGATGAGAAGATAGTTATTCCACTGGTGGCCAACCAATGCCAGACTGAGTAACTGCGGGACTAGTTCAATCACTGCCACCCTTGAATCTCTCCAAAGCAATGCCATTTAATAAACACCATTTATTCCACAACTGCTTAGTCATTTCTTCCCCTTATTTAAAAACTCCTGAAAACAAAGCTCATCCACAAAGCCTTCCCTGATGACCATGGAAGAAATGCCCACATCTCATTTGACCTATTAATTTCATTTTAAGTTTCATGATGATAAGGACCAGGTCTATTTGACTTTTAAAGAAATTATAATCCTTATGGATGTTGACTTCTGCAATTAGGTACTTAACACTTTTTCATAAATTTGTTGGCAACAATGATGGTATCAGAGAAACAAAACCGTCATTTGCTTTCTATTGCTCATCTTATTCAGTCATACCAGTAGACTATTAGTAAAACAAGTAATACATTTTAAATTTATATCTAATTTATTTAATGTATTAAATTTAAACTTGTATTTAATACAGTTTAAAATGTGTATTTAAGATGCATTATATGTTTCTACTATTATTTGCTTTCAGAAGTGAGACACCATCACTTTAACTTTCCCTTGAAAATGAAAATGGAGAGAAAAATAAAGCTGTTTTTAATTCAATTATAAGGTTTTAATTATGTGGGTATTTTTTTACTCCAATCTGCCTCAAATTCATTTTAGAAATTTTACATCTGTATAGAAAAAGATTAAGCAGGTTCACAAAGGAAATAAGTAATGCACTTATTCTAACCGTTCATCCTGCAACTCTCACAAATCCTACATACTAGTTCTTTCTCTTAGAATAGGCTTTAGGCCAGGGGACTAACTAAGCATGCTAACTTACTTCATTGTATTACTTTGATAGATCCCAAGAGGATTATGACTGAAGAGGGAAGAGATTTGTAATAGTAACTGCTTATGCTATACAGTCTAATTCACAGCAGGATTTTCTCTTGAGATAATAAAAATGCCTGTGATAGAATAGTGGGGGGAAATTAAACAAAACAATCCTTTAATCAAAGTACTTAAGACATCTTTCACAAGGGAAAAAAAGGAGACTAGTTTACTGGAATAAAATAATTCCTTGGCTTTAAAAATTCTCATTTAGAAACATTCAACAACTCCCTCATCATGTTCTGAATGTGTGTCATTACTATCTCTCTTCTCTCTACGTAATTATATAACCCCTTCTCCTATTTCTGAACGTCAGGTTATTCTCACTTTACTTCTATGGCCTTTGTCCTAAGAATAAAAATAGGTTAAGAATAAGAAAAGGAAAACCAAGCACTCAACCTCTGTATATACACACAAAAAATTTAATCTCACTTTCTTGGAATTTTGTTCACAGCATCATCGGTTTTGAATCATGTTAGGGGTCTTCCCACTGAATAGGGCTTAGCAGACTATTGGTCTATTGGTTGGTTTTAGACTTAGAAGACGTACATTTGAATATCACCATACAATTTAGCAGTTGTATGAAATTCAGCCAAGTCATTTAAACTCTCTGATTTCCTCCTTTCTAAAATGGGGATACTAATATTTGTATAATCAACTTAGCAGGCTTGTTACATCGAGGTATGTAAAAGCACCTTACAACGGCCAAGCACAGTACGAACTTATTATCACAACCATCATCTGACATATGAGAAAACAGACTAGTCAAAAATGTTAAGTATTTTCCCTAAGGATGTATAGCTTGCTACTAATAGAGCAGGAACTAAAAGCTGAATGTCCAAATTTTTAGTTTGAATTCTTTTCCATTGAGTCTTTCTGAGGTGCTTTTATTTCAACTTGTAAGAATTGTGTTTTTCTCTCTCATTCTGTGTGATTGGGTTTCATTGACTAGTACATCAAATACAAACTTGAGTTGTGTCTTTCTACGTTACAATTTTGGATTTTAGACTGAAGGTAAATGTTAAATCCCTGGATTCAGAGGAAAGGGACAGAAAGTTCCGAAGTGCCGTTCCCCTTTTGCAGACTGGTTGCAGGAGCTTGATTATTCTTTTCAGGAGTAGGACGTGTTTTTGTATGTGGGGAATTCACCTTTATCACGCTTCTCCGCTACAATAGGTGGTGGTGGAGGATATACAGAAGCTCGTCACACGGTGTTTGATCCCACAAATCCAAAATACCCAACACAATTTCTAATCTTAGATGGGGCCCTCCAAAGCATCTCCTTGAGGTTAAGACATTGGACTTAAACAACAAAGTGTCCTTTTTCCTCACATGAGTGAGATAATATCTTCTCTGCGTGATGTTCTGGCCTCCAGGCGTCTCACCTCTCATGTTCTAGTTAAGTGGGAGTAGAAACTAAATGGGAACAAAAGAGACCTGTAACAGAGGGAGGAGGTTGTTTTATGTAGTCATAAAGAAGATAAAAAGTGAAAAATGTGTTACATAGACACAAAGTGGGTAAGAGTCTGCCTGAAGGTGATTTTGGCAGTACCGACAGTTTTTCAATTATGAACTTCCTGTTACTATTTTATATCTTTCTTTCTTTCTTTTTTTCGGTGTGAAAATGTGTTTTTTATTAAAGAACGAGGACAGGACCCAGGAGCAGAAAGAGCTGCTATCATTTTAAATTTCTATCAGATTTCCTTTCCTTTTTTTTTTTTTTAAAGATTTATTTATTTATTTTAGAGAGAGAGAGAGAGAAAGAGAGGGGAGAGCAAAGGGAGAGAGAGATTCTCAAGCAGTCTCCCTACTTTGTGTAGAGCCCCTCACAGGGCTCCATCCCAGGATCCTGAGATCATGACCTGAGCCGAAATCAAGAGTCAGCTGCTTAACCGACTGAGCCACCCAGGTGCCCCAGATTGTTTCCTTTTTAAAGCAAATAGTTGGAGAATATCAAATGGAACTAAAGGGAATGCACTGGAGAAAGTATAGTTTCAAACACAAACATGTATACAGTGATTTAATACATTGAAGAAAGTGAAGGTTTGAGTACAATTCATTGAACCTGACAAAAACCAAGTGATTTGCAGTCGGAAACAAATCCAGAAAAAGACATGTTTTGGGGAATACCACTCCTCTCTCACGCATTGAACTACAAGATCACTGTATCAAGAGACATGCCAAAGATAAACTCAAAATGGATAAAAGACCTCAACGTGAGGCAGGAATCTATCAAAATCCTAGAGGAGAACATAGGCAGCAACCTCTTCAACATCAGCCACAGCAAATTCTTTCAGGACATGTCTCCAAAGGCAAAGGAAACAAAAGTGAAAATGAACTTTTGGGACTTCATCAAGATAAAAAGCTTCTGCACAGCAAAGGAAACAGTCAACAAAACAAACAGGCAACCCATGGAATGGGAGAAGATATTCGCAAAGGACACTACAGACAAAGGTCTGATATCTAAGATCTATAAAGAACTCCTCAAACTCAACACTAAAAAAAACAGATAATCATGTCAAAAAATGGGCAGAATACATGGACAGACACTTCTCCAAAGACATACAAATAGCTAACAGACACATGAAAAAATGTTCATTATCATTAGCCATCAGGGAGATTCAAATCAAAACCACACTGAGATACCACCTTACACCAGTTAGAATGGCCAAAATCAACAGACAGTAAACAACAAATGTTGGA
>CM052896.1:86292731-86343721 GCA_028534135.1 Potos flavus
AAAAATAAAAGTAATTGGAAAAAAAAAAAAAGAGACATGCCAAGAAGAAATAATATTTACAGACATTTTGTAAACACCTGAAGCACAAAAATCTTTTGTCAAATTAATGAAGGAAATTGATAGTCAACTAAGAGTCACAAGGAGTAAGAGGCAAATGGCTTTTATTGGCTAGGGTTGCTGAAAGCCCGAGTGTGTGTGCATGTGTGTGTGTGTGTGTGTGTGTGTGTGTAGAAAATAACTTGCAGCAAAAGCACAAATTCTCTCTTTCCTTTACTATAGCATATGTGTGAGGTAATGGGGGCAGCAGGGAGTGCTTGACTTCACTATATTGCGGTAGAAAGTTCTTAGATTTCAGAGCCACAGCAACATGGATTTATACTCAAGTTCTGCTTCTTAGGAGCTCACTATGAGGCCTGGGAAGTGGTTCGGGATTATCTTCAGCTGAAATACAAAACACCCAACCAAATGTGGCTTAAGCAATAAAGGCATTAAATTATATCACTTAAGTTACTGTAGAACCAATGAGAAGTTTAACAATGTCATCAGGGGTCCAAGCTCTATTTTTATTTATTTATTTGCTTTTTCTTTATCAACTTGAATACATTGTTTTTTCATTATTAAGCTGGCCAAGTCATGCTCCCAAGACGGCTACCTTATGTACAAAATAACACCTCATATAATCATATCCAGAGCAGAAAGGCAGTGGGACTCTCTCCTCAAAAGGCTCAATATTGTACATGGAAGAAAGTTCCCTGGCTCACTTTCCCTATGTCTCACTGGCCAGAATTGAGTCATATCTGGCCCCACCCGCTGGTGATTTAATGTGGGAGTGGGGTTGGGGCGTATTTTCTCTGCTGAGATCTATTAGCAACTAACTCTGTCTGCTACAGGTAGTATCTACCTTACAGGATAGTAGTAAGCATTAGCGAGGATTATGTGTAAAGCTGTTAGCACTTTGCCCATCTCAGACACCTATTAAATACATGATCATTATTATTATAACTGTTTTTAAACTATTAGCACTTTTTCTACAATCTGTTATTTTCCTATGAACATTTGAATATACATAGTTGTAGTCGGTATATAGGATTCTAGAGACTGCTTTTATATATTTTATCAAAGGTAGAGGTGTGGCCAAGGACCAAATTCTTGCCAGTGGAATGAGGGCGTACGTGATGTACTCCACTTCTGGAGCTGACCCAAGAAAGCTCTGAAATCTCCTCCTCTCTCTTTTCCTGGATGTGTATGCCCTAGCTGACCTTGTGGTACAGATGGGAAACCCTGCGACAGCCCTGGATCCTGAATGGATGTGTGAAGCAGAACCTCTCCTTCCCTCTCGCACTACTGCTTAGAACTGACGTGAGTAAGAAACAAACTCTAAAACGGCAAGCCAGTATGGATTTTGGAATTTTTATGGCTGTTGTTACCACCACAAGTACAGAAATTGGTATTGCAAAATGGTAACTACTACAGTGAATAAGGCATGAATCTACTTTTATTTATATTTGCTCTCTGGAGCATAGTGTTTTGGAATAAAAGAATGACAGCACCAATAAAAAAGAACTTATCTAGGGGTGCCTGGGTGGCTCAGACGTTGGGCATCTGGCTTTGGCTTGGGTCATGATCCCAGGGTCTTGGGATCAAGCCCTGCATCAGGCTCCCTGCTCGGTGGGGAGCCTGCTTCTCCCTCTCCCACTCCCTCTGCTAGAATACCCTCTCTTGCTGTGTCTCTCTCTGTCAAATAAATAAATAAAATCTTAAAAAAAAAGACTTATCTCAATGAAAAGCATTAAAACAATTGAGATAAAAAATTAATATGCATCCAGGAAGAAAATAAAACCACAAATCCAAATTGCTTGGAATGATCCATAATTAATGTTAATATAAGTCAATTAATAAAAAGTATTTGTCACAGTAATTTCTAAGCAATGCATATATTCAATCATTCTAGTTCAAGGCTATCAATTAAGTAATAAGTTAATAAATTATTTTTGAATCCTGCTGGAGTGTTTCTCACTTAAAACATTACAGGGCTGCATGGCTGGGGCACATTATACCCATGTGGGCAAGTAATACAGGATATATAAGGCCTTTTTTTTGTTTTGTTTTTTAATTTTTTTAAAGGTTTTATTTATTTATTCGACAGAGAGAGACAGTGAGAGAGCGCAAGCTGGGAGACAGAGGGAGAGGGAGAAGCAGGCTCTCTGCTGAGCAGGGAGCCCAACATGGGGCTTGATCCTAGGACCCTGGGATCATGACCTGGGCCGAAGGCAGATGCTTAACCGACTGAGCCATCCAGGCGCCCCTACAAAGGCCTTTTGGTAACCGTAGTCTGTATCCCCAGACTTAATGCCCTGAAGCTATAGTTTGGACCTATTCCAGCAGAGGAGATTGCTTTTATATAGAACCCTGGATAATTGGGAGGGCCCCAGAGAGACCAGTTCACATCGTAGCTGCCTGAGCCACTCTCACTTTCTGTCTTCCTTTAAGGGTCAGCCCCGATGTCCTGTCCTCAACAAAACTCTTCTGACCACTAGAGATTAGGTTAGGTCTTCTGTTAAGTTCTACTAAAGCACTTAATATAGTTTAAAAAATGGCTAGTTTATATACATTCTCACTAGAAAGGAAACTCTGTGAGGGTCTGTCTTGCTCACCATTTGATCACTTTGCCTACCACAGTGCCTGGAATGTAGTAGGCATTTAGTATTAATGTAGTAGAAGGAAAGAAGGTGGAAAGGAAGGAAGAGGAAAGAAAATAATGAAATTGCTGAAGGTGCCAATAAATAATTGATTGGAGCTGAAGAATATAGAATAAAACTTTTCAGGTTCTTTGTCTTGAAGTTTTCGGATGCTGACTCTGTCCAGATGAGGAACCAGAATCCCTCACACTTGCTAATGATATATCTGTACCGGGACAGTTGGGCTCATTCCTATGACCTATTAGTGTGCCTAGATGTCTTTTTTGTTGGGGTGGGGGGATTGGGAAAGGGCAGTCTTGGCTTTGACAGAGGTATGCTTAAACAGGCTTTCTCCCACCAGGGAGGGTAGATTGTTGGTGCTTTGCTTATTAGTCTAGAAGTATTCTAAATAGATAAATGCACATGCAAAAATTGTATGTTCGTATACTTTCTGCTTATCAAATTGTTGCTAAGAATAATGTTAATTATTGATTATTATAATAGATGTTAATAAGAATATTGCAAAAATTTTAATATAATTGTGGTAAGCAGAACAATAACCCTCTAAAAATGTTCATGTTGTAATCTCCAGAAACTGAATATGTTACCTTACATGGAAAAAGGGACTTTGCAGATGTAATTAAGTTTAAGAACCTTGAGGTGGGAGATTATTCTGGATTATCCAGGTGGGTCCAATCTAATCACATGGTCCTTAAAAGACAAGACCCTTCCTAGCTGTGCTCAGGAGACATGACTATGGAAAAGTGGTCAGAGAGATGGAACACTGCTGGCTTTACAGATGAAAGAAAGCGGCCATGAGCTAAGAATTGCAGACAGTTTCTAAAAGCTGGAGAAGACAATGAGAATGTTATTCTCCAGAGCCTCCAGAAAGGAATGTATTTTTGACATCTTGATTTTAGCTCAGCAAGACCTGTGCTGGACTTCTAACCTACAGATACCTAAGATAATAAATTTGTATTATTTAAGTCATTGAATTTGCAGTAATTTATCATAGTAGCAACAGAATACAAAAATAATAATAATCTATACTTAATAATTTTATTCTAAGGTACTCGATAGATGCTTCAACAATATTGTATCTGCTAAGTGTCTCTTGTTAAAGATTCTACCAGGGTCACTCAAATGCTAACCCCTAGACCTGGTATACTCTAGATGATCACGGAAGTCACCCCAAAGCGTGACCCCTCATCAGTGGGAAATGGGAATAGCTAAATTAAAACCTCGAATTCCTGTCCTCTGTTGGGAAATTTGAAGTGTGTTTCACATACTTAGAGCCCTAGTGCAACGAGACCCTATTGCCCACAACGGTAACACTTACCTATTCTGCCTATTCCCTCCCTTGAGTGTTACGTGGAATTAGGCAGAAATGAGCCAAACTTGGGGAGTCATGGCAGAAGGAAGGAGAACCACACATCAGACTGCTACGTTCTGAAGCCCAAGTACCTCCTGGTCTAGGAACAATCATAGGTAACTTTAGGCGAGAGGGTTTTCAGAGTAATTCTGGGGATGGCAATGCATTTGGTCACTGGGTGGTGTTTGACCAAGGTCTTCAGCCACAGTAAGACTGAACAATATCAGCAGGTTCAGGCTGTGACCTCTTCCTATGAACAGGCTGGAGTCCTGAGAGAGCTCGAACCCTTACCCATATATTCTGGGTGTCAACTAGTAGAAAAAAAGAGAAAGAGCCTCCCTGGCAGAGTAAACAGTATGTGAACACAGGTGTGGGGCCCATAGTGATTGGAAAATGGGGTTCAGGATGAGAAGTGGAAAATAAAGCTAGAAAATCCACACTGATCATATTTGTAACTGAACATCTAAATACATAAAGTAAATAGTAACAGACATAAAGGGAGAAATTGGCAGTAATACAATCCTAGTAGGGGACTTTAACACTCCACTCGCATCAATGGATGGATCCTTCAGACAGAAAATTAACAAGAAAACAGTGGCTTTGAATGACAAATTTAGACCAGATGGATCTAACAGATATATACAGAACATTCCATTCAAAACCAGCAGAATACACACTCTTTTCAAGTACTCATGGAATACTCTCCAGGATAGATCACATGTTAGGCCACATCACAAGTCTCAATAAGCTTAAGAAGATTGAAATTATATCAAGCATATGACCACAATAGTATGAAACTAGAACTCAATTACAATAAAAAAATCTGGAAAGATCATAAACACATGGAGGCTAAATAGCACGCTAGTAAACAACAAATGGGTCAACCAAGAAATCAAAGAGGAAATTAAAAAATACATGGAAACAAATGAAAATGAAAACATAATGGTCCAAAATCTTTGGGACACAGGAAAAGCAGGTGTTTTTTTTGTTTTGTTTTGTTTTTTTTAAGTTTTATTTTTAAGTAATCTCTCTACCCAACATGGGGCTTGAACTTACAACCTTGAGATCAAGGGTCACATGCTCCACTGACTGAGCCAGTCAGGCACCCCTAAAAGAGCTCTCTCTTTTTTTTTTAAGATTTTATTTATTGATTTATTTGTCAGAGAGAGAGAGTGAGAGAGAGAGCACGCACAAGCTGGGGGACCAGCAGGCAGAGGGAGAGACTGTCTCCCTGCTGAACAAGGAGCCTGATGCGGGACTCAATCCCAGGACCCTGGGATTATGACCTGAGCTGAAGGCAGATGTTTAACCAACTGAGCCAACCAGGTGTCCCCCTAAAAGCAGTTCTAAAAGGGAAGTTTATAATGATATAGGCCTACCTCCAGAAACAAGGAAATTTTTCAAATAAACCACCTAACCTTATACCTAAAGGAGCTAGAAAAAGAACTAGCCCGAAGCTAGTGGAAGGAAGGAAATAAAAATATTAGAGTAAATAAGTGAAACCTAAAAATTTTTTAAAGTCAAAGAAATAAAGAGCTGGTTGTCTGAAACAATAAACAATATTAATAAACCTTTAGTTAGACTCATAAAGAAGAAAAGAAATAAGACTCAAAAAATCAGAAATAAAGGAGGAGAAATAATCACCAACACCACAGAAATACAAAGAATTATAAGAGAATATCATGAAAAATTGCATGACAACAAATCAGACAACCTAGAAAAAGTGGATAAATTCCTAGAAACATACAATCTCCCAAAACGGAATCAAGAAGAAATAGAAAATTTGAACACATGAATTACTGGTAATGAAATTGAGTTAATAATAGAAAAAAACTCTCCCAACAAACATCCATACCAAAAAGCAACCTACTGAATGGGAAAAGATATTTGTAAATGATATTTCTGATAAGGGGTTAATATCCAAAATATATAAAGAACATCCACACCTCAACACCAAAAAAACCAAATCATCTGACTAAAAAATGGGCAGAGGGCCCGAATAGACATTCTTTTCTTTTTCTTTTTTCTTTTTTAAAAGATTTTATTTATTTGACAGAGCGAGACACAGCGAGAGAGGAAACACAAGCAGGGGGAGTGGGAGAGGGAGAGGGGAGCCCGATGTGGGGCTTGATGCCAGGACCCTGGGACCATGACCTGAGCCAAAGGAGAAGATGCCTAACGACTAAGCCACCCAGGAACCCCCATTTTTTTTTAAAGATTTGATTGATTGATTGATTGATTTAGAGGATAGGGAGAGGGGCTAAGGGAGAGAGAACAGAGAATCTCAAGCAGACTCCATGCCAAGTGGGGAGCCCAACCTAGGGCTTGATCCCACCACCCTGAGATGATGACCTGAGCTGAAACCAAGAGTTGCAGACTTAACTGACTGAGCCACTTTTTTTTTTGTAAGGAGGCCCCACGCCCAACGTGGGTCTTGAACTCATGACCCTGAGATCAAGAGTTGCATACTCTACTGACTGAACCAGCCAGGAACCCCTGTACATTTTTCCGAGGAAGACACACAGATGGCTAACAGACACAGGAAAAGATGCTCAAAATCACTAATCATCAGGGAAATACAAATCAGAACCATAATGAGGTATCACCTTATATCTGTCAGAATGGCTAAAGTAGAAACCACAAGAAATACATGTTGATGAGGATATGGAGAAAAAGGAACCCTTGTGCACTGTTGGTGGGAATGTAAATTAGTGCAGCCACTGTGGAAAACAGTATAGAGTTTCCTCAAAAAATTAAAAATATAAATACCATATGATTCAGTAATTCTACTACTGGGTATTTATACAAAGAAAACAAAAACACTAATTCAAAAAGATATACACACCCTTATGTTTTGGGCAGCATTATTTATAATAGCCAAATTATGGAAGCAACCCAAGTGTCCACTGACAGATGAATGGTAAAGAAGATGTCACACACACACACACACACACACACACACACACACACACATAATATTAGCCATAAAAAAAGAGTGAGATGTTGCCATTTGTAACAACATGAATAAACTTGGAGGATATAATGTTAAGTGAAATAAGTCAATTAGAGAACGACAAATACCAATGATTTCATTCACATGTGGAAAAATGTTAGAAACAAAAAAAACGAGACTCTTAAATACAGACAATAAACTGGTGGTTGCCAGAGGGGAGGTGGATAGGTTAAGGGCGAAGTAGAAAAGGGGGGTCAAGAGTATATTTATCTCAATGAGCACTGAGTAATGTATAGAATTATTGAATCATTATATTGTACACCTGAAACTAATATAACACTTTATGTTAATTATACCTCAGTTAAAAAAAAAAAGAAAAAAAAGTCCACCTCCCAACTAAAAGTCCAGGACCAGATGACTTCACAGGTGAATTTTACCAAACTTTAAAGAAGAGTTAATATCTAGTTTTCTTAAACTATTCAAAAAAATAAAAAAGGAAGGAAAACTTTCAAATTCATTCTATGAGGTCAGCATTACCCTAATGCCAAACCCAGACCAAGACAGTGCCAAAACCAAACCAAACCAAACCAAAAAACCTATAGGCCAATATTTCTGATGAACATGTATACAAAAAACCTCAATGGAATATTAGCAAACTGAATATTTAACACTATCGAAAACATCATTCACCACGATCAAGTGGGATTTACTCCAGGGATGCAAGGGTCATTCAGTATTTGCAAATCAATCAATGTGATAAATCACATTAACAAGAGGAAGGACAAAACCCATATGATCATTTCAGTAGATGCGGAAAAAGCATTCGACAAAATATGACGTATGTTTATGATAAACCCTCTCAACGAAGTGGGTTTAGAGGGAACATACCTTAACATAATAAAAGTCATATATGAAAACCCACAGCTAACATCATAGCCAATGGTGAAAAACAGAGCTTTTCCTCTAAGATCAGGAACAATACAAGGATGTCTCGTCTTGCCACTTATATTCAACACGGCATTGTCACAGTTCTGTCCTAGCCACAGCATCAGACAAGAAAAAGAAATAAAAGGTATCCAAATTCGTAAGGAAGAAGTAAAACTCTCACTATTTGTAGGTCACATAATTCTATATATAGAAAACCCTAACGACTGTACCAAAAAACTTTAGAACTGATAAAATGAATTCTGTGAAGTTGTAGGATATAAAAAATATATAGAATTCTGTTGCATCTCTATACACTAAAATGAAATAGCCAAAAGGGAAATTAAGAAGAATTAGTAACATTAAAATGTCCATACTACCTAAAGCAATCCACGGATTCATTGCAATCCCTATCAAAACGCAACAGCATTTTTAAAAGCACTAGAACAAACAATACTAAAATTCGTACAGAACCACAAAAGACCCTGAATAGCCAAAGCAATCTTGAGAAAGAAAAACAAAGCTAGAGGTATCACAATTCTAGATTTCAAGATATACTACAAAGCAATAGTAGTCAAAACAATATGGTACTTACTGGCACAAAAATAGACACATAGATCAATGGAGCAGAATAGAGAGCCCAGAAATAAACTCACACCTATATGGTCAATTAATCTTTGACAAAGAAGGTAAGAATAAACAATGGAGAAAAGACAGTCTTTTCAATAATTGGTGCTGGGAAAACTGTACAGCTACATGCAAAATAATGAAACTGGATCACTTTCTTACACCATACACACAAAAAAGCTCAAAATGGATTAAAGACCTAAATGTGAGACTTGACGCCATAAAACTCCTAAAATAAAACACAGGCAATAATCTCTTAGACATCACCTTTACCAACATATTCATGGCCATCTCTCCTCAGGCAAGAGAAACAAAGGCAAAAATAAATAATTGAGGCTACATAAAAATAAAAATTTTTGTACAGCGAAGGAAATCATTAACAAAACAAAAACACAACCAATTGAATGGGATAAGGTATTTGCAAATGATATATTCTGATAAGAGGTTAATATCCAAAACATACAAAGAACTTACACAATTCAACACTGAAAAAAGAAACAGTCCAATTAAGAAATAGGCGGAAGACCTGAATAGACACTTTTTTTTTTTTTCCAAGAAGACATACAGATGGCTAACAGACACATGAAAAGATGCTCAACATCACTAGTCATCAGGCAAAAGCAAACCAAAACCACAACAAGGTATCACATCATGCCATTCAGAATGTCTAGTATCAAAAAGACAAGAAATAACAAGTGTTGGTCAAGATGTGGAAAAAGGAAACCCTCCTATACTGTTGGTGGGAATGTAGATTGGTGCAGCCACTGTGGAAAACAGCACAGAGTTTTCTCAAAACATTAAAAATAAAGGTACGATACAACCTTGTAATTCCCCTTCTGGCTGTTTACCCAAAGAAAATGAAAACACTGATTCAAAATGATATACACACCCCTATGTTTATCACAACATTATTAACAATAGCCAAGATATGGAAGCAACTTAAGTGTCTATCCATAGATGAAAGATATCTAGATAGATAGGTAGGTAGGTAGATAGATAGATAGGTAGGTAGGTAGATAGATAGGTAGGTAGGTAGATAGGTAGATAGATAGATATAATGGAATATTACTCAGCCATAAAAAAGAATGAGCTCTTGCCATGTGACAACATAGATAGACCTAGAGGGTATTCTACAGACTGAAGTAAGTCAGACAAAGAAAGAAAAATACCATATGATTTCACTTATATGTGGAACCTAAAAAACAAAATGAACAAACAAAAAAACAAACAAAAGCAAACACTCTTAAATATGGAGAACAAACTAGTGGTTGCCAGAGGGGAGGTAGGTGGCAGGGATGGGCAAGTAGATAAAGATAATTAAGAGCTAAAACTTCCATTTATAAAATAAATGTCACAGAGATGAAAAGTATGGCATAGAGAATAGACTCAAAAATATCGTAATAACATTGTATGGTGACAGATGGTGACGACACTATGGTGACCACTGAGCAATGTATAGAATTGTCGAATCAATATGTTGTATGCTTGAAATATAACATTGTGTGTTAATTATACTTCAATAAAAAATGGAAAAAAAGAAATGGGCCTATATCTCAATATCCCGCGAGCCTGATGTATGAGCATCATAGACTGCCTTTTCAATTCTAGCACTTTCTTTTGTGTCCCTCACCTCTTTTCTAGCTTTCTACCTTTCCAAACTGACATGGGATTGTACAAAAGGCAGGTATTAATTAATGGGAAAAATTGTAAAAAATAAGTAATCTATAATCTTTTATTGTCTGTTAGTATGAAATTTTACTTTTGCATTTTACATTTTTACTGAAGGGTCTTGTAATCCCAAGAAAAAGTGCATGTATGATGATTAAGAACATGGCTTCTGGAGCCTAGCTGTGAATCCAGACCACCTACTTGCTACAGATTTGTGGTTTGACTTTGTATAAATCACTTAACTTCTCTATGCCTCAGTTCCATTGTATGTAAAATGGAAAACAATACCCTCATCATAGGGTTGTTATAACATGAAATGAATTTAACAGTTTTGAAACCTTTAGACTTGTGCCCAGCACAATCAACATTAGTTATTATTATAAACTATTATGTGAGTCGGCCCATGGTTTGGCATGGAAAATTTTTATTCTCACCATATATGGTAGGAGCATTACTGTATTTATGGGAGGAGAAAAGGCAATACATTTCCCAACCCTTAACTGGTAATATTAAACTATTTAAGCTTCATTTTAGTGAATACCAGTGTCATTCATTCTTCCCTGCCATTGGTTTTTCTTGTGTTCCACGTCATTGGTGATTGTTAATGTCACAGAGGCAAGTCTTCAAATTTGGAGAGAGAGAGAGAATGAGGAAGGGGTCAGAGACAATACTGTGGCAGTTGGGGAAGGGCTGCTGGGACCTCCTGAGGGATATTTGTTGCAGGGCTGATTTTCTGGGTCTTCTTCCTTCCTTCCCAATGGCTTCAGGGACAGGGCTGCCTACTTCCATCCCCTCTGATACTACCCACTACTCCTGATCAGGGTTTCTTTGTGGCAGTCCAACACGAAACACAATACAGTCCACAGTTTCTCTGTATTCCACTGAGGCAGGCACACATTCACTTTAGGAATTTCTAAATTTAGGAATACATCCTGATAATAGAGGAAAAGCAGGAGTTAAAGTAGAACTTGTATCTCCCCTCTTGCTCCCTCTTGTCTGGGATTCCCTTCTCACTTCATGGCTACTGTGGCTGCTCTAAGTTCTGCTTTTTGGCTCCTTACACAGCAAGATGGCAGGTTTTCTGTTGGAGTTTTAGCCATCCCAGAAGGATCTGATCAGTGCCCCTTCTTTAGCTAGAAATTGTAAAAATGAAAAACTCACTCGGTACGAGTCCCTTCTTCCAAGTGCTGACTCTCCTTCAGAATGTGCCTGTTTTTGGTCACTCTCTTTTGGTGTCTACAGATAGTTGTTTTTATAATTTGTCTAGAGTTTAGAGTCATTATTTCTGAAATGGTTGGTATGATAGAAATTTACTTGTCCATTAACAGATATGTAACTCCTGTATATGATCTAAAATTAACATTCATGGAGTTCTTAATTTCATTTACTGTATTTTTTCAGTAGTAGAATTTCCTAGTTAAAATAAATGGTTGTATTTAACTGTTAAATTCTCCATCATGTGTTTTGATTCCCTGAATATATTAATCATAATTATTATAAAGTTTGTTTCTGATACTTCCCTTATCTGGGTCCACCATAGGTCTGCTTTTTTTTTTTTTTTAAATGAAATCACAGATTCACCATCAATTAAATATTCAAGACCAGATATGAAAAAGAAGATAAAGTCATTTCTTGATCCCATTCATCCTGCTAGCTACAGCCCCATTTCTTTTCTTCTCTTTGCCACAGTAATCTTTGAAAGAATTGTTTATTCTTACTTTTACCCAATTATCTTCATCCATTTTTTCCCTTAACCTCAGTCTGAGCCATCCTTCTTTCTTTGCTCTCCACAGAAACTGTTTTTATATGCCATTAGAGGCCTCCACATTGCTAAATACAATGGTTAGTTGTTAGTCCTAATCTTTTTGACCTTTTGGCTGATTATTTACTTCTTCTTGATACATTTCTTCATTTGGCTTCCAGAACACTGCTCACTCACTGGTTGTTCCTTCTCTTTCTCTTTTATTGCTTTTCTTAATTTTTCTTTTTTCCTTCCTTCCTCCCTCCCTCTCTTTCTGTTTCCCTTCCTTCCTTCCTTTTTTCCTTCCTTTCTTTCCTTCCTCCCTCCCTCTGCTTTCTCCTTCCTTCCTTCCTTCCCTCCCTCCCTCTCTCCCTTCTCCTCTCCTCTCCTCTCCTTTCCTCCTTTCCTCCTTGCTTTTCTGCCTTGGATTGATGCACTGCTAAATTCTTCATCTTCTATTCCTTAGCTGCACTCACTCCGTTTGTGACCTCCACCTGTCTCATAGTTTTAAATTCCATCTATATATTATAATTCCAAAAATTATATCTCCAGCCTTGATCTTTCTTTCAAATTCTAGATTTACACATTCATCTTTCTCCTTGAGATCTATACAAGTGTGATTTCATGTACTCAGTGATGAGTAACCCAAGGGGATGTTTAGAATTTGGGGTTTATATACTTAACACAGTAGGAGGAGGGAAAAGGGGGAGAAAAGGCTCCTATGGAAAGAATAAATAGATTTCTTCAGGAAAGACAAATGGGTTTTAGGAGAACAAATGAGAGATAAGAAAGTTTGTGATGTTTGTTTATGCAGGTGTCAGTGGTCTTTCTGTCTTCTTCATGACCCTGAAACTCCCCTGGAAAGATTTATGGTAGGTTTACTCTTGGTCTCTCTCCTGGGAATAGACCTATCCTGAAAACGGAATTTATAGCAGCCTCATTTCTCAGAAGTTTCTGCTTTTAGTCAAATAAGTGAAGCTCCAAGAAGGCTTCTTTGTGTATTTGTTGAATCTCAAATGTTTTTTGTCTTAAAATAATCTTTATATCACTTCTGGGGGTTTGAGTGAGTCCGCACAAAGTCTTTATTCAGCTAGTCATACTCTCAGATGCTGTTTTTGGAAACTGAAAATTTGGAAAAGCATCCCCAAATGTTACACTACTCTCTCGGCTTTCCTCCTCTCTTGGATTTTTATAATCCTCTGTATCTAGAGAAATCTCCAATGCCTTTCAGTGGATTAAAACAAAAACAAAAACAAAAACATTTCGGGGACACCTGGGTGGTTCAGTCAATTAAGCATCCAACTCCTGATTTCAACTCAGGTCATGATCTCAGGGTTGTGAGATTGATCCCCATGTTGGGCTCCACACTGGGCATGGAGCCTGCTTAGAATTCTATCTGTCTTTCCCTCTCCTTCTGCCCCTCCCCCACCCCCCTGCATGCTCTCTCTCTCAAAAAAAAAACACAAAAAACTTTTTGTCTAACTGTTCTAGTTGTTTTTAGTAGGACGGTTAGTTTAAAATGGTCTACTATGTCATTGCGAGAGGCAAAACATTTTTAGGTATTGTTTGAAGGACTGAAAAAAAAAAAGGGTAAGTAAAATAGAGCTCCCAGTCCTGCTGTGCCTCTTTATAGTTGTTAGTAATCTCTCAAAGTCTACAACCTCTAGGTGGTTGAGTATGTTGTTTGTGTTCCAACCTGCGTTAGTTCCAGGCTCCATCAACTGAAGGTAGTATAAGCATCTCCTCCATTTTCTGCAGGAACTTAGAATCTTCTGAGTTAACCTCTGAGTGCAGGGTTACAGGACAGGGATAGGACTTGTGAAACAACTTTGTTGTACTTGCTGCAGATAAACAAGCCAGTCAGGCAACAGACTGTGGGAGGTTATCACACACTTCTCTTGACCATCTCACAAGACAAACTACTCCACCTATGTCTCTGCTTTCTTCTCATTCCTCTGTTGAACTCTGGTGTTTACAAGACTTTGGATGCCTAATATATTTGACTTTTATACCCTCCTTTAACTTAACCATTTTCTTAAAATATTCTTTCTTCCTACATGGGGACTACTTATCATGGCGATATTTTGTATATGTAATTTTGGAAGTTTTAGTGTTTGTCATAAGAAAATCTATTTTATGATTTGGTTCCATTTGTTACTTTTGATATGTACTGGAAGCTGATTGCTTTGAAAAACCTACCTTTCTCCTACTACTGCGCTTTTAAAATGACATTTGTCCAGGGAAACTATTTCCATTTTAATTACTCAGAAGACTTATCTATTGATATCATCAGCGAAATTGTTAAAAATTAAGTAGACAATATAATTATCTAAGTAGATATGACCTTTTTCATCAGATTTTGTAGTCTGTATCTGGTCTGCCTTCTTTTCTACACATCACACAAATAATTTCAGATTTCAAAGTTATAGATCTAACAATTTCTAAATGTTGAATAACTTACGTTATAACATATTCCCTTAAAGGAAAATGGGAAGAATTCCAGTACATTACACAAAATCTTTATTTCAATAGAAACAATGACAACTAATATTTATTGCTGGCCATGTTCCACCTCTTACCCTTGGTTATACTTTTGGTTTCAACTCATTCCCTGTGAGTTGAAGGTATCCTCTAGGACCTAGAATGATCCTGTGCATGTGTTGCTTGTAAATATTCCTTTGGTTTAATGACATGCTTCAAATAAGGTGATGTCTTAAATGTGTTCTGCTTACTAATGACATTTCATTTTGTTAAGTTTATGATTAATACTTTAAATTTATCATTGTATTAAATGTTTTACCTACATTATCCTGTTTTATTTGAATTATTATTTGTTTCAGTTTGTAAAGGAAGAAACAGATTTATAGATGTATGTTGTTTAAAAAAGACAAAAGGTCATAACTGGGAAATAGTGGAAGATGGGCTAAAACCTAGGTATTTTAATCTCTGAAGCCTTAATATCTATGTTATATTATAATTTCGTACAAATAGAACTTCACCTTTGTGTTTTACTACCACCAGCATCATTGCACACACATGCATGTGCACACATGCACAAATACATGCAAAGTTGCAAAAAACATGAAGAGAATTGTAAGTAAAACACAGATCCATATTGAAAGTATTACAAAGGGGAAAGTATTATCAAAGGGGAAAAGAGAACTGGCATAAAGATTGAGAATATACCTACAATTCAGAGAGTCCAAACCAGATGAAGATTTCAACAAGATTAGTTTTAACTACAAAGTAGTAGACTTAAGAAATAGTTACTATGAATATATCAATAAAGCTGGAAAAAACTGAAGTAGTTGCTATGAGAAAGGTATACACAATAATGCTCAAAGACCGTTCAGAGCTTGAAAGCATAATAAAGGAAAATGTCATTGAAAGCTATAAAGAGTATAATTTATTCAGAACAAAGATTAAGTTATAATAAATTATATATAGAGAGGAATAGCAAGTCGCAACTTGTGTACAAAGATAATGCAAAAAAGAAATTGATTTATTCATATAACAACTCTTTAGTGAGTACTTACAACTAAGTACTAGGTGCTTGAGATACCTCAGTGAACAAAACAGCTAAGGCTGTTTCCCTATGGAGCTTATATTCTACAGAGGGAAGACAGATGATAAACAATTTAAAAATATGTATATTAAATATTAGGTGATAATAAGTGATCTGGGGAAAAGGATCATGATAAGGAAAATAGATTATCCTTGGGGTGGAGATGAGGTTGATAGTTTATATAGGGTGGTCAGGAAAGACTTTGTTGATAATGTGATCTTTGAACAGAGACCTGAAGGAAGTGAGGGAACAAGCCATGTGGACATTGAGGGAAGAACATTTTAGCCAAAGAGATCAGGAAGTACAAAACTTGTGAGGTGGGAGCATGTTGAGGAACATGAAGGAGAACTTAGTTCTGAAGGTTGGGGGGATAATTACAGGAAGAAAGATGAGGGAGATTCTAGAGATATATCATGTAGGGCTTTGAGGTCATTATAAGGCTTTTACTATGATGATGATGGCATGCCTTTGGAGGGTTTCAGGCAGAAGAATATCACGGTATGATTTATGCTTTAACAGGGTCATTTTAGCTGCTACTGTGAGGATCCATAGTAGAGGGCAAAAGAGGAAGCAGGGAGATCATCTGAGAGGCTATTTAAAACTTCAGGGAGACAGCTATTTGGAAGGGATGGTAATGGTGGAAACAGTGATAAGTGGCGGAATTTCAGAAATGCTTGGTAATAGACAGATTGCATGTGGGGTATGAAAGCAAGAGAAGGGCCAAGGATTATTCCAAGTTTTTTTTTTTTTTTTTAAGATTTATGTTTATTTATTTGAGAGAGAGAAAGAGGACATATGCATAAGTGAGGGGAGGGGCAGAAGGAGAGAATCTTCAAGCAGACTCCCCACTGAGTGGGGAGCCCTTCGTGGGGGTTGATCACACAACCCATTAGATTATGACCTGAGCTGAAACCAAGAGTCAGACTCTCAACCAACTGAGCCACCCAGGTGCCTCAATTATTCCAAGTTTTTTTTAACTAGCTCAACTGAATGAACAGATTTTCCATTTACTGAGATGGGGAAGACAATGGGAAGAACAGGTCTGGGAGTTGGACACCTACCCCCTTCTGCAAGCTGGAAATTCAAGGTAAAAGCCAGGAATTGAGAAAAAAAAAAAGTGGGAATTGTCAATGTGCACATAACACATGGTTATGGACTTTATGAGATCATTAAGGGATGAGGGTAAATTGAGAAGGAAAGAGGTCCAAGGCTGAGTCTGGGGAATTCTAACATATGGTCAAAGAAAAGAAATTTCCAGCAAAGGAAACTGATGCACAGTCATCAATGAGGTAGAAAGAGAACCAAGAGAGAGTGGTGTCTTAGAATCCAAGAGGAGAAAACGGCTATAGAACAAAGACAAAAATCAATGGATCAAATGTTGTTGAGGTTGAATAAAATGTGGTCTGAGACTTACAATCACTGATCACCTTGACAAAATCCTGGCTGGGGTGGTTTCAGGACTGAATGATAGAAAAGGAGGTGGAGACAGTGAGTATAGATAACTCCTTCAAGAAGTTTTCATGAAACAGAGAGCATAGTATGAAGTGTACCTAGAGGAGGAGGTAGGGTCACATTTTTCTTTTTATAATGGGAAATATTATAGCATATTTATTAGAGTGATCTAGTAGTGAAGAAACATTTGATGATGTAAAAGCAAGAGAGGACATTCCTTATTTGATGTCCTTAGGTGGGTGAAAGGGGATTTGACCTGGTGCAAAAGTTAGCCTTAGTTGTGACCTAAGGGTTGTCTAGCAAGGACCGTGTCTAATCCCTCTGCAGTAATAGGAAGAAAGTCAGAGTCAGGAGAGATGTGGCGATGAAATCATATGGAAGTTCTCACAGTAAAGTTTCTCCCTGAGCAGCACCTAAGTAGCTCAGTTGGTTAAGCGTCTGCTTTCGGCTCAGGTCATGATCCCAGAGTCCTGGAATTGGGGCCCCACATCACGATCCTTCCTCAGCAGGGAGCCTGCTTCTCCCTCTCCCTATGCCTGCCGCTCTCCCTGTTTGTACTCTCTCTCTCTCTCTGTCAAATAAATAAATAAAATCTTTAAAAAAAAAGTTTCTCACTGAAATGGGTAGCAAGTTCATGAACTGATTATGTTCGAGAGGGAAGGAAGTTAAAGAGGAGAAGGTGTGACAACTCGAGTAGGAAATGCAGTAGGGTTCTCCGGAAGCACTACTGGCCTACTTGAGGCTAGGTATTAGGAATTTCTTCTTCTTCTTTCTTTCAACAGCCTACAGCACTTAGCATGCTCAAGCAGTCTCCCATCCAAGTACACACCAGGCCTGCCCCTGCTTACCCTCTGAGATCAGATGGGATCAAGCGCATTCAGGGTGGTTTAGCCATAGACAAGAATTTAAACTGAGACTAGTCAACATATTTATGTGCTCTTCTTCACCCACATTTAGCTAGAGGTACAGTGGGTAGAGAGTTGGATATATTTACAGTTGGACTTTACTAAATGTGATGGTTAATTTTATGTGTCAACTTGACTGGTCTAAGGATACACAGACAGCTGGTAAAACATTTCTGGGTGTGTCTATGAGGGTGTTTCCAGAAAAGACTAGCACCTGAATTGATGAACCCCAATATAAATAGGCATTGTCTAATCTGTTGAAGGTCTAAATAGAACAAGAAGGCAGGTAAAGCTTGAAATCACTCTCTTTCTGCTTGGGCTGAGAGATCCATCTTTTCCTGCCCTCAGACATCAGTGCTCCTGGTTCTTGGTCTTTTGGACTCAGATGGGAACTTACGCCATCAGCACCCCGATTCTCAGGTCTTTGGATTTGAATTGAATTACACCACCAGTTTCCATAGTTCTTCAACTTGCAGATGGTAGACTGTGGGATTCACTGGCCTCTATAACTGCATGAGCTAATTCCTATAATAACTCTCTTTTTATATCTCCCTTTATACATATCCTATTGGTTCTGTTTCTCTGGAGAACTCTGACTAATATGCTAGGAGGGAAAGAGAGACAAGGTGGTTGAGGGTGTATGATAAGGGGTGATTAAAATAATGGTCCACGGCACTAAGCTAGGTAAGGGGGGAAGTGAAGCAGTGCAGTTATGGATAAAAACATAGTCTAGGGTATGTCCTGAGAGTATGTGACTGAGGTAGAGTAGAAAACAAGATTGGAAAGTACAAGCTAAGAGATTGAAAAGCTAGTGATTGGAAGAATTATTAACATAGATACTGAAATTGCCAAGTAATATGTCAAGAACAGTACAGGAGAAATTGATTGAGGCCAGGTACTAATATTCTTCAAGTCATGTAAGGGAAGATCGAGGGGTCTGTGATGGTTACAACAAGGAGGAATAGAGGGTAGTGAAATCTGAAGGTGTAATTTTCAAGACAAGATTTCTTTTTAAGGAAGAAAGTAAGGATAATGTTTTAGAAGTGGCTCTCAGGAACAGGCAGTGCTCCACTGTCCACACTCCAGTGTAGATTTAAACGATCTAAGCTCCATTGTAGTTAGTGTTCCATCTATACTCCAGGCTCAGGTACAAGGGCTGTGGGAAATGAAAACAGCCACCATTTAAGGGGTCTTTAGGGAACAAGGTATTCTCAGGAAAGAGTCAGTTTCCATTAGAGCAACAAGGCGAAGGAAGTATTCAGAGAAGGGGTCTTTATGAGTGGTTCAGTTGATGGTGCCCTGGGTTCCAGAAGGCACATTTGAAGGTTTTTGGAAATCAGAGAAGGGTGGGAAATGGAATTCAGTTAAGAGATGTGTGGAGCTGTGTGGAGATGAGGGTGATAGGAGATAATTTTAGGCTTCAGGTGGTAACGAACATAAACACGGATATTGGGAATGACGGCATTGGTTCTTGTGGTCTCAAAGCAGAGCATGATGGTGAGAATCTGAGCATTAAAGTGGAAGGAGGGGAGAGGATGTGACACGATTGTGTGGAGGTCTGAGCATATTTGGACAATTCACTAGCAGAGCTCTTAAATCTTATAGTTTCTTTGTTGGAAGAGTTTTAATTATGGATTCAATTTCTTTAGTAGATACAGGGCTATTCACATTTTTTATTTCTTTTTGTGTTGACCTTTGTAAGTTGTAGTTTTCGGGGAATTTGTCCATTTCACATGATTTTTTCAGATAAAATTATTACTGATTATTGACGTCAATTATTTATAATAGCTTCTTACTATCTTTTGAGTGCTTATAGATTTTTGAAAAGTTCGTTTATTTATTTTAAGTAATCTCTACACCCAATGTGGGGCTTGAACTCATGATCCCAAGATCAAGGGTCAGATGCTTTTCTAACTGAGCCAGCCAGGCACCCTAGTGTTTGTACATTTAATAGTGATGTTTCCGTTTTCATTTGTTTTATTGGTAATTTGTGTTTTTTCTTTACTCGATCAGTCTTGCTAACAGTTTATCAATTTGATAAATCTTTTCAAAGATCTAACTTTTGTCTTTGTTAATTGTCTCATTACATATATGCTTTCTCCTTCACAGTTTTGCTCTCATGTTATTATTTCCTTTTTTCTACTTTGGGGCTTAATTTGCTATTCTTTTTCTTGATTTAGAAGCTATAGCACAGATTTTCAACCTTCCTTTTCTCATAAATGTGTTTGGAGCTATAAATTTTCTGCTTAGCACTGTGTTAGCTGCATTCTACAAGTTTCGATATATCATGTTTTCATTGTTCTTCTGATCAAAATATTATTTAATTTCACTCATAATTTTTTGCTTAACTCACTGGTGATTTAGAAGTATGTTACTTAATTTCTGAACATTTGGAGATTTTATAGTTGTCTTTCTGTTATTGAGTTGTAATTTAATTTCCTGAGGTCAGAGAACATATAACATATGATGTGATTCCTCTGGTTATTTTTGCATGGTGTCTTTTCATGAGCTGAGTTGAGACATATCTTACAAGTAGAAGCCATAAAATTTAGTAGTGGATTGGTTGGTGGATGGTGAGACAAAGGAGTCAACTCTGTAAAAGTGATTTTTTTTTTTTTTTTTTTTATGGTCCTTGACACTTTCTATCTTATATCAGAATTATTTAGGAGTCTATGAGTGAGAGTCAGTGTTTCTAAAGCTTATTTCGCCATGAAATTTTCAGAATACTTTGGAAAACTCTAAACTAGACCCTCTCTTAATATAGGGAGGGAATCTTATATTAAGAATAGTTCATATGTTAAATTCCATTGTTATGGAAACCTCCCTTTAAGGCAATTTGCTTTTTCCTTTAGGGCAGAGTTTATATCTGTTTTTTTTTTCTTTGCAACACTTGACTTCATATAGTACACATCTAGTAGATACTTATTGAATGAATGTGTTTTTTAACATAAGGTCAGAAAAATATTGGAGCAGCCAGTAAGTAGAGCTTAATGTTTAGAATTTAGGTTTACCTTGTAAAGTTGCAGAGAGGTATAAAAAACCAAACATGAAGTGGAATAAATATAGAAAACCCTTCTGAAAAAAAAAAAAAATTCAACCAAGTAAATTGGAAGATCTAATCGACATTATCAAATGATTCATGAATTCAGCATTATCCCATCTAGCCATATAAGGTCATCATCAGCTATGTGGCGGGGGAAGGTTTCCACCTATCTGGAAAACACGCATACAAAAACAGGAACATATTGGTAACTCCTACTAAGTGGTAATTGAATTAAGTCCAGCTGCAGGTGTTCAAAGGGTCCAGAGGGAGGACATTTGAGGCCTCTAGGGACAAAAATAATTTTTCTAAGATTATGAACCTGACAGGTCAGACATTGCCAGTAGACTGCTTTTGTGATTTTACAGAAATCTCTCCACCAATGTCTATTCATAATTTGAGTCACTTTAAATGCCCTGTGATGGGTGAAGGAATGCAAAACCAGACAAATGGAGTTCCTCAGGGAGTAGAAGAACCAAGCAGTCATCTTGGGTTTCCCATAGTCTGACTACTCTTCCTCCCCCACCCCCCAGTGTTTTAAGGGTTTTCATTAAGAGTACTCTTTTCGAAGTAGCCACATATGAAAGTATATTTAGTATTTTTCAAGGAAATTAGCATTAAACGTTTTTATCCTGACAGCACATTTCAGAGAGAATATATTTGATCAAAATGGAAGATCAAAGACTTGACTTTATTCACGTATTCGTTTGTGGAAGGCTAAATTATGCATAGTAAATTGGCATAATGAAGTCACATGGTAATTTGAATTTATGATCACTTGGGTGTACTGGTTAAAGTTTGTCTTCCCTCTCTGTGAAAGAAAAGAAAGAAAGAAAGGAAGGAAGTAAGGAAGGAAGGAAGGAAGAAAGGAAGAAAGGAAGAAAGGAAGAAAGGAAGAAAGAAAGAAAGAAAGAAAGAAAGAAAGAAAGAAAGAAAGAAAGAAAGAAAGGAAGGTAGGTTTCTGTTTTTAGCAAAGTCAAGTATACATAAAGAAAGGGCTTTGCACACTCTTAAGACCACAAAACTACTAGTGTAGAAGTAGCATTTATAGACAAACATTGCTTGGGCTAACACAAATGAGTTTCTAGTATAATAAGTGAATGTATTATTTTGTTGTTGTATTTTTAAAAAATTTATTCCTTTTAAGTAGGCTCCACGCCCAACATGGGGTTCAAACTCAAGACCCTGAGATCAAAAGTTACATGCTCTACTGACTGAACCAGACAGATGCCCAAGTTTTTAAAAGCAGATATTGGTATATAATCGGAACTTGAAGGATATATAAGATCAAAATAACATGACTTTTTTGACAGAGAAAAGAAGGGTTATTTCAGGATAGTGAAATAGCATTGACTAGGATTTAGATATAAGAAGTCCCGTATGACAGTACTTTTGTTTACCCACCTTAATTTCCGATGCAGGAGTAGACCATTGTCATGTTAGGAGGACATCCGGATGGTGAAAGTCTGGCAGTGAAAGGACTTTTTTTTGCAGAAGCAGAATGGACTTCATCCACATGTGCCACAATCTTACAGTATAAAGAAAGCTTAGTTATTACTTATTTGACAATGTTTCCCATGTAATTTACATATCAAGTATAAAGAAAGCTGAGTTATTACTTATTTGACAGTATTTCACATATAATTTCCATATCAAAGAGCCTCATTAGTTTAACAAATCCCTTGAAATATTCCAGGTCAAAAGATTTCATTTACAATTTGATTTTGGGTAGTTTTCAAAAATACAAAAAAAAAGGTTTTAAAGCACTCGCCTAAATAGTATCACAGATCATTATGAAATTTAATACTTAAAAGGTAAAAAAAACTTTCATAACCTTATCAAAAGCAAACCAAAAGTCTCCAAGAACTTTGTCCTTTTTTTTTTTTTAAAAGATTTTATTTTATTTATTTGACAGAGAGAGAAATCACAACTAGGCAGAGAGGCAGGGAGAGGGAGAGGGGGAAACAGGATCCCAGCTGAGCAGAGAGCCCGATGCAGGGCTTGATCCCAGGACCCTGAGATCATGACCTGAGTGAAAGGCAGAGGCTTAACCCACTGAGCCACCCAGGCGACCCAAACTTTGTCTTTTTAAGAGAGAAAACCAAGTTCTAATTTTGTACCAGCTTACTTTTTATATTAGAACTCATTCTTAAATAAATTCATTTTAATCTTAGCCACACATTAAAATTGACTACACATTAAAATTCCTTTTCAAAGATTCCTTTCCATAAACCTTCTACAACTTTCTTTCCTACATTCTGATTTTGTCCTATGTTTTTCCTCCTTTTTTTTTTTTTTTTAAGATTTACTTATTTATTTTGGGAAGAGAGAATGCTCACACACATGAGCAGGGGGAGGGGCAGAGGGCGACAAGCTGACCCCCGCTGTTGGGGAGCCCAACTGGGCTCCATATGATACCAGGACCCTGAGATCATGACCTGAGGGGAAATCAAGAGTCAGCTGGTCAACCTAGTAAGCCACCCAGGCACCCCCTATGTTTTTCCTCTTTAAACAACCAGCCTCACTTTAAGACAAAATTTTTCTTTCCCTTAAGAAAAAATGTATCTGTATTTCTCATACCTTCTGTTACTGAAAACACATCCTACTTTCCTGACATACAGAGATGTTTCTCTTATTATTTCTACTGGTTTTAATTACATATATTAATTAGACTTCTTAACCCTTAGGAATTTTACTTTCTAGTGAAAACTAAGAAGTAAACAATTATGAACTGTCTGATATACCTGCAATTTTTAAATCTGCCCATTTATGAGTACATTTCATGATTTCTAGAAGCATATGCCTTTTTCAATTTTCCAGTATAGCACTAACACATCCAAGTATTTTTTACTTTCTCTGTAATAAGAAGCCAAAAGTAGAAAACTTCTGTTCAGTAATTTATGTGTCAGTATTTTATCTTATTTGGAAAGGATCTAGATATTCAATGACTATCCATTATGTAATTTAATTTAGCAAAACTCTAAGGTTTTTAGTTACCAAAAAAGATTTGGGGAAACTATTTACGTAGACATGAATATTGCTGAAAAGTTTAGTTGTAAACTTTTATCTTACTTGCATCTATTTAATTCTCTTGTTCTTGATACCTATGTTTTGATTAGTTATGAAAATTTCACAAGACATCAAACAACTAACCATCATCTTTAAGTTATCTTTCTTGCTGACAAATTCTGTAACAGAGATAATATGAGCTTATTTGACTTTCAGTAAACCGAGGTATCATAAAAGTATTATATTTGATGCTGACAACTCTAAAACATGCCTGTTTTATTTAAACCAACAAATTTCATTTGGCTTTGATTTATTAAAGATTCATCATAGAGCCCATGAACTTGAAACTTATTTGGGTTTGTTTCTATTATGTTTCTGAGAATTTAATTTATATAAGTACTTAATTTTCTTTAAACCAATTAAATGATCTCTCTTGGGGTACCTGGGTGGCTCAGTCAGTTTAGCGTCTGCCTTCGGTTCAGGTCATGATCCCAGGGTCCTAGGATCGAGCCCTGGATCAGGCTCCTTGCTCTGTTGGGAGCCTGCTTCTCCCTCTCCTTCTGTCTGCCACTCCCCCTGCTTGTGCTCTCTCTCACTGTCAAATAAATAAATAAAATCTTTAAGAATAAATAAAAAAATAAGCTGTCTTTACAATTTAATTTTGGCAATAATACCACCCTGACGTAGAAAACACCACACATCTACAATACATATGAACATAGAGATAGATGTAAATGGAAACCTTGTAGTTATTGTTATAAAAATTTTTGTCCATGAGATAGGTATGATAAAGCAGAACTCACTCGTTTATAAAAGAATGGCCAGATACAAACTTTTTCTGGCAGATGGGATAAGTTAAGGTTACTTGCTCAGATTGCTAAAGCTTTTTTTTTTTTTTTAACTAATATCTGTGGAGATGTTTGAGATTTGTATTTATATTTATCCTTGACAAGTAATGTGATGGAAGTTGTTGGCTAGATTTTGAGCCAGGGTGCCTCTATAGCTTTTTTGTATTTTTTTTAAAGCTTCTTTTTTTTCCTTCTGTTTTTCTTCAGTCTTAGGAGTAGAGGATGATCTAGGCAAAAGTTCCCAGAGAGGTTATAAGACCCTTGAGATAAATGGGGGAGGTTTGGGGATCGATGGAAAGGATAGGTTGGAAGACTTGGAATCCTTTCAGAGGCTGGCTGTATTTCTAGTTTTGCAAAGATTTGTAAAATAAGGACAGTTGCTTACAGTCTCTTGAGGAATGGCTGCAACTTCAATGACGTCATAGGTTAATCTACCCATCCAACTACATCATCCTCAACCTGCTTTTTTCCCTCTGGTACCTACCTCTAATTTTAATTTAGAGGTGAAAGCCTTAAAACCAACGATCAGTTTCTGAATATTGGCTTCTAATCTGGCCAACTTTTGACTACAGAGATTAAAAAAAAAATCTTGTCAGTTTTCGGTCAGGACAAACAGTAAATTTTTCTGACAGTATTAACTATCTACCCCTGGGTATAAGATGAACAAGACACACTCTTCCCAAAGTCCAGTCACTCCCAAAGAGAGTCAAAACAAAGAACCAACAACCTGCATGTCCCAGGTAGGCTCCTGGGTAGGTGGAAACCAAGCCCAGTTAATGCAAAATGAGACAAACAAGAAGGCCATAGCTATCCGTGGGAGGAAAAGGATCAATAAACAATGGATTTGGATTTGGAAAGGAAAGAACAATGTGAAATTTTATTTTCCTCTCTTGACTGGGCACTATAGACAGAGACTCAGAAAAACTGATGTTGGTAAGAATTACCTTTCTTTGGCTTCTGTCAGTTTTGCCAGGATTTCCACTGTAGGTTCTGGTTTCTACCAGAGTTCCCTTCCGGTAGAATAATGGACGTTTAAAGGAATAATGAAGCAGTTTACCAGAAAAATCTCTGAGTGTTGTCAACTCTGGAAGGGGCCCAGTTGGGGTCCGTCCTTTGAAGGTAGATACGGAGGTGTCTGTAAGGCCATGAACTCAGTGGACTTCTATTTATGTTTGGGTAATCTTTTCAGAGTGGAAAAACAATTTAGACAGAGGATGAGTAGAGTGAGTACTCAAAGGACGATAGAGGGAAGCAACAGAAGTTACATCGATCTTACCGCGTCTTCAACAACTCAATGGTTACCAAGCCAAATTCTTTAGTGTGTAAATTTTTATAGCTTCCAGGACCATAGTTCTTAGAAATAAAATAAGAAAGGGTACTGAAAGGTAGAGTGCTTAACTCTTCAGAATTTAAGAATCCCACTAGCTAAGTCTTTTACACAAAAGACAAACATACTCACCTTGACACACCAGCAGTAACCAACACATGTCACTGTGGACTGGCCAAGAAAAGGCCACCAGTAATTCCCAGCGTGGACTAAACCGGCAGACTCCATGAATAGAGAGTCTATTCTGGAAATGGGGAAAGGACTAAACCAGCGTACCCCAGTAACTGGGGACTGCAGACTGGAACTGGGGAAGGGATTCCAGTGTGGAATTGTGGGCTGAATCAAGGGCTAAGAACTGGTGTTCTGTTAGATCCTCTTGCCCTCGCAAGCTGACCCATTAACCTTGGACTAGAAAACAAATTAGATCTGTAGTTTGTATGCAAAGAGAGCACAACTTGAACCTAGAGGCACTTACAAGCAGCCTTTGGAAATAGTGGGAAAGGCAGTGAACTCGACAGGGTTCCCAGGTGCCATCCTTGTGTTTCTCACTGTCCCTGAATGCTTTGGATCTCACCACTGCTGCTTAATCTGTTAAAAGACAAAAGTCAACTGAATAAATTTAAAGATCTAATTTGGCTTTATTAAATGATTCATGACTTTGCATTCCCACTGAGCAAACTGAGGGGAGCTCTGAGAAGTTGTACAAAATGGAAGGTTTTTTTAGGAAGGAGGGTGGAGCAGGAAAGTTTTTAGCAAAAGAACAGAAAGAATTGTTCCAGGCAAGATCCCCTTTCCTTAGGTAGAAGGGCAGGGGGCCTTATTGGTACATTACCCCATCTTTTTTGGGGGAATGGAAGGACCATGTGACAGATTACCTCACTGGCATTGTTTAGAAAATTCCTGATTGATGGGTTAAGACTGTGTATCTGGGAGAGGTCGAAACTGCAATTAGGTATTAAACCTCTGCTTGGTGACTTGGCCTAAGTGGTGCCATTCTGGGCCTCTGGTCTTTTTTTTAACAACCTTGAAGTTAAAAAGATTCAAGATCTTTAAATGAAATTTCCAGAAAACATTTTGAGGAAATCTCTCCTAGCACTTCGGGAAGGTATCCTACAGTCAGACTGGGTCAAAAGTTAAATACCACGGTTACAGACACTTCCCTTTAAGGCAGTTTATTGTTTCCTTCAGCTGCTCTCTGTACATTTCATCTAAATTAGTTTCTTGAACTCTTATATTTTAAACTAACATTTCAGAAAGTGGCCTCTTGCTGCCAAATAACATTTTCTTACCCACACACAAGCTTGAGTGTCATAATTAATGGAATATACAATGTGTGTGTATATACACACACACATATATACATATATATATTTATTTTAAAGATTTATTTATTTATTTGACAGACAGACAGAGAGAGATCACAAGTAGGCAGAGAGGCAGGTAGAGAGAGAGGGGGAAGCAGGGTCCCTGCTGAGCAGAGAGCCCGATGCGGGGCTCAATCCCAGGACTCTGAGATCATGACCTGAGCTGAAGGCAGAGGCTTTAACCCACTGAGCCACCCAGGCACCCCTACAATGTATATTTTTAAAGTTGTAATTATGACACTGGTTTTTGGAGAAAAGCCACTGATTTGGCAATGGAATTCTAGTATCTTTTACTAGATGTCATTACATCGTTAAATTTTTCTCTTAAGCCACTCAATTGCGTGAGCTAAGGAAAAGCACGATGGTTAGCCTCATGGTATAAGCAGTCACAAGTCATTGAATTAGAAATCATTCATTTTTGTAAATTCCTTCTTTATCAAATACATTTTTATAGTTCTCATATGTCCAATATAAAGAAGATACGAGAAACATTCCTGAGCTTGCTGAAAGACAGGGACTTCTATATAACTATTTAGGGTAGTATAATAAACGTTTCTATGTTATGGCATATTATATGATTTAATTTTATTGCCCAGTCTATGATAGTGGTCCTGCTGTGACTTGGCATTTTCTGGGCACTTACTTCATAGTTCATCTTTAGAACATATTATAATACCAGGATTAGGTTTCAAAGGCAACTTGTTGGGCAAGAGTAAAAGGGACTAACAAAATCTCTTAAAACAGTTCTCAAAATGCAATCTGCAGACAGTCCCATCAGCATTATGTATTATACGTACATTATATACATTATATATATATATACCCCCCCCACACATATATATATACATACACACATTATATACACACTGAATTAGAACTGGTGGTGATGGGGTCTAGGAACCTGGCCTTAACAAGCTCTCCAGGAGTTGGGATGCATGCTTAAATTTGAAGCTCTGCACCATTGCCCACTCACACCTTTGCTCCTCAATATGGTTTGATGGTTATCTTTCTGGCAGATTGGTTTGCAGGCCCAGATATCCAGACTTCCCCATTGTTCCAGAGCCTTAAACTTAAGTGAGTGTAAGAATGAACATGAATACAGGATTCTATTCATGAAGCCATGCTTACTGTATATAAGGGCAATTTAAGTGTTTTTCTCCAAAGGTTCATTAATTTTGCCACTCATGTTGTCTCTGCAATCTAATCCTAATGTAATATATGATCTCACTCTATATCATTATTAGAGCCACTTCATGATTTACTAGAATGATTACAGCTTTCTGGTACAGTGAAATATTTCTAGTTAGACCGAGTGAACTGAAGATGCTTTTAATGTCAACCATAATTGCTGGAAAAACCTTCTAAATACATTTTTTTTCCTCTGACTTATTCAGTAGACTTACTTTCTTTGATCATTTGAGATCTTAAAATACTTCAAGATGATCATTATGGATATCATTGTGCACTACCATTGATAAAGAATATTTATGTTAATGGGCGGAATATGTACAGATTTGGAAATATTTCAAGGTTATAGCAAGCAGCTTGCCAAGCAGGGGTAGTGGGAGCTGTTTGCTTACCTGGGAGGAGTCTTTTATCGCTGCTTATGTGGGAATTGCCAGCCCAAGGGGATATTAAAAAACAGAACTTCTAATATGTTTTAGCATTGTTTTAAAATTCTTTGCAGAAAATTCATCCCCATGTTGACTGTACCACTTCCACTGCCTCATGCTTGGCACACAGTTGGTATACAGAGTAGTAGAGAGGATAATAGAATGAGTATCTATCTACCAACTAGCGTTGTCAATCTTAATATTTTATGATACTTGCTTCAGATTGCTTTTCTTATGATGAGATACCACATCACAGATACGACTGAAGCCCTCGTATTCTCCTCTTTCTTCTGTTCTTACTCCAGTGGGAGTCTCTATGTTACATTTATATTTCTCCATTCCTATGCATATTTTTATCATTTACTACATAACGTGTGTACCCTAAGTAATATGGCTTGTCCATATCCATAAACAAAATAGTATTATTTTTGTACATTAAAAAAATTAATATAAGTGGTATTGTAATGTTTATATCTATCTGCAACTTGTTTTCCCCTTCAAATTTATATTTGTGATATTTAACCATCTTGATGAAATAGCTGTAATTCATTAGATTTCACTGCAGTGTAGTGGTCCCTTGTCTAAGCACACCATAAAGTCTCCTTTTGTGACACGTAGGTTGTTTTTAATTTTTGGTTATCAAACAATGCTTCTGTGAACACTCTTGTTCATGTCCTTCTGATATAATGTAGGACAGTTTCTCACTAGGTTGTATAACTAGGAGGGGAGCTGCTATGTCAAAGATTAGGCATATATTTAATTTGAAACACATTATCAAATCTGCAAGAGGCTCTGAGGTGGTGGGACACCCATCAAGGCATGATGACCATGACCTGTTCTAATGTTATAAGATTTAAATATCATCTGGGACGAGACACTCATTTATAGACTTGGAAACATGCTTCCTCATTGTCATTCTTTGGGCAACTGCATCTTTTTTTTTTTTTTTTTAGATTTTATTTATTTATTTGAGGGAGAGAGAGAACGAGAGTGAGAGAACATCAGAGGGGGAAGGGTCAGAGGGAGAAGCAGATTGCCCGCTGAGCAGGGAGCCCAATGCGGGACTCAATCCTGGGACTCCAGGATCATGACCTGAGCCGAAGTTGCTTAACCAGCGGAGCCACCCAGGCGCCCCTAATTTTTCCTTTTTAAGATTGGCATTATATCACAAGCATTTTTCCGTACTATAAAATCATAATGATAATTTGAGTGGATGTGTTAGAATTTATTTATCCATTCTATTGTTTCCAAAGAACATTTTTCTTCATGTTACTTTTTCTTCCATCTGGGTCATTTTCTCAAGATAAATTCCTTGGGGGAAAATTACTAGGTCGATGAGCTGATCATTGCTGTGATATCTGATACTTTTTAACATCAGATGCATGCTTAGAAATGGGAAAGCTAACTAAATCTGAACCATATGAGGTCATCACACCATGATCTCTACGGAGATATCTTCCTGACATACCAATTTATTGCTTACAATTGATGTTAATTAGAGGTTTATTTGCCTAATGTCTTAACTGATTGGCATTCTCTATGGTCAATGTGGTTAGGTCTGGTTCATGACCCCACATCCCTCTGAGATTTATGTTCCTGGAGTTGCTATAAGGTTCAGTGTGCCTTTTAACCATCGAAATGGTCATAAATTTTTTTATTCTTCTAGAAAACAATCATTTTGTTAGGATTCAAAAACCTGGGAGAGCAAAATTGGATTACATGACAGAAAAATAGAACATGGTGTCATGGACGAAAGGAAGTAGAATGCCCTGCTCTGATCTTTGTCTCATTGTCCCCACCCTACTGCGCTGCTGACCACTGCATTAATCCAAGAGGGCTGCACCGCTGAGCACTAGGGGAGGCATTCATGATTTACTAAATTGCATTCCAGGACAGTTTGGATAATTTCCGATGCCATTAGCTATAAAAGTATGTGCCAAGTTATCCAAACCTCTGGATCTAATTGGAAGGTCATACCACCTTTGTCAGCCCTTCTTCAGCTTAGCCAGATGCAGGACCCCAAAATGGGCTGCCCTCTCTGTGCTGTGGTCATGGCCTATGCTGAGGCCATCCCATTTCTCATCACTTATGCCCTGGCCCCAGAACCTTGATAGGTAACTCCTGGTGTGTTAGGAAAAGCATATGTCACTAAGCTCTTGGTGGGGACTGAAGCCAATATCCCATTACATATTTATAGTTGGAGATAATAAACTTAAGATATTGATCAGTGACTTAAAGGCTTAGAATTTGGGACCCAAAATTCAAGATTTCTTGAACGTGGGTGTTTAGTTATTCCCTCATTTTATACCATATGAAGGTAAGTGTTACACGTTGCCCATACTTTGCCTTAAGCTCACCCTTATTTTCCACTGGTGGTTGTGGCTTCAGTTGTTACTCACAACTTCACTAGTACAGATCACCTGTCCTTACCTTCCCCATTGGCTACTTGCTTTGTCCTTTGTTCTCAAAAACCAAGAGCGATGTCTTTACCCTCTAGTTTCACTTTCCATTGAGCGCATGAAGGTCTCATGGCTTGTGACCCTGCTGCCGTGGTCAAAAGACAATAATGAGGTTTGGAAGAGACACTGATGAATATCTCAACACAACAAGTGGCTGAGCTGATTGGCCGTTCCTTGCCTCTTCATTGAAAATTGGTGCTTTACCCCATTTCCTTGGCTATGGCTTTGGGTTATCATGGTGGTTGACTGTGGTCCCTTAGTCTGGCTACATTGTTTCCATGTAAACACCTCTTTCATTCCAGCCATGTCCAAGTTCCTGCTACCTGTCGCTGTTGCTGATAAGGCCAGCATTTCCTATGGGCTGGCACAGCCTCCATCAGCTGAGGCTGAAGAGCAGTGGCCCTTGCTGGACAGGATAGGCATGGTTCATTCCCCTCAAGCAACACTCAGTCCACATTGCCCACTTGGGATACTAGTTTGGCCGTAGGCATTTGCATTTGCAATGCCTGAACAAGCTCATTAGCCTCCGCCTGCATGGCTGGAGGCTCTCTGTCTACCTGTATTCTCCTGTGTCCCCAGGACTGTGTCCTACATTCACTCTCCCGTGGCTGCTCCTGATTTGCCACTCGGAGCTAGGGGCTGCCACCACCGCTGCTGTTACTGGTGCTCTCGGGGGCGCAGAGGTTTACCTATGACCCCAACCATTAGGGCTGTCCATTTGCTCAGTGCTGTGATGGTTCTCACCCTGCTGAGCGCAGGGCCGCATTCTACCTCCCCGCAGCGTCATACCCTGTTAGATGGCCTGGCCAGAAGTTGCCGGGCCCTGATTGCTGCAAAGTCTGACGAGAGCTGGGAAGTCTCACACACTCGGATGTACCCTCGCACAGCCGTGAGGGTGCCCTTTCTGTATCTTGGAAGCAGTCCCCCAGCCCCTGCCCGGTGTTTGCCCCGTGGTAGAGTCTGGCTTCCTTTAGGATGATTTGCTTTCAGAAGGCCTGAAATTGAACCCTTTTCAATTGCAGTCTATTGGATTTCCCCGCTCTACTTCTTGGTTCCCACATCTTTATGTATTTCAAAACCCCACTTGCAGTTTTTAATTTTTCCTCCAGGAAGCTCCTCAGCCTCCGTTAGAACTGGAGAACCCAACAGATAAGGGGAAGGAGAATTGTCTACCCTTGCAGTGGGAGACCTGAAACATTTGTATCTCAGCCTCCTCCCAGAAAGTACTTCTTTGATACTCATGAAGTCCATAGTATAGCATCTTGTTTCCCATAACATGCTGCTCCCCCCAACCCGGAAGTGCCTGGCACAGGATTTTCTTCACAGCTGGTTTTTAATTTACGTTGTAATTAAATGAATAAATGTTTGATGGAATAAACGTATGTTTTAAGCACAAGGAAGAAAGTTGTTTATAGCGAAGTTGAGGTTGGTTTTCAGGTTTCAGTCTGTGCCTCTACTTACAGAATTATTCAGTTTCTAATTGAAAATGCTTAAGGGGCTTTTAAGTCATCTGAATAACTAAGTTTGCTGGACTGGAAAGATGAGGCAGGTAGGCAGCCAGACATGGCAGAACAAGTCATTGTCAATTGGTATTAAATGAAAAGTTAGGTCTAAAACAGGGTGTACAGCATGATCCCATTTTAAAAATGTATTTGCACAGAGAAAAGAAGGACTAAGGGACATATGGAATGAACATTAACAATGTTCCCTAATAAATGAGTGGCATGATTATGGTCAGCACTTGTCTTTTCTTTTTGATTATTTACAGTTTCCTAAAATTATAACAATGGACATATATTATTTCTGTAAGACAATGTTATATATTATATCTTAAAAATTTTTATCTTACTGTATTTATATTTTATTTTAATAACAAAGTTGCAAATAGTGTGCAGAATTTTGAGCCCCTCTGGGTTGTTCCCGACTTGAAAACAAATGCTTACCTAAAGGAATTCTATTTCTGAAAAAATTCTAATAGAAAAGTGTATGGGACATCTCAGCTATCCTCCTGGGAGGAAATATTGGGGGGTAAGAATGTCAGAGAAATAGTGTTGGTGTCCTCTATATAAAACAGCAAGATAGCATTTCCTCAGGCCTTTTGTATATACTGGAAGAGAAATAGAAATGTTCTCATGAAATTTCGAATGACCTATATGCAAGGGAAGGGTATTTTTTATTAGGAGAATCCCATGAAATACTTTTTTACTATCATTATCATTATCATTATTCATGATAACAACAGCAGTATAGCATAGTGATAAAGATCATGGCCTTGGGATCCTTCAGTCAAGTTGGAATCCTGGCCGTTACCTACTATGTGATCCTGAGCCAATCATTTAGCTTTATTATTGTTAGCCTTCTAATGTATTTTAATTTATTCTTAAAAAGATGTATGTATGTATGTATGTATGTATGTATGTAAGTAATCTCTATGCCCAGTGTGGGGCTTGGGACTCACGACTCAGATCAAGTCGCATGCTCTTCCAACAGAATCAGCCAGGTATCCCCAGCTTCCTAATTTTTAAACTGATAGATAATAATACCAACTTGATAGGGTTCTTGTGAGAATTAACTGAGGTAATGTAGGTAAAGAACGTATGCTTTTGGCATATAATAATAATAATAATAATTTGCATTCAAACAAGCAGGTATTGTGGATAAAATGTAATAATAGCAACTGTTGGTACCACTTAATGATATATATTATGCCCAAGCCATTATTTTATTCCTTTTATGTCTTGTTTTCACTTATTCCGTAAATTAACTTTATGACGTGAATGAGGAAACAGGCCCAGAGAATAAGGTAAAGAAATGAGTAACAAAAAAGCGAGAGCTGAGATTTGAACCAATATCAACCTGATTTGAATATTTCCTCTGGTCATTCAATATTCCATACGATTAAGCATTAATAAAGTATTATTGATTATAATGATTTATTTTTAGTAATTACCAATAATTCAGCTTGACTGCCTTCTCAGCAAAGGTCTGTGGTAGGAAAAATATTTATCTGACCACCAGGTGGCGTTTGACCAAGGTTCTCCAATAACACTCACCACTCAGAACCTTTCACATTAGTTATGATCTGAAGTGAAATTATTTGCCAGGTTCTACGTGGGGGAAGTAACCAAAGGCAGCAGTTTATAAAATGAAGTAAATGCGTTTATGTTTGATATAGAGGCTGTTTTATGTAGTCTATCTGGAAAAAATGGGAAAAAGCCGTTCGACTATTTAGGGACTTTCATCCTGAGGCACACACTTTATTTAATGAATGTAATCCACTTTGATATGTATTATAATAGCATCTGGCTTAATAATTTTGATGGTAACTCTGGATTTAATCTGATTTTCATGTGCTCAGTTACAATACTTGAAACTTGAGATTTATGGGAAGAATGGCAGGTAGCCATTAATTCTGGTTACAAGGTGTAGTAAGGGCCTCTACTTTATTGCCCCTGAAGGAACTGAGCAAGCACACACCTATATTCCATAAAGATATAGTGTGATTAAATAAAAGCAAGTATGTTGCCATTTAACATGTAGGTTAGCAATTGAGCACTTGTAGGGAGTGTTATTTTTACTCTGATAGTCTTGGTAATTTCTGTGGTTTATAAGTCCACAAAACCTGTTCTTGTAGGCACTTAATTAACCTGTAACATTTTGTGTCAGTCGTACTGACAAGAACACGCACAGGCATTACATGTATGAAGCCAATTGAGAATATTTGCAGTTTAAATTTGCCAATGGAAAAATTTCCCTCTCATGTTGAGAAAGAGTAAATCTGAAACGAGAAGATCAATTCTGTGTTATTAAAAATGGAATGATTCAGTTTTTAGATTGACTCATTTTGCTTCTCATTCCCTCAGTGGTTAAGAATTGGCACATAGTTTAACAAATATACGTTGAATGGATAAATCGAGGCTGTGGGAATTATGAAACAATAGTTTCCATGACCTCTGATCTCTAGAATGTTTATAATATAGTTGGAAGATCAGAGACATAAAAAACAAGAGAAATAATACAAGTGTTAAGTAATAATAAAAGGCATCATATGGAAGATATAATTATATTCCACTGATTGCTACATAGGGTGAGTGCCATAAATTTGACAGAAAGAAGGATTTCTTTGGACATCTGTGGTCAGGGAAGGCTTTCTGGGGGAGGTGGACATAAGTTGGCCTTAAAAGGTGGGAAAATTGGAGGAAGAAGAGGGCACTTCCAAATGGTGAAGGAAATAGAAGATGAAAAAGTGAAATGAACCAAACCCAAGCAATGAAGATGGGAATGTATAGCAAATGGGTACGTGTGGTGGTAGAGATGGCAGGGGTGGTAACAAAGTCCACAGGCCCACGCTTTCCAAACTTCAGTCTTCGCCTCCCTAGTGGAATACTTGACCCTCTCATGTAAATGGGGAGCATTTCCTCTCCACCAATTTACACTTAAAAATGTGAAAGATAGGGCGCCTGGGTGGCTCAGTGGGTTAAGCCTCTGCCTTCGGCTCAGGTCATGATCTCAGGGTCCTGGGATGGAGCCCCACATCGGGCTCTCTGCTTAGCAGGGAGCCTGCTTCTCCCTCTCTCTCTGTCTGCCTCTCTGCCTACTTGTGATCTCTCTCTCTCTCTCTGTCAAATAAATAAATAAAATCTTTTAAAAAAATTAAAAATATGTGAAGGATAAATGTTAAATAATTTAACTGGCAGATATTAATATTAAACCGAGTGTGGAAGTCCTATGGAGGAGCGCCGAAGAGATAGAAGTCCAGAAAGTTTGTGACTTGCCCAAAGTTGTATAACTTGTTCAGAGGACAAGTCCAGCTGCAATGGTCCATGGAGCATGTTGTCCCCAGCCTTTGAATAGCACAGTCAATGGTTTATTTTGCTTTTGCCCCACCATTATTTCTTTTTATATTCTCTGACGAATCTGCCAAAAAGTGGTAAGAGAAAATAATAAAAGGAATTTGAACAAGCTCATCATTTTTTCCTTCTTGGTCATAGCTCTTGTGTAAGGACTGAGACATTATATCATAGATAAAATAAAGCTTAAAAATAATTTGTTATTTACAATCCTTTGTGTGTTCCCTGATCTCTATTTCTATAAGAGACAGTAGAATTGGATATTAGTAAAATGTACTGTAATGACTACTAATAAGAAGGCTGTATATATTTTTCAGATCTAGGATGCATATGATTTTGGGGAAGAAACAACTGATTGATTTGGCAGAATGTACTGGATGAATACAGCCAATTCAAATACTTTTCTGGGCCCTGAAAAATAGTCCTCCATCTTTAATGGCGACCTGGCTGGAAAGAGAGTCTTGAACTCTAGGTGGGTGGGCTGGATTTCTTTTGTAGCCATAGGGCAAACTTCTGAAGACATTTCCAGAATGTCTTTTCAGCAGAATGCTTTTTAGGGTTGAATTAAAATCTAGAGCAAGTGACTGAGAAATGCTACATTATTAGTATCCAAAAGATAAGGATGGGATTTGTTCTCAGGGTTTGAAGTGACTTGGGAACTCATTTACAAATATAAGTGGTCCTCTGAGGGGATTGTGGCCTGACTTGCCTCTCAGAAATTCTGGAAGAAAAGGGCAAAGAACAAAGTAATGCATGTTTTGGTTTGAAATCTTTTGAGTGTTGCATAATAAAGATGCTGATGATTTGAATGAAGATCCAAGGTGAGATTTAAGAGAAAGTGTCCTGCCAAGGAGAGTCTTGGAGGGTTAAAGCAGACCTGTGGACCTTGTCTACACTGCACTAACCCGCATCACCCTACTCACACACACCATGAATAAGAATGGCTCCCAGACCTTCTGCTTGTTCTGTGGGAATTTGAACCTCTTGGTTCTCACAAATGATTCTGAAAGCTCTCAGGGGGGTGTATCACTAGTGTATTATTTTCCTATTGCAGCTGTAACAAATTATCACACACTTAGTGGCTGAAAACCACATATATTTATTATCTTATGGTTCTGGAGGTCAGAAGTCTAAAATGTGTCAGCAGAGCCAGGCTCCCTCCAGAGACTTTAAGGGAGAACCTGTTTCCTTGCCTTCTCCTGGCTTCTACAGGCCACCTGCATTCCTGGGCTTGGGGGTCCCATTCCCCATCTTCAAAGCCAGCAGTGCAGCACCTTCAAATCTTTCTCTGACCTCTGCTTCTGTTGGCAAATCTCTTCTGATTCCAACTCTCCTGCCTTCCTCTTAAAGCACCTTTGTAATTATAGAGGGCCCACCTAAATAATCCAGGAGAAACCTCCTATCTCAAGATCCTTTACTTAGCCACATCTACAAAGTCCGTTTTGCCATGCAAGGTAACATATTCCCAGGTTCTGGAAATTAGGACATGAGAATCCTTAGGGAGTGACTCTTTAGCTGACCATAGTCAGTTCTCTGAGAGCTAGTTCTCTTGGTCACAACAGACGTCTATTATTTTCTTCTTCTTACAGTGGGTCCCTGTCATGTGGCGTTAGTCACTTTCCCACCAGTGGCAAGGACAGCAGTGGTGTTACATGTGCCCCTGCCCCCTCCACGGGCACCATGTGTTCGTGGATACCACCAGTCTCCAAGGCTGAGGGCGGTGCCGTTGGCCCTGACGTGGGCAAGGCCACTGCTGTCTTATTGCCATCACCACCAACATAGCCATCACTGCAAAGGGGACCAACAATGTGGGCACATTTCTGGGCTTTCTCTATCCCTTCGGGAATCAGATGTGAGTCTGGGAAGGGGGGCTACAAGATAAGGTGAGTGACGGGCCCTCTATCAACAAGCACACCCCTCACTGGTCTTGAATGAGCTTCTCTTTGCCCTTGGGATCAGTGTCTCTCAGCAGGCTCCCCGTCCCTCCTCACACTACCACTTCTCCTTCCAGGCTCAGCTATTTTGGAATCCTAGTATAAACACAGCTGGGACTCAGGCTGCTACATAACACTTGCTTCTCTTAGGCTACCTTCCCAAGTGTTTACATTCCATGCTTGAAGAACTGGCTCCTTCACGAAAGTCAGGGGAAAAAAAAAATCGGTACAGTTCTTAATTTTTCACACTTTCTACCTAGTCTAGAGTTAAGCATCTGGATCCCATTGGAGGCCATTTGTCCTAATTTAGCACTTCCTATTAATTTTGTAAAGGATTACTATTGAAATGCATAATTTAGTAACTTCAGATTTTACAAGCCATGTCAAGTGCCATACCAAATAGGGTTTGACTGGATTTATTACTGTTGAAAAGGAAATCTTTGATTTCGCTCCTCCTAGCTACTATTGATTCATTTCGTACTAGGGTGTGTGAAATTGGAGCTATAGAAAACATGTTTTTTTTTTTTTCTCTTTCTTGCCTTTGATCTGGTTGGAATAAATGTTTTCACTTCATGAAATAAACAGTGAAAGACTTTTCATGAATTTCTGTGTATTTTTAACGAGGTGTGTTTCTCATGATGGACTGTGTTAATACGTTACATGTTGTCCTCCCAGGAAACAGAGAAATTGGAGATCCTCCACCAGCTTTTGCTCGTGTGATAGGAATTAATATTCATAATGTTCAGGGCAGTGGCCGAAACTGGTTTTGTAGGTTGACCTCGCAGAGGAGGCAGGTTGAAGAGAGAGGCTAGGAGTTGTTGCATGAGGGAATTTCCTGGTATATCTTTCAGCTTCTTCAGTTCCGTGGTGAGACCACAGGTTTCTGATGGCTCAGGAATATGTGTACAGGTCTTTAAGAAGTACCGAAGGGCAGGGAGATGAGGGGTAGGCGTGGTGGGAGAGTCGGTCTCGGGGAGGCTGCAAGAGGTATATGAACAGGGTCTGAGTTGTTGGGCTGGAGCTCTTCATCTGACCTTTTCATTGATGCCCACACTTTGTTTATCAATTCTTAACCATTTCCTGGGATAAGAATAATTTCGTCCCTTAAAAAGAGATTGCCAAGTAGAATTCAGCCTACCCAGTTCTGAATATAATTCCTGAGATCTTGGAGATACGTATTTACTTCATATTCGCAGTTATACCCGGATAATGCCCACTGACATTACTTTTATGGACCGAGCTCTAGCGGTGCTCCGTGAACTGAAACAAAGGACATGTCTGCCACCTCCTGGACACTCTGGGAAATTCAAAGGATTTTTCCACAGGAAGAGGGTGAGTTTGATAAATTTCTTTTCAAATTTACTTCAACAGATGAGAATTTAGCCAAGTATTAAACAGATTAATTTCTGCCTTTGTGAAGGCTTGCACGCCTTTGATCATTCAGTCGTTTTAATGAACTCAACGTGGTTGTTTCCGATTTGGCCTCGAAGTCTTGGAACCTGGCCACAGTCTGAGTGGTGGAGCCTTACTGCCTCCAGCTTGGGTTCCTCAGTTTTGGCAGGGCTTGCCTTCCCACTGATGGAAGGTTTACAAAGGAAAAAAAAAATCATTATGTCTGAAATTCTGCCAGGACACATCAGCGTATTTGCAGGCTGCCATCTATCGTGCAAGTCTCTGAAGATTTAATATTTTTTAAAAAATTGTAATGCACCTGCTCCGAAGGAAAGCCATCTTGTCATATGATCGCATGCTTTTATTAAATCAGCGAATTTTAAATTTTGTTTATTAGGGTTTGCAACTTGGGTTTTTTCCCTTAGGCTTCCTCATCTCTGTATTAAATACAAGTGGCTTCCAAGGTCAGCCTCCCACCCTCCATTATTAGCTCAGAGATTTACCAGGGACTTCTGACACCAGCTTTACCCAGCGAGCTGATCACAGCACTATTTGTGGTCATACCCTAAGTGATTCAGCAGCTCTACTATCTTTAGACTCTTGTCTCATCCCACACAAAGCTCTTTTCAGACCCAGTTTGACATTATGATATTGTACTGTGGTCCCGCAGGGTCAGGGAGTATAATGTGGCAATTCAGTATATGTCCTATAGCAGAAGAAGGGCATTCAATGTTTGGCAAAAGGACAATTTGAAGACAAGGATCGTGCAAGGCAACATTCAGTGGCTTCCGCCACTTTGCTGAGTAGGAGTGAAACATGTCACCCTGAAGAAAATGGCTCCTGAAGTGCACGAATTATTTTCTGTTGTTTGTTAGCTTTTGAGTACCACGATCTCAGACCTAAGCTGGTTGTGTGTGGCTAGAGGAGAGGCTCTTCTGTTTGGGATCCCTTTCTTGGTGTACTGTTTTGTGGCAAGTCCACTGAAGCAGGGTTTGTTAAAGTTAACTTGTCATTGAGAAGGTGTGCTTAAACTGTTAAATAGCAGTTTTGCTGGTGTGCTTGGAAGCTTAAATCTATGAGAGGCTTTTCCAAATTTTATCCTCTACTCTTGTTTTCTTTCACTATTTTCTGTAGCAGGTCCAGATTCAAAAAGCTATTTGTGGCCATCCCAGAAGTGAGAATAGTAGAGCACTCCAAAAAAGTGGAATATTGGGTTGGCTCCATGGAATATTTAATATTTACAGTAACCTTTCATTTAGGAGCCATTTTAAACCTGAGACCTCACTTAGAGAGCAAACCGATGGATAGGACCATAAAAAACACAAAGTTTTTGTGGATGTGATTTACATGTCAACTATTTACCTTTTAGGGAAAAAAATGACAGCCATAATCTGTCCCTTGCTGATTAACATGCCATTTCTCACTATTAATGACAAGTAACAATAACAATAATAAATCCCACCTCTTATCATGTTTCTCAGACTGGGAGACTTGTGTTAAGTTTCTTCCAAGTTGTCTGTCCCACCCTAGACAACTTGGAGGGATAATGATGTCTACATTAACTGGATTTTCCTAATTCCAAAATTGTGATTATTTGCTTGGGGCAGATTCGGAGGAAGTTTATCTTTGCACCATCTATGAAGATCTTGTTTGCTAGGCAACTTAATATTATCAAGGATTGTATTGTGACGTGCTTTGCTGGATGTGAGGACTTTTGAGGTCTGGTTTCATTCTGCTACTCACTAACTGCGTGGTCCTGGCTTAAATTCTCTCATCTGGAAAGTGGTTGGTATAATGCTTTCTATAGCCTCTTCCAATGGAATTCTAGTGGAATTCTATAATCTGCGTTCAGTTGGGAGCCAAGATGACCTGTGGGACTGTTCTTGGGAGCAAGGGATGCTATGGGCAGAGAAAGGGGAGTGGAGCATATCCCATACTAGGCACCTCAGGCACAGGGGCCTCACACTGGAAAGAAAAATCCCTATAATATTTGGCTTTGAAAACCAGAGGGGGTTAACTTCACAAGTTCTTACGATCAGTGGGTTTTAACACCTGGAACGTTAAAAATCAGTGCGCTTGGCTCTAGGAGAGCTGGAAGGGTGATAGGAAACTGAGTCCCTGACCTTAAAGAGACAGCGTGACAAACAGTCCCTCTGAGATATAGCATAGAGCAGCAGTTTGAAAAACGCATGAAGTATACAGGAGGAAGATTTGTTTACTAATCTCAGAGCATTTGCTGGAGGGGCAGGGATCTTTGGGAGGCTTCTCCAAGAACAAGAGAGCTGATGGGTGCCGTTTCCCTTTCCCTCCCCATAGCCCAGAAACATGGACACCTGTGGGAACCAGCACAGTGCCAACACTCCCCCTAGCTTGCTAACAGCATTGTCCCACTCCAGTGTGGACATGCTTCTTCCATCCTGGCTATGGCAGGCATTTTCCAAAGTGGCTCAAGGTCCCTAAGCACGGTGGACTGGCACAAACTGTGCTAAGAGCACAAACCCTGCCCGCTCATTCCCCTACATACCTGCCCCCTTCTAAACCAGCTTCAGCAAAAGTTTTTCAAAGCAGCCATGGTCCTTGACCACAGCCCATGTGCACAAACCTTACTAACACCTGGGACCCCACCCCCACATTGTCCTGCAGACCTGCCCTTGGCAGGGGTCCTTCCAAAGTAGCACAATTGTGTCAGTGTGCAAGCAGCCCCGGTAGGGTCCAGTCACTCTAAAGTGACTCTTGCCTGGGGAGAGGAAAAGATAACCACACAAACCAGTCTGACTGTGCCCCAGCAGGTATTTGGTCTGACCTTAGGTCCCACCTACCAATGAAAGCTTCTCAAGGGACAACACAGAGAAAGCACCCAGCAGTTTGGTGCTATTTCATCTCCAGCAAGTATCCAGTCTGTCTCAACTCAAGCCCAAGGAGGCTCCAGACAGGCCCATTAACAACACCAGGACCAAACCCTGCCCAGAATAGGCAAACGGAGCCATTGCAGATGACTGGACCGAAGGCAAACATTGTTCAACCACAACCGTAGGGCACATACAACACACATAGGAGATACCCCTGAGGCGCCAGGTTCTGGTGCACAGGACACACTGCACTGCAGGGCACTACAGGACCTCTTCTTCACAAGGCCACTACTTTCAAGAGCAGGAGACATAGATAACTTTCCCAAGACAGAGAAACAGACACAGAGAGTTACGCAAAATAAGGAGACAGAGGAATATGTCCCAAATGAAAGAACAGGACAAATCACAGCAAGAGAGATAAACAAAATGGAGATAAGTAATATGCCTTCTGGAGAATTTAAAGTAATGGTCATAAAGATACTGGACTTGAGAAAAGAGTGGAGGACCTCAGTGAGAATCTAAAAAAAAAAAAAGATAGAAAATGAAAAAGAACCAGAGACAAAGGACGCAATAACTGAAATTAAAAATACACTAGAGGGAATAAACAGTAGACTAAAGGAAGCAGAAGAATGGATCAGTGATCTAGATGACAGAGTAAAGGAAAGCAATCAACTGGGCAGGAGAGAGAAAATAATAAAAAGTAAAAATAGTTTAAGGGAACACAGTGACACCATGAAATGCAATAACATTCACATTATAGGGATCCTAGAAGGAGGAGAGAGAGAAAAGGGGGCAGAAAATATATCTGAAGAAATAATAGAAAACCAGGGAAAAATAGAAATTCAGGGGAATCTGGGGAAGGAAACAGAAATCCATATCCAGGAGGGACAGAGAGCCCCCAACAAAATCAACCCAAGGAGGTCCACACCAAGATACACAGTAATTAAAATGGAAAAATATAGTAATAAAGAGAGAATTTTAAAAGCAGCAAGAGAGCACCTGACTGGCTCAGTTGGTAGAACATACAACTCTTGATCTTGGTGTTCCAAGTTTGAGGCCCACCCTGGGTGTAGAGATTACTCAAAAATTGAAAACAAACAAACAAACAAACAAAAACCTTTGGTGCACCTAGGTGGCTCAGTTGATTAAATGTCTGACTCTTGATCTCAGCTCAGGTCTTGATTCCAGGGTCATCAGTTCAAGCCCTGCATTGGGCTCCATGGGCATGGAGCCTACTTAAAAAAAAAATAAACAAACAAAAAACAAAACAACTAGAGAAAAGAAAACAATTACATACACAGGAAACCCCATAAGGCTATCTGCTGATTTTTTGGCAGAAACTTTGCAGGTCAAAAGGGATTGACATGATATATTCAAAGGGCTGAAAGAAAAAAAAACCCTGCAGCCAAGAGTACTCTATCCACTTTATCCAGCAAGGCTATCATTTAGAAGAGAAGGAGAGATTAAGATTTTCCCAGAGACAAAGGAATTCATTGCCACTAAACCAGCCTTACAAGAAATGTTAATGGGGACTCTGAGTGGAAAGGAAAGACCATAAGCAGTAGTAAGAAAAGTAGGAAGCATAAAAGCAGTAAAATTAAGTATATCTATAAAAATCAATCAAGGGATTCACAAAATAAAAGGATGTGAAATATAATATATATCTAAAATGTGTGGTGTGGAAAGGAGTAAAAATTTAATGCTTTTAGAATGGGTTCAAACTTAAATGACCATCAACTGCTGTATGCATAACATGTTATATATAAACCTAATGCTAACCACAAATAAAAAACTGGTAATAAATATGCAAAAATAAAGAGAAAGGAATCCAAATATATCCCTAAAGAAAGCCAGTAAACCATGAGAAGAGAGAACAAGAGAAGAAAGGAACAGAGAAGAACTGTAAAAATAACCATAAAACAAGTAACAAAGTGGCAATACGTATATACCTATCAACAGTTACTTTGAATGTAAGTAGACTAAATGCTCCAATAAAAGACATAAAGTGATGGAAGGGATGAAAAAGTAAGACTGATCTATAGGCTGCCTACAAGAGACTCATTTCACACCTAAAGACACATGCAGATTGAAAGTGAAGGGATGGAAAAGCATTTATCATGCAAATGGAAGTGAAAAGAAAGCCTGGGTAGCAATACTTATATAGAACAAAATAGACTTTAAGACAAAGACTGTAACAAGAGACAAAGAAGGACACTACATAATATTAAAGGGAAAAATCCAAAAAGAAGATAAAAAGAATTGTAAATACTTATGCACCCAATGTGGGAACACCTAAATACATAAAGGAAGTAATCAATCATAATGCAACAACAGTAGAAGATTTTAACACCCCATTTACATCAATGGATAGATCATCCAGACAGAAAAGGAACAAGGAAACAGTGGCTTTGGATGACACATTGGACCAAATGGATCTAATAGATGTATTCAGAACATTCTATCCCAAAACAGTGGAATATACATTCTTTTCCAGTGCACATGGAACATTCTCCAGAATAGACCACATGTTAGGCCACGAAACAAGTCTAAACAAATTCAAAAAGACTGAAGTCATACCATGGATCTTTTCTGATCACAACACCATGAAACTAGAAATCAACCACAAGAAAAAATCTGGGAAGAACACAAATACATGGAAGTTAAATAACATACTACTGAACAATGAATGGATCAACCAAGAAACCAAAGAGGAAATAAAAAGAATACATAGAAACAAATGAAATTGAAAACACAATGGTTCAAAAATCTTTGGGATGCAGCAAAAGCCATTCTAAGAGGGCGGTTTATAGCAATATAGGTCTACCTCAAGAAGCAAGAAAAATCTAAAAAAAAAAGCCCCCCCCCCAAAAAAACCCAAACGATACACCTTAAGGAGCTAGAAACAAAACAAAACAAACAAAACCCAAAACCAGTAGAAGGAAGGAAATAATAAAGATTAGAGAAGAAATAAATAAAATAGAAACTAAAAAAACAATAAAACAGATCATGAAACCAGGAGCAAAGTCTTTGAAAAGATCAACAAAATTGATAAACCTTTAGCCAGACTCATTGAGAGAGAGAGAGAGAGAGAGAGAAAGAGAGAGAAGACTCAAATCAATAAGAAAGAGGAGAAATAACAACCAACACCACTGAAACACAATTGTAATATATAAGAATATTATGAAAAATTATATGACAACAAATTGGGCAACCTAAAAAAATGACCAAATTTCTAGAAGCATAATAACCTCCCCAAACAGAATCAGGAAGGAATAGAAAATTTGAACAGACCAATTACCAACAATGAAATTGTATCAGTAATTAAAAAACTCCCAACACACAAAAGTCTAGGACGAGATGGCTTCACAGGTGAATTCTACTAAATATTTACTTATTTTTAAAGATTTTATTTTTAAGTAATTCCTATACCCAACGTGAGGCTCAAACTTATGGCCTCGAGACCAAGACTCACATGCTATACTGACTGAGTCAACCAGGTGCCCCTTTACTAAATATTTAAAGAAGAGTTAATATCTATTCTTTTCTAATTACTCCAAAAAATGAGAGAGGAAATAAAGCTTTCAAATTCATTCTATGAGGCCAGTATAACCCTGATACCAAAACCAGATAAAGATACAAAAAAAAAAAAAAAAAAGAACTACAGGCCAATATGAACATAGGCACAATAATCCTCAACAAAACATTAGTAAACTGAATCCAACAATGTATTAAAAAAGTCATTCACTGTGACCAAGTGGGATTTATTCCTGGGATGCAAGGGAGGTTCGATACATGCAAATCAATTAATATGATACATCACATCAACAAGAGAAAGGATAAAAACCTTTTGATCAAAAAAAAAAAAAACCTTTTGATCATTTCAGTAGGTGTAGAAAAAGCATTTGACAAAGCACAACATCCATTCATGATAAAAATCCTCAACAAACTAGGTTTAGAGGGAACATACCTCAACCTAATAAAGGACATATATGGAAAACACACAGCTAACTTTATACTCGAGGGTGAAAAACTGAGAGTTTTTCTCTTAAGATCAGGAACAAGACAAAAATGTTCACTCTCACCACTTTTATTCAACGTAGTACTGGAAGTCCTAGCCACAATAATCAGACACACACAAAAAGAAATAAAAGGCATCTAGATTGGTAAGAAATAAGTGAAACTTGCTACGGCAGATGACATGATCATATATATAGAAAACCCTAAAAGACTCCACCAAAAATCCTACTAGAACTGAAAGATCAATTCAGAAAGGTCACAGGATACAAAATCAAGATACAGAACTCTGTTGCATTTCTATGCACTAATAATGAAGTAGCAGAAAGAGAAATTAAGAAAAATAATCCCATTTAGAATCGCACCAAAAATAATAAAATATCAAGAATAAACTTAACCGAGGAGGTGAAAGATTTATACTCTGAAAACTATAAAACGTTGATGAAAGAAACTGAAGATGACACAAACAGAAAGAGATGCTGTGCTCAAGGATTGGAAGAACAAATATTGTTAGAATGTCCATTCTTCCCAAAGCAATCTACAGATTTAATGCAATCCTTATCAAAATACCAATAGCACTTTTTATAGAACTAGAACAAATAGTTCTGAAATTTGTACGGAACCACAAAGGACCCCCAAATAGCCACAGCAATCTTGGAAAAGTTGAACAAAACTAGAGGAATCACAATCCCAGATTTCAAGATATATTACAAAGCTATAGTAATGAAAAAGTATGGTACTGGCACAAAAGTAAATAACAGATCAATAGAACAGAATAGAGAGCCCAGAAATAAATCCACTATTATATGGTCAATCAATCTTTCACAAAGGAGGCAAGAATATGCAGTGGAAAAAAGACAGTCTTTTCAACAGATGATGCTGGGAAAACTGGACAGCTACATGCAAAAGGAGAATGAACCACTTTCTTACATTGTGCACAAAAATAAACTCAAAGTGGATTGAAGACTAAATGTGAGACCCGAAACCATAAAAATCCTAGACGTGATCACAGGCAGTAATTTTTCTGACATTAGCTATAGCAACATTTTTCATTTGTCTCCTGAGGGAAGGGAAATAAAAGCAAAAACAAACTATTGGGACTGCATCAAAGTAAAAAGCTTCTGCACAGCAAAGGAAACAACCAATAAAACCAAAAGAAAACCTACTGAATGGGAAAAGATGTTTGCAGTTGACATAGCTGATAAAGGGTTAGTATCCAAAATATATAAGACCAAAAAAGCAAATAATCCAATTAAAATGGGCAAAGACACGGATAGACCTTTCTCCAAAGAAGACATACAGATGGCAAATAGACACATGAAAAGGTGCTCAATGTCATTTGTCACCAGGGAAATACAAATCAAAACCACAACGAGTTACTACCTCACACCTGTCAGGATAGCTAGAATCATATACACAAGAAATAACAAATGTTGGCAAAGATGTGGAGAAAAAGGAACAGTTATATACTGTTCGTGGGAATGCAAACTAGTATAGCCACTGTACAAAATGGTACGGAGCTTCCTCACAAAATTAAAAATAGAAATACCATATGATTCAGTAATTCCACTCCTGGGTGTTTCCCTAAGGAATACAAAAATGCTAATTCAAAAAGATACATGTCCCCTTATGTTTAGTGTAGCATCATTTACAATTGCCAAATTATGGAAACAGCCCAAGTGTCCATTGATAGATGACTTGGTAAAGGAGATGTAGTCTGTGTACACACACACACACACACACACACACACACACACACACACACACTGGAATATTACTCAGTCATAAAAAAGAATGAAATCTTGCTATTTGCAACAACATGGATAGATCTAGAGGGTATAATGCTTAGTGAAATAAGTCAGAGAAGGACAAATAACATATGATTTTATTCATCTGTGGAATTTAAGAAACAAACAAACAAAGGGAAAAAGAGACAAAAAAACAGACTCTTAACTAGAGAGAAAAAACTGATGGTTACCAGAGGGAAGGTGGGTAGGGGGATGGGCGAAATAAGTGAGGGGATTAAGAGTACACTAATTGTGATGAGCACTGAGTAATGTACAGAATTGCTGAATCATTATATAGTACACCTGAAACTAACATAACACAGTATGTTAATCATACTGGAATTAAAATAAAAAAAAATAGAAAAAGAACAAAGAACAGAGCTGAAAATGGAAAGAAGCTGGATATGCCATGAAATTGGTGAGCCACTGAGATCTTTCCTACCCCTGGACTTTTCAGTTATTTAAGACATTAAATTCCCTTATTTATTTGGGTTTTATGGTTTATCTTCAAAGATACCCCAAACAACACAGATAAACATTCTCCTCATTTTATTGCTGAAGAAACTGAAGCTCAGAATGTTTGAGAGTGGCTGGATACACTGATCCTTTAGAAAACATCCAAGGTCCAACATCTAGTGAGATCGAAACTGGGATTGGAACCCAGGCTGTCTGAGTCCAAAGCCCATGCACTATTTTTTCTCTTCAAGAGAACTATTGTATAATTCAGACATCAGCCATTGAACAGGGGTTTACTCTCTATGTAGGGACTAACTCTAGAATCTTAAAAGTGAAGCCAGGTAATAATAAACAAACAAACAAATAAATAAATAAAATAAAAAATTAAAATTAAAAAACATTTTTAAAAAAGTTTAAAAAAAAAAAAAGCGAAGCCAGGAAATATTTGAGAAAGAATGTGACTTGGGCTGCATAGTATAGGAGCTACTGTTTCTGCCTGCCCAACACTTATCCTCTGCTAACAACTCTTGCACCCTCCACTCTCCCTGCACTACCCACTCTCAGCCATGTGGCTTAGCTGCCCAATCAGATTCCTGCCCCCAACTCCCTCTGGAATCTTTTTTTTTTTTTTTTTAAAGATTTTATTTATTTATTTGAGAGAGAAGGGGAGAGAGAGAGAGAGCATGATGGGGAGGGGCAGAGTGAGAGAGAGAAACAGGCTCCCCATGTGGGGCTCGATCCCAGGACCCGAAGGCAGCCACTTAACCAGCTGAGCCACTCAGGACCGTGAGCTCCTGCAGGGGCTTCCAGGGGCCTGTTCTTTCTGAGGTCTGGTTATGCATCTGTTCTTACAATTCTAAGAGCTCCTGCCACATCCTCCTGCACAAACCTCTTTTGGCCTTAAATTAGCCAGACTTGGTTCCTGTTGCTTGTAACAAAACATCCCAGGTTATACTTATGGCAATATTCAAGGCTCTATTCCTCAGGCCACCGGTACACTTGGTATTTGGATAATTGGTGGACTGCAAGGACATGTGGTTATTTCCACGTACCAAGAAGAAGATGGTCCAGATGGTCAGTTCAACCTGCCTATCTCAGGAGTTTCCATTTTAGCAACATTCAAAAGGATTCTTTTAAGAGGGATTGTGAAAAGTTCCAATTTATTTAAAAGGTATCAAATTATAATGAGCAAATTATGTATGTTGTACTTATGAATATATATAGGTGTACTATAATTAATTATAGCATTAGGAGTATTATTTACCCACTCCCACCTCCACTCAGTTAAGGACTGGTTAAATCTTCTTGTGGCTGGTTAAAGACAAAGAACGCTAATCTTTATCCTGATCTTGAGTTTTTCCTCACATTATTCTCTCCTTGAGTTTCACGGTCAAAGATAATCAATGATTCCTCTGTTTTCTGTTCTCAGAATGCTTGGAGGGACTGTTTATCTTGCCCCTGGAGTTTGGGACCAAAAAAACTATTTCTGGGAAAGCATGGTTGTAGGTACTGAGCTCCTGGAAAACAGCAGGATTTTCTTTGAGATACTTCCCTCCTCACTCACTCCCCATCTTTTTTGTATTGCCCCTTACTCCATATTTAGGACTGGTGTCAGCTTGTACTAATCTTCTTCAGCTGCCCGTAGTGCTCGATGGATGCTCAGTTGTTGAGTCAGCACCGGCAAATTCAGGAAGTACAGCCAGAGCATCCACTGTCCCAAGGGAGAAGGATAAGGATTTAGGGTGGAAGTGTGCTGCCGCCAGGCTAGATATCCACCGAGTAAGGCTGAGCTCTGAGGGTCTATTTAGCCTTCCGAGTCACAGCATTATCTTCCTGTCTTTGTTCGATCTGATCAAACTTTTTACTCTCAAAGAGGATTGTTATCTTTTTTTTTCAGGAAGTTTGGTGTCCTTTACTGCCATCTAGCTTCAGTAATGGGCGACCCTAGTTCCCCTAGAGATATTTTTTTTTTTTTTTTTTTTGACACAGAGAGGAGATCACAAGTAGGCAGAGAGGCAGGCAGAGAGACAGGGGGAAGCAGGCTCCCCGCTGAACAGAGAGCCTGATGCGGGGCTCCATCCCAGGACCCTGAGATCATGACCTGAGCTGAAGGCAGAGGCTTAACCCACTGAGCCACCCAGGCGCCACCCCCCCCCCCCCCCC
>CM052896.1:86343821-86354392 GCA_028534135.1 Potos flavus
TACCAATGCCTTACAGCATTAAGTGGACAAATCTCTCTTGGTACAGATTCTCAACAATACGGTTTCCTATAATACACCTAATCTTACACAAAAGAACTAGATCCTCTTTTTTTTAATATAAGAAGGTCACTAAATATAAAGACGGAAATATCAAGAAATATTAGTATAATCACATGGTGGTAACTATTATAAAAAATAGCTAAGAGAGCTGAAAATATTTGCTTCTGAACAATTACTGTTATGTCTTGTGGATTTCTTTTGATTTTTAAACTTACGTTTTGACTTTGACGGAAATGAACTCTCTAAAAAATGGCATTTTTTTCCTTTCATGGACACAAAATTTGGTTTGTCTCCATGGATTATATATGTGGTGTCAAAGTCCCTTTTTTGTTCGTTTGTTTATTTCGAGCCCACTCTTTCATGTTAGTAGCTTTTCCCAAATATGTGACATTCATGGCTATTAGCTCATACTGAGGCATGTGACACTGAGTGTAAAAAGAAAAGTGGAATGTAGGTAGCTCTGTGTGTGAGGGAAGGGATTATTGAAAGGTATCCTGAACTGTTGAATAACTGGAAAGGGTCCTCCAAATGACAGTCTCTGTAGGACTTTTTTCCCCTTGGACTGGTGTTTTTCCAATGTGACTTTGCCATCTCTCACCAAGAGGTGAGTCTATTTCTCCACTGCCTTGAATCTCATAGGCCCTTGGACTACTTTGACTAGTAGAATCCAATGGAAGTGATGCTGGGCCAGTTCTGGGCTCAGTCTTCAGCTAGTCTGGCAGCCTTTGCTTCCTGTGTCTTGAAAGCCACTATCCATCTTACAAGTACAACTATCCTGAGGCCACTCTTCTATGGGAAGCCCAAGCCATGGGGAGAGGTTCTGGAGAATGAGACAGCTTGGGGGGAGAGGGAGAAAAAGAGAGAGAGGAGAAGAAGGAGGGAGAGGAGGAGGAAGAAAGAAGGAGGGAAGAACGAGCAAGGTCAGGTATCACTTAGATGCCAGAATGTGAGTGATGAAGCCATGTTGGAAATGGATCCTTCTGCTTCAGATCCTTCTGCCCCAGTGAATGCTATGAGGATCACAGATGACCTGGCCAGCCGAGCCCTTCCTTAATTCCTGACCTGTAAAACTGTGAGCAAAGCAAAATGGTTGTTTTAAATCACTGAGTTTTGGGGTCAGTTTTAATGCAGCAGTAAATAAGAGAAACACTGCATTATAAGGATTTTGAAAAAAATCCTTTGGTTTTCAAGCTTCTGCAGACTCTTTAAGGGGTACGAGGTATCCCCAGTTCTTGAGCCTTCTGTCATCCAGATCAGCTTGCTTCTGGCTTTTCCCTTCTGCCAGCTGAGGTTTTATTTTTCTCAGGTTTGCTCTAAGTCAGTTATCGCTAGTCCATTTGCTTTTCAGCTTACAAAATTTAGTTACCCTAATTTCTCTTACTGTTTTCTTTTTTGCAGATATATGCTTTATTCTTTCCTTACCACAATTTTTGTGGCCTTTGGCAGGCAGTGGAGGTAAATATACACATTTATTTTTTCACATTTGACTGAATGCGTCCTATAAGTTTTATTGACTATTTAGAATGGCAATGGGGATTTGGGGCCTTGGGCACAGAGAAATAATAGTTTTTGAATGTCTTTTTAGCCCAGGGAAAATTTTCTGATTCTTCCATAAAAGGTGAGAACTGAGTAGGGCTGTGTGGGAAATAGGTTCTTGGTTGTCAAGGGAAAAAAGGACATACACACACATTCCATTCTGTGTTTATAATTGGGTCAGTTCATGAAGATTCTTGAAGAAGAAAGCAGTACTGTGAGACTTTCTAGTATCGAGATCACTTACCATTCAAGTGTTAGTTCACTAAAAGGGAGGGTGACATGACACGTTAAATGTCTTTCTTGATTACAAGAAGGGGAAAAAGAGAACCAAAGTAAAATGGGATTTTGTAGGACATAGAAAAAGCTTAAAACAAAAGGTCACTTGGAGACTTCCAAATTCTCAGGTAAGGGTTTAAGAACTTCTCTGACAACATGAGTTAGAATTCTGAGGGGACAAGAATGAACCAGGCTTTTGTGAGGTTCTTGTTCAAGATGACGATGTAGGAAGATCCAGAACTCACTCCCTCCCACACGCACACACCAAATCTACAGCTATATATGGAACAATTTTTTTTTCTGAAAAAACCCTAAAAACTAGCTAAGCAACTCCTACACATTGGGCAAACGAGAAAAAAAGCCACATCAAAGTTGGTAGAAGAGCCTAAGACACAATCTTGCCATAAACCCCACTCCCGGCACTGTGACCTATAATCAGAAGAGAGCTCGCAACCCAGAATTTCTCCCTGAGGAGAAAAGGGTTTGAATTCCACATGAGACACCCCAAATTTTAAGACCTGCACCTGAGAGATAAGCTCTTAAAATATGCAGCTTTGAAGACCAATGGGCCTCATGTCCATAAGACCCACTGGCTATAGCAAACTGAGAAATGAAATTTGTTATTGTAACAAAAAACCAAAGATCTGAAATTGCTTTTTTTTTTTTTTTTAAACACTCCAAAAAGTGAGACTGAAACTTCCATCGACTTTATGTCAGAAAGCACTTCACATTGGTTGGTGGAATTATCCCACAATAGAAAACAAATCAGCCAAACTGAAAACATTTGTAGCCCCATTATTATTAATTTTTTCCCCTGATTTGACCCTAGTCTCTTCTCCAACATGAAAGCTATCTGGCCCTAACTTGGACGGCAGCAATTTTAAACCTAAGTATTAGGTTTTGAAGGTGTCATTTCTCGAGGGAGGAACAAAAGTAATAGGCTGCAAAACAAAGCCTAAAAACAGAGTTTCAGGGAAACAGTGAGTAGGAGAGATTTGTGACACCGAGAGTTGGGAGAAGATTATGAAAAGCGACAGGACATTTTTGGAGGAACCTTCTTATTGGAAGAACTCCAAGAGCAACAAATAGCACATTCAATGACCTGAAACAAGTTTATTAGGAAAGACTTGGGTGTGAGGAACAGCTCCGGGGCAGCCCCTGGGGATATGCACTGAAGAAACAAAGCCCAGTTCAAGAAGATTTTGGTAAGTGGGAGATCCAGGGATCATTAAATGGAAAGTAAGAATTAGCTTAAAAGTACAAAGGAATTTTAAAGATCCTAGACAATTGTCTAACTCCTGAGGAGTTCCAAATTTTGTGGTGATAGGAACTTCTCTGGCAAGAAGATAAACTGAAAGAGGGAAAAACTAATCAAATAACCGTAGCCAAACTTAAGAGAAACAGTGTGTGGGTGGTGCTTGAGAACAAGGACACAATGCTCAGGTATTCTGGGATTTTAGTCCTTGTTTCTCCCTGGCTAGTCATGTGATTTTGGGAAGTAACTTATTTTCTTCTGAGCCTCAGCTTCCTCATCTTTAAAAGTGGGATAATAAAATGTATTTCATTGGGTTATTCTGCAGACGCCATGAGAAAGTATTTGTTAAGCACTTAGCAGGGGACTGGAACACAGTAAATGGTAGCCTCTGCTGCCACCACCACCATTATTATCTTCATTTTAGCAGATTTGGGTTGCTGTCCACAAGTGATTCATGGTCCTTTTTCATAGAGAATGGTTTCTGGGAAGTGGCTGCCTAAACAGGGACTACATTTCCCACCCACCCTTGCATTCAGGTGGGACCATGTGATCAAATTCTGACCAATGGAATGCCAGATGAAGTCATCACATCACTTCCAGGCCTGGTCCATAAACACCTTGTAAGTGATCTGCCTTCACTTTTTACTCCTCTGTTGACTGTGTGTAAGTAGCCAGGGTGACCTTGGAAACCATGTACTGGAGAGGACAGAGCCTTTGTTAGTCTGGTTCCTGCATGATTGCATGGAACAAAGATTTCAGGGCTTATCTGTTATAGCAGTTGTTACCTTAACAACACAAATAGCATCATTGTGGCTCGGGATCACAGAAGCCTGGTCAAGTCTGAGCTCAGAAACAAACACTGGAGAAACCAGCTTGGAAGAATCCTACCTTACTGATGACTAAGACGGTAAAGAAAAAGGCTGTGGCTTACACTGAAGATAAACTATAGTTGATCTGTACATTTGTAAATTATTCAGCACATTCAGTGTTTTGTCATGAAATTTCTTTACACTGTGTTCTAAACTGGAGATTTGTGTGGTGACCTGTCACTACAGACAAACCCCAGCAAAGGGTAATAAGGGAGAGGTCATGGCTTCTGCAGGAGAAAGTTCAAATTCCTTGGGTTTGGAGTATTCATTGAGAGTAACTAATGCCAGAGAGTCTTTGATTTTTGGACTCCTTAGCTGGTTTAATCCCAGGGTAGTGCAAGTCTCTCTGCTACTCTATTGAGGGTTCAGATTCTTGAAAGAAAAAAATCAAGTGACTTTTAAAAGTCTTGAGTGTGCAGACTTCATATCTGGGATCTAGCAAGATTAGATTATCTCAAGGAATACTCAGTGGGAAGTCCAAGCTATTCAAAGTAATATGTTGGTTTTTCCTCTCTCGTTATTTGTAGCAGCTGCTCTCTCTTCATTACTTTCTGAGAAAAAAAACTTAAAAACACCAAAACGATAGGCCAATTTGTAGAGCAAAATACCCAATTATCCTCTTGCATAGTCTGATCTATGTAGCAGAACAAACTGAAATAGTTTTCTAGGTGGGAGTGGGTGGCCTTCTTTAGCTTTCATTTGTGGAATGATGGTGAGGATGTGGGGAGTGGGTGGTAAGACAGGGAAAGCCTGAAACTGCCAAAGAATTGTGGTATGGCTGGGAGGATTGAAGTGTTTTCAGACTCTATTGTTACTTGTTTTGCATATTTCCATCACTCAAGTCTTCTCAACCTTTCAGTTCTCTCCTTCTGCTCCTGTGAGCTGGTCTTAAGCTGTAGAGCTAGGTGGGAGGGAAGCAAGGGCATGGAATCATGTGCATGGGCTCTCACTAATTGGATCTAATCTAGTCAATTAGAAGGGGACTGAGTATCCCAAAAGCATTGGTCAGGGTCTAAGAAGATCAAAGAATCAGGAAGTCAGCCTGTGATGCCCTGACTTAAGACTCCGGGGGCATGAACATCACAAAAGCCAACTCTATTACTTGATCCAACCTAAAGGCAAGTGTTATTTTTATAGCTGTAAGTCCTGCACCACAGCCTTAACCAGAACCTGAACCTCTCTAACTGGGCTGGTATTTGGCAGCAGAAAACTCTTTTTAAATCCGTTTCTCTCATTTATCATCTTTTCTCTAGGTCACTATTAATTGCTTATGGAACCTGAGCAAGGATAGAGAGGAAGAAAACCCCTTTTAGTCCTTTTAGAAAATGATTATTGGCAGCTCTTTTGGTTTCAATGACCAGGAAGAAGGTTAAAAGTACTGGGGGGCTATTCAGTAGTTAACTAAAAGTGTAAGACACTTGAATGCTGGGATGTGTCATGGTTGAGAAACAAAAAACGCTACTGCTTTGGATTTCTTCTCTCAAGTAAGTCACAATTGATTCAGTGTGAGACTCACAGCCTGGCAGGTCCAAGCAGTGAGAGGTAGCTGATTCTGTGTGGAATGCAGGATTCTAAGATGACCCCTCATGACCCACACCTTTTATAATGCCCTCCCTTTGAGTATGGGAGAGACCTGTGAATATGATGGGATATCACCCTTATGACTTGGTTTCTAATCAGTTAACTTTGGGTTAACCAAGAATTTATCCTGTGTGGGTTTGATCTAATCAGGTACTCCCTTAGAAGAGCTGCTCCTGATGGCCAGCGAGAAGCTGGCTGTGGGCTGCCCATGGAGGGCTACATAGTTCGGATCTAGAAGACCTCCTAGGGAAAAGCCTTAGGAAAGAGTAACTCCTAACCAACAGCTGGCAAGAAAGTGGGGGACTTTATACCAACAACCTGGATGATATTGGAAAAGGACTTTTGAGTTCAAAATGAGAATGGAGACCCAGTGACACCTTAAATTTAGCTTTGTGAAATGCTGAGTGGAGAACTCAGTTACATTATGCCCAGACCACTGACCCATAGAAACTGTGAGTCAATAGATGGGTGTTGTTTTAAACCAATAAATTTGTAGTAATTTGTTATGCAGCAATAGAAAACAAATACACTCTATTATCAGCATACTTCATTTTTTTAGGTCTGGGAAATCAGCATTTGATTTATATAAGGCTGGAGGTCATTTTACTATCATTAGCACATTTTGTGACATAACAAAAAAATAGTATACAAAAAAGATCTCGTTTGTCTTTGAAGAGCTCACAAAATTCTGCATTTCTCATTTAATTACTAACTGTGAAGATATTTGGGTATATATATAATTTATATATATTCCTTATATATTTATATGCACACACACACGCAAAGAATTGCCTTATGCAATTTTTGGGAGCTGGCTAAACAAGTCTGAAGGGTAACCAGTCAAAAAGGGCATATTACAAGCAGATTGGACATGAGTGGGAATAAACTGAAGCTTTGTGTTCATAGCCAGCAGTCAGTAAGAAAGATCCATGGGGAAGGGAGAATAATTTTAGGGCAGAAGCTGTTTTTATCAGGGCAGTCTTGAGCCTTTTTTTTTTTTTTTTTTGTTAAATCAATACACTTTACTTTTTAGAGCATTTTTGGGCTCATAGCAAAATTGAGTGAAAAGCACAGAGAATTCCCATTTACCCCGTCCCCACACATGTACAACCTCTCCCACTATCAACATTAGGCACTAGAGTGGTTCAGTTATTATAATCAATGAACCTACATTCATGCATCATTATTATCCAAAGTCCATAGTTTACATGAGAGTTTACTCTTGCTCTTTTACATTCTTTGGATTTAGAAAAATATATCATGACACATACCTACTTTGTAGTATTTTATGGAATAGTTTTGCTGCCCAAAAAATTCTGTGTGCCCTGCTTATTCATCTCTCTCATCCCCACCCATGGAAACCACTGATTCTTTTACTTTCTCCATAGTTTTGCCTTTTCCGGAATGACATATAGTCGGAAACATACAGTATATAGCCTTTACGGATTGCCTTATTTTAGTTAGTAATATCCTAAGCCCTCTTTTGAAAGCCTTCCAACCGATTAAGGTAAGCCCTCCCAGGAAACTCTCCTTTTTGATTAACTTAAAGTCAACCGATTAGGAACTTTAAAAACATTTGCAAAATTCCTTCACAGCAACACTTGTATTGGTGTTTTTTGTGTTTTGTTTTTTTTTAAGATTTTATTTATTTATTTGAGAGAGAGAGATATTGAGAGAGACAGCATGAGCAGAGGGGAAGGGAGAAGCAGGCTCTCTGCTGAGCAGCCCTGGGATCATGACCTGAACTGAAGGCAGACACATAACCGACTGAGCCACCCAGGCGCCCCTATATCAGTGTTTGAATGAATAATTGGGAAAAACGATTTTGCATGCTACAAACTAGCCTTGCTTCCTTTCTGTTCTCCAACTCTTAGGAGAAAATATCTCTTGCAGCCCACCCTAATCAGAAACATACTAGAAACATACTGTCTTGCTTCCTAGGCTCCTGGGTAAGCTGCAGTGCTCCTCATTGCCTCTTCCTTGCATACTAAAATCTTTGCACACAGAAGGGAAGGGAAAGAAACAAAGATGGAATGAGATGGCAGGAGGAGAAACCAAGAGAGGATGGGGAGGAAAGGAAGGATGTTAGCTTTGAAATATCTTAAGTTCTTTTCTCCTACACAGTCTCAACCTTATTCAATCCAAGGCATCCATTGCCTTACGGAAAATTCAGATTGTTTTTTTTTTTTTTTTAAGATTTTATTTATTTATTTGACAGAGGGAGAGAGATCACAAGTAGGCAGAGAGGCAGGCAGAGAGAGAGGGGGAAGCAGGCTCCCTGCTGAGCAGAGACCCCGATGCGGGGCTCGATCCCAGGACCCTGAGATCATGACCCGAGCCGAAGGCAGAGGCTTTAACCCACTGAGCCACCCAGGCGCCCCACGAAAATTCATATTGTTAAAATGGGAATGCAAAGAGGTTAAAAACAAGTTCCTATTCAGCCTTTGACTTCCGATATAAAAGGTTTGGAGTAACACAAGAAGTCTTTAAACCTTGGCTTCATCAAGAAAGTAGTGTTTTCTAAATTCCAAGTACTCTCTTAAAATATTCAGATCCCAGCCCGGTGGACTATGTCAAAGTGTAGAGGTGGCAGTTGATGTCCTATGAGGAATGCTCCTGCCAAACAGGAAAAGAAAGTGGATATCCCTCTTCTATAGGGAGAAATGAGTTGTAAAAAGATGGACAATTGAGTAAAGATGCTGCCTTAGGCAGGAGCTGGGGTGAGGTGGGGGGTGTTGGAAAAAAATTGGAAACATCAGATCGTTGAAGGAACAGCTAGAAACAGAGGTTACCTGTGCCCTCCTTCCCATTTATAACTTTAAGAAGAGACTGCACCTTAGGGTTTCCCCTGCATCTTCCTGGGCCAACGAAGTAGAGCAGTAATGGTGGAATGGCATGCTTAGGCAGAAGGAAGCCCGAGACCAAGCCCTTATTCTCTATGGCTCGTGTGTGGCACGTAATAGGTACAGATGTTCTCCCAGTGTTCTCCCACCCCTCCATGATGCATATGGGAAGTAACCAAAGTGCTTGCTGGTGACTTTGCCAACTAGATGACTGAAGCGAAGGACGAGGGGACTTTGTAGATGAGGATAGCAGGCAGACTTCTAGGTTGGGGACTGAATGAGAGTGGCAGCCACACCCCAGGGAAGCCACAGTAAAAGGAGAGCTGAGAGGGAGCCCGTGAACACCCCAGGAGTAGTCCCCACTTACTGCCGTGCTGAGAGTCCAGGCTCTGAGTCACACCAGCTGAAGATTCCTGCACCCTCGAGGCAAGACTGCAGACAGAGACGAGGTCTAGAGACATTCAGGCTAAAACACCTTGAGCAGAGGGCACTGTGTGTACCAGGGGATCTTTTAACTAGCACTGAGTGTATTTAAGCTTAGTCCTGCACCAAGATACCACCTTGAAGGGGGATGGGACAAGGTAAGGGCAATCCTCTTAAAGCACAAAGAATCTACTCTGTTAGAGAGTTTAGGCTTGGAAAAGCTGTTGGGCTAACAGGGATTCAGTTGACCAGGGTCTTTTAAATAAGAGATTAAGTTGCCTTTAATAGATAATTTAAAAATCCTTTTTTCATCATCTCCTTTCTCCAATACGAACACCATTATACCTCCATCCCCAAGGAATCAGGAATGGAATTGGCAGAAGAAGTTTGACTGGTAATGGAAAATGAAGGAAAGTACATTTTAGTTGTAGTGTATACATTTGGACCCCAATACCAGCCCCATACCCCAGGCCCTGGCTCAGGTAGTGAGCTCCATATGGACTCCATGTTGTTTCGTCCCGAAACCAAACCCTTAAGCACATCAGTTGGAATTCTTTTGGCTTAGTTTTCGTTGATTCAGCAAATTACTTAGGAGAGGATGATCCATTGTCAAAGAAATGATTCTTAGAGGGAATGCATGTCTGGCAAACATAGCCCTCAATTTTCAGATTGTTGCGGTACCTGTGGTAACAAGGGTTCTGTATCTTTTTCCAATTTAAGAAAATTTCTTGCAGTTTTCTGTGATGATGATGTGTGGTTCTTGACATCCAAATGAACTGATAGAATTCTAACAGTATGCTGCATATTCCTGTGGTGCTGGTGGGTATTTTGTACTATATTGCTTTACAGTTCTCAAGGTGAACTTGACATCTTGGGATTACCAGTAAATCTCTTTAACAAACCAGGGAACTTTTCCTAATATAGGTGAAAGTTGTCATTGCACGTTCGTTGCTCCTACAATGAAAACTTCCGTGTGCAAAATCTGAAACCATCCCTTCAGATGTGGTGCTTCAAGCCTGTGTCTGTATCTTGTGGTGGTTTGTAAAGAATGCTATCCTTATCATGAGCATCTAGGTAAATTCTGTAGACATCTCCTTATCATTCCCCAAATTGCAGAGAATAGGGATTTTGTAATAAGGGATGCAAAAAGTCCTACCACATTAGAAATAAGCACTTATAATTACTTAATAAGCAAAAGCAATGAGACAGATGAATATTACCCTACAAGAAAACTCAGTTCCGCTGTTCCATCAAACTGGTTGCCTCACTCTAGATGGAAGATATAGAAAAATTGAGGGGGGAAATTGTTCCCGGTTACTTCTCTCCCAGAGCTACAATAGGAATACTTCTCAGGAATTTGTTTTTGAATTAATTATAAAATATTGTAGGTTTAACCTCTTAATAAAGTAGTTACTGTTACTGGAAGAGTAGATGAATCACCTGAAACTTAAATTGTACTTGTAAAAACTAAAAAAAAAGTGGTGAATAGGTTTATTAACTTCTTGTCATGGTTTGTTTCTTGGCAACTCCAAGCCCTCTTACCAATCCAGTCCACTGTATGTGAGCTCATTTTTTCTTTTTGAAATTTTCCTTAAAGGCTTTAATTTTAATAGTCGAAATCATCTTGAAAAAGATAAAAGTCAATACTGGATTAAAAAAAGATAGTGAAGGCTTTAAGAGGGAGCGTACAAAACTTCATTTCCCTGGAGCACACAATGTTATTCACAG
>CM052896.1:86354892-86374261 GCA_028534135.1 Potos flavus
TACAGATACAACTCTACCAAATATTCCATTTTGTATTGATTTGAAAAGTCTTCCCCAACCCATGATTCCAAAAATAAGCAAGCAAGTAAGCAAAAAAATCTCCTTCCAAATGCCTTTATATTCTTTTCTAGCTTTGTTATAGTTTTCTTTTTTTAACATTTGAAAGTATATCTAGAAAAAAATGAGTTTATCTAGAATTCCTTTTTTTCATTTTAATTTTTGAATTTTTAAAAAGAAATTTATTTATTTATTTGAGAGAGAGAGAGAGCATGCACACATAAGCAGGGGCGTGTCAGAAGGAGAGGGAGAAGCAGACTCCCTGCTGAGCAGAGAGCCCGATGTGGGGCTCGATCCCAGGACCCCGAGAACATGACCTGAGCTGAAGGCAGACGCTTAACTGACTGAGCCACCCAGACGCCCATATTTTTTAATTTTTAAGTAGGCTCCACACCCAGTGTGGAGCCCATTTCAGGGCTTGAACTCACAACTCTCAGATCAAGACCTGATCAGAGATTAAGAGTCAGACACTTAATTGATTGAGCCACACAGGCCTCCCTAGGGTTGCTTTAAAAAAAAAAAAAAAAAATTAGGTGTAAAGATTCATTTTAATTCTTATTCCTTATAATTTACTAATTATATAGCAGGACTTATTGAATAATCTATTTTTCCATAATTTGAAATGCAGTCTTTATTATATAACACATACCAACCTGGGTCTATTTCTGGGTGTCTTATTCCCTTAATATAGCTGCTATTCTTCTACCGCTATCATTCTTTCTTAATTATAGCAGAGTTTATTATTTAATAGAGCAGATTGTCTTTTATTACTCTTTGAATATTTTTAATATGTTGACTTATATTTAAAGGAATAGATTTTGCTTGGTTCTAAAGAACTCTGAAATCTTAATTGTAATGTCATTCAATTTATAAATTAATGTGGTGGAGGGGAAAGGGAAAAAAAAAATGGCATTGAGTATGGAGTGTTCCTTCCAGGAATATAGTATGGTTTTCAAAGTTATCAATCTTCTCTTATGCTCCTCAATTAAGTTTTGTTATTTCTTTCTTATAGGATCTGTACATTTCTTGTCCAATGTATAGAACAAAAGCAGCACAGAAACATGGTAAAGCATGAAGTCAGATGCTTGAATACAAAGCCTGTCTCCTTTTACCAATTATGGACTTTGAGAAAGTTGCTTAGCCTTGCTTGTCTCAGTTTTCTTCTCTGTAAAATGGGGAGGATATTAATAGCACCTGCCTCACAGAATTGCTTAATAAATGATACATACATGCAAAGCACTTAAAAGCATTTCTGGCATTAGATGTGCTATAAATTTCAAGTTAAGTGCTCTTTCTATAGGTGTAGTTGTCTTCTCTGGAAGTTATTTGTGTAGTGACCGTAAGTGTATAGAACACAAATGAAGACCTTGACATGAGAAACATGTAAGAATATAAAATAGATAGGTCAAAGAATAATTCAGATGACATCAATTTATAATAAAAACTTTCAATAAAGTGGGCATAGAAAGACTGTTCCTTAACATAATAAAGGTCATATATGACAAGCCCACAGCTAACATCATACTCGATGGTGAAAAGCTGAAATCTTTTCCTCTCAGAACAGAAACAAGATTAGGATGCCTACTTTCACCACTTTTATTCAACATAATACTGGAAGTCCTAGCCAGATCAATTAAGAAAGAAAAAGAAAAAAAAAACAAAGGCATCCAAATCAGAGAGGAAGGAAAACTGTCACTATTTGAAGATGACATGATATAGGAAACCCTAAAGAAATGACCAAAAAATTGTTAGAATGAATGAATTCAGTAAAGTTGTAGAATACAAAATCAGTATGCAGAAATCTGTGGTATTTCTATATACTAATATTGAAATATCAAAAAGAGAAATTAAGAAAACAATCTCATTTACAATTTCACCAAAAAGAATAAAATACCTAGGAACAAACTTAATCAAGGAGGTAAAAGACCTATATACTGAAAACTATAAGACATTAAAGAAGAAATATAAGATGACACAAATATATGGAAAGATATTCTATGCTCATGGACTAGAATTAATATTGTTAAAATGTCCATACTATCCAAAGCAATCTACAGATTCTATGCAATACCTATCACAATTCTAATGACATATGAACTAGAACAAATAATTATAAAATTTGTATCAGATCACGAAAGACCCTGACAGCCAAAGGAATCTTGAGAATAAGGAACAAAGTTAGAATCATGCTCCCTGATTTCAAACTACACTATAAAATTGTAGTGATAAAACTAAAGTGATAAAAATGGCATGGTATTGGTATAAAAATAGACATATAGATCTGTAGAATAGAGAGCCCAGAAATATTGGTATTGGTATAAAAATAGACATATAGATCAGTAGAATAGAGAGCCAAGAAATAAACCCACACATATATGGACAATTAATCTATGACAAAGCCACCAAGAACATACAATGGAGAAAGGACAGTCTCTTTAATAAATGAGGCTGGGAAAATTGGACAGCCACATGCAAAGGAATGAAATGAGATCACTATCTCACACTATATACATAAATTAACTCAAAATGGATTACAGATTTGAATGTAAGACCTGAAACCATAAAATTCCTAGAAGAAAACATAGGCAGTAAACTTCTTGACATCAGTCTTGGTGATGTCTTTGTGGATCTGAATCCAAAGGCAACAGAAACAAAAACAAAAATAAACAAATGGGACCATATTAAGCTAAAAAGCCTCTGCACAACCAAGGAAACCATCAGCAAAACAAAGAGGCAACCTACTGAATTGAAGAAGATATTTTCAAACCATGTATCTGATAAAGAATTAATGTCCACAATATATAAAGAATGCATACAACTCAACAACAACAAAAAATAAACAATCTGATCAAAAAATGGGCAGAAGATCTGAATAGATATTTTCCCAATAGGCACATGAGAAGATGCTGAACATCACTATCAGGGAAATGCAAATCAAACCGCTATGAGGGGCGCCTGGGTGGCTCAGTGGGTTAAAGCCTCTGCCTTCGGCTCAGGTCATGATCTCGGTGTCCTGGTATTGAGTCCCGCATTGAGTTCTCTGCTCAGCGGGGAGCCTGCTTCCCTCTCTCTCTCTCTGCCTGCCTCTCTGCCTACTTGTGATCTCTCTCTGTCAAATAAATAAAATCTTTAAAAAAAAAAAAAAAACAACCATGATGAGATATTACCTCATACCTGTCAGAATGGCTATTATCAAAAAGACAAAAAACCTGGAAGTTTTGGAGAGAACGTGGAGAAAAGGGAACCCTCATATACTTGATAAATTGGTTGCAACCACTATGGAAAACAGTATGGTGATTCCTCAAAGAATTAAGAGTAGAACTACCATATGATCCAGCTATTCCACTTTGGGGTATTTATCTGAAGAATATGAAAACACTACTTCAAAAAAATGTGAACCACTATGTTTACTGTAGCATTACTTACAATAGTCAAGATATGGAAACAGCCTAAGTGTTCATTGATAGATGAATGGATAAAGATGTGATATATTATACAATGGAACACTACTCAGGCATAGAAAATAATGGAATTTTGACATTTGTGGCAACACGGATGGACCTTAAGGGTATTATGCTAAAACTGTCAGAGAAAAACAGATACCAATGATTTCATGCATATGAGGAATGTAAACACACAAACAAAAAACGAACAAAATAAAAACAAACTCACAGACACAGAGAATAGATTACTGATTACCAGAGAAGGGGGTTGAGTGAAATGGATGAAGGGGGTCAATCGTATGGTAATGAATGGTAACTAGATTTGTGGTGGGAATCACTTTGTAATGTATACAGATGTTGAATTATAAAGCTATATACCTGAGATGTATATAATAAAAAAAATTAAAGTGATATAAAATTTGGAAATACTTAGTGGTCACGGTTGTACAACATTGCGAATATAATGAATGCCATTGAATTATACACTTAAAAATATTTAAAATAGAAAAGTTTATGTTACATATATTTTACCACAATAGAAAATTTAAAAAAGAATGCTAAGAAAAAAAAAAAGAATAAGTCAGAGACAATCATTTAAAGCACTGAGGATTTGCTGATACTTACGAGGCAGAATAGCCTATGTAAAGGCTGTCTCCTTGAACAAAGGCAAAGGCAGGGTTTATAAAAAGCTAAACCCTCAACATTTCACAACCGAAAGGGATCAGTTGATTTAGGCAAGTCTAGCTCAGGATTGGTTAGTATGCAATGGAAGAGGCTGATTACTGCCTATTATGTTGTGGTTTCTCCAGGAATTATGTGTTCCCACTAAAGCTCACCCTCTTTATCCAGGCTTTTACCCAGAACTAATTTTCTTTTATTTTAGATATTCTTTAGTCACTTGCTAGTCTGTGCTCCATTGTATAAATGATTATCACATATTTAACTATGACTTTATGTTCGTAGTTTTAACCTAACAGACTCTGAACTATTCACCACTAAATCTGGTCTTATTCACCTTTGTCTCTGAGATGTCTTGACCAGATCCTAGCACATACTAAGAAACCCAACAAATGTTCCAGTGAATAATATTCCAGCCTGTACAAAAATTGGGGTTGGGGGAGTCTTTGAAAGTCACACTACATGGACCATTGGAAATTAAGTGATCATATTTCATTAAACTCCTATAGATATGTTTCCTCATCTTAAAAGGAAGACTGTGGGCCATATCCTTGGTTTTCAACTCTAGTTGCACATTAGACTCACCTGTAGGACTTAATCTCCGATGCCCAGGCCTCACTCCACACCAATTAGATCAGAATCTCTGGTACTGGTATTTTAAAAACCCTGCCAGTAATTCTGTTAAATAGGCCACACTGAGATCAGCAGGGCAGGGTTGTCCTATCACATCTATGAGTATAAGGAACATCTGATAATCTTCAAGTGAGGGAGAAGGAAGTTAAAAATCTCTATAGTCATCTGGGATCATCTTGTGTAGTAGCAAATATTCATACCTACTTCGGTAGTCTGTGAGAGGATATCATTTTACTATGTAGTTCAGGATATAATTGCTGTCCATAATCTCATTCAGCAAGTAGAGAATCGGTCAGTACATTTTAGTAAGATTTACACAAAAATGCATACAAAATTTTAGAAGATTTGATGCTTAATAGGATAAATTAGTTGTCTGGCAAAGCCACTTATATGGAATACTTCACGCTTCATGGATGCCTGGTCATTGAGCCTTACTGTGGTCACTTTCGCATTTAAGTCTTCTGGTATGTTAGGAGGCTTTGTGATTTCTTGTTGAAGAATGGAGATTAAAATCAAACAAAACCAAACACAAACAAAAAAAAGTCTTCCTTGCCACCATGACGACCTCCTTTCTCTGTGGTTCCGTTTCTCTGCCCCTTCACAGAAAAACAGCTCAACTGAGATTTCTCCTGTCCCTATTCTCCACTCCCTGTTTCACTCACTTTCATCTGGCTTCTTTCCCATCATGAGATGGAAGCTGCACTTTCAAGATCGTTACTAATGACCTCCAAACTAGCAGATACATTTTATCAGCCCACTTGACCTTTCTGCAACTTTTAACTTTCTGTAACACTCTGTTTTCCTCCTCCTGGTGGCTGCTCCCGTCTCTTTCACTGGCTTCCCTTTCTCTACCCAGTGACTAAAATGTTGGAATGCTTTGGGGCACCACTCTTGATTTGGTTCTCTGAATTTCTGTTAGAAATAGAAGCTGAATATCCTGACTTGCCCTACCGCACAGCAGTGCTATCATTTTATTGCAATTTTTCAAATTGCAACTCAAATTTTTCTGAACCAGAAGGATTATTTTCAACCACTATGAGAGAACACTGAACGGCACTGGAAATTTTGTTGCAGACGCAATGTTTCTTAGTTAATCAAACCCACCATGACAATGCAAAACAGCACTTATATGTGAAACTTGGACGCAGAAGTCATTTCAATGACAATGTTGTTTGGATCATTAGTAGCGGGAAGCTCAAATATACTTTCTATGCTGCTGAAGTTAAAACAAAAAGCAAGATCTCCATTTCCACGCAAACTTGCAGCATGTATGTTTTCTAAACTCAAACTGAAGTGCAAAGGAAATTTCTATGTTGTGAAATCTCTCTAAACTGTGCAATTGAGCTTCCATCTAACTTCAATTGGGAGTACTCCATCTGCAATGCAGTGACAGGCCAAAAGGCAAATATCAAGAATCTAATAGAATTCCATAAATGCTTTGGGAGTGATTAATATGCTCAATGAAAATCATGTGTTTGTGGACTGATGTCAGTATTTGTCAGTATCTACCTTTGTGAAAGACATTTTCAAAGACGATATACATAAAACCTCATTCTAGATCAGCATTAACCTGAACGTTTCAACCAATTTTATTAGAAACACAAAATTTGAACCCCAGTGAAGCAAAATGTTATCCTCTCCCAAATAATTCTATTCTTCTCATTAGTAGACCTGTATTACAAAACTTATTCTCAACTGTATGTTGAATTTTATCAATAAAAAAATTGTGGAACTTTTCCCTTTCTTGTTCTATTAGTACCTATATAATATCCCTGATTCTGCCCCTTGATCCTTTATAGAAAAAGTTGCTGAGCCATGGTCTAATGCACCATTATTATCATCATGCACAACTCAGAAGATTCCAGGCTGTGGATGATGTGGCTTCTGTCTACTTCTTCAACTATCCTTGCCCTCTCTTCCTTGAACGTATCAGTCTTCCTACCCTCAGGAGTTTTATACTTGCTGCATCTTTTGCCTGAAATACCTTTAAAGGTTCAGTCTTGGGGACTGAGCCCTTAATCGATGGGGTCTGTGCTAATTGCAGGCGCTCAGGGTTGTCACTTCTGGGCTGTGGAAACCCCCACACCTAGGGTCAGCAGTGTTGTGTGTGTGGCAGTAGTGTGAGAGGAAGGGAAAACACAGTGTTTTTCCTAGACAAGATTTGGCGAACCTAGCAATTAAGCATTAAAAGATGATTATTTTCACTCTTTTCTGAGTTTGAGATGGCTAGATATTTGTGAGTGTAGTTACTGATGCCTCTCGTTTACCAGCGTGGAATTGTAAACACCTCACTCTAGTGTTTTTCGCCAAAGTACAGCAAGTTAATGTTTCCCTAATCAGTAAGAACCCTCGCCAGTCTCCCCGTGGGGCCCGCCTGCGTGGACATGAATAAAGGCCCCCGGCATGCTTACTGGTGTCTTACCTTAAGTCCTTCTTGTCCTTTGGGCTTCCTGATGGGAGAGGTTCTTGGACTTGTACTGCAAGATGCAAAGGCTAGGCCTTTGTTATTTCCGGGCGAGGACTAGAAGCATCGGTAGCAACTGGAAGCTTGCTAGAAACGCGGTCTTGTATGCCACCCTAGACATAATCCGAACCTATTTAACAAGGTTGCCAGGGGAATCTTGCGTCACATCCGGGCCTGGATGCGAGTTGATGTGGAAGGTGATTCCAGCTGGTGGTTGTTGCCGCCACCATCGCCTCTGAGGATCCTCCAGAGACTTCTGCCTCTTGCAGCCTAGCTGACTCTGCTGCACCACCATCCAGTTCAGAATCTGGGACAGGGCCACACCTCTCCCTAATCTAAGTCGTTCCGCAGGTGGAATTCTCAGTAGAATCCAAATGGCCACCTTCAGCAAAACCTGTTAATTTGGGGATTGTTATGCCCAGATTTTTAGATCCCCAAAGACCACCAGGGAGCCTAGTCCGACGCAAAAGCAAAAGAGCCTTTATTCGAGCTAACTCGAGGTCATCCTCCCACATTCACCAACACAGCGGTGTGCGAGTCTCAGAAGGCGCAGCGGTTTTATAGGGGCCAGGGGCCAATGAGCTGGTAACAAGCACTCAGTGGCCAATAAGATTATAACACAGGCCATACGCAGATGGCCAATTGAATTACGATTCTCTCTAAAGTGGCTGTCTGAACCAGCCTATCACTCTGGTCAGAATTGGCGCGCGAGTTTGGCGGGCTAAAGGTGGGGCTAAAGGCGGGATTTACAGTCTGGCGGTTAGGGGTTCCTATTCCTTAATGGAGTTACCCTTGCTCTGCTCTTTCAGGGATTATAGAAAGTCCTAGAACCTCATGCCACTCTCTTGGGCTGCCTCTACCATGGCCTGGGACGGCTCGACACCTAGCACAGAACAAGCTCTAGGCAGCATCCTGCCCCAGAAACCTGATCAAACCAACTCCTGGACGTAAGGAGAGAGGAAGCAAATTTTTTCCTGACTTCATTCTTAGGACTGCTTGTCAGAGCTCTCATTTCCTGACCCAGTATTGACCCTTCTCCAGGATGATTGACAGTGGGAACATCCATTCCCTTCAGGGGAAACCCCACCCCCACCCACAGGGGTGTGGTCTGACATACAATAATTTGACAGAGCGCATTCCCTCAAGTTCAGGTTTTTTAGTCTTAAGTAACACCACATGTGGGATATCAACAGCCCTGGCAACTTTCTTTTTCGTTTCTCCTCATCAAGGTTCTGAAACTTGGGTGTCTGAACTCATCCTGGGCTACCTGGTTATATAAGAATTCACATGACATATTTAAAGCTTGCTGAGAATATACTTACTTAAGGATCCAAGGAAGAAAAGTTATGATTAAGGAGAACTGGCTGAGATATGAATAATAGTAAGTGGGGTGAAATTTTCTCCAGGTTTTTCTAAACAAAACGTATTAGGAAGTATTAGCAAGAGGACCTGCTGCTTTTGAATTACATATACCCTGAGTCTAAGAGATTGGCGATTGCCGATCTATCTGAACAGAGCTTCAACAATGACTTTGGATTGCTCAATGCTGTCTTGGAAACCCTACTGAATGGCAATTTTTAGCTTTTCTTTTCCATTTTAGAGCTTTTGTGTTAGCTTTAAAAATAACCCAGTTATGCTGGCTGGAAGGCAGTTTTTCTGCGAAAGATTTTCTAGGGGTTGGAAAGCAGAAAGAACAATGAATAGAAAACACTTGCTGTTTACTGAATTTAATAAACATGCTTTGTGTTTGTATAAGCTGAAGGGCATTTTCACATTCATTGTCTCAGTTTATCCTTCTATCAGCCCTGGGATTACTAGAGAATATCCCATTCTAAGAATTTGGAAAAACTGGAGCCCAGAGAAGTTAAGTGGCTGCAAAGTAGTAAAGTCAGGTTTCCAACTCATCTTTTGACTCTAAATTCAGGTTTCTATCTCTGGTTTAAAAATGTCTGAGTTCAAGTGAAGGATAGATGGGGAACGGGTGATGTGCCCTGAGCTGCCGGCAGGATCGACAGAAGCCCCAGTTCATTACAACAGGTCATTTTTGTCTCTGTCTTTATAAGATGCTGAGAGAATGATCTAGACTAGAGCTCTACCCAAACCTCTTTTCTTTTTCCCACTTGCTCTTTCCCTGCTCTTTTTCCCTCTCTCATTTATTCCTCAAATAATAGCTTTCTTTCCACTTCACTCCCACTGGTTTAACTTGATTTTTAAAGGGCTTTACGAGTAACATCCCAGAATGACTCAGTGTGGAGGAAACTACAGCAGATGGAGAGAAGGAAGCGGAGGAGGGGGTGCGGAAGGAAGGGGGAGCTGAGGACCAGGGCAAGTGTGGAGAGCAGCTTAGTGCAGACACACGAATTTCTACATCCAGACTGGTATTCCGAGATATTCCCTGCTGCTCTGGAATCTCTGTAAACACAGGGATTTGTCTGGAATGACTTTACAGCTCAGCAGGAAGCTCGCTAAGCGCCAGGACTCTCAAACTGTGAGTTCGGCTCAGAAATCAAGGGAGGGGGCGCTCTGAGCCTGGCATGTGCTCCCGGCCTGGGCCGGCCAGTGCCCAGGGAAGCTGGGAGAGGGCCACAGAGGCTTCTGGAGGCTGATTCTGTTCGAGGCCTGAAAGTAACCTCGCAAAGGCATCCACTACATCTTTGTTGCTGTTATGGTGAACCACACCTAAAATGTCCCAGAAAACCATTAAAAAAACAGCCCAGTTCTTAAGATTTTTTTTTCAGGGTAGGAACATCCATGATTACTTTTTATTTTAAAAAATCTTTTTTATGAGAAGAATCTACATCTTTTCTGCTGTAACTGAATTCTGTTCCTCTTTTTTCCCTAAATGGCCCATTGTTTGCTGAGAGCCACAGGTAATGTTTCCGTCTCATGAGGTCCTTGAGACCTACAGCTTTTGAGTAAGAGAAGATTTGAGAGGGCAAGAGAAGGCAAATATGGGTGACTGGTGTCTCTGGGACGTGACACGCAGAGACTTACACTGTAATCCACGTCCTTGTAAAGAACGGCACTGGGAGGGGATTAGGAACTAAGGTCAAACCACCAGGAAGCACTGTGGTACTGGGTAAAGCGAAGGGAAAGCCATGCTGGGCTTTCTGCCTTCCAAAGATGCCCCTAACTCCCTGTGCCAGCCCTGCTGGCCTGCCCTCCTTCCACCAGACGGCCTCTGTGTGGATGAACTCTTAGATCAGCTTGGGGATTTATCTTATTTTTCTAACAGTTATGAGCAGTGGCTAGATAGGATTCAAGCTCTGTACACTACTTACTAGCTGTATTGGGGTTTTTCAGAGAAACAGAACCAACAGGATCTCTATCTCTATCTGGATATCTGCCTATCTATCTGGCTATCCCTTTAACTGTCAAGAGATTTATTTTAAGAAACTGACTCATGCACTTATTGAGGCCTGGCAAGTTTGAAATCTTTAAGGCAAGCTGGCAGGCTAGAGATTCAGGTAAGAGTTGATGTTGCAGCCTTGAGTCAGAAGGCTAGAAATGCAGGCAGAATTTCTGTTGAAGTCTAGAGGCAGAATTCTTTCTTCTTCAGGGAACTTCAGTCTTTGCTCTTAAGGCCTTCAACTGATTAGACAAGGCCCACCATATTATGAAGGGGTAATCTATTTAAAGTCCACTGATTATGTTAATCACATCTAAAAAACTTCTTTATAGCAACATCTAGATTAGTGTTTGGCCAAACAGCTGGTCACCATGGTCTAAACAAATTTACATAAAATCAACCACCGTTCTAGCTTTTAACTCACTAGCAAGTTATTTAACCTCTTTAAACTAAGTCTTTTTTTTCTTCTTTTGTAAAATGGAGGTAATGAGGTAAAGCTTAGCCCAGTGCCCGGACAATGGAGTAATACATGTTATATTATTATGATTGTTGCACGTTTTCAAGTAAATTTACATCATGAGTTTCTTGGGGGTTCTACATATCAGAAATCAAATAGAAAAATCAGTTCTATTTATTATTATTATTATTATTATTAACATATAATGTATTATTTGCCCCGGGGTACATGTCTGTCTTACACAATTCACAGCACTCACCATAGCACATACCCTCCCCAATGTCCATCACCCAGCCACTCTATCCCTCCCCTCCACCCCCCAGCAACCCTCAGTTTGTTTCATGAGATTAAGAGTCTCTTATGGTTTGTCTCCCTTCCTGGTCCCATCTTGTTTAATTTTTTTCCCTCCCTACCCCCCTCTATTTATTATTTTTCTTGATCTGCCATCAGACCCAATATTTAAGTTGATACATAGACATTGATCGCTTAATGTTAAAAATATATGTTTGTTAGCACAAGCAGTAGTATGATAACAGTAAAGGTAAAATAACGAAAGAATGGGGGCGCCTCGGTGGCTCAGTGGGTTAAAGCCTCTGCCTTGGGCTCAGGTCATGATCTCAGGATTCTGGGATCGGGCTCTCTGCTCAGTGGGGAGCCTGCTTCCCCCTCTCTCTCTGCCTGCCTCTCTGCCTACTTGTGATCTCTCTCTCTCTGTCAAATAAATAAATAAAATATTTAAAAAAAAACACAAAAGAATGACAAATCACCTATGATCCTGTTACTCTGAACAGCTGTTTTCATTTCTCTGTTATCTTTGCCAGTCCTTACCCATCCATGCTTAAACACATTATTTATGTAGAGGTGTATTCAGGGTGGATCAGTTTTTCCATTTTGCTATATTTCAGTGATATTAAACCAGTTCAAACATTAACCAGTCAAGTGAATTGTATGCTGGTTAAAAATTACAGTTATCCTCTCTCATCCTTCCAAGGAGCCGGAGCCAGTGGGCAGTGTGCTCTGTGCGGGTGACCGCTTGGCGCGCAAGCTGTCTGGATGTTTTGCATCCCATTGTTTTCCTACAAAAAGAGCAGCTGAAGGACAAAAGCTCATGGATAGATTGTAGATACATTAAACTAGAGAAAAGTTAATCCAGCTCTGCTCATATGGATTCTAGTTATGTCTTTCTTTCATTCATTTAAAATGTGTTGAGTTCCTTCAACGTGCTGTGTACCAGATACTGGGATATATCCAAGCAGAAGGAAACCATAAATCTGCCTTCCCAAAGCTGCAGACTAGAAGATGATACGGATGATGAGGAACGATGTAAGAGCCACAATAGGATGCGATGTCTAACTGAGGCTTGGGACTGGGGAGGAGGAAAGGGGAGAGAAGAGGGGAAAGGAGAGGGGAAAGGGAAAGGGGGGAGGCAGAGGGAGGAAGGGAAGGGGGGGAGGTATCCAGGAAGATATTCTAAGCTCTGAAGGATGACTAGGAGTAAGCCAGGTAAAGAAGGGAGAGGGGCTAATGTCTTTTCCTTTGGTAGCAGAAAAAAATTTATTTTTCCAGAGAACTGAGTCTAGTTTTTTTTCTATCTAGTTAGGCAAATCTGAACCTCAGGTAAGGCCATGAGAACAGCATGTGCAAAGGTCTGGGAAGCTGAATATAGAGGACTCTGGCTGCAGGAAGTGTATGAGAGTGAAAAGGGTCCATATGAAGGAATTTGATCAGTAGGAAACCACTGAAATGTTTTAAGGAGGGGACTGATGGGGCGCCTGAGTGGCTTGGTTGGTTCTGCAGCTGTGTTTGGCCTAGGTCATGATCTCCAGGTCCTGGGATTGAGCCTCAAATTGGGCTTCCTGCTTAGTGGAGGAGCCTCCTTCCCTGCTTCTCCCTCTCCCTCTGTGCCTCGCCCCCCCGCTCATGCCTGCATATGTGCTCTCTCTCTCTCTCAAATAAATAAAATCTTTTTTTTTTTAAAGGAGAGGACTGACATGACATGATCTATATATTTTAGGAAAACTACTTACCCTACAGCGTAGAGAGTCAGGGACGAAGGCAAGACTGGTTGCACGGGGACCAGCATGTCGCCACTGGGGTAATCCAGGTAAGAAGTGACGGGTAACAATAGCACAGATGGAGAGAACTGAATCAAATTGAAATATATTGAGAAGATAGAAAGGCTAGAATTTGGTGTATGACAGTGAGAAGTTAAGAATGACACCCAGCGTTCCATTCCATAACTCCATGTGCTTGAAAGTGAATTTTCTTCATCTCAAATTATTTTGTCTTTAAGGGCAATTTTTGTCATGTCATCTAGTCAAATATTCTATCATGACAGAGAAGGCACCATGCGCAGGAGAAAGAGTACTTACCTAGAGGCTAGGTACAGGCCCCCCAGTGTGATCCTGACCATTTTATCTCCTCGCAGGGAGTGTGAACAGCTACAATATAGGACAACATGATTATGAACTGGGCTGGGGCTTTGAGTTATGGCACGTATACAGAATAAACCCATTTCCATGGCACTTAGGGTAAACTGCCAAGGCTCTTGTAGCCTGAAGAAACTGACCCAGGGTTCCCTTTGCTCTAGATCTTGCCTAATTAGACCAAGCAGCGAGGAGAATCCATATTTTGCCATCCCTCCAACAAATTCAGGGCAGATCGGTATGCTGAAGAACAAACACCTTCTGGGTAGCTCGGGCAGGGTAGTTAAACTTTTGAGTCAGATCATCTGGACTAGTGTCCTCATTCCACCATTTAGTAGCTGTGTGACTCTGAGAGAATGATTTTATCATTCCAAGCCTCAATTTTTCTCATCTGTAAAATGGGACTAATAAGAGTACCATCCAACAGGGTTGTTGTGAAGATTAAATAAGACAATGTCTATAAATATTTTATTAGAGCTCTTGAATATGGGGTAAATTCTCAATATATGTTAGCCATGATTTTTTTAAATATAATTTTGCCTTTAAAGTGTACAATTCAGTGATTTTTAAGGTGAATTTACAGAGCTGGGCAAGCATCACCACCATCCAAATTTGAAACATTTTCATCACTTCAAAAAGATGTGCCCATTTGTATTATACTCTGTCCCCCTTCAACCCCAGGCAACCACAGATCTACTCTCTGTTTCTATAAATTCATCTTTTGTGAACATTTTATATAAATAAAGTTGTATAGTACGCAGTCTTTTGCATCTGACTTCTTTAACTGAGTATGTTTTGGAAGTTCTTTCATGTCGTAGCATAGATCAGTACTTTTGTTTCTTTTCATTATTGAATAAGTAGTCCATTGTATGGGCATACCACAGGTTGTCTCTCCATTCACCAGTTGGTGAAGATTTGGACTGTTTGCACTTTTTGGCTATTATTAATAATGCAGCCATGTATATCCATGTACAAGTCTTTGTGTTGCCATATTAACATATAATCTTCTGGCTCTAATAGTCAAAAATTCTAAGAAACATTGAACTTGTGAAGAGGATGACTGTTGAAATAGGCTCTGGTTCTTATCCTTGGGCAAAAACTATTTTTGCCGGGATGTTTTAAGAAACACACTTGTTTATATCCGACAAAGAAGTTTAACTTTTCAATTAAAAAAGAAAAAAGAAAAAAACTTCATTTAAACAAAAGATTTAGCCAAAAGCTGGTCAGGGATTTGGTTTGTTATTCTTGAATTTTAATTAAAATTTCAAGAAGAGTTAAACTAGGCCACCAATCCAAGGGTGGCCATGCTGCACAACTGCAGGGGGCATCCTTTCGTTGGAGTTGTGTGTCCAGAAGGTGCTGCTCACATGGAACTCCATGGGGTTCATTCTGCCTGGAGGTGTGGGGCACAGGTGGTCATACCACCGTCTCTGAGTCTAGGTAGTCTCCACTCTTGCCCCGTTCATGGCACCTGCTCTGTTTGTGGAGGGCAGTGCCTAGAAAGAAAGGGAGTTGAGTCCAGGACGCCATTCTCAGACTATTGTAGCTCCAGTCTCTGGGGAGTCCTGGCAGGGGGTGCTTTGAAGCCAAGGAAATCTCAGACTAGAGCTGTGGGTGGTGCCTCTGAATTACTGGTGGGCGAGACCAAAACCTCTGACAGACTCACGACTGAAACAGTCTCCTATACATCCTCCTGTCTGAAGGGATCTTGAGCTCAATGTCCTCAGGCTAGTTGAGATCTTGAAGATTTGTTCTTGCCATGGAATTGTATCCCCTTGTTTAGACAAGAATGGGTTAGAGCTGTGGGTACAATTTGGGGGTAAGGGAAGCCAACTGGGACATATGTCTTACTGGGACATGCTTAGTCCCATCTTTCCCCTAAGAGCCCTGGGCTGAACCCTCTCAGCAGAGAGTTGTGGAAAATTAGAGACGTTCTGTGGAAAGACCAAGTTAACGTTCAAGTCTCAGAATATGATCTTAGGTCAAATATCTCTTGCTTTTGCCAGTAAAAAGAGCCCAGATGTTTTTCTATTTACTTAGGCAAACCCTTGAAACACAAGTTAGTGATATAAAACTTTACATTTGCAATGTTAAGAACCCATATTTGGAAAGTCACAAGCATAAAATATATGCTGTGAAATGGGAGGTCAGGATGGTGAACTCATTTTAGAACCATGGTTTTGACTCAAGAATTTTGATGGGGTCTTCACATTGGTTGAGCTTCTTGGTCCTAATATCATTGAGAGAATTAAATCATGATATTAAAACACTGAAACACTAATGCTTTGTTTTTATTGGCAAGAACTAAAATGATCTAATACTAATGCCATGAAACATCAGTCACTTTTTTCCTGATGAATAAGATGAACTTTGGCTGCTTAAGATAGTAAATTTAATAATGTCAGTGATTTGAACTGTTTCAATTCTAAATGTGCAGAAATGTGTTTTACTGCATCTCTCTCTCTCTCTCTGTCTCTCTGGTACTACTACTGTCAGGAAGTTTTGTGGCAAATAAGTCCAAATACATAGATTAGAGCATATCATTCACATGTGCCACGTGTATGCCAAAGTATGAGTACCCACGGCAAGGCTCTCTCTCCCAGGTGGTCTGAATTTGCTTCTAGCTGGTCCTGTAAGCAGATTCAATATTTCATAAGCACTGCTCCATCTCATGCCTCCATTATTGACACCACATGGAAGTCAGGAAATTGGTTCTTTCTGGGAACAGTTTGCAGAAATATGCAGCCTGTCAGCCCCTTTCTCATGGGTGCATTAACAGAGTGGCTCACCATTACAAGTAACGAACCTTCTCCAGATGTGTGTAGCAACTCAGCTCCAACTTTATCTTCAGTCCCGAAGATGGACTTGACAAGATGGATTATTTGTGGCCGTATTGTAATAACTTTGTGAAATCAGAATTCCCAACGATTGTAATGGAGGGTGAGGAATCAGCAGCAGAGTGACAGAGAATGTCTCCGTCTCCAGTAAACAATACAAGAGGACAACAACAATAAAAAGAGCAAATCAGCTGTGGCATTTTCCTGCCTTGGACACCATCTCTTCCAGACTGTTCTAATTCTTGCCCTTTTATGATTCTGTTTATGTTACACACATTAAAGTTAAGTCATGTCTTTAATAAGATGGAAACTGGAAGTGAGATTTGGAAATGACTGAATCAGGCTTCTTAACTTTTTTCTTCTCTTGGAGAGCTCAAAAGCAACTGACAGAAAGGGATCTACCAAAGAAAACAATTTTAATTGTCGGCTTCCATGGAAAATTCAATCCAGTCTTTCATTCATTCCCTGCCCAGTGCAGAGCAGGGCACTTCTCTCTGTACGGCCAGGGACTTAATTTAGCTGACAAATTTCTGAAGATATAACTAACTTTCTAAAAGAAAGATTATAGCTACAAATGATGCATAGGCTCTTTTTCAGTCATAAAAGATAGATTTTTCCAGGATCAAGTAATTGGGGATAAATTTCTTTTGCATTTTATTAGCAGTGATAATTTCAAGTGAATATTCTCTTAAAACAAGGCTGTATTTAAATCTTTCTTGTGACTTACAAGTCCCCTGAATTGATAGCTATAAAACTGGGTCCCTTTGGGAGTTATTCGTCCATCTCCAAGGTTGGCACTCTTATTTGTTTGATGTAGATGTTCCAGATAAAATTCCTCAAGTCCAGCTGTTATGATTTAGCTTAATGTTTGTACGGAGGGATTTCCTTTGTCATCGAAGAGATGGAATCAAAACAGAGTTAGTCATTCTTGTATCTTCTATTTATAGCCCAGCTATTATTCAGATGCATTGTAGAAGAATGATGTAGACAAAAAATTTTTTCTTTCTTTTTTTTGTAAACAAAACTTTTTACACTCTGTGGATTTAACTTGGTTGCTAATTTAGACAGCACTTAACAAAAATATTACCACTTAAATGAAAAATTACCCAAGTCATACCATTTAGATTTTCAAATTAAATGTTTATCAGTACAAAGTATGTGGGATGACTGGAAGTCATGGATGATTTACATGGAAGTGACAGGAGTAGAAAAGGTAGATCTGAAAAGTTGTTTTTATGGGTTGTTCATGATGAATAGTTCAAATCGTGAGAGTATCTTAACAGAATTCTACTCTTTTTAGTTTGATGCCAACATCAAAACTAGTCCCCAAATTTAGTGAAAGTCATGATTTAAAATATTTTTATTTAGGAGAAATTTTAGTAAGTTAATTTTCTTTTTTGGAGGTGGTGAGGTGGGGCAGAGGGACAACGGAGCACTTAGGTAAATTGGTTATATAACCCGGTTATCAGAATTCCCTGGGACACTTGAGTTCTCTTATTTCCAATTTTTTTCTTTTTTTTTTGGTAAAGAGCTGACTTGAGAGGGATCTAGAATAGCTTACTGGGTATAGGAGGTAAGAAGCAAGAGTACCAGCTTTTCGCTAATCTGATCTACACGGTAATTAGATGTGTGTCATTAAATAAGATGAAGTATGGGAAAAGTGCCTTGTAAATTTTCAAATACTCTGCTATTTTTAATTATTATTATTTTTTAATTAACGTATAATGTATTATTTGCCCCAGGGTACATGTCTGTGAATCCTCAGGCGTACGCATTTCACAGCACTTGCCATAGCACATACCCTCCCCAATGTCCATAACCCAGCCACCCTATCCCTACCCGCCCCTACCGCCCAGCCACCGTCAGTTTGTTTTGCGAGTTTAGGAGTCTCTTATGGTTTGTCTCCTTCCTGATCGATCTTGTTTCATTTCCCTCCCCACCCCCCAATACCCCCCACCCTGCCTCTCGAATTCTTCATATCAGAGAGATCATATGATAATTGTCTTTCTCTGATTGACTTATTTTGCTTAGCATAATACCCTCTAGTTCCATCCACGTCATTGCAAATGGCAAGATTTCATTTCTCTTGATGGCTGCATAGTATTCCATTGTATATATATATACACCACATCTTTATCCATTCATCTGTTGATGGACATCTAGGTTCTTTCCATAGTTTGGCTACTGTGGACATTGCTGCTATAAACATTCGGGTGCACGTGCCCCTTTGGATCACTACATTTGCATCTTTAGGGTAAATACCCAATAGTGCGATTGCTGGGTCGTAAGGTACCTCTATTTTCAATTTTTTGAGGAAACTGCATACTGTTTTCCAGAGTGGCTGTACCAGCTTGCATTCCCACCAACGGTGTAGGAGGGTTCCCCTTTCTTTGCATCCTCGCCAACATCTGTCATTTTCTGACTTGCTAATTTTAGCTATTCTGACTGGTGTGAGGTGTTATCTCACTGTGGTTTTGATTTGTATTTCTCTGATGCCAAGTGATGTTGAGCACTTTTTCATGTGTCTGTTGGCAATTTGGATGTCCTGTTTGCAGAAATGTCTGTTCATATCTTCTGCCTATATCTTGATCGGATTATTTGTTCTTTGGGTGTTGGGTTTGAGAAGTTCTTTATAGATTTTGGATACTAGCCCTTTATCAGATATGTCATTTGCAAATATCTTCTCCCATTCTGTCAGTTGTCTTTTGGTTTTGTTGACTGTTTCCTTTGCTGTGCAAAAGCTTTTTATCTTGATGAAGTCCTAATAGTTCAGTTTTGCCCTTGCTTCCCTTGTTTTTGGTGATGTTTCTAGGAAGAAGTTGCTGCGGCTGAGGTCGAAGAGGTTGCTGCCTGTGTTCTCCTCAAGGATTTTGAGGGATTCCTGTCTCACATTGAGGTCTTTCATCCATTTTGAGTCTATTTTTGTGTGTGGTGTAAGGAAATGGTCCAGTTCCATTCTTCTGCATGTGGCTGTCCAATTTTCCCAGCACCATTTGTTGAAGAGGCTGTCTTTTTTCCATTGGAC
>CM052896.1:86374761-86414191 GCA_028534135.1 Potos flavus
TGCGTCTTATGGTATCACTTATCTCTCAAATTCTCCCCTCGTGGTCCAGTAGTTGTTTGTCTCTCTTCTTCTCCGCTTCTTTATTCTCCATCATTTGGTCTTCTATATCACTAATTCTCTCTTCTGCCTCATTTATCCTAGTAGTAAGAGCCTCCATTTTTTATTGTACTTCATTAATAGCTTTTTTGATTTCAACTTGGTTAGATTTTAGTTCCTTTATTTCTCCAGAAAGGGATTTTATTTTTCCAGACAGGGATTCTCTAATATCTTCCATGCTTTTTTTTGAGCCCAACTAGCACCTTGATATTTGTCATTTTAAACTCTATTTCTGACATATTACTAATGTCCATATTGATTAGGTCCCTAGCCGTCAGTACTGCCTCTTGTTCTTTTTTTTTGTGGTGAGTTTTTCTGCCTTGTCATTTTATCGAGATATGAATAGATGAATGAGAGAACAAAATACTAAAAGGGTAGCAACATCCCCAGAAAAATCAGAAGAGAGCTGAAACTGGTTGAAGAAAAAAAGGGGGGAGAGCAAGAAAAAAAAAAAAAGAAATAAAATTAAATTAAAAAAGAGAAAAAGAAAAAAATATATATATATTACACTTGTGATTAGAACAGAGCCCCACACCTGATTTTGGATGTTTTTGGTCTGTTAGAAGAAACTACCTCCCAAAATTTTAAAGAAAGAAAAACTTATAAATATACAAAAATAAGGATTAACACTATGAAGGGATGGAATATGAGTGTAAAGATGAAAATTAAAAAAAATTCTAAAAAAGGGATTGATAAGAGGTTGGCCAAAAAGGAGGAAAAAAAAAGAATAAAAAGGAAAGAATGTGATCAGGCTGGAGACTAGAACCAAGCCGTGTGCTAGATTTAGGGTATATTTTGTTCTATTAGAAGAAATTGTATCCCAAAATTTTAAAGAAAAAAAAAACCCTATATGTATACAAAAAATAAGGTTAAATCCAATGAGGGGATAAAATATGAATGTAACAGTGAAAATTAGAAAAGATTTTTGAAAAGGTATTGATGAGATACTAGTTAAAAAATGTTAAAATAGGAAAGAGGAAAAATAAAATAAAATAATTAAATAAGAAAAAAATAAAATTTAAAAAATTTTAACTCTGAAAGACTAAAGGATCATGGGGGGAAAAAAGTCATGAATTCTGTGTTGCTTTTTCTTAACTCAGGAGTTCCGCCGTCTTTGATCGGTGAACTTGGTCTTGGCTGGTTGTTTTCCTGATCTTCTGAGGGAGAGGCCTGTTGCAGAGATTCTCAAGTGTCTTTGCCCCAGGCGGAATTGCACCGCCCTTGCCAGGGGCCGGGCTAGGTAATCTGCTCAGGTTCGCTCTTGTAGCTTTTGTTCCCTGAACGCTTTCCGTACAGCTTTGGAGGAGGGGAATGAAAATGGCGGCCTCCCAGTCTCCGGCTGGTAGGAGCCAAGAGCTCGGGGCCCCACTCCTCAGTGCGCCCTCAGAGAAAAATAGTCAGTCCCTCCCGTCTCCCTGGTCTCCGGCCGCACTCTGAACTCACCTGGCCTGTGACCGAGCGTTTCTGTCTCTGGCGCATGGCCCTGTTTTGGGTCTCCAAACCCAGCAGATTCCTCCAGCCGCTCCTGCGCCGCTTCTCCCAAAGGAGGAAGGAAGGGGTCTCCCCGGATCTGCCCCTTGTGGGGTCCCTGCTCGAAGAGCAGTGGCCTGACTGTGCCTCGGATCACAGTTCAAGGTAAGCCTGAGCTGATAGCCCGCTGCTCGGCTCTGTCTCTGCAGTCAGCTTTCCCTCTCTGATACCTGGGAGCTCTGCCGCACTCAGACACCCCTGGTCTTTCTGTGACCCCGCGGGTCCTGAAACCACAGTGTCCCCGCAAGGGCTCCACCCCCCTGCTTAGCCTCTGGAGCGATGTCCCTCAGTGGAGCAGACTTCTAAAAGTTCCGATTTTGTGCTCTGCTGCTCTGCGGCTTGCCAGGAGCCGGCCCTTCCCCCGCGGTCTCTCTTCCCGTCGCTTTGGATTCACTTTTCCTCATGTCCTACCTTCCAGAAAGTGGTCAACTTTCTGTTCCTAGAGGTGCTGTTCTTCTTCTCTTCTATCTCCTGTTGAGTTTGTAGGTGTTTAGAGTGGTTTGATAACTATCTAGCTGCACTTCTGGGATCTGATACTATCTCAGCCTCTGCCATCTTGCTCCTCTCTCTGCTATTTTTTATTATGACAGCATCTGAAGCAGCCTCTGTTATGCAATAGCTCTCAAATCAGTGATTGTTGAGTTATATTAAATTAAATCAAAGACTAGCTGGATGATAAGTCAAAAATACAAGTAGGTTGAAGAGGTTGACAATTAATGTTCTCCACCTAAAATTTCTCTATTAGCAGTGTTGGGTGAGCAGAGGACTTATTTTCATTGGCAATAGCATGGAAAAAAATTTGTTAGATACAAGAACAGTATATTTCAGTAAGATGGTCTTGAAATTTTAGTTTTATTTTTAAGGATGTTGGCAAACAGTTAAATTAACAGTCAATTAATGCATGGCTGCCGGGCGTTGAATTTATCACACCTGGTGGTTATAGGGTGAGTATGGCTTTGTTTCCTACTTGTGCTAAACTTGCATTAGAAGGTCCATTATATTAAGGAGCTATTGAAGTTGCCTCTGGGGGCGATCAGAAAATCATGTAAATCCAGTCTATAAACATGAGAACTCTGAGCTACAGACCAAAAATCAGCCTCCATACAACTGTTCAGATATTTGACTCAATCCTAGACAGTGGAGCTTCTCGATGTGTCATTGGTCGGGATTTAATATTTGGTCTCCAGGGTATGGATATAAGTTTCAGGGCAAAAATTCTCAGGCTCTGAGTCCCCCAAGAAGGTTTCCTCCTCTTCCACGACCAATCCCTCTAATTATTCTAAACCTAGTTGGAAGGAGAGTATGGGGTTAGGGAGACCTACATCACCTTGTCCAGAGGATGAGAGTCTGGGCAGGAGGAACTTCTTAAGGAGAGCTCACCCTATGGGACTGGTGTGGAGTGTGTCATTCCTTGTGAGATGATAGGCTAGAATTAGAGGGGATGGGTTAGTGATAGCTAAGGCTCAAACTCACGTAGTCCATGGGAAGAACATATGGCAGCCATTAGTAGCACCAGTGTGGGCTTTCTCAACCCCACACAGAGAGAGACCCAAGAGGAATAGTGGACCCAGGCCTAGGGGATGCTATGGGACATAAGTCCATGCCAGCCCTCCAGGCCTTGGGACTCTTAGGCCAGTGTTATGTGGACTGCTGTCATTAGCCACATGAGAATGGCTCTGAGGCTTCCCAAGTCATATCTAAAGAGTCCTCAGAAACACTGGGTAGCTTCTAATTCGGTGAGGTCAATGGCAGAGATCTCTAAGAAGCAGCATATTTATAGTTAGAAGCTAGCACCCTTGTCAAGGAGGGCCTGTCTGGAGGTCTGGAGGAATAGTGACAGAATCTAGGTCCCTGTGGAGAGGTACCTGGTTCAGGTTAGGTCAGCTGTAGGGATCTGATCAAGAATATGGCTCAGAGCAGGAAGAACTGGTATGTAAAATGTGAACTGGGGAAGAAAGCAGAGTCATATAGATTGGGTACAGTTTCAACAGGGCCTGGTGAGGAGACTGCAGTCAGCAGACTTTTGTGGGCACCAATGGTTCCCTTCAGGGACACGCCTGCCATGCTGACAACAACAAAGCTAATCCTAGGCCCTGTGTATTGGTAGGGCCTGCTGATCGACCACCATGCTGGGGAGTTAGAACGGGCTCAGGGTCTAGCTGGGCTAAATATGCGGATTAAATCTTTAACACCTTTAGTGGGATGGAGTTAGGGCAGATGCTCTCTCCTTGGAGGCAATAAAAGGTTTTTGTGATACAGAAGAGCTAGTGTTAATGTGGAAAGCATTAGATTATTATCAAAGGCATATTCGTGATATTTCTGGGTGGCTCTTATATGAAGAGAAGTATGTTAACGTACCAGAATAAATCATGGGATATTTATTTTGAGAAACATGTTTTGAGCCAAAAGTTAGAACACATGGTATGACAAATATGAGCATACTGATAAGGATAATTGGATAAAATACCTGCATTCAGGATTATTTTGGAAAATAGGAGACCATGTGGTCACCAGGATATGCCTTGCAGAAGGGCTTATCTAGAATAGGAGGAAGAGGGTTTGTATATAGGAAAGTAATAGAGGCCGAATGGGATGGGTGCTTACAAGAGTAGTTCAGGAAAGGGAGCTTGTCCAGTGGAGGTAATCAGAGAAGACTTCATAAGGTGGCAGCACATAATTGCATCTTGGTAGATGTAAAGGTTTTAAACAGGTGGCCAAAGGTATGAGGGCCTTTCAGGTGAAGACAGCAGTTGAACAGAACCAAGTTTGGAAGCAAAACCTATAGGAAGTACCACTGTTGGTATATAATTCTTTTGGGAGAATAAGATAAGACAAGACTATAAAGGTGGATTCCACTGTCCTGTGGGTCATGTTGAATGGGAAATTTGGTGCTCTACCCAGGGCTAGGAATATAAAGATGGAAAAAGTCAGGAATGAAAACCTGTGTTTGGAAGATGCAGATTAAATAGAAATTAATGTGGTTAGAAGTCATTCATGGAAATAGGTGAGACAAAGCACATTCAGAAAGAGAAGAGAACTAAGGACCAAATCTTAGATTTCTTGGGGTATAAGGAGATTCTGAAGATTTATCTAATTTGGTAGGAAACTCTGGGTGATTCAGCATTAAGGCAACTAAGAGAGGAGCGGGTATCAAAACAGAAAACTGCTGAGAGGACAGGGAAAACAGAAATGGAGAGACCATTGGAGTTGCTTTTTCAGTCCTCTGTAACCTCAGGTATACCGGTGAGCATTTCGGGTGAGCAGGGTTAGGGGTAAGCGTAAGGATGGAATTCCTGTACAAAGGGTTACAGCGGTCAGTGGTTCTTATAGTTCCTAGACCAGCAGTGTCAGGATCACCTGGGAACTTATTTATGCAAATTCTTGGGCCCCACACTCGACCAACTGAATCAGAAACTCTGAAAATGGGCCCTCTGGGTGATTCTAATGGCTGCTAACCTTTGAGAACCACTGTGCTATAGGAATGCATAGTGAGAGATGGAGCCTAGGCCCCCAAGTGTTAAATCTATTTATTGAAGGATCTCTAGAACTAGCTAGTGTACAGTCTCATAAGCTTCCTTATTTGTCGTGACAAACATAGACTGCCTCTTCATTAGGATGGTATGACTTGAGGGAGAAATGTCAGCTTTGCAACTTGTTAGTTTGTATGTTACTGTCCATATGCATTGAGTCATTGGAGGCTTTTGGGGTCATTTTCCCTCCAGACCATTTTGGGGGGGGTTGTGATGAAACCTTAAGCCAGGGATGGCAAACAGATTTTATCTTTTGTGCTGTGTCTGCTTAGGAATGATTATTTGGAATTCTGTATTAGCAATGTCTGCCATAGGCCCAGCAGGCAAAGAGTAGGGGCGCACATATCATATATTTACCATCCCTGCCATAGCTTTATCAGGATCCCCAGGACATGGGATACTTTTGGAGGAAACAGAAGCCTGGAGAAAGGAGAAAGTTGCCGAGGGGGTGCTGATGTCTGGGAAAGCATCTCACAATTTTTCCGGAGGCCTACCACGTTGGCTTCTAATATATGTTCCTGACACCTGACACCAACATGAATACCCACACCTTGGAAATGTTCTAGGAAATGTAAGAAACTTTGGGGCTTAAGAAAAGGGAGGAAAAACCTACTTGTGCTCATTAGAAATGTGAGAAATTGTGTCGAGTCTGCTGTTCTCTTCTGGAATCTACTTCTGGCCTTTTGTTTTGCTGTGGTATAGACATAGCATCCAAATGAGATTGTGGCCAGGAACAATAGTAACTGTTCTCCTGAAGATTCTCTGGGCTCCCCAAGACATGGCAGAACAGCTCTGTACCCAGGAAGTTTTGTGTAGTCATCCACTTACATAAACAGCTAAATTGGCTCACTGAGTGGTATTCCTTCATAGAGAGCCTGCTATCCTACTTACCATCCTAGTCAGGGGACTTAAGTTATTTTACATATTTTTAGCTCTGTGGTAGCACAGTGACCATTTTAAAGTGAAAATCTTAGAGGATATCATGAAGAGTAACTAACTATGACACCTGGCGTGAAGAAGAACTAAATACTGTTACATAAAGCATAAAATTGAAGCTTCCTTTGAGTTAGATATGAACAAATGTTTTTCCTATTCGAACCTGAAAATCTGAATCAGTGACAAGTCTTTGGGTTTATATGGAAGATCACCCACTCAACTGGCAGGATAAATAATGAACTTGGGGTGTAGCTAGAAAAAGCATGGGATTGGAGGACAGGAAAAGTGTGTTTTAGTTTTGGCTTTCATGTTACTTTCATGATCTTGGGCAAGTCCTTTCATTTCTCTTGGTCCCAGTATCTGGATCTAGAAAGTGAAGGGAGTGAACGAAGTACTCTGGGAAGTCCCTTCTAGTTCTAGGATGTTAGTGATATATCTGGGTTTGTTTATTTATTTGATCTGAACATGCCACTGCCCTGGGCCCAATGGGTTGAGATTCTAGTCTTGCGACTAGTTCTACTTTCTCTTTTTTGCCAGGGAATGTTTATTTGCTGGGTCTAATTATCTGAGCCAATGTCTGATTCCATATTCCCCTTAACACCGCTCTGTAAAATTCTACCTGTCAGGACAGCAAATAAAAAGGCTTTGTGGTATAATTTAAAATAAAATGAAAAGTCCCACTCATTTCAAAGGGACATCTAGAATAAATTTCTTTTATTTACTTCTTTGGCTTACGGCATTCAAATCCTGCCTGTAAATTCATTTATATCTCTTTGAGGCCATACAGGTTTTGTTTTGTTTTTTTGTTTTTTTTGAGGCCATACTGTTTGGAATGCAATTTCTGTTCTTAGGGGCTTACAATCTAACGCAAAGACATGAACTGAAAGGAGTCGCATGATGGTAACACCTCCAGAGTTATTTTTGAGCAGAGGAGAGAGGAGTGACCATGGAAGGCAAAATGTTAAATTTAAGTAAACAAGTATGGTAGGAGATGGATTCCATTCTGGGATTCTGGCTTTGCATCTGTGGTTGGGACCTAAATGAATTACACACATATACTTTTTCCAGTGCTGTGGGAAGTAAAGAAAAATCTGAATTCCCATTTGGAAAGAAATAGAGTCTTCTTTCTTCTACATGTAACTCGAATTAGTTTTTCTCTCTTTTTCAAGTGGAGATGCTAGCCAGCATGCTCTAGTGAATACGTAAGGTATACTCATGGAGAAAATCTCCAATAATTTATGTGTTACAGTGCTCAGGCACCCATTATTCCTTTATATGTGCCAAATGTACCAATCTTGCCCACATAGTAGTTGTTTGCTTAGGGCATCTTCATCCGTAGGGTAAAGATAAGTTTCAGCCATGGCAACATTACATTTTTAATTAGTGGAATTCAAATGAGTGAGATGTTAGTGTATTTTGCTCATAAAAATCAGTGGGTAGAAACCAGTGCAAAATGCTTCGCTATCAACAGTCTTGATAGGGTGCATGTGTGAATCTTATACTCTGCGTAAGTACTAGTAGTTACTGTGTACCAGACTTAAACACCATTGGAGCCCAAGAGCCATTGAACCTTTTAGAGAACATCATTTGAAAAATTAGAGAATATTTTACACTTTTAGCTAGATTTTTAAGCATACAAAATGATCAGACTTAAGTTTGTGTTAGGGAATCTGCCGAGCCATTGGGAGGCATATAAGGCTATCGATTAGCCCCAGGCCTTCAGAAATAGCCAGAGTACACTAGCAGGACTCTGAAAGAACTTGTGCACTTGTAAACTTGGCAGGTCTGTAGCTGTGAATGGCTGAACCACACCAGATGAACTGTTGAGAATGTTGAGAGAGCCAGGGAAAGAAGTTGCTTATTTCTGCCGCCTGAAAGAGGGAAAAAATAATCCGAATGACAGACATCCAACAGGATGATGGTTCAGTACTTGGAAAGCAGTGAGACTGAAAACCACCTGTGGTTGGTAATGGAAAGCAAACATTCTTTTTTTTTTTTTTTTTTTTAAAGTACTATTTTGAGCTTTATACCTCAAGTGAAATGCCAGGGGCACAGAGGTGGACAGTTGCTTATGTGACATCAAGGGTGAGTCCTTATGACTCATACAGTTCAGGGTCCCCATGAATTAGAAAGAGTGAATGTACTGGACTCAATTCAGAGAACAGAAATTCAAAAGTATAATAGCTGGCTTAAGAAGACAGATTAAGAGGCCTGAATATGTTTGGCTTGGATGAAGAATGAAAAAAAGGGGATATAATAGCCTTCTGCAGGTCCTTGAGGAGCTGAAACTCAAACTAAATAAGGAGAGGAATTGTTTGGGGTGGTGTACAGAGGCAAGCTATGCCCGACATGATGAAATTGAGAAAAGGAAAACTCAGCCTGAATGTCAGGAAAATATTTCTTATACAAATTCTATAAATCTGCCAAGGGAAGTGGTAGAAGTCTAGTTATTTGAAATCACTTTAACCTAGATTGGAGAAACCACTCATTTTTTAGTCCTTTCCAACTTCACTTTTTCTCTATCTGAAAATCTATGATTTCTTTGTTCTTACTAGTATTTGCAAGTTCTCTATATTAGGTGTTTCCTGTGAAAATCTTGAAGGTATTTTATATCTATTCTTTATTTTAAAATAAATAATAAGAGTTAGAGTCACTGGAAAAAAATCATCAGGCTGCTTATTACATTTTTTCTCCTTTCAGAGTCCATTCCTTACATTTCTTTGTTCAAGCTTATTTTGTTACAGGCTTTAATTTGTTTTTACATTTCAAATGGAATTGCAACAAGAGTAATTTTGATTGTATACTTCAAAGCACTTAAAAAGAAAATGGAATTCTATCAAGAATCAATAACAAAAGGGAACATAGAAAATGCACCAATATGTGGAAGTTAAACAACATATTCCCAAGTTATTAATGAACTAAAAAAGAAATCTCAAGAGAAATTAGAAAATAATTTGAGATGAATTAAAATGAAACAACACAGCAAAATTTATAGGATGCAGCTAACACAGTGCTTAGGAAAATGTATACCTGTAAATCCCTATATAAAAAAAGAGGGGCGCCTGGATGGTTCAGTTGGTTGAATATCCAACCCTTGATCTTTAACCCTTTAAGAATCACATTAGGCACCATGCTGGGTGTGGAGCCTACCTAAAAAAAAAAAAAGAAAGATTTCAAATCAATAACCTAACTTCTCTCTTAAGAAATTGGAAAAAGAAAAGTAAACTAAACCTAAAGCAAGTGGAAGGAAGCAAATAAAGTTTTGAGTGGAAATAAGTAAAACAGAGAATAGAAAAACAGTAGAAAAATCAAGGAAGCCAAAATTTGGACCTCCAAAAAGATCTACAAAATTGATAAAAATTTAGATAGATGGACTAAGAAAAAGAGAAGATTCAAATTACTAAAATTAAGAATAAAAGAGGGAAATCACTACTGACCTTACAAAAATGACAAGGATTATAGGAAATACTATGAATTACTAAATACCAACAAATTATGTCTTTGAGATGAAATGGACAAATTCCTGAAAGATGCAAATTACTGAAACCACCTCAAAAAGAAATAGAAATTTGAATAAATTTATTAAAAGTAAAGAGATTTAATTAATAATAAAACAACTTCCCACAAAGAAAAGCCCAGAACCAGATGGCTACACTGGTGAATTAACACCCATCACCCACAAACCCTTCCAAAAAGTAGAAGAGAAAGGAGCACTTTCGAACTCATTCTATGAGATAGGCATTTCAGAACAAACCAGATAAAGATACCACAAGAAAAGAAAACTACTTATGAATATAGACGCAAAAGGTCAGGAATAGGACAAGAATGTCCACTCTCATCACTTCTATTTAACATCGTACTGGAGGGCAATTAGGCAAGAAAGAGAAATAAAAGGTATCCAGATGATAAAAGAATGGTAAAACTATTTCTATTTGTAGACAATATGGTCTTGTATATAGATAATCCTAAAGAATCCACTTAAAAAGAAAAAAGAAGACGAGCAGAAATAATAAACAAGTTTAATAAATTGCAAGCTATAAGATCAATATACAAAAACCAATTGTATTTCTATGCATTAACAATAAACATTCTAAAAATGAGAGTAAGAAAATATTTTAATTTATAATAGCATCAAAAGAATAAAATACTTAGGTATAAATTTAAGAAGAAGGTGCAAACTTTGTCAACTGAAAACTATAAAACATGTTGAAAGAAATTAAAGAAGATCAAATAAATGGAAAGACATCCCATAATCATGGATTAGAATACTCAATATTGCCAATATGACGATACTTTCTAAAATTGGTTACAGATTCAATGCAATCCATATCAAAAGTTCAGATGGGTCTTTTTTTTTTTTTTAAGAAATTGATAAGCTGATTCTAAAATTTGTATGGAAATACAAGAGACCCAGAATAGCCAAAACAATCTTGAAAAAGAGGGGCAAAGTTAGAGAACTCACAATTCATAATTTCAAAACTTACTACAAAGCACAGTAATTTAGACAGTGTGGTATTGGTATGAGGATAGACATATATGGAATTGAGAGTCTAGAAATATGCCCTTTTATTTATGGTCAATTGATCCTTGACAAGGTTCCAAGACAATTTGATAGGGAAAAAAAACAGTTTTAAAATATGACACAAAGAACACAAACAACTGAAGAAGAAGAAGAAAAATATGGATAAATTAAACTACATGAAGGTTAAAAACATTTTTGTTATGAACAATACCATCAAGAAAATAAGACATCCCACAGAATGGGAGAAAATATTTATAATATAAAGAAACACTGGGGTAGTGTAATTGCTTGTTTCCTTATTAGTATCCCTGGCTGGACTTTGGTTCTAGGAGGGCAGAGGCCACTATAATACTAACACCTACAGCAGGTCTGATATGGTATGGATAGTCATTAGGTAATTGTCAAATAAGTGAATAAATGATGTGAGAACAGGAAGAGTAAACAATGACTCAAGACTGCAAGCTTAGGGAACAAGGAGGTAATGGAAAAAATGTGTAGGGGCATCTATTTGTGGGAGAAAATGATGAACATCCACAGGCTAATTTCAGACAACAGGTGGGTACTCTAAGGCGGTACCCAGCCCTCCGTGCCTCCCGTTTAGCACTGACTCCGATGTGGAAAATGGCCCAGCCCTGCTTACATTACCTATGTACTCCCAAGGACTCAGATGTATGTTTTCCCCCAAAGACAGCATATAATTTTGAGAATTGTGATCATTTTTTCCATGTTCTTTTGAAGGCTGTAAAATAATTTTAGATGCAATAGTAATTCTAGGTCCTTGCTTACTCTTGACCTTTGAAGTTTGATTCAAAACATCACACACCTCCCAGCCCAGATGTTGGCAAGTTAATGATATATTGCTACAGGAAAAGAACTTGGTCCTGTTTGCATAAGGAGCTGGAAATCTTTGGTAATGTTATCTTACCTCGATTTTCTTTTTTGAGGATAAAACTGAAATATAGTTCCATCAGTATAAAGGCAAAAGATAAGGAATTAGGAAAAATAATGAAGTTTCCTAGCATTTACGGTATGGAGCATCATCATGCAATTTGTGTGAGAATTCTTAAACCCATAGCGACTCTTCTGGCCCAAGAATAAAGAGGATAATTTCCAGCTAAGTGCATTCAAAGGCTTTTTTTAGAGCTTGAGTTCCTCTTACCCATTTTCTTCATTCAGTCTTCATCCTTGGTTTCTAAATGATAGGATTCACACAGAAATAATTACTAAACCTGCCCCGCCAACCACTCTTAAAAACTCTTTTGTTATTTTAACTGGCAAAATCGACTTTTAAGAATAATGTCTTTATAGGTAAGCAGTCAACACATCTAGCCAATGCCGTTTGGTAGTTCTCACAGAATACTGTGAGTCATGGTGATCTGTCTATATTTCTTGAGATTTTTCTACCGGGTGGTAAGCATCTTGAGTATATGGGACAGATATCCTTTTTGGCCTCTAATGCGATGTTTTATATTAACTAAGTGCTTACTAAGTATCTGTGATATGGATAAATTTATCTGTAGCACCTTTCTGGTGCTGGTTAGCTGGTTAGTGTGCCGTGCTGGGCATGTGCAGCTCAGTGAATACTAGTGAATCAAATGTAATGATATTGTCTCCTAACACCTCCCTAATATTTATTTTTCTGGGGAAGGACAGCGAATCATGCCTGGAGCATCCTAGGCACCTTCTCCTTGTCTCCTTAGGCTTGCATGTTGTCTTTAGGCATGGACAAGGCTGGACCTGGAAGCATTATTATTTCTCTGAGTAGGTGGAGAATTTGGTTGGTTGGTTGTTTACTGAATAAAGCGACAGAAGTTTTACTAAGGAAGGATACAGAAGAAGCTCTTAGGAGTGAGAGGGGTCCCAACAGGGTTGCCCGAGAATCTGGTTTAAAGAGGTTGTGAGACACATTGGTGGCACAGTGAAGACCAGAAACCTTCCCAACCAAATAGCTGACTTCTTGGAAGCCATTACAAACAGCCAGCTTTTTAATAAGCAGACATTTTCTTATGTGAAACTTGGCCTTGATCTTTTCTTTCTTTCTTTTTTTTTTTTTCAGTTTTCTAAGTTGGAAGATTTTTTTTTCTGTCCTTTTTTCCCTTTCACTGGCTTCACATGAGGACCTCTGCTTAGAAACCCTCTGTTCTTTTTAATAATAGTTTTCCAGTAAGGTTTCTTCATCCTGGGGAATCCAAAAACTCACACTGTGCTCTATTTAGTGCTCCTGTCATCTCTTCCTTACCTCGCTCAGTGTAAAACTGCAATTACCATGCTGTTTCATTGGGGGTGATTGAAGATACCACTCTTGCTTTCCGAAATAGTCTAATGCTTTCTCCTCCGCTCTGTGATCCTGTATGTAGGGCTCCTTCAAACTCATAGAAGACCTTGCTGATTCTGAAATATGTTTCTGTGTGTGTGTGTGTGCGTGTGTGTGTGTGTGTGTGTGTGTGTGTTCTCAGTAATGAACTTCTTTCGCTTGGCAACTATTATGAGAAAGGCCCCCCTCCCTGATGATGCCTCAATGTTTATAATAAGCTCACAATATCATCATACCCCAGCTTCTCTATATAGCAACGTAGTGACAAGACACATTGGCACATTGGTGTAATCACTGCCTTAAACTGAAAATGGGTTCCTGTAATATTTTCTCGCACTCTGTTTCCCAGAAAGTGCCAGAGCAGCAGCTGGCGCGGCAGCCAGCACCTGCAGTGACTGGCAAGGTGCACTCGGCCGCTTCACCAACCAGATGCCAAGTTCTAGTCTGTTCCAGTAATACCGTCTGGGTAGCAAGCTGGCTTTCTGCTCACATATAAATCTGCCACAGGCCTTTGGAGTGTTTCTGGAAGCCTGGACCGGGGCTGGCTGCTAAGCACTCACCTCCAGGGAAGTGGGTGGACTACCCCAGCTGCTTTGCTAGGAAGTAGTAACTGTGTGGTAGAATTCTCCTTTAGGGTGGAATGCCTGCTCCTTTTGGTGACTGCTGTGTCTACCTGGACCACTTTGGTTCTTCTCTTGGTGCAGAAGTATCCTCCAACTCAGAGCTGATGCTTCCCTATCTCTGCCTTGTGCTGGGAACAGTTGGAGCCTGAGTCCACCAGCCAAGTGGCTTTGGGAAGGCAGATGGCTCTAGGTCATTTTGTTACAGAATGTGTCGAAGGGTCGAAACCAAATCGGCATGAATGGTCTAAGGCTTTCATTTGGGTGACTGATTTTTCATGCTTCGTAGATTCGCAAAAGAAGTATTCCTATTAAGTTCCTTTGCAAGCAGGCACTTGTCCAGGCAAGAAGTTCCCCATTAAAAAGATGGTAAATGAGGCTGTCTCATAATTTCTATCACTGTTAAACTTTATGTTGGGAGATTGGGCAGAGAATAATAGGAAGTTTAGTTCTTTAGTAGAGAAGTATAAAGCTTTGGAGCAAGTGGCCAGTGTTTTAATCCTGTTTCTATGCTTACAAGAAATAGCATAGATAATAATCATGATATAATACAGTAATAATATACATAATAATCAAATAATGATACATAAATAATGTAGATAATCAGAATCTTTGAGAGCCGTGTACTTGAAGATCAAATGTAAAAATGCATGAAATGCACTTATCACAACACCTAACGTAAAGTCAATACTATTCAATGCTTTAAAATTATTTTTTTCCGGTTCCTTTGCAAGTCCCCAGAATGGATCTGTGTCCACATTCTTTAGTGTTACTGGCAGTTAGCATGGATGGCAGAAGAGTCTTAAGTATGCTGGTTTGAGGTTAAACTGCCTTGCTTGAGTGACTGCATAGGCCCATCTTACTATTGTGTAACTTAAATTTTTCAGCTTTGGCCTTGATGACAGGTTTGTGTAACATGCTGCAAGTCCCCCTGTAATTATGGTTGGATGAAAAGAATATATGGGATAATGATATGACTTTTCCCCTCCCCTTGCTCAACACTGTGGTATAGAAGGAAGAGGCCTCTTGAAAAAGCACTTTCAGAATGGCAAGAGCATGTGTGTTGGTTTGTCTCAGAACGCAACATTCTTGGATTCCACTCCTGGTGAACTTGGTCAGGCCTCTTGGGCTGAGGTTCACTATAGGAGGCAGTTAGAATTCAGTGCTGTGCGAGCAAGTGCGATTCATGGCCACTGAAGATTTTGCAGAAATGTTAATGTTTGTGGAGTCCTCTAAAGTTCATATTTTCCATGCATCTGGAAATTCCAGTTACCAAAATTGAATTGTCACTCTTTATAATTTCCATCCCTTTATTTGGTAGCTAGTCTGGTACTGCTCTTAATTAAGGACTCATACCTTCCTTCCAAATTTCTCCTTCACCAATCTTCATTTGTCTAACAAACTGAGGAGTTTCCTGGATTTTTTGTTGAAATCTGAGAGTTTAAGTATCTATGCATTCTCTATCACAGTCTGATGGTGAACCAGCCACCATTTTTTTTCCTTTCAGCCACTTCATCAGTGATACTTTTAAGGACAACTGAAGCCCACATTAGAACTTCTCAATTAATGTGCACACAAATCACTTGGGGTCTTTGCTGATTCCGGTTTAGGGGTCTGGTGTTGGCCTGAGAGTCTGCATTTCTAACAAGCTTCCAGGTGTTTACCATGCTACTGGAACGTAGATTAAGAGCTCATGTATAACTTCATCTCAAGTTATACACAAAGTTCTGTAGGGATTCAGTTCTCCAAACATTTACTGAGACTTTCAGCAAATCTAGCTACTTTTTCCCTCTGAATCCTCAGGTGGAAGTTTCAGATCATTTTATCTTTCGGCAATACCAAACACTGAAGATTTATGAAGTCCTACCTTAGCTCTATTTCCTTTGATTAGTTTATCTTATGTTAATATTTATCATCCACTTACAATTTCAGTCCTTGTATATGTAGCTAGTGCTGTGACAAGCAATATACATATAAATAGAAATGTATAGTCAGCTGCAGTGACTCTCTTGGGGCTGTTTTGCTTTCGCCGGCCTTTGGATTTTGAGTTTCCCTTTGTTGATTTCACCATCAGATTCATGGCCTTGTCAAACTCAGTGATATGTACCATCCATCAGACACAATTGGGGTGTCTGCTATTGGCTAGAACTTTCCCAGATAACTCTAACCTGCATGAAAATTACTCTTAATCTTTTTTGTCATCTGCTCCATTGTTTAATAGGCACACAAAAGCCAGCTAGGAGTTCTTTGGCCATCTCGTATGGTGGAACAATGAACAAACAAACCCAGACAACATAGTTGAAAACATCTCCCCACTTCCTCCTTTTGAAAACTAGGAATACATCTAAGACCACACAGGAGATGGAAATTTAGAATATACCTATTTGGAATTGAACGAAGTCATCTACAGTTTAGCAAACATCAAGTCTTTTGGTTAGAAGTGCAAAACATTGGCCATGCTTTCCTGACTCTTCCCCCTTTCCTGGTTGTCTATTCATAATTCTTATTTCATAAGTACTCTACGGAATTATCTAAAATTAATAACTCAAGCACTTAAAAGTAGTTTACTAAATTATTAGGGTGTTTGAGATCTTTCTTTTTTCCTAACATAGGTAGGTGTTTATTGCTATAAACTTCTCTTTTAGAACTGAGTTTCTGCATTCCATGTTTTGGTATGCATGGTCGGGTTTCCACTTCTGTATGTTTCAAGATATTTTTTTATTTCCCTTTTCATTTCTTATTTGACTCATTTGTTGTTCAGGAGTGTGTTGTTTAATTCCCACGTATTTATGAAACTTCCAGTTTTCTTCCTGTTATTCATTTCTGGTTTCAGATCATTGAGCCAGAAAAGATATTTGGTATGATTTCAGTCTTTTAAAATTTTCTAAGACTTGTTGTGTGTCCTAGCATATGATCTATCCTAGAGAATGTTCCATGTGCACTTGAGAAGAATGTGTATTCTGCTGCTATTGGATGGAATGTTCTGTATATGTTTGTTAGGTCCATTTGGTAGAAACTATAATTCAGTAGTACCTGGGTGGCTCAGTCGGTTAAGCATCTGCCTTCAGATCAGGTTGTGATTCCAGGGTCTGAGATCATGCCCCACATCAGGCTCCCTGCTCAGTGGGGAGCCTGCTTCTCCTCCTCTCTCTAACACATCCCTACCTGCCCCCACTCATGTTCTCTCTTTCAATATCTTAAATAAATAAGGAAAATCTTGAAAAATAAAAGAATAATTAAAGTTCAATATTTCTTAATGAATTTTCTGTCTGGATGATCTAGCCATTGTTGAAGGTGGGATACTGATATCCTCTACTATTATGGTATTTTTGCCTGTTTCTCCCTTCAGATTTGTTGGTATTTGCCTAATATTTTTAGGTGCTCCAGTGTTGGGTGCATGCATATTTATGAATGTTTCATCCTTTTGATAAATTGACCCTCTTATCATTATATTACTTTCTTTGTCTCTTGTTATAGTTTTTGATTTAAAGTCTGTTTTGTCAAGTATAAGTACGACTAACCCTAGCTACTCCTGCTCTCAAATGTTTCCATTTGCATGGAATATCTTTTTCAATCCCTTTACTTTGAGCTTATGTGTGCTCTTAAAGCTGAAGTGAGTCTCTTATAGACATCATATAGTTGGGTCTTGTGGGTTTTTTTTTAATCCATTCAACCATTCTTTGCATTTTGATCAAAGAATTTAATTAATTTACATTTGAAGTAATTATTGATATATAGGGACATACTAATGCCATCTTGTTTTCTTGCTGTTTTGTAGTTCATTGTTCCTTTCTTCCTCTCTTGCTGTATCCTTTTGTGAATCAGTGATTTTCTGTAATGGTATGCTTTGATTCCCCTTTCTTTATTCTTCATGTATCTACTGTAAGTATTTGTTTTGTGGTTACCAGAGGCTTACATGAAACATAGATATAATAGTCTATTTTAAGCTAATAATTTGATCACATACAAAAACTATCCTTTCAGTCCCCTGCCCATTTTGTTTTTGATGCCACAATTTACAACTTTTTATATTTTTTATCCATTAACAAATTATTGTAGCTATAGTTATTTTTAATAATTTTGACTTTTCACCTCTATATCGAGCTTAAGTGATTAATACACCATCATATCAGACTGTTTGAATTTGACTATATACCTATCATGTATTTTATATTTTCATATGTTTTCATGTTACTAATTAGTGTCCTTTTATTTCAGCTTAAAGAACTCCTTTCAGCATTTCTTGGGAGGCAAGTCTTGTGGTGATTAACTCCCTCAGGTTTGTTCACTTGGGAAAGTCTTTATTTCTCCTTCATTTCTGAAGGACAACTTTGCTGGGTAAAGCATTCTTGGCTGGCAGTTATTTTCTTTCATTCCTTTTCACATATCATTCCACTCCTTCCTGGCCTGTAAGGTTTCTGCTGAGAAAACTACTGATAGCCTACGAGGTTCCCTTAAATGTGAAGAATTTTTTTTCTCTTGCTGCTTTTAAAATCCTCTCTTTGTCTTTGATTTTAGATAGTTTTATTATAATGTATTCTGCAGATTTCTTTGTGCTGAATCTGTTTAGGGACTTATGAACTTCATAAACTTGGGTGTCTAAATCTTTCTCCAGATTTCTGGACTCAAACTTCCAAGATTCTGACTTAGTAGGTCTGAAGATGGCAGTGGTCAGTTTTCTTTGCTCATTCCTCTTCTCTCTGTTTTCTAAAGATCAGGTTGTCCCCAGGCTCAGATGTCTTTTCTTTTCCAGCTACGCTCACTCCCTAGGTGATTTTATCTAGGCTTAGAGATTTAAACACCATGTCCACACTGATGATTTCTGTATTTCTATCTCCAGCCTTCTCCTTTCCCTGAACTCCAGACTAATACATCAAACACCTATCCAACATCTCAAACTTAATATGTTTTGATTCCTTTCCAAACCTGTTTTTGTTCCCTCCACTGTCTTTCCCATCTCAGAAACTGTAGCTACGTGATTCCAGGAGCTCAGGTCAAATGACCTGATGGGACCAACCCATACAGAATAGTGGTAACACTACAGCCTGACTTTATTCCTCTCCACAGTATTCATCCCTACCTGAGAGATTATACATTTTTATTTGTTTATTGTCTGGATTCTCCCATCAGAATATAAGCTTTAGGAAATAATGACTTTTTAATGCCATCACTGAATAGGCACTCAATGAATATTTGTAGAAGGAATGAAAGAAAGAAAACTGTATTTCCCAGGAATAATTTTCTAAGCATAGTGTCATATTTCTAATTAGAAATTTATTGAGGTCTGACACTGTATCTTGCTCATTTCTGTGTCTTATACAGTTACACCAGGCATCCAATAAACATTGTTGAGTGAATGAATAATTGTAGTGTAGAGGAAGCATCACAGACTTTAGAGAAAGGGAACTAGGCTCAAATCTGGCTTGACCTTGGATTAATCATGTGACTTAGTCTAAGTTATTAAGTCTTCCTGAGTCATAACTTCTTCATAAAGAGATAAAAATTTCTAGTTGCGTACGGTTATTCCAAGGATTATATGAGACAACATATTTAAATTTTATAATATAGGGACTTCACCATATTAGGAACTCAATATATTGATGTTGATGTTCCTCATCCTGACCAATACTAAACAATCCTAACCTCTTGTGTTCTTTCCTCTTCATTATATTTACTTTCCACTTCACAGATTCTTTAAAATCAATGAAAGGTACTAATCCAAGCTTTGGTAACTGAGCTCCTCACAGCTCCATGTTCCTGCAGCCTAGATTAATGGAAATCCTAGATTTATCCCAAAGACTCAAGTAAAGAGAATAAATGGCCACAAATTCACACTTTGGAGGAGCTTAAAAATAGGTCTAGAATATGTTCAGAATTCACCTACTTCCACCTCTACCTTTATCTCTCCCCTAGATTAATGCAACTGGTTTCCTTGTTTTTGCCCTAGTGCTAACTCCACTCTAACTACAATGGGCTTCTTGCTGTTCCTGGAGCATATTATTATGCATAGTCCATCCCCAGGAACTTTGCACATGCTATTTCATTTGGAATGATCTTTCCTAAAATATCTGTAGCACTCACACTCTCACTTCAGATCTTTGCCCAAAAAAATCACCCTTACAAAAAGGTCTTCCTTGGACCCTTTTTTGTCAATTTCAATGCTTCCATCCTTGGAAGACACATGCCCTTCCCCTACTTTATTGTATTTTCCATAATATCATGTCATCATTGGACAAATCATATCACCCCAGATTAGAACATAAGCTCCATGGGGATGGGGATTTTTGCTTGTTTTGTTTCCCCCCCTACTCCCAGTGCCTGGCACATAGTGGGTGATTAAAAAAATGTTTCTTACATGAGTTGATGAATGAATAAATGAATGATAAAGGGAAGAGAGGTAGATGGGGGTGGCCTAGGTGTCCAGGTGGGAGTGTGGATTGGAAGGAAGAGGGGCAGAGTTAGAATCTAACATCTGCTTCTGTGTCCTTAGGCTTGGCTGGCTCAGAGGTGGCTCAGCTCCTGTCACCTGGCTCACTGACAGCTGACACCATAACAAAGCAATGTGCTGGAATGAGTCAGGTTCTGGAATGCTGGAAGGCCTCCACATGTCAGGATGACCTTAAAAGAGGGGATCTATGGTCCCTTGTTACAGATTCTCCCCAAGTGATTAACGCAAGGCCAGAGACCCTCTCTGGTATTATCCCCAGCTCTCAAGGAACGGATATGAAAAAATGGTGGGTTTCCAAAAACATCTCACTGGTAAAGCAGAGTTGACTTCCTTGTTTTCTGTCTTTCTGGATTATGCTTTCGCTGGCTTAAAGGAGGCAATTGGCTGTGTAGGTTAAAAATATTCCTTTAAGGGTCTACTATATGTCAGAGAGTAAAGAAAAGAATTAATTAAGCAAAGTAGAACTTGGAAGGTGATTTAACTGTAGTTAGTCATCAACTTTAATCTTAGTGTTTTCATTATGCTCAGGAAGCACACTTCTCTGGGTCACTTTGTCTTATGGTGGCTCACTCCTCATACCTAACCCCAAAAGATATGGGCAGTTGGCTTAGATCAGCATTAGTGGATTGCTTCCTTCCTTTGGAGAGTGGGCTGGAAAACTTCTCTGCTCTCAGAGGTGCCTCTGGGAGTGAGAAAGATGAATCAGATTGCAAGCAAAAACCAGAAAGAGAGATGGGGTGGACTTGGGGAAGAGTCACTTCCTAATTTAATCTGACTTTCCCTTAACCTGAAAGAAAGTCTTATGTGGTTTTTTGGAATGAGTAACAGCTGAATCCCTTCTGGGATTTTAGGCCGCATTGAGCAGTCTCTCCCTCTGTGGGCCTAGCTTCTGCTAGAAACCCCCTTCCTGGCCTAGCTCTCATTGAATGGACACTAGAATACCAACTCCCACTATTGACCCTCTAGCCCAAGGAGTGGTGGCATCTTCCTACTTTTGCTTTTTTTTTTTTTTTTAAAGATTGTATTTATTTATTTGACAGAGAGAGCCTGATGTGGGGCTCGATCCCAGGACCCTGAGATCATAACCTGAGCCGAAGGCAGAGGCTTTAACCCACTGAGCCACCCAGGCGCTCCCCTACTTTTGCTTTTCTTGGGGGAAGTCTTGCCATTCTCTGGATTCTCAACTATTCCATGATCTATGTAACCAGTTCTCTGTACTTTTGTTTGAAATATACAGAATGGGTTTTGTTTTCTTGACTGCACTCTTGCTGGTCTGCTCAGCTCAAACTGTTTTTAAATTTCATATGATAGGACTACTTGTCACATTGTTTTTGAGTTTTTAAAAAACGTAGAAAGTTGAAAATATTTACTTTGATCTGTATAGATATATATACTTATCCAGTCATGTCTTTTTAAAAATATTTTTATACCACTCAGTGGGTTTCCTGAATATGGGCACTGGGACACTGATTCTCTGTCGTAGGGTGAAAAACTACTCTAGTAGTTCTGTGAATGGTTTTGTACTTAGTTTCCTACTGTGTCATCATATGTCTGCTTCCAACCAGAGATCCAGGTTTTTAAAATTGCATTTAACTTCTCTGAGCCTCAATTTCTTCATTTATAGAAAAAGAAAGTTGTATTTGACGGGTCATTTAAAAACTTTAATTTAGTCTCAAAACTCATTTTTAAAGTCTAATCTGACCTGAACCTCAACATATAAAGTAGGAGATCCTAAGCTTACCTCCCTGACTTCCAGAGGACCTCCCCTTATCTCTTACAGCAGCCCTGAGTTACCACTACCCAACCCTGGAGTACAAAATGATGGAATAAAGAGCTCTCAGATTCTGCTCTACCACTTTTGATTTTACGTTTCTTTTTTTTTTTTTTTTAAAGATTTTATTTATTTATTTGACAGAGAGAGAGATCACAAGTGGGAAGAGAGGCAGGCAGAGAGAGAGGGGGAAGCAGGCTCCCCGCTGAGCAGACAGCCCGATGCGGGGCTCGATCCCAGGACCCCGAGATCATGACCTGAGCCGAAGGCAGAGGCTTTAACCCACTGAGCCACCCAGGCGCCCCTGATTTTATGTTTCTTGAAGGAATTCAGTGATTTTATTTTTCAGAATTTTATTTTTCAGTTTTAAAACTAAGATATAAAAAACCCCCAACATTTTTAAGCCTAATATTCACCTACCTTAGTTAATTTACTTATCTCATCTTAATGAAAACATTTTTCAGCCCAATTTTTCTTATCTTTACTTATCTTACTCTGAAGGGGAAAAAACCCAGGTTTCCTAGGAAAAGCTAAGGTTTTGTTGGAAAAAAGTGCAATAAAATTGGATCTGCACTCCTAAGAGTATATGCAAATTTCCTAAATGCAATGTCCCACAGATATTGTCAGGGCCTGCCTGACTCCCCAGCCCTCGCACTCTTCCTCATGCTAAGACAACATTTTAGCCTTATTCTTCTCTCCCTTGGACTCTGGATAAATCCTATCCTGGGTGGGACTTTCAGGGGCTCTAGCTCAATACTCCCATGACTTAAACTCAAGTTTAAGTTGCCGGAACGCTGCCTTTGACTTTGTTCCTGGTTTAGTGTGTCCCAGATACCAAGCTCCCCTTAAACTCAATATCGAAGAAAAATCCACCTGTTTTCCTGTGCCTGGTTTCCAGTCCTGATTACCTGCTGAGAGTCAGAGCCCCAGCAGGGCTGCTTGCCAATTCCTCCCCAGGACTGGGCACTGCTTCCTGCTCAAAGCCCTCTTTCATGCTGATTACTTTCAATCAGAATCTTAAAATATGTCCCATTTCAGGACATTGCTGTGCACCCTACATCTGCCAGGGCACCCTGTTAGATCTTACTGACAAGGCCCCCTCATGGATCTCTTTCTTAAAGAAACCAGTTTTCTGTTATCCTTTTGGGTACCCTGAATATTCTACCAGTCTGGGCTCCCTCTCATTCCCCAAAGGTGGTCTGTTTCTTTATTACCTGTGCCTGGATCTAGGTCCTATCCCATTATGGTCCCTATGATTCTACCCCAGTTAAGCTTCCCATGACTATCTGGGTCAGGAGCTAGTATTGGTTACATGAGACCTTTTGCCTATCACAAAATGCAAATCCTTTCTGGTTCCAAATAATCTTATCTGCCTCTCCACATTATCATGTTTCTGTTGAACACATAATTATTGAATGCTAGGTGCTAGAGTATATGAAGAATAGTGAATAAGTGGCATTTGGGAACTCATAATCTCGTAAGGAAGAGACTTTAAACAAATAATTTTAATGCACTATGATGATGATGTAAGTTGCTCTCAGAGCATATCAGAAAGAAGTACAAATACTGAGGGGTGACTGTAGTGATGGGGGAAGAGGTAATTTCAGGGAGACTGGAGCTGAGCCTTGAAGGATTGACAGAAGCTCATCACTGATGGATACCACAGAGGAAAATCCAAACAGAGTCATCAAGACATGTTTGAGGAAAGTTTAGTTAATGGGTGTGGCTGTAGCACCAAAGAAATGAAGGTGAAGAGGTACAAGATGAAGGCCAAGGGGTTTAGGTTATATTGTTCAGCAACTGGAGCTAGAGGGGAGTCTTAAGTAGCAGATTATCACAGTTGGATTTGCATTTTAGGAAGATTCTTTGGAGGAGGTATTGGTTGGAAGGAGGTGAGACTGAAGGTAAGAAGACTAGTAGAGAGGCTTTAATATAATAGTTGAAGCAAGAAATGGTAAGTGCTTAAACTAAGACAGTATCAGTGGAGATAGACTGGAGTGAAAGTGTTTATGAAGTAGAATAGACAGGATCGATGATCAGTTGACAAGAGAAGTGGTGAAGAAGAGGGAACTGCTGCGGTTAACTCTCAGAAACCTGGGAGCTATGGAGGGTAATTCTTGAGTTTGTACTTTGGGAGTTCCGTAAGAATGGGGATACTATTCCCTAAGATGGGAATGACAAGAGGAGGTGATTTTGGACACGTTATGTGAGACGTGTCTAGGAGGTCAAGTAGACATGTTCCACAGGCAGTCCACAGTCTGAAAATCACATCCAGCTCAAGAAAGACTTCTTGGTTTCAGATTAATTTGGAAACCATAAATATATACAGGATGACCATAAATTCTGAAAACATAGATAATAGTATTTTGTCATGTATTATAATATAGTATCAATAAATAATTTCTTACGTATTCACCTATGCTTCCAGACTTTACGACCATCCTGTAGAAATTTGTTAGAGCCAGATAGACTACGGATTAGCCAGATAGAATATATAATGTAAGAAGAGAAAGGGACTGGACCTGGAGTCCCGGGAACTACAATATTTATGGGGCAAAGGAGACTGAGAAGAAACAGAGAGGAGGTGAGATTTAAAGCACCGAGAAAGCCCAAGAGGAGAGTGCTACTTCCACTGAGAAGGAAGGGGAAAGTGGTGAGATGAGTAAGAACGTGCAGATGTCAGCCCAACTCACCATCAAACTCCTTTAAACCTTTTCCCCTAGTGGCCAAAAGTATTACTTTCTCTTGAACAGTGGTTCTTAACTTTTATAGGGTAACATGTTCTTTGAGAATCTGATGGAGGCCGTGGACCCTCTTCCACACATGAGTAGCAGGAATGGAATGCAGCGTAAGAGGGTCACAGATCTTCTGAAGACCAACACCCAGGAATCTCAGGTTAAGACTCCTGGTATTTTGTAAACCTGCCTTTAAATACTCACAGGGACAGTCTTAGTGTCCCTGCATTTTGGGAAAAAGTGGCTTATTTTCTTCTGAGAAAAAAGAAGAAAAAGAATAAATGTTTCACAGCGACATGATGTCATTAGGTTTATCAAGGCTCAAATGATTTTTTTCTCTCATGAGAGGGAGTGTTTTCTTTCTTTCTTTTTTCCCTGTTATCTCTTTCTAAACAGTTTAAATTTTTTTTTCTTAGCTGAAATTGGTGTTAGCTTTATTTGCATAGCTGTTGATTGTTGTTACCATAAATTGCTTCAGCTTATAAATCTCAGCCACAGAGTTTTTCAGGAAATTTTAAAATCATATTCCTTCTAGAGAACATTTGGAGTCATATTTTACCCCAGCAGATATAATGCAGTTTCCTTAAATTGCTCCTTTTCATTTGACGCTGTGATCATATCTTCTTTTAAATACTCCTTCATTTTGGCTTCCTTGACACCATGCCTTCCCTCTCTCTCTCTGTCCTCTTTGTAATTGTTTTTAGGTCTCTCTGTTGACTTATTTGCACAGTTGAGGGCATCTTTGAAGGCTCTGTTCTTAATTTCATGCTTTTGTTTATTTTTTGCCCACTCTTTTTCATTCAGTGAAAGAAATATTTATTGAGTGTGGACTATGTTTAGTGCACTTATTCTCATAATTGCAAAATCCTCTCTTTCTGAGGATTTATGCCTCCAAACTGTGCTTCTAGTTCTGACATGGTACAATGACATAATTCCCACAGCTGCCACCATGTCACTTTGAGGTCTCCTAGCTCTGCTTCCCCTTGTAACTGGCTTTCTTACAATTTGATTTTTCCATGCCAACGAGCAGCCTCATCAATTTTCAGTTTCTCAGCCTAGAAGTTTGGAATGTTTTCAATATTTGATCATACCGAAAATAAAAACAAAACAAAACTACAAATCCTCTGCCCAAACGCTGCCGAAAACTCAGCAATCTTCTTAAGTTCACAAAATATAATATTGTTTTCAAACTTATTGATCTTTATGCTCTCTTGTATTTTTTAGTGAGTCTTCTGTGTCTTTAGTTATTTTCTTTTTTCTTTCTTTTCTTCTTTCTTCCTTTTAGAATCTTGTATTTTAGGTTCTCTGTGTCATTGTGCTGTGCTGTTGGATCTCACCTTGCTCTCCCTTATATGCTTTTGTACATTACATGCTTTTGCCTATATCATAAGTGGGGACTATGCCCAGCAGAGGTCAATCTTCCTATTATTTTGCATATATTTCACATGTTGATAATTTAATATCAGGCATTGAAATCCTCCATGCAATATCCAGAATTTTTTAAAATCCAACTATTCTGGATATCATCTGGTTAAGCTTGGAAAATTTCAGGTGGGAAAATGAAAAAGGTCAATGATATCTAGCTGCAGACCTGCTTGTCTTGTCCTAAATTTTAGTTTTTATGTCACAACTCAATTTTTTTTGCTTCTTGGTTTTATGATTCTCACTCTTGGTTCATGGCAAAGTTGACATCAGAATCATAATTTGGACCTTTTACACCACACTGATATATTCTGTCAGAAGGCATATACACTCTCAATGTCCTACTTAGCACATTATAAATTTGAAATCCTAAGAGAAGCAACTTTACGAAAGGTGATAAATGGGCTAGAGCTGAGTCTAGGTCTATCACTTAGTTTGGCTTTTGGCTTTTCTCTGAAACTTTTTTTTTCATGAGGGTATTTATCATAATAGACATATGTTTTTAATGTATCAATCAGGAGGGTGTGTGGTCTTGCTTATTCTTGATTAAAAAGCCTATGTCAAATAAAAATTATTTCAAAGTTCCAGTAATAATTGGAGCAATAAGATGGTAAGGGGTAATTAAAGGATGTGGCTTTCTTTCAGAAACAAAAACGAATCTGGTGACCACATGTACTCTCCTCCTCTTCCTTAATGAGTGTGATGAAAGATGTCAGGGTAAGAAACTATGGAGATTGGAGATACACCAACATCATGCTAATATGTCAGATGCGAGTCCAAATTCCCACATTGACTACATTCAGGAATTTGCACGTGGTAACACTGTATGTTAACCAACAAAGTGCACATTTCATACTGTGATGATGCCTAGCCATAGTGGCATTGGTAGTGTAGATGTCAGTACCTGCCCCCCCCAACTCCCCCACCCCCACACATCTTTTAAATGGGAGGTATAGTTGCTAACCCTTCCCATTTTGAACTCTTGGACTACAAACCATAAATTACCCAGGTTATTGCTCATGAATTGTGGCCATTTAAGGACTTTCTATTTCAGCTGGTCTGACTTGGAAAACTCAGACCATTGAGAATGAGAAATTATCCTGGGGACAAACTGTTTTTACTATACACAGTGCTATTTTCTTCTTTGGGCAAAAATCTTGTTAAGTATATTGGCCAGCATGAAAAAAAATTCCAATCCTTTTGGTCAGTACTGAATGATTTGACCCCATGTCTTTGTGTCTTTTGAGAATTGTCCAATGGGTCCATCATAGCACATTAAACATCTGCTTCTCTGTTCTATTTTATGCTTTATTGGTCAATTCCCATTGGTTTAAATAGTTCCTGTGCCTTTACTAGGACTGTCTATGTGGATTAATAGTCATGAACACAATGCTGTGGTGATAAGGACCATCTTCTATTTAGAATCTGGTTAATTTGAATTATACTTGAAAAATGTGCTCTGAGACGTAGTTTAAAGGAAAAAAGAAGGAATGTGATAATCTGCCTATTATTTCGCTCATTGAGAAAATTAGGTATGTAAATAAAAAAATAACTTAAGAAAAATATGTCATGTTCTATGTGTGGTATAGGGAATAAATGCTGTGATAGCAGCAAGAGTAGGTTATAAGCAGTAAGTTAGTATTCTTCCTGAGATCCTTACAGGAAAGGTTGATGGTGAACTGCATAAGTGGGGAAAGAATTAGGGGAACCTTAGCTTCCTCTTTGGAAAAGAACACTTTGCCTCTGACCAGTTGCTTATGAGGCTTCTTAAATACTATTAGTTAATTTTCTGCTAATTGGCTAGAACACACTTTTAACTAGGTTTTAACATTTATTTCATCTAAAAAACTTTTAAAAATCACCCAAGCACGTATTGCATGGAGCACTGGGTGTGGTACATGAACAATGAATCTTGTAACACAAAAAATAAAACAAAAGTATTTGGGAAAAAAAAAATCACCTAAGCAGTCACTGAGACCAGCATATGCTTTTATTTGAGATGTTTCAAGATCAATTATCTGACTCATGAGAGAATAAATATGAATATTTTTAGTGGGAATTAAGGACTGTGTTCTAAGACTTTAGATGTTGCCTCTTTTGTAAATCATGCCTCACTGTACTATTTTGAGTAAAAAACATTTTGATTCTTCTCTTAGATGTGTGAAGATGAAGGATGAAGGGTCATGCTGCTGGAGTGGGAAAGTAAATGTAGCTCAGACTCCAATGTTAGATCTTGGTATGAATTCACGTGTTGTTGGACGAGTTACTTAAACTTTTAAAAATAATACTTTATTTTGGGGAGCCTGGGTGGCTCAGTTGGTTAAGCCTCGGACTCTTAGTTTCAGCTCAGGTCATGATCTCAGGATAGAGCCCCACTTTGGGCTCCGCTTTCCCAGGGGAGTCTACTGGTCCCTCTCTCCCTCCTTCCACCCCTCCTCCCTCACATGCACACATGTGTGCATGTTCTCTCTCTCTCCTCTAAAAAGATTTTATTTTTTTTTAAAGATTTTATTTATTGATTTGGGAGAGAGAGTGAAAGCATGAACTGGGGGAGGGGCAGAGTGAGAAAACCTCAAGCAGACTCCACAGTGAGCATGGAGCCTCTTGTGGGGTTCCATCTCAAGACCCTGAGTTCGTGCCCTGAGCTGAAACCAAGAGTCAGCTGCTCAACCAACTGAGCCACCCAGGTGCCTCGAGTTACTTAAACTCTTAAACTCAGTTTTCTTACCTGTAGAGATAATATATAACTTTGCAGAGATTAAAATATTAATGTATATTATTGTTTGGAAAATAGTAGATGCTCCAAGAACTACAGCTACTATTACAATAGCAACAATAACAATAATAAGTGACACAGAGTGCTCAGTATGTTCTAGGTGCTGTTCTAAGAGGTTTACTTGTGTTATCTTATTTAATCCTTACAATGACATTATAGGATACCCAGGAACTCCATTTTATAGATAAGGCACGAAGAGTTTAAAATATCTTTCCTCTGAGTTATTTGTCCCATAATGAAGCGTAGTATCAAAGACCCAATGCTATACTTATTCCAAAGATTTGCTTTGGAAGCAGTGTAATGAAACATTTTAGAAAATGGCACCTATAAACAGGAGTTGGAAACTCAAGAAAATTCTCAGTTTTTTCCCTTCGCTCAGCTAATGAGTTTTCAGCATATGCCCATTGAGAAGGCTGGTATTTTAACATTTGTGGATATGTTTCAACCTCAGTTGTTCTACTCTGTTGGTGAACTGTCTTTTTCTACAAAGCACACTATTTGTCTTTATAAAACCTAACAATACTGGGAACTAATTGTTATTAAAGAATTTGTTTAGAATTTTGAGGAGAGACAAATAGGGTGACTATTGACTGGTATTACAATTTGAAAATGATTTTAGATTTTTATGCTCATTATTACACACAAATAACATTTAAACTTATGGGCCAGTGCTCTTATCTGCTTCTTTTGTTACTTAGAAAAATATGAAATAAAACAAGACAAAAACAAAACAATCTGGTTTAGAAGTGAAGTCATAAGGCCATTAAGTAGTTGCATTTTTTTGTTTGTTTTTGTTTTGTTTTCTGTTGAAAGAACAGAATTAAAAACACATTTACTAGTTAGGCCATTCGGCATTTGGCAAGGAGCTACTTTAATTAGGTAATTATCACAGTTTCTTTCTGTTCTTTAGAATCAATTTATAGCCTGAAGCATTTAAAATTTCTTACCATAAAATTTAGATAGGTTCTATTTTTGGGGAGAGTTTGAGAAGGATTGATAATAATTCTTCTTTAAATGTTTGGTAGAATTCACCAGTGAAGTCATCTGGTCCTGGACTTTTGCTTGCCAGGAGGTTTTTGATTACTGATTCAATCTCTTTGTTAGTAATCCCTTTGCTTTGGGAAATTAAGAAAACAATTCCGTTTATAATTGTGTGAAAAAGAATAAAATACCTAGGAACAAATTTAACCAAGGAAATAAAAGACCTATATATTGAAAACTATAAGATATTAATGAAAGAAATTGAAGAAGACACAAATAAATGGAAAGATATTCCATGCTTATGGACTGGAAGAAAATAGTTATTAAATATATTAAAATGTCCATAGTACTCAAAACAATTTACAGACTCAATGCAATCCCTATCAAAACTCTAATGACATTTTTCACAGAAATAGAACAAACAATACTAAAATTTGTATTGAACCATAAAAGATCCTGATAGAGAAATCTTTTTTTTTTTTTTCCTGTGGGGAGAAGGGAAGGAAAGAGAAGGTGAGGCAGGAGGAGGAGGGGCTGATAGAGAAATCTTGAGAAAGGACAAAGCTGGAGGTATCATGCTCCCTGATTTCAAAATATATTACAAAGCGATAGTAATTAAGACAGTATGGTACTGGCATAAAAACAGATACGTAGCTCAATGCAACAAAATAGAGAGCCTGGAAATAAACCCACACATATATAGACAATTTTGACAAAGGAGCCAAGAATACACAATGAAGAAAAGATGGTCTGTCTCTTCAATAAATGGTCTTGGGAAAATTAGATAGCCACACGCAAAAGAATGAAACTGGACCACTATCTTACATCACACACAAAAATTAATTCGAATGGATTGAAGAAATGAACATGAGACCTGAAACCATAAAACTCCTGGAAAAAAAACAACAAAACAGGCAGTAAGCTACTTGACATGGGTCATGATTTGCAAATCATGTATCTTATAGGAGGCTAACATCCAGAATATATAAAGAACTCACACAACTGATAGCAGAAGAACAAGCAATCTAATTAAAAATGGGCAGATCGGAATAGACATTTTTCCAAAGAAGACATAAAAACGCCCAAAAGGTGCTCAACATCACTAATTTTATGTATATAATGGAATATTATGCAGCCATAAAGAAGAATAAAATCTTACCATTTGAGATAGTATTGTTAGAACTTGAGGGCATTATGCTAAAATGAATTAAGTCAGACACAGAAAGACAAATACTGTATGATTTCTCTTATATGTGGAATCTAAAACAAAATAAAACCAGGCTCATAAAAACAAAACAAAACAAAACATTTAAAAGATCATTCTGCATTTGGTAAGAAGCTACTTTAATTAGGTAATGATCACAGTTTCTTCTTGTTCTTCAAAATCGATTTATAGCCTAAAACATTTAAAATTTCTTACCATATAATTTAGATAGGTTACTATAACTTCTATAGTTTTATAGTAACTAAGCTCATAAGTATTATGATAAGATAAAAGGATAATGACAGCCCAAAGAAGTGATTTGTCTAAAAATCTGAGAAGTTAGGTATACTTTCTTAAAATTCATTAGTAATTATAGTGAGTTTTTATTTTTAATAATAATCTGCACATTTTTAACACCTAAGCAATTTAAAAGTCTCACTGGAAGTGAAGAGAATGAAAGGTTTGATCTAACATTTCCCGAATTTTCTGGGTAATATAACCACAGAAACTATAATTTTGTATTACAATAATGTTAATAGACTAAGTTAACAAAATAATTTGTTTTTGTTATGTAGTGTACTAATGATAGTTTGCAATATCTGGTCCTTCATTTCCTTGCTTTGACAGATCAGAAGTTTAATGATCTTAAATGGGTTATTTCATTCATAATTTGGGGGATTTTCAGAACACCTTGTTACATTGTTTCTTGGGAATTGGAAGTCTAGGCTGAGAGAACTCATCTGTCTTGTTAATTACAAATGTACTGCAACTGAAAGAAGGGTTGACAGAGGCCAACTCCTTGAAGAAGGATCTGTCATATCAATGTTTTGCTGACATTTCAACTAATGAATTTTACTGCAGGAGAAAAGATTCAGGTGGAGCGATCTTGACTTTTTTGAGGGGGAGCTTCTCGATTCCACAAAAGCTTGTATGAGTCTAATGTAAATGCTCTTGCCACCCATAAATTTTTGAAGAAAAAAAGAGAAGCCATACACTAGATTATTATCTGAACTTAAATACATAATAGTCAAGTTATGTACATTTATATGCAGGCAAGATCTACTTACTTATCTTACTACTGTCAGATTTTATGTTTCAAATTATTCAAGGGTTTTTTTTTTAAGTAATCTCAACACCCAACATGGGGCTTGAATTCATGACCCTGAGATCAAGAGTCACATGTTTTACCGACTGAGCCAGCCAGGTGCCCCCAAATTAGGGTTTTAAATTTTATTTTTAAACCAGCTTTAGTGAGGTATAATCACAGAGTGAAATTCCTCCTTTTTAGGTATACAGTTCAGCGAGTTTTGATAAATGAATACAGTTGTGTAACCACCACCACAATGAAGATGTGGAACATTTCCATCACCCCATTAAGTTCCCTGATGCCCCTTTGTAGTCAATCTCCTCCTCCTACCCCCAGACCTTAGCAACTGCTGATTTTATCTCTCTTCCTTTAAGTTTCCCTTTTCCACAAAAACTCTTACATAAATAAAATTGTGCAGTGTGGGAGACTTTTTCGTTTTCATCACGAAAGCTAATATAGTCCCTGCTCCTTCTGCCTGCGTTATGCTCCTATTCATTTTTTTTTTTTGTCTGTTTTTGTTTTGGGTGCCAAGAGAGCATAGAAAAGGCAATGAAAAAGAGATAAAACCAAAAAGGATTGTTACATGGGAGTTAAGACTGATATCAATATGAGAAATGAGTAAATGGAACACATTTCCACCCACTGATCTGAAGTTTATATGGAGCAAATGTTAAATTCTGGAAGGGATAGTGACTTGATGAAAGCTGTATAACAGGATGACTGTCCTTCCAGCACCACACACAAGGTTTCAGGGCATAGATGTCCGTGGAGATATGTGAAGATGTGCAGCACTTACGTGGCCACTGCTATTTCTCTCTCCCACTGCAGACATGAACAATCAATCAGGACTCTAATCCCAGATGCAAACTCAGATCCCTCTCAAGACAGCATTCTTGAACTTACAGTTTGTTGATCAGAATTGGCAAAAGAGATGAAACCTATAGCCACTTCAGATGCTTATGTTTAAGTACATAATAGTTTTTTTTTTTTTTTAAAGTACGTAATAGTTGTTCACGAAGCTTCATTGGGTGAGGTTTTTTGGTTTGTTTTTGTTTTTGTTTGTTTGTTTGCAGGTCTTAGAGACACTGAGTTTTTAAAATTTATTTGGTAGCAAGATCCCTAGCAGGATCTAACTAGAGTCTATCACAGAAATGCTTTCCAAGGGTGTTATTTGAAGTATAATATTGTTTCCCCTAAATATTTTACAAGCTTTGCAAACTTAGAGGATAAATTTACCAAATCCTGTAATTTTTGTTTCTTATTATTTATGTTTTCTTCACAGTCATTAAACATTCATTTGTTAAAAGGTTAACACATTCCATTACTCTACAGAATTTATATTTGTACCAATACAATGTTTCAGAGCAATTCACGATTAAATTAATGTGACAGGTCCTATTTATCAATATGGCAGTCCAACTGCTGGAGGACAAAGGATGATTTACACCCACGTGTGTGTGTGTGTGTGTGTGTGTGTGTGTGCATGCACATGTGTGCATACACATCTTGCATAAACTTGAGGGCTTTGCCTGGGTATTTCTTTCAAACTGGAGGATTCCTGATAAAATAATCTTCTAAATACCTCAACATATGGTTTAAATTATCAAAGAGAAAAAAAACACTTGTAAAAGCACATAGAGGGCACCCAAAACACGTACATCTTACCAGTTAACTCCCTTTGTAGTCAATGTAAACCATGAAAGACAGTTATTTTGAGTCAAATTCCAACACATGTATATTTTCAAAGTATCTTGCTAGCTTGAATTATGGGAAGTGCTCCAAGTAAAGACAACATGGGAAATGCATTATACTTACACTATGTGCTTATAATTAGGATATTTTCTGACAAAAAGTCAAAACTATTTGAATGCCTATGTTGCTATGGATTTTGTTTGTCCTAAGAGTTGGTAAAAAGGAATAGGAGAGGCCAATCATTTCAGATACTTACATGTTCCTATGACATGCCAGTGGCCTGGAATTGCACACAATAATAAGAATCAATGGTAATTAAATCCAAAATACAGTAGATGACAAAGATGTTAGTCCTTTTAATATTTTTGTAGTAAAAACTTGAAACCACCCAATTTTGGACCTAGGGAGGCCTTGGAAGGGATCATCTATCTCCTCATTTTACAGATGTGCACACCAAGGAGCAGCATGGGTGTGGGAGCTGTTTAAAGTCACCCAATTAGTTAGAATAGACTTGTTACTAGAACCCATGTCTGAAGACTTGTAGTTCTATGTCTTTAGGCATTTACTTATTTTTGGTGTTTTTGGTTTTTTAAAGAAAACTTCACACTGGAAAGTTCTATAGTCATCGGGAAATTGCATCAGTGTTGATGATGTTCCTCCCTGGGCCGGTGAGAAGAGCTAAGAGATGATGAAGAAACTTGTATCCATGACTTCTGTGCGAAGCTGACATACAGGGGAATGGAATGGGTGTGACTTTGCTAAGGTCAAAGCCAGGGAGGTTGGAGAAGCCAGGTGACTTCTTTCTCTGAACTTATCACTGCTCACTTGGAGTTTAGTCATGGAATGGCCAATCTTCTACTACCTGACATTGTTGATAAATGTGGTTTTCTTTTTTATGTGCGTTGTCTTTTTTTTTTTTTTAAGATTTTATTTATTTATTTGACAGAGAGAGAGAGATCACAAGTAGGCAGAGAGGCAAGCAGAGAGAGAGGGGGAAGCAGGCTCCCTGCTGAGCAGAGAGCCCGACGCGGGGCTCGATCCCAGGACCCTGAGATCATGACCTGAGCCGAAGGCAGAGGCTTTAACCCACTGAGCCACCCAGGCGCCCCTTATGTGTGTTGTCTTATTTATGCAGCACAGCAAGGATGGCCACTGCAGAGCCAAAAGATTGGTGTGGGAGAACCATGAGACCTTTCTTGACATTCTCAGAATTGGTGGATGAGCGTTGTGAATCTGGAAGGTGGGTTGGGTGGGGCAGATCCAGGGAGAGCTTATCATGATGATGTTATTGTAATAATGTTTTCACATGCCTATCTCCTCTTCGTTCACCTGGCAAACCCCTATTCATCTTTCAAGACTGAGCACTAATGGGCTTTCTTTTAATCTCCCCAAGACTACCTTTCCCCCCTCTCCCTCCTTTGTGCTCTATATTTCAAAGATATATTTGAAATGAGGTGTTTGGGCTGGGTGATTTCTGAGATCATTTCCACTGTTCAATACTTCTAGTCCTTTTGACTCTCAGGTCAGTGGTGACACTGCAGCTAGAAATAGCTGCTTGGAGTGTTTAGGAAGAGACTTGGCAAGTCAAGGCCTCTTAGTTTTCCTTGTCCTACAGCATGGAAAGAACATGGAAAGGACGTGATGTTCTTGCTTGCCTTGAGGAGATGCAAAAATTTTGAGAATAGAAGAGCTAGGAGTAGGAGATCATAAATGGCAGAGACTTCCAGCTGGAGTTCAAGACAGGGAACGAAGAGCACCAGGCTGGTTCTCAAAGAAGCATGTGGAACCAGCTGCATCTCCAAGCACAAGATGAGTTTCTCCACTTTGTGGAGGTCCGCAACCCTGAGGTCCCTCCTCCCAGCCCCCCACAAAGTTCTATAACTTCTGCCCAGACACGATCTTGAGAGGAGGATGGAGAAAGGCATCCTAAGAAAAATACTCAGCCCTGCTAGAGAGTTTGAACTTTGAATTAAATGAATATTTAATCTACTATCAACTGTATTAGACCAAAAGAGGCTGAGACAGCTTTAACTGACAAATATGCTTTTTTTCTTTTGCCATCATTGGGCATATGGATTTGAGGGAAAGATGAGATTCATCGGAGAGAGTAAAGAGAATTCGTTTTTAAAAGTATATCTAAATGTGAAAGCTCTCCATTCTCCTTCCCTACCACCATCAGCCCCAAAGGATGTTTTATTATTTTTTTCCCAAAAGATGTTTTAGAAAAAGATTTAATGAGTAAAAAATAGGATCAACAAGCCTAGACCTGCGGAATACATAAAGAGGCAGAGAGTTCACAAAATCTTGGACGCTGCCTTTGGGGTGTCTTGAGTGTCTAGCATGTCATCTGCTCTAGCACTCTTGGCTTGGGAACCATTTCTTGGTATGCTCTCCAGACTTGCGTCCCCAGAGTAGAGGGCCTTGCACATCCCTTTAGCCTCTGCCTCTTCCACAAACTTGCCATTAATTGGGAACACAGAAAATGCCCTTCTCTGGGGACATTTCCATGCTCTCTTTGGTCCTTCGTAATATCATGGTGACAAACTTTATTATCTAACACTTGAAACCAAAATTCTCTTTGTTGCTTCGTGCAGGAAAACATTTAATAAACCTCAGGGTGAATAATGAGAAGCGTGGATTAGCTGTAGACCAGGCAACAAAAAAGATAAATGTCTGGTTCTGTACTTGGACTGAACAGGGCTGTGGCTGAGGAGATGGGGTAAGGGATAAAGAGAAGGAGGAGCAGCTTGGAGGAATGAAGAACGACTTTAAAGAACAACACTTTGTGTGGACAGACTGTCACACTCACAAAAGGTGATTTTGCTTGTTTGTTTGGTGTAGAAATCATTAAAAATGGCTGATATCCTTATCCAGATTGGAAGATGAGAAGATGATCCCAAACTGGAAGGAATTCTGCAGGTGACCTTGGGAACATAAGGAATCCAGGAATTCACAGAAATCTGGGGGATGCCATTGGACTTTCCACATATGATGGAATGGGGGTTTTAAGACAATTATCTAGATTTTAGACCAACATCTGGATTACATTAATTGAAAGTCTTGGCCAAACCTAATACCTCTCCCTCCTGTCTCTTCCTCAATCTCAGTGAGCTCTTATTTCACAGGCATTTTAAGTTTTCATTCCTTAGGTGGAGCTGTTTTCTATTCTCTTCAAAAAACATGGAAGGAAGGAGGAGGACCCACATTCTCTATTTGGGTTTCTCATTTCCAGGGTGGAGCCACTGGCTGGTGCAAAGAAAGATACATGAGAAACAGAAAATTATGCACACAGGTCCATATCAAAATCACATTTTATTGATTTGGCAGTGAAGATATTATGTGTGCAAATATTGAAAGAATTCTCTAATTGAATGGCTGAGCGGTGTGAGTTTAAATCTGGCTATCCTTTTCTCATTAAATATATATGTCTGCTGCACACCCTTACCAACTGCTTAGTCCCTGGATCGCTGCAGATTTGACTTTTTCTGCAACAAAATACAATTGTTTCTGTGACTCTTATAAGCCTCTGAACCTAGTATGTTTTATTCCACAAATCTTTCACTATGTTATCCTGCATTCAGTGTTCTTTAGTGACACTATAATAAGGACTTCTTTTATTTAAAAAACAGAAATCCAAAATTTAGGTACCTAAATTTTGGTAATTGATATTATGAAAATGAGAAACTTTTTTTGACTCATATAACTGAATGGTCCTGGGGTAGAAACCTACTTCAGGTATGGCTGGACCCAAGAACTCAAATTACATTGATTTTGAATTAGTTTGTCATATACTTAGAGCTGACATTAAAAATCCCATCAAAATATTCTCTCTCTGCCTTTCTCTCCCATTTACTTATGTATGTATCTTCCTATTTTCCCACCATCTCCCTATCTATCTACAATTTATCTATTGCATATGAATCTCTCTCTCTCTCTCTCTCTCTCTCTCTCTCTCTCCCTCCCCCACTGGATGGAATTACTTGGGAGTCTGCTCACTGATCTGTGAATCAGAGTTGACCCAGCTGTTTAGAGTCTGATATAAATTAACCCCCCCCACTAAATGCATCAGATACTAATGCTGGTGCACACAGGTGCTAGTAAAAGTTGTCCTCCCAGGAGTTGTGCAACAATAGCAAATAATCAAGGAACGAGAAGATGAGACACATGGAGCATTTTATTAGTCAAATGCAGCTTTGTGCCTTCTGGCTTCGTAAATGAATTTCTCATGGCAGATAAAGAAAATCTGTCACTTAAATAACCAAAGCAGATAGCACATGCAAAATCACTCATCCAGCTGGTCTGAAATCTGAGGCTTAGAGCCTGCCTGTTTTGGTTTTAATTTCCAAGAGCTACAAGTTTAAAATGTTAAAAATTTCATCTGGCTAACATTCCAGGGGAAGGCAGCCCCAAACGGAGCTGTCATAATCCTTTCCTTTTGATTTTTAACTGTAACAGATACAATGCACACAAATGCTTAAAGCATGTATGTACAATTTAAAATAAACAGTAGTGTATCCAACACCTAGATAAAGACATAGAATATTACTAATGACTTAGAAGTTTACTATGTGTCCCTTGCCAAAAACATCTCTCACTTTCTCCATCAAGAGGTAACCACTATCTTCTACTTCGTGTTCATCTATTCTCTTGCTCTTCTTTGTTGTTTTAGCACCTATTTAAGCATCCCTAAACAATATATCATTCCATTTTGTCTATACATGAGTTTTAAATAAGGTGAAATAATACTAATTTATGGGGATGATAGTAGGTGTAATTTCTTCATTTTCACTTCTGTATAGTAGTCCACTGTCTAAAAATACAATATATTTATGTGTTGTGATGGACATTCTATTGTGATAGACATTTGAGACAATGCTATTGTGAATATTCTTGTCTCCTGATGCATGTGTTCAAGTGTTTCTCTTGGAGTTGCTGAGTCACAGAATGTATATTTTTACCTCTAGTGATGTACCTTTACTAGGTAATGCCAGCCTAGTCTCTCGTGCAGTTGTTTGGTATTAACCAACTTAAAAATATTTGCCAATCTGGTGTATGTGGAATGGTGTTTTACTGTAGTTTTAATTTGTTTTTTCCTGATTTCTAATGTGGTTGACATTTTCTCTCTCTCTACAAATTTTCTTTCTTTGTTAGGGGTTTAAGAAGCACCTGCATTTCCTCTTCCTATTCATGTATTTGACTCATTTTTCTATTGAGTTGTCTTTGTAGGACTCCTTTATGTAGTTAAAATACTAGCCTTTTGTCATTTATATGTGATATACAATATGTGGCTTATCTTTTCATCCTTTTTATAGTTGTTTTGGATGAATAAAAAATTAATTTCATAATAGTCAAATTTATTTTTTTCTCCTGTATCTTTATATACTTTGTGTTTTGCTTAAGAAATATTTCTCTAACCTGAGGTCATAAAGAATTTCTCCTCATTATCTTAAAAAGTTTTATAGTTTTTCCAATCATATGTAGGACTTTAATCCACCTAGAGTAGATATTTGAGTTTTGAGGGGTAAATAACCAAATCAATTTTTTCCTATATGAACAGCCAATTTAGTCCATCTTTTCTTCACTGATCTGCCATGCTTAAACATAAATGGAATTTTCATTATTTTAATAAAGTTTCATTGGTCTACCCGGCTATTCTTGCACCAACATCCTTCTGTCTTCATTAGTATGGCTCTTGATATCTGATAATATAAGATCACCTACTTTGTTATTATTCAGGAGGGTCTTAGTTTTTGTTTGTTTATTTGG
>CM052896.1:86414691-86456249 GCA_028534135.1 Potos flavus
CTGTATATTGTCTCTGTTCCTTTCTGGTCTGTTACTTTTAGGCTTTCTCTTTGCTTAAACGACCCCTTTCAATATTTCCTGTAGGGCTGGTTTGGTGTTTGCAAATTATTTTAGTTTTTGTTTGTCCTGGAAGCTTTTTATCTCTCCTTCTATTTTCAATGACAGCCTAGCTGGATATAGTATTCTTGGTGGCATATTTTTATCATTTAGTGTTCTGAATATATCATGCCAGTCCTTTCTGGCCTGCCAGGTCTCTGTGGGTAGGTCTGCTGCCAATCTAATATTTCTACTGTTATAAGTTACAGACCTCTTGTCCCGAGCTGCTTTCAGGATTTTCTCTTTGTCTCTTAGATGATGGGATGTTGACCTGTTTTTATTAATTTTGAGGGGGGTTCTCCGTGCCTCCTAGATTTTGATGCTTGTTCCCATCCCCAAATTGGGAAATTCTCTGTTATAATTTGCTCCAATATACTTTCTGCCCCCTTCTCTCTTTCTTCTTCTTCTGGGATCCCAATTATTCTAATATTGTTTTGTCTTATGGTATCACTTATCTCTCAAATTCTTTCCTCATGGTCCAGTAGTTATTTATCTCTCTTTTTCTCAGCTTCTTTATTCTCCATCATTTGGTCTTCTATATCACTAATTCTCTCTTCTGCCTCATTTATCCTAGCAGTAAGAGCCTCCATTTTTTAAATTAACATATAATGTATTATTTGCCCCAGGGGTACATGTCTGTGAATCATCAGGCTTACACATTTCACAGCACTTACCATAGTACATACCCTTGCCAATGTCCATAACCCAGCCATCCTATCCCTACCCCCCTACGCCCTAGCAACCCTCAGTTTGTTTTGTGAGTTTAAGAATCTCTTATTGTTTGTCTCCCTCCTGATCCGGTCTTGTTTCATTCCTCCCCCATGACCCCCCGCCCTGCCTTTCAAATTATTCATATCAGAAAGATCATATGATAATTGTCTTTCTCTGATTGACCTATTTCACTTAGCATAATACCCTCTAGTTCCATCCATGTCGTCGCAAATGGCAAGATTTCGTTTCTCCTGATAAGAGCCTCCATTTTTGATTGCACCTCATTAATAGCTTTTTTTTATTTCAACTTGGTTAGATTTTAGTTCTTTTATTTCTCCAGCAAGGGATTTTATTTCTCCAGAAAGGGATTCTCTAGTATCTTCTATGTTTTTTCAAGCCCAGCTAGCATCTTTATAATCATCATTCTGAACTCTAGTTCTGATGTCTTACTAATGTCCATATTGATTAGGTCCCTAGCCATTGGTACTGCCTCTCTTTCTCTTTTTTTAGGTGAGTTATTCTGTCTTGTCATTTTATCCAGAGAAGAATAGGTGAATGAGAGAACAAAATACTAAAAGCGTAGCAACGTCCCCAGAAAAAGATATGTTAACCAAATCAGAACAGACCCGAAACCAGGGGGGAGAAGAAAGGGAAAAAAAAATCAATCAATCTATCTATCTATCTATCTATCTATCTATCTATCTATCTATCTATATCTTACATATACATATATCTGATTAGACTGGTGAATAGAACAGAGCCACACACTTGATTTTGGGTGTATTTTGGTCTGTTAGAAGAAACTGCCTCCCAAAATTTTAAAGAAAGAAAAACTTATATATATATAAAAATAAGGGTAAACACAATGGAGGGATGAAATATGACTGTAAAGATGAAAATTAAAAATTTTAAAAAATGAATTGATAAGTTGGTTGAAAGAAGAATAAAAAAGGAGAGAATTTGATCAGGCTAGAGACTAGAACAAAGCCATATACTAGATTTAGGGTATATTTTGATCTGTTAGAAGAAACTGTATCCCAAAATTTTAAAGAAAGAAAAACTTATATGTATACAAAAAATAAGGTTAAATACAGTGAAGGGATAGAATATGACTATAACAATGACAATTAAAAAGATTTTTAAAAAAGGTATTGATAAGATAAAATAGTTAAAAAAGGTTAACATAGGAAAGAGGAAAAATTAAAAAAATAGAAAAAGAGAAAATAAAATTAAAAACATTTAACTTTGGAAGACTAAAGAATCATGGGGGACTTCAAATGGGCCCGTGTGCTATATTACCCAGCTCTGGAGTTCCGCAGTTCTCATTGATCAGTGAACTTGGTCTTGGCTGGATGTTCTTGTGGATCTTCTGGGGGAGGGGCCCGTTGCTGTGATTCTCAAATGTCTTTGCCTGAGGTGGAATTGCACCACCCTTGCCAGGGGCCAGGCTAAGCAATCTGCTTGGGTTTGCTCTCGGGAGCTTTTGTTCCCTGAATGCTTCCCGTACAGCTTCGGAGGTGGGGAATGAAAATGGCAGCTTCCCAATCTCTGGCCCCATAGGAACTGAGAGCTCAGGGTCCCACTCCTCAGTGAGCCCTCAGAGAAAAGCAGTCAATCACTCCCGTCTCCCTAGTCTCTGGTCGCACTCTGTGCTCACCCAGCCTGTGACCAAGGGTTTCTATCTCTGGCGTACAGCCCCGTTTGAAGTCTCCAAACCCAGCAGATTCCTGCAGTGTGCTCCTGCGCCACTCCCTGGGTGGGGAGGAAGGTGAGTCTCCCTGGATCTGCCACTTGTGGGTTCCCTGCTTGAAGGGTATTGGCCCAACTATGGCCCAGATCACGGTTTAAGGTAATCCCGAGCTGAGAGCTCACTCCTGCTCGGTCTCTGCAGCTGGCTTCCCCATTCTGATACCTGGGAGCTCTGCCACACTCAGGCACATCCAGTCTTTCTGTGATCCTGAGGGACCTGAGACCACACTGTTCCCGCGAAGGTTCCCCACCACCCCCAGCTTAGCCTCTGGAGTGACGTCCCTCAGTGGAGTGGACTTCTAAAAGTTCTGATTTTGTGCTCCGCAGCTCTACCGCTTGCCAGGAGCCGGCCCCTCCCCTGCGCAGTCTCTCTTCCTGTTTATCGCATAGGATTCACTTCTCCCCTGTCCTACCTTCCAGAAAGTGGTCACTTTTTTGTTTATAGAATTGCTGCTATTCTTCTCTTTGATCTCCTGTTGAGTTTGTATGTGTTCAGAATGGTTTGATAACTATCTAGCTGAATTCCTAGGACCTGAGGAAATTTAGGTATCCTTCACCTCTGTCATCTTGCTCCTCCCCTTCATTATTGTATTTTTTTATTGAGTTATAATTCATAGCAAAATCTACTCTTTTTAGTGCACAGTTTTGGAAAAAGCATATAGTCATGTAACAACCACAAAAATCAAGATGTAGAGCATCTCTATCAGCTCCAAAAGTTCTGTTGTGTCCTTTTATCCCCCAGATTCTGGCAACAACCCACCTTTTCTTTGTCTCTATAGCTTCCCCTTTTCCAGAAGGCCATAGAGTATGTACTTTTTTGAGCCTGGCTTCTTGCACTCAGCACAATGCATTCACCCACATTGCTGTGTGTACCGGTACTTTGTTCTTTTTACTGCTGAGTGTTGTTCCATTGTTTGGATGTACCATAGCTTGTTGATTACTAGCAAAATGACATATAAGTTGTTTCCAGTTTTGGATGATTACAAATCAAGCCATTACTATAAACATTTACATTCAGATTTTGATTTGAACATGTTTTCATTTCTTTTGTACTTATAATAAGGGCATGTGTAACTTTCTAAAAAACTACCAAACTGTTTCCAAAGTGGGTGAACCATTTTTCGTGTCTAGCAGCAATGTATGAAAGTTCTAATTGCTCTGCATCTATGTCAGCAGCTGGTATTGTGAGGGTTTGTTTTTGTTTTAAGCCAAGCAAATGGATATAGATCTCATCATTGTTCAAATTTACATTTACCTAATGACTAATGATGTTGGACATCTTTGAATGAACTTCTTTGGCATCTGTATATCTTCTTTGGTGAAGTGTTTTAAATCTTTTGCTTATTTTTTAATTGGGTTGTTTGTTTTCTTATTATTGCATTTTAAGAGTCCTTTATATATTTTAGATTCAAGCCCTTTATCAGATACATGTGTTAAAAATATTTTTATCAGTATGTGGCTTACTTTTTATTTTTTTATAGTGTCTTTTGATGACAGAAGTTTTAGTTTTAATGAAGTTCAGCTTATCAGCTTCTTCTTTTGTGTGTCATGCTTTTTGTATCATTTCTAAGAAATCATTGCCTAACCCAAGGTTTCAAGATTTTTTTCCTATATTTTTTTCCAGAGGTTTATAGTTTTAGTTTTTACATTTATGTCTATAGTTCAGTTCAGGTTAATTTTTATATATGGTATGGGTCAAGGTGCATTCTTTTGTATATAGGTGTCCAATTGTTTCCATACCATTTGTTGAAATGACTATCCTTTCCCCATTGAGTTGCCTTTTCAACATTCCATTTTGGTAAATAACATAAATTAGTAATTTGCATATATATTGCCAATGCTAATTCATAGGCTTCTATGGCTGGATCTGTTTTATATGTCACATGTGTAACTGAGAAGACAAACTATCTTTGAAGAGAATCAGTACCTCTTAGAGCAGGTTAACTTTAATATTTTTCTCTAGTGTATAAACAGATTCTACTCTATTTTGTGAGCAGATCTGCTTAGAAGTCCTGGTCTCCATTAGGAAACACACACACACACATACACACTTTACCTTTGGGTTCATTTTCTTTATAGAGTTTTTCATAATTTTAAAACCAAACTAGAAGAAATTCCTAATCTATGAATCTCTGGAATTTAGAATGCATTTTTACATAGAAATAGTGTTTGTTAATGTTGGTCATATACCCAGGCTATCCCATAAATATTTGATTGCTCCATCATGAAGAAGAAATAACATATATTTTAAGAAAGAGAAGAACCAGCAAGTAGATAGAGGTTGTGGAGATTTTGATAGGAACTTATTTGAAATATTTTAGGTATTACAGACATTGGTTCTACAATAGAACCATTTAGCCTAGAAAATGTGGCTTTCTTTTTTTTTTTGTACAATAACATATTATATATATTACCCATGAGGGCATTGGAATGATATTCGTTAAATACCCACTGTGTACAGATAGGTATTATTGCTTTTCTTAAGCTATTTTAATTAATTTCATTCCTGTAACAACTCAAAGTAGGCAATTTATTTCCATTTTATAGATTTGAAAACTGAGATTTAGAGAGGTTATGTAACTTACTCAAGATCTCATAATTAATAAATGGTGGATCTGGAATTTAAATTCAGTTCTGTCTCACTCCAGAGCCCACTATCCCCTGATGATTAAGTTGACCTCTTGGCTAGTAAGATAAACGAGTGGGAGAGATATTTTCCTTCAGAGAGAGAGAGAGAGAAGGAGAAGAAAGAGAGTTAAATGAAATGAATGTATATGAGCGGAAAAGATTATTTAAGGTAGAACTGAATGACTTGGGAGTGATCACTTAAAAGAGGTGAATATGTTCTGCCAAAAAAATACTTGAAGAGGAAAACAGAATAGGGCATAGGAAAGGGACATGAAATACACGAATTCCTCTTTGTGACCACTAGGTGACACCATTGACAGAAAACACCTTGGTTGCTATCTGGTGGTGGTGGTAATGGGGGTTGTGGTGGGGAGCAGGGAAGTGGGGAGAAGGATGCTAAAGAATGTTGTAGGAGGAAGTGGCAGTCCATCTCTATAAAGGACATTTGAGGCCATGAGGAGTCATGTCAATCACATGGAAAATGCTTTACTGAGAAAGGAATATAGCATATAGCCTGCTCAGGTGTCACTTTTAGTCTAAATGTGCATCATTGATATTTTTAACAAACCCCAAGTCAGGAGCCAGTGTAAGTGTAGGGGTTAAGAGTGCTGAATCTGGAGTTTGGCCTTCTAGGTCTGGAGCCTGACTTTGGCACTCCTGGCTGTGTTATATTGCACAAGTCACTTAACCGTTCTGAGCCTCAGTTTCCTTCTCTGTTAAATGGGTATAATAATATCTACCTCAAAGAGATGCTGTGAAGATTAAATGAAATAGTGATGTAAAGCACTTAGAATAGTGCTTTCCTCTGAGTTCTTGTTAAATGCTATCACTGTTGTTACTGTTGCTATTTGATGGAATCTCTGAAAAAATGACAGCTCAATTAAAATAAAAAACGAATGAGTTAATACACTTCAAAGGCAGGAAGGGAGGCTTTTTAGTTAAGATAATAGAATTTTTTTTTACTTTTGTTGTGTGTAAGCAAAATGTTTGTGCTCAAGTTAGCACTGCATTTTAGCCTCCTAGATGTCTTTTAATTTCTTAACTAAAGATAAAAAGGTTGTATTCTTGAATATTTTGCTAAGAAATCACATAAACACTGGAATATTCATGGTCAATTGTAGGCAAAATTTCAATTTTAGTATATGTGCTGCCGAAGCGAGCACTCTAAGCAAAATTTCAAGATGAAATTCATCTTTGATGCCTTCTCAGCTCTCACTTCCATCCATTTTGGAGCCCCTCATTCCCTCTCTCCTTCCACTCAGCTCCCCTCCCCTGACATTCCCTTATCTTCTCTCCAAGTTTCCAGTGATCTGATTCTGCTCTTTAGTGACTCTCAACACCTGTACAAAATACCCAGAATGCTTTTCCTCTCATGCCTTCCCAATCCCAAAGTTGCAGAATCACTTCTTCATTCTCTCCATTCACCAAAAATTTCCCATTCAGTCAATCCCTCTATCTTTAGATATCAAAAGTTGGATTTGACTAATTCATAATAAATTGAGAATGAATGAATATTCTTACCATCCCCAGGAATGTTTGCATTTTGTAAACACCTTGTTAACAGCAATAAACCTGCAGTTGATGGCATTTCAAGTTATATGAGAAAGCTAACTGAAGAATTCTGAGCACTGTGAAGGAGAATTTAGGAGTGGAAGGGTTATCCTTAAATCACAGCATTTAGGTGGCCACCAAGGAAATATAGATGACTGAAAATCACCAGAAACTCTGAGATTTTCATTTATTCAATACATTTACAGATTGCCAACTTCTTATCAATATTGCTTGTGCTTAGAAAAATAAATTCTCTTTACTCTCTTTTTATTTCTCCATTTTACCATTTTGCAACACTATTAGTATGGCAGAGGCTCCAGATTACTTTCCAGTAGTCATTTTCTTTTCCTTCCAAAGTAATAAAACCCCTAATCTTATGGCCACCAGAATAAAGGCCACATTGCCCAGCTTTGTGTGCAGCCTGGAGTGGCAATGCATTTACATTTTGGACAATAGGATGCAAGCAAGAATGTCATTTGCAACTTAAGGAACTATCCTTAAAGGAGAGGGCCTACCTATCCCCTTCCCTTTTCTCCTTGTAGCTGGCTGGAAGGCAGATACAGAGACTAGAGCTCTAGATACCATCTGAGACAAGGCCACTGAAGTCCATTTCCTGGGGGTGACACAACAGAAAGTGGGAAGGAACCTGGGTCCCCAATGAATTAATCCAATTACTATTACCAGCTTTGGACTTTGGATATCTGGAACTCTGTGTGTTTAATAGAACTTTGTATGTTTAAGGTATCGTTAATTTGAGGGTTTTTTTTTTAATATTTTATTAATTAATTTATTTGACAGAGGGAAAGATCACAAGTAGGCAGAGAGGCAGGCAGAGAGAGAGGAGGAAGCAGGCTCCCCGCTGAGCAGAGAGAGGGGCTCAATCCGAGGACCCTGAGATCATGACCTGAGCCCAAGGCAGAGGCTTTAACACACCGAGCCACCCAGGCGCCCCTAATTTGAGTTTTTGTCACATTCAGGTGAATTCAATTCTAGCTACATTGTGGCTAGTAAAGTTATAGGTGAACCAAATGACCAGCACATGAATGACTGTGAATTCACGAAAGTATAACTCAAATTCACTAAGACAGTTTTTGTAGTTAGTATCTGTAATGCACAGCCTAAATCTCCCAGCAGGGGAATCTCTGATGCTGATGATCCACACTAGACACAGGCACAGTTCAACAGAACTTTCTGCAGGGATGGAATGTTCTGTATTTGGGTTATCTCTATGGAAGCCACTAGTCAAAAATGGCTATTGAGCTCTTGAAATGTTGCTTCGGTGGCTGAGAAACGGAATTTTAAATATTATTTATTTGTAATTAATTTAAATTTGAGTAGCTACGCGTGGCTTATGGCTACTTAATTGAACAAGACAGCTCTGACTCAGAGTGTAATGCATACTTAACACATCCACAATTTTCCGTGATTTGAGCTACATATGAAGCCGAGAGACTGGATCCCCAAAATGATCAATGGAGTGGGGAAGCCAGTTACAGCTACTGAAGCTACAGTAGAATGAACATCAAAGGGAGTTTAAAACATCCCTTACCCCCACGATAAGAATATGCCTAAATACATTTAAATGCATCACACTACATTGTTGCAGAATCTTAAAACACGGAAGGTTGAAATACAGATTTGTTTCTTTTGGTAGCAGCCCTGAGAAACCATAGGTGGTGTGGGGTAGATTTGTTCTTCCTGCCCGCCCCGCAAAGTTGACCTTTGACCTTGTGCTATTGTCTCGGGGACCCCCACTGATTTCCAGGCTTATTCCTTCATTTCTGGTGAATAAGGTCTCTTTCCCGTTATCAGGTGTTCACTGAGATTACCAGGCTCTGCCTACAGGTGGCACAGTGTGAGCATAGCTATTTATTCTGGATCTCATTCCGTTCCAGTCCCTTTACATTCTTTGTAAAACTGTAAATGGCTAAAACAAATACTCTTTGCTGGTGGCTTAACTGTCACGTGTTCTATCAACAGCCCTCACGGGCAGGGCTGTTATTAGCAAGGTGGACCCTGCTCATTTTCGTACTCTGCACTACAAGCAGAAGATTTCTAACAGCTGGGGATGGGAAGCTGGGGGTTTTGGTGCTTGTATGTGTATCAGGCAATCTGCCTTTAAAGAGGACTTTCAGATTTAGAAAACAATGCTAGAATTCCAAAGAAGTCCAAGATCTTCATTAGAAGACCATATTCATATCAGTCGTCCCCCCTTGTCTGTGGGGGATAGATTTCCACATCAACAGCAGACGCCTGAAACCGCGGATAGTAACCGAACCCTATATATACATGTTTTTTTTCTATATACACCATATCTATGATTAAGTTTCATTTATAAATTAGGCACAGTAAGAGATTAACAACAATAATAAAATAGAACAATGATCATGATTATAATTATAATAAAAGTTAGGTGAATGTGCTCTCTCTCTCTCATCACCTCTCTCTCTCAAAATATCTTATTGTCCTGTACTCACCCTTGTTCTTGTGATGATGTGTGAAGATAAAAGACCTACGTGATGAGATGAAGTGAGGTGAGTGACGTTGTGTCGGCGTTGTGACGAGGCGTTAGGCTACTACCTAGTCTCTAATAATTAGTCAGAATGAGAATCATCTGCTTCTCGAACATGGTTGATCCCTGGGTATCTGAAACCTCAGGAAGCAAAACTGCGGATAAGAGGGGACTATTGCATGTGTGCACACACACCTACACTCATGCAGAGTTTGTGTTGGATGTCTTAATTTTCTGTGCAAATGGATTTTCTGGCTTATGAATTATTCACTGGAGGGGACTCCCTGACTTTCTGCTTGGATTCTAGAGATCAATGCCTGACAGAGAAAAGGGAAGTGTATGAGTGGCTCTTGCTACTTTCTAAAGGCAAAAAAATATATATATATGCATATCTTTTTTCTTATGCCTATCTTTTCCCATCCAATCCACAGATTGACTGTATAGCTCAGGGCAGGTTGTCTTTGTGACTACAGGTGAGGTACCACCTGGAAAATTTCTGTTCCTCATGTGGGCTCTGAAAGTTTTGGTGCCATCCAGATTTAGATGTGGGACTCAACTCATCACTTTCTAGATGTGTGACTTTTGGCAATTCTTTAACTTCTCAATTTACTCATCTTCAGAATGTGAGTAATAATAGCTCCTGCTGCATAGGGTCATTATGTGATTTCAGTGTGATAAGGTAATTTAATGCGGTTGGTATTTTCTGTGCAACATAGTAAGTGTTGAATAAGATACAGGTATTATTAGTATACTGTTTCAAATTAGTGAACAAATATATCGTCATTCTTTTTATTGAAAAGCATTTAAGTGCCCACTTACACATATTCTATTTTAATCATGCATAGTTACTGACATAGCCATAAAAATATGTAATATGAGCTTCATCCATATGTACTGTAATTCAAGTCAGGGTTTTGTTGAGGTGGGAAGTGTTGGGGATGCTCAATTAGAAAATCACTTCACAGAAGAAAGTCGAGGCTGAAGTGTCAAAGAGGAATTCGTGCTTTCGAATGAAGACAAACCATGTCAAATGCATTGTTAAGTACTAAGAATGTGCAATAATTCATTTCCCCTGGAATATTAAATAAAATCCAGCTTAACTGAATAAGGACACACAAAAATCTAAAATCATCCACCTAAGTAGGGTGAGAGAAAAACTTGCCCAGAAAAGGAATTAGTGTCACACTGGGCCCTGGAAAGCAGGGGACAGTGGAGGTAGAACTCTCAATGGGGGCCTCAGAGGACTATGGAAAAAACCAGCACAGAGTGTCAGAGTAGGTGGAGGGTCAATCTGGATGTAGAATGAGTAAAAGGAACTAAAGATCAAGGAATCCAGCACAGGAAGATCCCAAATAAAAGTTGGTTAAATGAAAAAATTTTGGTTGCCTACTACTAAACTAATATTAATCAAAACTACCATGCCTCTCCCAAACAATGGCTTAAGTAAGGTAAAAATTTATTTTTTCTCTCATGTAAATGAAGTCTGGAGGTAGAGAATTCATGGATACTTTAGTGGCTCCATAAAGTTAAGTATCCAGTTTTTTTCCAGCTTACTCTCTTCCATCCCTAAGAAGTGGCCTTTGTCCATATGGTCCAAGATGGTAGCTAGAATGGTAGTCCTCATAACCATGTTCCAGATGGCAAGATGGAGGAAAGTGAGAAAAGGCACCAGAAATTTCCTTTAATTTTCCTTTCTCTGTCACATAACAGTTTTGCTTACGTGTTATTGGTCAGAACTTAGGCACATGTCCACACTTAGCTCTAAGGGAGGCTAGGCAGTGAGATCTTTAATTTTGTCAAGTACAATCTGAAGTTCCATTATTAGAGAAAAGGAGGAGAATGAATATTGGGCTAGGCAACTACCAATCTCTACCAGTATCAAGTCACTTTCATCCTATGTCCTAACAGAACCTAGATTTTCCTTTAGGAAATTATCCCTTCTCCATTGTATGTTGTATAGCAGACTTGAAGTTTGGGCAAGATTGACTTTGCTTTAAGCTCCACAGGCAGATCCTGATTGATTAATGATAGAGAAGTATGACACCCCTGCTCTTTCCAAGCACTTGTGTTAATTTTCTTCCTCTAAAAGAAGACAAACCAGCTAATTGTCTGACTAAGGAATTCATTCCACTGTCAAGACAGTGAAATATGCATATTATAACATTGTTTATGAAATTCATGTTTATATAACATATGCATATAATATGCAATACATATATTATATCTCAACATTATATCCTTGACATTACTGTTTAGTAGGATATGATATATAATATAGGCTTGGGACCAATATGTACTGTTCCCCCTCTCTCTTTTCCAAATGGGATTTTTAAAAACTGCAGTTGTCTTGTTTTCTCTTCACCATTGTATATCAAGTATATTGATGGAGGTTACTTCACCACTTAGCCGTGTGTCACTGGGCAATGAGGGGTTAATGCAAGATTTGTCAGAGTAGTGGGACCATTAGCTATTCTTAGGCTGGAGCTGGATGTAGTAATTACACAAGGCTTGGGTTGTATTCCATTGGGTGAGTTTGTTTTGCACATGTGTGGACAATTTTGAAAGTACAGGCACGGGAAGGTGAATATGCATGAATTCAGGTGGCCGAAGGGGTGGACTGCAGAGGACATTCATTAGTTGCTTACTTAGCACTCATGACCGTTTTTTCTCTTTCCTAATATTCTCCATATTTTCATTTGAGGAACTACCTCTCCACCACTTTCTTACAGCAATACAGAATGGTGTGGGTTGATTTGGCACAGTTCAGATAATCCTATTCCTCACCCCCATTTGGCATAGTGATAGGATCAGGTAACCCAGACCTGAACCATCTAGTGTAGTTGTCGGTTCCCTAGCCTTATAGTTCCAGGGATGGTCTAATAAACACAAGGCTCATAATTCTCCCATAATGATTTTGACATTGAGTCAAAATCCCCACCTCTCTTTCTCTTTCTCCCTCTCCCCTGCCACCTCTTCTCCCCATGTCCTGGATATAAACAAGGACGCTGAAGCCCGAGTTGCTACTGACAGCTATCTTTCAACTAGGAAAGGAGTCAGTCAAAGAAGCAATTTGACATACAGAGGAGAATAAATCTGAGAGAATCCGAGCCAGAATCCTGATTAAACCATACCTGAAGCTCACATTATTCCTGGTCTTTTCACTTAGTCAACCAATAAATCCTTTTTATTGTTGGTTAATTTGACTTCATTTATCTGATACGTGCAGCCTAAACTGATACATGAATGGATGACGAAATGGATGAGTTATTACACAGAAGCCTGAAGTCATTGAAATCAGGGACTCAAACCAAATATGAGGTCCAGGGTACAGAAACGGTCCCAGTACTCCTTGAATAAGAAGCTACACTTCAAACAAGAGTCCTTTATGTAATAGAATCAAAAGATAGTCTTCCTAGATCTTGGTTGACAAAAGTACAAAAGCTCAGTGTAGTTGTGTTACATACTACTGAGTGGGCAGATTTTCATAGGAAAGCCTGGCATTTAGGCTCATTTTCATGTTAGGGAGGCCTGGCTACTATTCAAAAACTTTCACAGAAGGTGCTAAGAGAATAAAGAAACAGTAAAAGAAGGAGAAGTAATCAATCAAGAATCAGTTATCCTCAGAAAAGAAGTAGTAAAATATTATGGTTAAGAGTATGGACTTAGTGGTCAGACCTGGGTTTTTTAGTTGCTTGGCTCTGCCGCTGACGAGCAGGTTAGCTAACACACCGAGCTTGTTTTTTTCATTTATAAAAGGAGAGAAAAAAATATTATCAACCTCTTTGAAGGTTGTTGCAAATATTAAAGGGGACATTTGACGAGAAGCTGGGACGTAGAAAAATTCCATTAGTGACAAACACTTCTTATTTGTTCTTCATAGGAGTAGGCTTGCATGTGTTGGTAGGAGTTCTGATAGTCTGTTGGGCAGGCTGCAGGATTTTGTAACGTTAGCAGTAAAGCTGTTCTGATGTATCATGATCACGGCATTGCTGACCTTTGGGATTCTCTTGCAATTTTTATATCCCTCTTGCCAACTTTTGGACGGGAGAGAATCCATCATTAGAGTAGTTCCTAATTTCCACTTGACCCCAGAGTTGCAATAGCTACTACACTGGAGTCACACTTGAGTTCTCTGGGAAGCAGGTGGGAGCCAGTATTGAAACCACAGTGCTAAAACACAGTAGCCCCTCAATAAGTGCTATCCGAAGTTTGGGCCAGCAACTGGATTGTTTTCCCTCAGATGGGATGATTAAAGGGTATTTGGTGAAGGGCATTGAAAGATATAAATTCACTAGACTTTCTTATTGTTTCTACATTTTAAGACCTTTAGGCATGAGTTCATTTATGGTCTGGGATGGGGTTTAAACTTCCTGTGGAAAAGATAAAATAAGTTGGCTAGAGCCCACCTCTTCTCGAATTGGTTCTGCTCCTGAACCGATCTGTAAGTTTCTCAGAGCTCCAGCCCTAAGGAGGGCCAAGGGTTAGTGGAAAGTTCTGCATTGTTGTTAGCTCACTCTGAGGCCTAAGGCAAGCTGTTTAACCTCTTGGTGTCTGGATTTCCTCATCTGAGAGCCAGGGATAATAATACTTCCCTACCTCACAGGTGTGTTGGGGGCATTAATTAATGTTTGCCTAGTGCACAGGGATCTGTGATGAAAGGCAAGCATCATTATTGTTGGTTTGCTGCAGGCAAGACTAGATTATAGTCCTCCAGATGGGTTGCATATGGGAAGTGGTTTTAGCAAAAGATTTTCCCAAATGAAATGCAGGCTTTAAGGTTTGGGGCCACTTCAAAAGAAAAGGTGCCAGTGGAACTTCGTCCTTTCCTCCTTGCCTTAGTTGGCTCAGGTTTTACTATTGTGCGGAGTTACAAATCAGCCTCCCAGAACTATAAATTAATTTATTTGTCAAGCGACATTTAGGTTGTTTCAGTGGTTTCTGCTCAGCATAGATTGTCCAAGATTCGATTAAGTAGGTAAGGTTACCGTTGCAGAAAACTCCTAATTCCTCGTGAAGAGTACGAATTGTGTGGCGGCCATTTAGTGCATTTATCCCATGATAAGCAGGAGAGACAAAACCATTGTGTTTTAACAGCACCAAGTGGACAAGTCAATTAGGCCAGAGGTTTCAATCTTTTCATTTTGTTTTAACTTCCTCCTCCCCACCCCCTACTCTTTTAAAAATAGCCTTCCACACTAAAGAGCATTGGTATGTTCTTGAAAGCTTTTGAAGAGGACCACTTTGAGAAAGGACTTCTGGGCAAACAGACAACAGAATGTCTGGGTACGTTAATGCCGAAGAAAAAGGGAAAAAAATCTCTTCTTGGGGGACTAGAGAAATTTTTGTTTTCCAAAAATTGGGAAAATTGATTCAATGAGTTCACTTGTCCAATTAAAGGGCAAAGATAATATTTCTTTTCCCATGAGCAGAGGTATATTTTCTCTTATAAACACAAAAGAAAGCAAAATGGAATATTTTATTAATATAGTCAACCCAGGTAATAGGAAAACAAATAGTATCTCATTGTTGGTTAATGCATGCTGCTGAGAATCTCTTGGAACAAAAATTCTAAGGCAGAAATGCAAGAGATGATAGTGCTGTTCATACATTTGATTCAGTTACGAAGCAAATGGCACATTCATTCAGCAAATATTTTGAGTGTATTCTTAGTGTTGGGCACTATTCTGGACACTGAGAAATGACTGATAGGCAACACAGAGAGGGCCCCTACTCTAGTGAAGCTTAAATTTCGGCGTGGAACACAGGAATATACACACAAAATTGCAAATGCAAAAAACTAAAGTGAGGTGATGGGATAGAGAGGTTGGTGGTGATTTAATTTGGATGGCTAGAAAGCCCTCGCCAGGGGTGAGAGTGGGGGTATGTATGTGTTGAGGGGGTGGGTTTTAGCTGGGAGCCCCCACAGTGGGAGCAAGGTATAAGACTTAATGTTAGAAAATGACTTTGTTGTAATGATGTAGCCTTCAGTAGGTATGGGGTGCAGCTTGGGATTCTAGCATTTCTCCCCAATGTGGTATCCAATTGCTTCTTCCCTAATGTAGGCTCCCCCATCATCTACTGCATGTAAAGGAAAGTGGATGGTGTTTGGAATCATCAAATTTGTATAGTTAGCTGTTTTTCAGGAAAGGATGGAATACCAAGTCAGGAGAACTGGTTGATTCCTGCTCTTTCAATACCTTGCTGGGTTAATCATATAGTCTCTTTATACCTCGATTCCTTCCTTAAAAAAAGCGTTGGTGAGGTCCTTTTCAGCTCTGCTTCCCGGAATAATATAGAAGCAGGATTCAATTATTATAAACCCTTGGTTTTCAGAAATCTATGATAAAAGAAACATCAAAAATTTGAAGAATGCTTATATCAGTAGCTCAAAAATGTAATAATTAGGCAGACAGCTGGGTGCCAAAGTTAGCTATTATGCATATTTTTGTAAGGAGTCTTTTTTCGGTCCTTATTACTTTTTTTTAGAAAATGGGAGTTTATTGAAGCCTGGAATACAGAGTTTTCAAAACATTAGAAAAGTAAATAATCATTACTGCTATAATGTTTGTGGTTTTGTTACATTCAAATTATTCCTGCTTTCCTACTGACAGAAATGAGTAGATGTGAAATGGCTCAGAGTTTTATAGCTAAGAACTCCATTGGCAACAAAAATTAGACTGTTACAAGTAAATTCAATAAGTTTAGAAGAAATAGTTGATACTCTAAAATCTTAAATTCTGCAAGAAATTAAGAATTTTCTTCAAAAATAATATCCCAAACAGGTTTTATGATCAAATGAAATTATGTATCATTCTTTTCCCCTATAAACGAATAAAATGACACTAATGATATTGCCTTCTACGGTGCTCAACACTTTGCAAAAACAGTTTCATGTTTCTTACTTTATTTGAGCCTCACGACTTCTTTGAAAATAAATTGGAGAGAATGTATCATTCCCATTTCACATATGAGAAAAAAAAAGATGTAGGACTTGGGACCTCCCTGGATTTACATAGCTAGTATGTTAAGCTAGAATCCGGGGTCCTAAATCCTGTCTAGTACTTTACTCACCCTAGAATGAGTGCACTCATAATCTGAATTTCTCTTCTGTGTTTCACTGCTTTTTGTTTGTTTATTTGTTTGTTTTTAACGCAGGACCCCAAAGTACTTCCAAGAATTTCTAGAAGACTTTTGCGCTATTGTGTGATAGATGAGCTTATGAACAAGTTCGGGCAGCTTTGGTCAATCTGCCTGTCTCATCCTTCTTCTGCTGTGATCCTGCTCCTTTATGTCCTGCTTCTCTGTCAGGCACAGCTGTCACTTTTTCACTTTTGTTGGGCCACTCTTACCTATGGTGACATCTTAGTTGTTTTGAGGTGTTTTCTTTGTTTTAGACAAAATCTGGGCAGAATAGTACATTTCATTCTTTATTTAATATATCATGGTGATACAAAACCAAGACAAAATCCTTTGAAAAAAACATTTTTAGTATATGTGCTGCCGAAGCAAGCACGAAAAAAACATTATTTTTATGAAGTATAAAATTTTAAAAATTAGATATTAAGGACCTGATTATTTTTTGCCTAACTAACATCAACCAGTAAACAGTATGTTCAGTGTGATAAGGAACGAAGGACGTAAGAGGCTGTGCCACTCTCCAGACCTTACGTTCTTACCAAGGACATAAAATATGAAGACTTTCAATTAGAATATAATCAAATGATTATGCAAAATACTTCACAGTATCATTTTGAGACACTGCTGTAAGATCTGCTAAATACATCTGCAGGTCAAAGAGATTGAGGGAGGCAGAATAATCCACTCGAAGAGTATGGAGAAAAGATGGAAGCAACACAAGGGAATAAAAGAGTTGAGTTTAGAGAGGAGAACCAGGCATAATTGTGTTCAAAATTTCACTCTTTATTAGCAATAAATTAAAATATGGTGGTGCTTTTTGATGACTCATAAGATAGATGTTGCATGAAAGGGTACTGGAATCAACAGGCACAAATAAGATGGCCAAACATGGAAAAATGATCATAGGTAGAGCATTTGTTCCACTTGCCTTTTATCTTTTACACCTGTGTTTGAATTCATCCAAACTTGCATAAATCCTTTACACAGCTGTCGAAATTGCACCTGAAAAAAGGCTGAAGTAGTCTCAGACGGGCTAACATTTCATGATTCTGAATACTTAAACCCAAACAGGTTTAAACACTTTGCCAAACCCAAGGATAACGGGCTTCCCATTGATCTTTGCTCTGTTCAAATGTTCAACTGTGTGCCAAAACATACACTGCAGACTGCGTTGCAGAGAATCCCCTGGTCTTTAACTATAGAAATGCGCAAAAACGTAGTTTTAAAGATGGAAGGTCTCTTGAAATGTACACAGAAATAATGCGTACTTTGATGTATATAATTCGAAAATGTGCTAAATTTAATTTTTCTTTCCTTGTCAACAAGTAGTTAAATATAGCGTACTTCTAGTATTTTCATGAGGCTGTTTTTGATGTCTATTCTGGCTTCCACAATTCCATCACTTTTAACTTGGAGTCTATCATTACAATTTTTAAAATTATAAATATATACATTGGTATTATGAAAAATTCACAGTAGAGAAAGAGAATGAAAAATGGGAGTTCTCCTATTCCCACTTTTCTCCAACGTCCCCTCCCCAGAGGTAACCCCTTTAATAGTTTAATGTATTTCTTTCCAGGTCTGTTGTAAAATGCATTACTTTGTGTGTGTGTATGTGTGTGTGTGTGTGTGTGTGTGTGTGTGTAATTGTAAATAAATGTGATTGTAACATAAATGCTGTTATGCTGATATCTTTTCCCTAAAATAGCAAAATTTTTTACCAATTTTTAAAAACTTTGCCAGACTAATAAGTGAAAGTTGGTATCTCTGGGTATAGGACTAGAGATGGGTGAGGACTAGTTGAATTTAAACTGCTTTCTTAAAAAAAACAACAACTGCTTTCTTTAGGGGCATCTGGGTGTCTCAGTCATTAAGCGTCTGCCTTCAGCTCAGGTCATGATCCCAGGGTTCTGGGATCGAGCCCCGCATCGGGCTCCTTGCTCAGCAGGACGCCTGCTTCTCCCTCTCCCACTCCCCCTGCTTGTATTCCCTCTCTTTCTGTCTCTCTCTCTCTCTCTGTCAAATAAATAAATAAAATCATAAAAAAAAAAAACCCAAAACTGCTTTCTTTAAACTTAATTCTACACTCTTTGCTTCCTTGTTCACACTACCAAAGATTGGGAAGTTTGCTTTCTTGATAAAGATGGTACCATAAAGAAGTAAGTCTGAAAGTTAACCTTCCAGGAGATTTAGGGCTTGCCTTTATGGACAGAAGTGGGGGACAAAGGAAATTCCAAGTAGGAGAGCTTCTGTGAGCAAAGCCATAGAAAACAAAGTCCCTCCCTTGTTTTCTTGGTCCAACCTATCCATGGCTGTGACAGAGCAATTCTTGGGCCGTTTCGCTGGCTGACTTGATGGACTCTCACCAGGCTCTTCACTGGGCTCTCACCAGGACTATAGTCAGTTCTACATATGTAAGGACTTCCCATTTAGTGTGTGTGCACACCCCTGCTTGAGTGTCTATCACTTTTACTGGAAAGGAGCTCCTTTCTCGGGGGAAGAGATGGATTTCCCTGAATATGGCAGAGGAAATCTCAGAGTGGCCTGAAGTTTATGAATCAATTTGAAAGCTGCTACAGAGAGTTTTGAAAGCTGGGTGCAACTTGACTGGAACCCAGCAGGCAGGATAATATCAGGCCAGTGCATGTGGCACTGGTGGAAATTTGGGGTTAGTGGGTAAGAGTCAAGAGACAAATTGGTTCAAGCAGAATGTATGTGATGTGAGTAAGTTTGGAAACATGAAAAGGAGCAGAAGATATCGTTAATTCTAGGGTTTGGCACTTGGACCCGAGCCAGGAGAAATTAAGAAGATGAGAGTCGTGATGAAATGAAGTGACCTTCGTTTGTTAGGTCACCATGTGCTAGTTCTTGTCTTGCAGCTTCAAGCCCACCCTCCTTATTCCTTTAGTGACGCCAGGGTGGGGACTCTGTAAGTGACTCGGTTTTGCTAGCTGGCTCCCTCTGAGGTTCTGCCATTTGGGGATGCTAGGTGGAGAACAGAAGACCTCCTCTTTCCTGTTTCCTGCAGGCTTCCTGTTTGCTTCCTGCTCCTGGGAGCATCGCCCCAGCTTCCCTGTTTCACAAAATCTGGCCGTTGTACTGGATTCCAGTAGCAGTTGTTCAATCCAGTTAGCAGGTTTCCCAACGTTCACAGAACCTGCTTCCTTGCACTCCCCCATCCCACAACACCAGCGATAGCCAAGAAGCATCCCCTGTTCAGAGGTCTGGGGTTCCAACCACACAGGACCTTCCTCTAGCTTAGAGACCCTGGCCCCAGCCAAACAAAGAGGTCTGGGTTTTTTCAGCTCTGTGAAGCCCCTCTTTCTAAGTGTTAGTATTTCCAGCCTCTTATCTTTGATCTCATTGCTTTTGGAGTGGTGTCTCCTTCCTGTAGATGTTAACCTCTATGAAACCTTAAAGTTGTTCTCCTTGTGAATTTTCGGTTCTTTAATATTTAGTTAACAATTCTTTATAATATATAATTTCTGCTTCTGTATCAGAGGCTGACTGGCACAGGCTCTCCAAGATGGAATGTAAATAGGAGAACCATGAGTTCCTATATCATTCAGGAACAGTGTGAAGCCTGAGTTTTGTGGGGACTGAGAGAATAAAGGGGAAGAGGTACATCTGACAAACTTTGGGTGGGAAGGAACCAATAGGACTTGATAATTAGAAACAGGGAGTGAGGAGAGGGAGCTCTAGAATACACAAGGTTTCTATCCTGGTGATGGAGAGAATGATGATGCTGTAGAAAACTGGGGGAAGTGGGGGGAAATGAGTCCAGGTACAGAAATATGCAAGTGGAGATATTTTAAAGGCATCCGGTAAAATGGAACTGAAATTCAGGTAAGAGCTAGAGCAGTGACCTCAGCGTTGAGGATGGACACTGTGGCCAGGTTCCCTGAGCACATGAAGCTGGGGGGACAGGAGTTGCTGGGTAGCTTGTAAAGGGGCTTAATGCAAAGTCTAGTGTGGGACCTCCTGCCTATAACAAGTAGGGATGGTCTCTTGTTTAATACTCTGGACAGGTTAAGAAGGATAAGAACTATAGTTCCACTGTTTTAACCAGAAGAAGGCATTAGTGATTATTTGGGATTCTGTTATTATTCACATGAGCAAACTTCAACTCTGATTGGGTTTGTCGAATAGAAGAGCATCAATGAACAATATTGATGGAATTTTTCAAGATGAAAACAGACAAGCAAGCTACATAAACAGATACTTTACATAAACAGCAGACTACGAAACCTGTTGTCATCAAATAAAACACATGGCTAAGTTAATCTGGCACACATTTAATAACAGTCACGGTCAAGATTGGGCTGCATTACAATTAGGCATAGGTGGTAAGCAGTTCTTGTAAACTATTATAATTCATATTGATGAAAGTCAAAATGACTCTTTATACTTTCTCTCTTTGCTTTCTTAGTTCATTATCTAAAATGTATCTGTCAGCCATTTTCATTGATATCATGTACCATCAATTAAAATCCATTTATCAAACATTTACTGAGTTTCTATTATGTCCCAGTTATTGTGCTGGGCTCTGGGTGATATAAATACAAGCAGTCTCAACCTTTAAGTTGAAAAGTTTAGGTGTCATACAAATGCACAGGGTGACACATTTTCCTGCATAATGGTCCTATATTCTATGCTCTCCTTGATTAAAAATATATGACTTCCTCAGAGAGGCTTTTCTTCTTCAACAGAGAACCTCACTCTCTTCACACCTGCCTTTTTTCTGCCCTTTGTTGGGCACTGAAGTATTTCTCATTCTAAGTTTCTGGGATGATAAAGGTCTAGCCACCAGGGACCTCTGGCTCATGACCCTGGGGATATCCTCCTCAGGGGAATAATATACACACAATAGAGTAGATGGCATAGGGAGTAGAGAAATATAGGGGGAAGTGTCCTTTCCTCTTTAGAAAATGGCAGTTTTAGGGAAGGGAAGAGTTAGGAGGAAGAATCTATGCTCAGGCTGGAAAAGGAGGAGGAAGAATCTTGCTAGGGAATGAGACATGCTTGAGTAGGATATTTTCCAGCCAAAGGGACATTCCTCATCCAGTAACTCAAGGAGATGGACCCCGAGTAACAGGAGCTGGTCGTCTCATACCTGTTCTCTTGATGGGACACACAACATATTTGGGAGAGAGACTGAGGAACATTGCCCCTTATTCTGGCCCCTAGTGAATCAATTAAGATAGGTTACGTGATATTGCTGTAAACAAACAACTCTCAGATCTCAGTGGTATAAGATTTACAAAGATTTATTTCTCCCTTATTCTGCATGCCCATCATGGCCTGGCTGGGGCCTTTTCTCCATGTCATCCTCACTCAGCAGGCAAGCTGACAGAGCCACTACTATCTGGGGGTATCAGTGATTTCTAAGTAAAGGGGAGGGAAAGAGAAAAGCAAATCACATGCTAGCTCTTAAAGTTTCCATCCAGAAATCACATAAGTCATTTCATTCACATGTCATTGGCCAAAGCAAGATGTGGCCATACTTTGTCTTCAAGCTGATAGAAAAACTAGAAAGAGGAGAACTAGAAACATCCTGTCTACAACACCTGGGCACTGAGCAATTAGTTACTAGTGATTCTTAAGAACCAACTGTCTGAATAAGAAGAGGGTGATTTTCCAGGGTCACTGGAATTAGAATCCTTCACTGTTCCTAAATTATCTTTTTTACCTACTCAATGACACTTGAAATTCCTTTAATGGCACATAAAATTGTGTGCAAATAAGGAGTGCCTGAGTGGCTCAGTCAGTTAAGCGTCTGATTCTTGATTTCCACTGGGATCGTGATCTCAGGGTCTTGGGATTAAGGCCCACCTCGGGCTCTGTGCTGAGCATGGAGCCTGCTTGAGATTCTCTCTCTCCCTTTGTTCACCACCGCTGCTTGCTCACATACTCTCTCTCTCTCTCTAAAAAAGAAATTGTCACCAAGAAATGCTTAAAAATGCAGTCAAATGCTCTACCCCTGAGCTATACCCCCAGAAATGCTTAAAAATGGAATAAACTTGGTGGGTATTAAGGAGGGCACATATTGCATGGAGCACTGGGTGTGATGCATAAACAATGAATCTTGGAACACTGAAAAAATAAAATAAAAAATGTAATAAACTAAACCCTTTTCTATCAAATTACTAATCTAGTCTTTTGTGTTTTGATAGCTGGGAAGGATCTTAAGGAGCAGGAAAAGGAAATGATGTAATGCATTGAGGGCATCTCTAATATACCAATATGCTTTCAATCAGTTGTGTGGTTCAGCCCTTTTAGTAACTCAAGATAGTGCGGTGGTGAAGAATATAGACTGTAGAGCCAGACCACCTAGGTTTGAATCCTGGCTCTACCACTTAGCACTTCTGAGACCTTGGGTGATTCCTTAATTCCCTGAGGATGAGTTTCCTCATCCATAAAGTATAAATAGTAATAGTAGCTATCTCAGAGGATTGTGAAGAGGAGTCAATGTTTGGAAAGTGCTAAGAACAGTGACTGGCGAAAAGTAAGCTCTCTATATAAGGATTTGTTAAATATATAAAATAATCACTGTGAAGTAGTCTCATTTACCAAAAGGACACTGGGGATCATAGAAGTTAAATAACTTGCTTGGGGAAGAGAAAGAGCCAGTAATAGCTCCACTTCTCTCTAAAGTCATGTTCTTGCTCCTCCACCATATTGGGTGTTAGATAATAGCATCAAAAGGAGAAAAAAAATAGAGTCACAAAAGACAAGCTTTGCAGCTTCTCAACATTGCCTTCACTTGGATCCCAGGTGCTTTTATGTTCCGAATGGCTCTTCAATAGGAACTTGCCAGAGAGCTAAAATGATCTATAGGCAGATACAATTCAGTGCTGTAAAGAGTATTCTATCTTCTTTTCTTTCTCCCTTACTTCCTTTTTTTCTTCCTTCCTTCTTTCCTTCCTTCCTAAGATTGATTGATTGATTGATTTACTTGAGAGTGAGAGCAAAAGTGAGTGAGAGAAAGAGAACACAGAGTGAGAGGGAGAAGCAGACTCCCCAGTGAGAAGAGAGCCCAGTGCAGGGCTCAATCCCAGGACCCTGAGATCATGACCTGGCCCAACGCAGATGCTTAACCAACAAGCCACCCAGGTACCCCCATGTCTTTCTTTCTTTTTTTTTTTTTCTTTTCTTTTTCCTCCTTTCCTTTTCCTTTTCCTTTTCCTTCCTTCCTTCCTTCCTTCCTTCCTTCCTTCCTTCCTTCCTTCCTTCCTTCCTTCCTTCTTTCTTTCTTTCTTCCTTTCTTTCTTTCTTTCTCTCTCTCTCTCTTTCACTGAGGTATAATTGACATATGGCAATATATTAGCATCAAGTGTACAATGTAATGATTGAATATTTGTATATATTATGGAATGATCACCATAATAAATCTAATTAACACCATCATCATACATAGTTACAACTTTCTTCCTTGTGATAAGAACTTTTTTATTTTAAAATCTACACTTTTCACTGGCATGTTTTGTGCCAATGACCTATCAAGGGTACAGTGGCTTGGAACATATATCAGCCATTGGTCAAGCCTTGAGGATTTTATACTTTTATGTGAATAAGCATGATTGCTTCAAATATAAAGTGGTTTGTTGAAGTACGAGTGATACATTTTCCCTTTGTCAAGAAAAGCCCATGTAAACATCAGCAGGACAGTAAAAGAACAAGATGAATTCAGTGTGGTTTGAAAGTTAGGTATAAAAATGAATGAATGGGATCAAAGAATGACCTTCCTATGATAAGTTGCAAAGAGCCAAAAGATGTGTATTCGTATTCTCACCTTATTGTTTTGAAGAATGCAGCTATTCGTAGGGAGAACTACTACTGCAAATACTGAAGTCAGAGAGACCCAAATTTAATCCATGGTTTATCACTTACTGGCTGATGATGGCCAATTTTCTCATGAAAATGGTAGAGCCAATGACATTCTAGTTGTCCCCCAATATCGATTCCATTTCTCCCCATTGTATAATGTGAGCTTTGGGTGAAATTGACTCCACCCCCAGATTTAGGAGTGGGCCCTGATTAATCTTAGCCTGTCACTGAACTCCCACACCTTTTCCCAATGATGGTATTGAGGTATACAGATAAGTCATGCCCTAGTATGAAGCTTAGTATAAAGAGCCATATTTGTTCATGGGTTCTTAGATGATGTCTTTCTCCATAGTGTGAATGAGGAAGTATATAGACCTGAGTACTGCTGGTAGCATTTTGTGATTGTGAGGTGAATGAACCTGATGACAAATCTAACACATGGAGGAAGACAGAGATGAAGGAACTGTGGAGATTGACCCAGAACACTGGTCAAGCCATGCCTGAAGACCACACTACCACTAGGCTTTCCAGTTACATAAGCAATAAATCTTCACTGTTTGTTAAACAAGTTTGGGTTATTTCCTACAAAAGCCAATTTGTATGCTTACTTCTGGGGTAGTTGTGTGTGAGTAAATAATTTACAAGGGCGTTGGTGAGTTCTAAGATAGCATCCATCATGGCAGTACAATTAATGTCCACGTGATGGGGGAGAAATGGGAGTGCTACAGATAATGACATGCAACCAAGTCCCAGGGATAGGGTGGTGATGATTTTAGGTGCAGAGAATAGGAATTAAGAATAGAAACAATCACTTAAAACTTCCATTTCACCAATCTCTCAGGCTAATTACTAATTGGTTTACTATTTAATTGGTAAGTACAGCTATTAATTATGTTAGGAAATAAAAAGGTTTATACATATGTAGTCTCATATATTCTATAATTTAGAGTCATGAATCAGAAGGAGGTACATAATTTGATTGTCAGTTCAAAGGGCCTCAGGACTTCAAGATGTATTAAGGAATGGAATGCAGCAGAGGTCTTAAATATTTGTCAACAGTTGGATGAATAGGAAAGTAGAGTTACAAAAAGAAAGAAAGAAAGAAAGAAAGAAAGAAAGAAAGAAAGAAAGAAAGAAAGAAAGAAAGAAAGAAAGAAAGAAAACCAAAGCAAAATCAATTGAGATCACAGTGTTGTTCTTTCAAAGTCCTTTCTTGAGATTCCAGGTGAAATTGGTGAGCACAATCTTCAACTGTGATGGAATGTGGGGGCTGAAGTCTGCTTTTCTGAAGCATGGGGTGACGGACTGCCCTGTGCCCATCTGGTAACTCCAGGGGTTGGAGCCTGTGGAGAGGGTGCTATTGACAGCCTTGGAGAAACAGGGAGAAAAGGAAAGGGGGCGTGGAGAGATAATGAGCTCCCTTTCTGACATGTTTAGTTTTAGGAGGTGGTGGGACACCCAAGTAGAGATATTCTGCAGACAGAAAGAAATATGGGACTGAAGAAAGGGTGAGAGGTCAAGGCTGGGGCTGGAGGTTTGGGAGTCATCTGCATTCAGGTGGTAATTAAAGCCATCTGACGGGGAGCTTCCAAGAGGAGTGTGCTGTGAGGGAAAAAAGCCCACTGAGCCTGCTGAAGGAGAGAAAGAAAAGAGGGGGAAAGTCTCTCCGAGGAGATTCAGGAAAGTGATGCTGAGAGGGGAAGGAAGAAATCTACAGAATATGGTCCTTACAGAATATGGTCATTACAGCTAAGGGGAAGAAGGAAATGGATGGAGACCCATTTAAAAGGCTCACAGAAGTTGAAAACGTTATAAAGAGTAACTAGGCAATTGGACATTTCTATCATTTCATGAACACCATTCAGAAGGAAGCGGAGGTCATTTACCCTTCAGAGAACCAGAGAATCATTTGCACAAGATGAATGATTTGGGGGAGGCTGAACTCTCAGGCTTTCCTTTTCTACTGAGAAAGGAAATAATATTTATCAATTTGGGGGGGTGGATGAAGCTAGTCAGCACTCCCAGTGGAAAAAAACAAATGAGAAATTCTCACTTATTATATAATACCATGAAGATTATCATCATAATGTTAGGAAGATTTTTTTTTTAAGAGAGTTTTTGAAAGCTATAGGAAAGAGGACATGGCAAGGGAGGATGGCTCACTGAGATAAGCAGTGTCTTAGAAACCAAAGCATTAAGAAAATATAAAGCCAATTGAGAAATACTCCCTTATACGGGTAAAGGCCCAGTGAAGTCATCCACTGAAGTGGTGTTGCTGAAACTAGCTAAGCAAACTGAACAATATGAAAGGCTATGGGGTTATGGAGTAGAACACAGACATGTAAACATTTCTTTTCAGTTTTCTCCATGACAGAAGTCAGTGGGGAGTCACATCTTTATACCCCAATATATCTTAATAATCCCAGATGTGATAATCCACTGATTCACTCAATTCATAGTCCTGAAGGAATTTCATAGTGACAAAGAGCTGCACATCACGTCCTTCTAATAGCTTGGCAAATTCCTTTCGGCAAGATGTACATTAATAATGGCATGATGATAAGATCATTTCCTCAGCATCTCCAGAGCTGGTATGTCGACTAAGGTGCTGCAGGGTGACCAAGATGACTGCGGTCACAACCCTTGCCCAACCATTAAAGCAGAGTACAACATTGCTCTGCCAGGTTTAGTATATAACCCCCAGAAGTAACCAATAGCAATTCCTCGGGAGGAAGGCCACCATATTTTCATAATGAATTTAAATGGTTGGGTGAGGCTGAATATGGATGCTTAGAGAGAGGGCTGGATTGGGGCCAAGGGCAAATGGCTTCTTTACACATTAAAATTCTAAACTTTTGCTCCAAGGCATGAAGTTTGTTTTACTCTAATTTTTGTATTTATAATTTATTATAGCATTGATTTTTCCAGACCCCTTTAAAGTTCCATTAGTTGAATATAGACTGCCTCATGGAGGCACAAGGAATGACAGAACAAAATGAGACTAGTAGGGGCAGAGAAGGGGAGAGTTGGAAGAGTGAACTGGAGTGGGATTGGGGGTGGTTGGGAGGAAAAACAATCTGCCCACTCTTGAGGGTCATAGTAATCTTTGTTATTTTTCAGGAAGGATAGGGAAAGCAAGGAAGGGGATGGATCTAATATTTCCTGAGTGCTTTTCATGGTCCAGATATAGCATACGTGATGTTTTGACATATAATAAGAAATATGTATTTGATTTTTGTCCCCATTTCTGACACAGAGGTCCTAAAAATTTTGGAATTTCCTAAAGGATGGGAGCAAACAGATGTCTTTTGTTATGTTAATGAGGGGACTTTTGGAGCCCCACCTAAGGATGGGAGCTGGTTGCCAAGAAAACCAACCCTGTGATTAGGGGGGTCGGAAATTTCGGTCCTGCCTCCCAAACCCTGGGGAGGGGACAGGATTTGGAGGTTGAGTTTAATCATCAATGGCCAATGATTTAATCAGTCATGAATATGCAATAAAGTCTCCATAAAAACCCCTGAAAAAGGAGAGCTTCCAGGTTTGTGAACTCACGGAGGTGCTGGTAGTGTCACACTTGGAGAAGAAATGGAAGCTCCAAGCCCTTCCCCTCAATCTTGCCCTGTGCATCTCTTCCATCTGGGTGTTTCCAGGTTATAGCCTTTTATAAGGTGATTACACTGGTGATCTAGTTAATAAAATGTTTCCGTGAGTACTGCGAGCCACTCTAACAAATTACTTGAATCCAAGGAGGGTGTTGTGGGAACCTCCAATCTATAGCCAGTTTGTCAGAAGCACAGGTGATTACCTGGGCTTACAACTGTGGGGAAGTGGGGAAGGGAGGACAGTTTTGTGGGACTGAGCCCTTAATCTGTGGGACATGCCCCTGTCTCCAGGTAGGTAGTGTCAGAATTGAGTTGAATTGTAGGACACCCAGCAGATGTCAGAGACTTGTTTGGTGGTGAGGGAATCCCCCTTCCCCTGACACACACACACACACACACACACATGACCTAAGCGCTCAGACCTGTAGTATGTCATCATACAATTTTCACAATAACTATTTATGGTGTGTATTATTGTTCTATTTACCCATAAATGAATGGAGGCTTAGATTAGTAACTTTTCTGAGTTAGGAGCAGAATTAGGATCTGAAGTCCCTCTCCTTTCTCCCTCTCTTCCTTCCAGTATGTTAATACTCTCCGCCCCCTTTTTGTGTTTTGGTCTTTTTATGAGTAACACCTAGGAAAGAACTTGAATTTCTCCTGTGTATTACCTGTAGCAGACCCCCTTGCACATGCGTGCTAACTCGTGCAACTGTATCTCACTAAACTAGCAAGGAGTCCTCCAGAGATGCCCAGGCATCTTCTGTGGTTCCAGGCAATTTGCACACCCTGGCCTGCTCCCATATCAGCATGTGTGTGGGAAATAACATGTTCCTATACTTGACAATTATCAGGGCCCACGTTTCAGATTGGAAGTTGTGGCTGAACTCCCAGCATAGGGAGAAAGTCTAGAGTAAAAGGCAGAAACTAGACGGAATTCAGGAACAGCATGAGACCAAAATCTAGTTTCCTAACTAGGTGGGCAAAGGGGTGGGGATTGGGAACCTAACACCAGGATCCAGGGATGAGCCTGGTCTAGCGGCTCCTAGGAAGTGAGAAGATACTGAAGAACATAAAGACATGAGGGCCAGGGGGAAAAGGATTCCCAGTTCTTATTCCAAAGGATAAAACCCTAAAATATAAGACAAACTGAATGAAGAATGAGGAATCAGGAGCTCATGCTAGTTAGCACCAGGAAGAAAGGCCAAGGAGTTCTCATGTGCCTGAAGGGTTTCCAAGAGTTTGGAACAGAGGCTAAGACATATTAGAATTGAGCTAAATAGGGATGTGTGTGTGTGGCGGCAGGGAAGAGGGGATAGGTTGATTCTGACACTTGACCAGTTTGCCGCCAGCAGAGTCCTTTTGTTCCCTCTCTGGCTGTCTCGTCGGAGCCTTCATGGGGGTTCAACACAGAGGAGGAGGAGAAACTTTGCCTCTCCTGGGTGCTCCTGCACCAGAGTTCTAACCTGGTTCTTAGTCGGGGGTGCTTTTGTCCTCCAGGTGGGTTGTCAGATAAAATCCAGGATGCACAGTTAAGTTAGATTTTTGTTAAATGACAATAATATTGTCATTAATATTTAGTATAAGTCCTAATTTTGCATGGGGTATAGTTCTACTGAGAAATAATTTGTTGCTTTTTGGGAGTCCAAATTCAACTGGATGCCTTGTATTTACATTTGATAAATGTAGCAGTGGGACTGACAATGTTTAGGGACATTTTTATTGTCATGACTGGGAAGGAGGTGCTGCTGGTGGCATTCGATGGGTAGAGGTCAAGGATGCAGCCCCAAATGTCAATAGTGACAAGACTGAGAGAACCTGCTCTAAGACAAGCTGGTAGGACAGTATTTTGCATCTAGCTCCAGGATCAAAAACTCAACCAAAGTATATTCAGTTCTCTAGCATTATTTTTGTTTATATTTAGATAGAATCCCTAATTAATTAACTGCCTATTAGAATAGAGTGAGAGAATTCCGTATTCTCCCACCCCATTTCTGTCACTAACTGTGTGATCTGTCATATATTACTTACCTTTCTTTTCCTCAGTTTTCTCATGTGAAATGGGGGAAATAGTGATAACTGACATCATTTTTGTGTGTGCTGGTGAGCACTGAATAAATTTTTATATATAAAGTGTTTAGAAGAGTGTCCGGAACATAGAGAAACTCTCAATAAATGAAATATATTGTTGCGATTAATTATTACTAATTTTAAAGAGAAAACAAGGAAATCTCTTACTATAAAAATGCCTTGAGCATAGTACACAATCCTCTTCATTATTTTTTACAGATGCCCCTTTTAAGAGTGACAGATAAAATTATAAAAATTATAATGAGTAATTTTTTAGTTTAAGTATATCCCAAAGAAGTATGCATGGAGCATACTTACCCTAAAAAAATATATTGTTTATTTAAAATTCAAATGTATCTAAGCATTTTTATGTGCTAAATCTGGCAACCTGATCCATTTTGGAAAGGAGAGGATTTGTATGCGTCCTTGCCCTTTGGTGGGCATATCTCAGTGTTGTCAGTTCTAGAAAGAGCTTGCAGGTGTGAGCTGAAGATGTGCAAAGATCCACTCCTCCTTAAAGACAACGTAGCAGAAGAAAAGGCAAAGCTGCTGTTAGTGATGTCACCTAATAGCTTGCTGACACCAAGCCCTGACATTTCTTTCCACCAGTTCATTAAAAAGGTATGGTACTTAAAAGAATCAACAGGTGTGCAAAATATTCTAGAAAACCACCCTGTTCTCAGACTATAATGACATTCTTACGCTCCAGTTCAAGGGTTTGGCAAACTTTTTCTGTAAAGAGCAAGACAGTAACACTTCAGGCTTTGTATGCCATGTTTGGTCTCTGTCCTGTATGCTTTTCTTGCTTTTTCTGCTTCTCTTCCTCTTTGTTTTTTAAGCAATTCCTTAAAACTATAAAAATCATTCTTAGCTGTGGCACCGTACAAAAACAAGTCTGGGGCTGAATTTGGCCTGTGGACCCAGTGTTTGGATCCCTGCTCTAATACCAGGAGAGCATTAAGGGGGTATGTGGGGCTCTATGGGGTATGTGGGGCTCTATGGGGTATGTGGGGCTCTATGGGGTATACTTATTCATAATGATTATGTTTATAGTTTATAATGGAAGGGAAACTAGCATCTGATTATAATTAATTAGTACATATTTAGCATTTACCACAAGCAAGGCAAAGTTCTAAGTTTCTTACATGTCTTAGCTCATTTAAATTGAGACAGGGAAAGGTTAGGTAACTGGCCCATTGTCCTATTGTTGGTGGAACTAGGATTCGAACCCAGGCAGTCTAGTTCTAGCATTTGCAGTCTTAGCCATGAGGCTACGTTGTCTCTTAGGAGAGTAGTAACTCGTTTGAAAAAAATGGGTACTATTCTTGTCCTCACTCATCTCTTTTCATTTTCCAAGTAGCTTAATATCTAAGATTTCAAACATACTGAAATGACCAAAAGAAGAAAACTCCTGTTTTTCTTTACTTGCCATTGAGCGTGTAAGGAATTTTTAGACTGATTGGAGTAAATCAAATGAGATGATGTCATCTGGGGTTCAGGATCATATAATATCTTAGTACAGACCATGCACATACACATATCTTGAGTAGGACTCCCTAAGAAGAGAGAAATGAAATCGATTGTATGTCCTAGAGAAATGAAATGGAGCTTAGAAATGAGGTTTCATTCGATTTCCCAGAAGCAGGAAAGGCTTAATGTATAAAAGAAAAGAGGCAGCTAATGGAAACTTCTTCCCCACCAATACGGCATTACCTGAGTGAGGTCGAGAGAATGATGCCATGAACATTCTCTCACTTTGGCATCTGGTGAACCTGGAAATATTAACCACACAGGTTAATTTTCTTGTTCCTCACTAACTACATCTTGCAAGTGCTCTTGGAAAAAGTACACCGAGAAGTTCAAAAAGCAGAAAACAATTGTGAAATCGCAATCACATATATTGAGCTCTGCCCTTGGCTCCTGGCACCGGGCTCCTGAAACTGTAATTTTCTGAGTTACAAGAGTATGTACTGTTTCAGCGAGGTGACGCTGGGTGGGCTCCTAGATGGCTTCTGGCGGAGAGCTGGTCAGCAGAAAGACCAAGCCATGACTAGAAGTGTTAAAAAGACAACTTAGGTGATACGAACTTTAACATCTCATGAAGTAGGCAGTGTCTGTTCTCAAGGGTCCAGAGAACTACAAAATGGAGTGGAGGCCAGGAAGCTTCTATAGGATAAAGAATAAGGAACAAGTAGGAGGAAGACAGAAAATGATAAAGAACAAAGAAGTAAGTTGGCTCAGAGTTGGCTTGGAGTTTGGGATTGGCTGATTGGGGACACTGTGTTTCTGGTCAAATGAAGCATTTATAGGGACACGTAAGTTATCCAAGTTTCAGTTTGTTGAAGCAGCCCCTCAAACACAAATGACTCTGTCTTGGACCTCGAAATTTATTTCAACAGAAGCTTGGAATTTTTAGTCCCACTCTCCCATTCTCTTGAGAAAGGAGAAGGGGTGAAAAATGGGGTTAATGACTGATCATGGAAGCCTCCATAAAAATCCCAATCATATGGGGTTTGGAGAACTTTCAGGTTGATCAACACATCCATGTAATGGGAAGGTGATGCACCCCAACTCCACGGAGACAGGAGCTTTTGCACTCAGGACCCTCCCAGACCTCGTGCTCTGCATCCCTCCAACTGGCTATTCATCTATATCTTTTATCCTGTCCTTTAATAAGCTGGATAAATGTAAGTAAGTTTTTCCCTGAATTCTGTGAGCTGCTCTAGCAAACCAACCAAACCGGAGGATGGGGGTCATGGGAACCTCAGATACACAGCAGATGGGTCAGAAGCACAGGTGACAAGCAGGACTTGGAATTGGCACCTGAAGGTAGTCTGTGTGGCTGAGCCCTTAACCTGTGGGATCTGATGTTATCTCCAGATAGTGTCAGAATGGAGTTAAATTGTAGGACTTCCAGCTGCTGTTGCAGAATTGCTTTGATGTGGGGAAAAAACCCTCACACATTCGGAGTCTGAAGCAAAATGTTCCGTACAAGCAAAGGAGACACACAGAAGGAAAGAACTGGGTTCATTGCTAGCTGAAATATGAAGACGACCCAATTTTCCTTCCCCAAACTTCCCAGACCTTGGATGCCCATCCTTTGATTCATAGTTGCTGGAGATGTGGGTATCTTCTGGCTTGTATTCCACTCTGCCCCCTACTTCTACTTCAGGATCTTGACATGCCAATCCAGTGGGACTGCGATTCAGCATAGCACCTCATGCCTTTCTGGGACTCATAGGCCATTTTGTGGTCTCTGGAATATCCTTATCTGGGTGCTGGCTTCCCTCAGTTGAGCTCAAGGTCAGAGTGCAGACCTAGCTTTTATGGAGGGTGAAGAGGCAACCCCTAATCTCTTTCCCTTACCAAATTCATCTTGGTTGTTTTTTGTTTGTTTGTTTGTTTTCATTGATCAGACACCCCTTTCTTCTCTGGCTCTCCCCTTTTAATCTGTGGACCACATTTTCTATCCTGCTCCCTCTGTGACACTGAGTCCCTGGTAGTAGCAATCTTGATAAATTGTGAGCTTCCTATAACATATCTGGGTGTATTTGTATTGAAATAAAACATAAATGCAGAAAAGTACATGTAATACCAAATTTTGAAGTGTGCTCTATTCATCACAAAACAAGGTAATTAGCCTACTCCTCAACAGATGCTTTTTTCGTTTTTTTCTATTTTCACCGCTTTCTCTTCCAGGACTCACTGGTGAACTCAGAAAATTTTAGAGTTGGTATGTGTGTCTTTCGAGATTTTCTTCAGCCCAATTTCTCTTCAAGTAATAGAATGCAGATTCATTAACTATGTTTTGACCGAAGAAATGTTTGCTTTATGCTGCGGATCACTTGAGTGATTTAGCTGCATATTTATTATCTAATGATGTCACAGTCTCTTGGAGATGCTGGAAGCCCTTAGTGGGTCTATGGGGTAATTTTTCTCCTCTGGTCTGCCCTTTGAGTAAAGCCTCCTCCACGTATCCTGTTTTTCCCTCCACAGAGGAGTGTTTAACCTTTAGCCTCTGAATGCTTTAGGGGTGTGTGTGTGTGTGTGTGCTGTGTGTAGAGGGTGCTGGTGGGACAGGAGTAAAAAAATAACCCCATGGCCCTTCATTCACTTTTATTTGCCACTAGAAACAAATTGTATCGGAAATAAAAGAAACATTAGTACCCACAGATGTTCCATTTGGCAGAGCAGTTTCAGGGAACTGAGAGACTGAATTCAGTTTCAGTATAATGCTGTTAAGAATTTTGGACAAGGAAATTAAAGCATTATGATTCTAGTATGACTTAAATATAGAAGAGTTCCTAATTTTTTGGTTAACTTATGAATCTATTTTTGCTTATTTTTGTGCCCCCATCTACATCATATACTCATTTTGGTTTCAAGTAAGTAGATCTATAGATATGCAGAGTAATACTTTCTTCAAGATCCTCAGAAACCCTGAAAGAAAAGCTAAATGAAATGTCTTTGTTTTCAGTAGACTCACCTGGATATAGTACTATTCAAATAGTGAGTACTCAATACATGCATGCTGACTTAACTGGTAAGTAAAAGCCCCCCAAAATATTTTCGAATATAGATGCAGAGGGGATACATGGGCCCTCAGCTTGTAGTGTTTGTGCAGATAAGATTGAACCATGGGGTTAGGGCAGCAGGAAGTGATTAATTTTCTTAGGTATTTAACATGTTCCTTTGAAGGGGATCGGCTTTTGAATCTTTAAGATTATATTTATTGCAATGGTGCTTCCCTTCTATGTTTAGACATGAAAGTGAATGTCATTGTTGAACAGTAAACACGGGGGAATGACTTTGTGACAGAAGTATGTAAAGTATCTTGTAACTCAGTAGGAGAATCAAAGTCTGCTTCAGTTCTTTGCATTCTCAGGGATTCAGAAAGGATTAAGGTAACAATAGCTAGAACCTATGCAAGGGAGTAACTGAAGGATAGCATTCCTTGAACCTCAGAAACCCGGGTGAAAGGAATTGGGCAATTAAGGTCTTTAGGAAATCTAATGGGGTCATTTGTGAAAGCCGTCTTCATGGAACTTGGCAAACTGTCATCTCAGAGATCAAGGGAGGTCACTGGCTTAAGAGTTGGGGAATGAAAGTGGAGTGACTGTTTCCTGCAAAGTATGTTTAAAGACTCTTAACTCTTGTCTGACAGTAGCTACAGGGTTTTTTGTTTTGTTTTGTTTTGGTGTGTTGTTTTTTTTTTTTAAACAATTTCAGGGTGCTAAAGATACAATGCCTGTGTAAAGTGAACTCTTTTCTGCCTGTTATATCATATGCAAAGAGCTTAGATTTGTTTTTCCCATGCATCTACTCAACCATAATTGTTCCTAATTGAAGTTAACCAATCAGCAAATATTTATTAAATGCAAATGGATGTGCCATGTTGAAGATAAAAGTAGAATGTAAAAAAATTCTTATATTAGCTTAAATTCTCAAACACGTTCATGCTGCTACTAGTTTACCAACGATCTTACCAGGGGGATTTCCTATTACTCTGGGTGGTCATGGAGGAATTTGAAAAGGGGGGAAAAGTATAATTATATTATTTAACTCAAGAGTGTTGTACATTTTAAGTGGGGCTCTCACAACTGGTCTAAACAAGGATGATGAGGGATCTGAAAAAAAGGAAGTCATCTGAAGAGAGGAGAAAGGAATTAGGTTGAAGGAAAGAATGTTAAGCGGACACATACAAGTTGTTTTTAAATATCTAAAGGAGAGCTTGGTAGAAGAAAGAGGGAAGTTCTTCCTCTCTGATGCAGAAAAAAAAAATGGGTAGGAGTTACAGGGAGGTAATTAATTTTACATAGGAAAGGTTCGATTTGACCTCAGAAGATTCTTCACACTTTTACAAGTATTCATGGATGTTTGCAACCAGGGAAGGCTTATGATCAAGTAGCAGTGTGTCGATAATAGTTTTTAAAAATGTGTTTTGCCTGCACCTGCACCTGAGCCAATTCCAAATCTCCAATGAACTACCTAAATTCCCACTCGGGCAAATGCCAAAAATCAAAGAGACATATCTGGAAGCAAACTCATTCATGCATACATCTCCCTGACCTCCTCTCCACTTCCTCCTTTCCCTGAAAAAGACCCGTAATATGTCTTTCTCTTGGGGCTTTCCTGACTTTGTCTGTGGTATTAACAATCTCCCAAGGCTTGGAAAATGGGCAAGCTTGTCATGAGGGAGGTTGCCTGGCAGCATTACTGTAGCCCAGATGTAGAGTGATGAGTGCTCTCTTAGGGTAGTGGAGGTAGGAAGGAAGAGGAAGCTTGGATTCCAGAGGCATTCTCACAAAACATTAGCAAGACCGTGAAGTGACAGCTGCAAAGAACGAATGAGGGAGAAGGCAGAGCCTGACACAAACCGAGACCATGCTCTAGGTGATTGGGAGATTGTCCACACTGACCAAGGCAGGAAAACCATAGGGAGGAGACACATCATGAATTGTTTTTGAGGGAGAGTAGACAAAGGAGATGTAGGCATGAATGAATTTGCTTCTAGGTATGTTAGTTTGATTTATGGCAATTACTCAAGTGGAAGGACTTGGTAGCTAGTTGGAGATTTGGAATTGGCTTGGGTACAGATGCAGGCAAATGTGGAAAAGCACTCCTGGTGGCAAGTACCGCAGGAGATGGCAACAGAGCGCTGACAGGTAAGCCTGTGGAAACCCCATTGTAGGGACACTTGGGTGGCTCAGTCAGTTGAGCGTCTGCCTTTAGCTCAGGTCATGATCCCAGGGTCTTGGGATCAAGTCCCATATGGGGCTCCTTGCTCAGCAGGGAACCTGCTTCTCCCTCTGCCTGCTGCTCCCCCTACATGTGCTCTCTTACTCTCTGACAAATAAATAAGTAAAATCTTAAAAAAAAATAAAAATAAAAATAAAACAAAAGAAACCCATAGAAATGAGTACTTAGGGTCTTTTGGTAGTTTGGAGAGATTCTTTATCTGTGTGTGAGGGGGCAGGGGCTATAGGGATTCTTCTTTTAAGATTATGCTATAGACTATAGATGGACAGATTCCTTTTTTTTTTTGTTTTGGAGACTAAAATGACAATGAGCCCCGAAGCTCTAGTTCACTAATCACAATATTCCAATGAGCTATTATATTTCTATTAGGGTACATCTGAAGAATCAGTACTATTACTAATACTTTTATAGTTATTCTTGCTTTTCACGATTAACTTGTAAGGGGAAAACATGACTTCAAGAAAATCTTACCCTGAAAGACATCTAGCAACAAATACTTCTGCTGGATCAGCAGTGCTCTGTATATTATCCTCACAATTTCTCAAGAGTTAAAGAGTACCAGTTAAACAAAGAGTAGCCTTTATCTTTGTTGTTTCTACCCACGGAAATTCAAATACATTCTTTTTCAAGTGACCAACAATGACATAAGTAGGAACATGTTAAGTGTAGGTAGGCTCTAATATATTCACACTTACTTGATCCCAATTCCTGTAGCACCTGGCTACAGCTCTGTCGAAAGGACTTTGAAGATTGAAATAAATTATCCATAAAATACGAACTTCTCTTTTATTGTATTAGTATTACTGAGGATATGTCCCCGCTGGTTCCTTTCATCTTAATGGAAGTCACGTTCTCAGGATTGGAGCAGAAGTGCAGACTAAGTGTTGAGCAATTGAAAGCCATTGTTTATTGCAGTTTTACCTTGGGGACTGAAAAGTTCTGTTTTTCATGTTTCTGAATAATCAGCAAAGCTAAACACATTTCGATGAGTTGATTTACTCCTCAGCTGGGTAGATACAGTTCCGTTGGTTGGATAAGGATGGATTTAGAACAACAGGCACCTCCCTGCCAATTTGGTAAAAATGCTAATTTCAAAAAGCTCCTGTTCTATCCACAGAAAGTAGAAACATTGAATTGTGTAGTGGCAAGATTTCTCAAAAGTCTACTTCGGCTACTCAAAATATTTATGAATGTGTACAGCCAACCTTAAACTTGTTTCGAAATATAATTCTTATAAGTTGTCATAAACAGAAGTCTTCGGTTCAAGCATCACGTACTCTCAGGTTCTTGTAAACCAAGCTAGAGCTGTTTAAAAAGAAGAATTTTATGTTCACAGCACAGGTATTTCTGTTTTCATCACAAAACCTACTCCAGTTCTTCAGGAAGAAGAGAAGCAACAATTATAAACCTCTAGGGCCCAGGTGGCTGAACTGTAAGGATAGAGGATGATGATCTTTTCCCCCCTTTTTATTGCAAAAAAATATCGCAAATGGACTTATTAGAGGTCTAGTACAAGCATTTGGATGGTAACATTCACCTACACGACTGGCAATGTTGTGGTTCCCATCTATAACTACATACGAGTATGGATTCAGAGGTGGCCCCAAGTGGTGTTTTTGATCTAAGCAGGAATCCAGCTGTAGTGTGTTCTAATATTAGCCAAGAGGACCTGCTTTCCCAAATGGAAGATGATTTAAGGCTCTATTTCTGTTGCTCAGCAAATGCTGTTAGAAGTGGCAGAAGGTTACCCTTTTCCCATCACCTTAATTCCAGAGATATTCACAGACCTGACATTAGGCTGTTGGCTACTCGTCATAAGACTTCTCTGTCAAAGTGAATTCAGCTGATGAGCTATGAACACGCTTACAGTCAGATAATAGATGAAAGAGTCTCAAGATAAACGAGGTGCTTATAGAAAACCTGGCCAAAGTTGTTTAAAATAGGATGGCAAAGGCTGTTAATTCTGTCAGGCAGTTTCAAAAGGCAGTGGGTACTTGACTTCTTACTTAGAGAGCACATTATCTCTTACCTTTTTGTAAGAGCGGGGCCTCTGCTGTATGTTGAAAGGGAGAGTGTGCCTTTTAAGCTGATGCTAACCACCGAGTTCTGAGGGAAGCGAGGGACAATCCCCCCACCCCTCAGTACAATAAAGGACTTGTAGCCACACTTACAGGCTAACATTTTGACCAGGTTGTATCACGCAAAATACTCTTGTTTTTCCACACTCTGTTCCTCTTTCTTTTCCATGCAGAATCCTCAAATTACATCTGTGGAATACTAACATGAGCACTGACAACCTTTTTAGGAGCTGATCATATGAAGATACAAAGTGAGCTTTGCTCTTAGTGATTGCCTGTTTCTGTTTTCACACTTTGGAAGGTAGATTTTAAAATGCGGTTAAAACATGGATCGGCTGCACTTTTTTCCCACCATAAGAGCCAGTCTGCCTCTATTTACAAGTAAGTTGCATCTTGGATTGTATCTGTTAGCATGACATATTAATAATAGCAACATAAATTTAAAAATATTTTTAAAAAACACTAAATTTAAACGTTGACAATTGGACTAGGGCATCTCTTATCTCACAAATGTGAAAGTTAGCCTAAAGTTTGCCAAAGGAATAGACTTCATAGTTTTTCTTCTTTCATTTTGATGCACAGGACGTTTAAAGCTCAAGAGAATGTAGTCAGAATCAAATTTGAAAGCGAGTAAAGGAAATGTACTAAAACATTCTTCCTCCAAAAGCAGAGCAGAAATCCATACATTGATATCCTGAATAACTCAAAATGCCTCATACAGGAGAGATCTTCTTACTCATCTGTTTCATTCTCTTTCATCATTATTTATTCCTTCGGTCAGCCAATATTTACTGATTTCTTTCTGTGTGCAGATATGGGGCTGTACGCAGGAGTTACAGAGAAGGCTTGGTCACTTCTCTCTAATAGTGTGTGTCTAGAGCTGGGGACACATGGTTACACCATTTAGCAGCGTGGTCCGGACCCTTGGGGAATCTGAGTGAGCGCTAGCCAGCCCGGCCTGGGGGAATCACAGAGGACATTCTGGGTGAGGCAGACTTGCAGTCCTGGAGTCTTGGAGACCAAGTACAAGTTAGAGGTGGAGCTGAGCGAGAGGGGCAGTCATTCAGTCAGAGGCTGCTAAGGAGCTAAGGCAGGGAAGTGTAGGTGTGAGCAAGAGAGTCATTGGGGAAATGCAGCGCCAGTGTAAGGTAAGAGGCGGTGGGGGCAGGCTAGGCACAGTCTTGGATGTCCTTCTGACATCCGGCATAGTCGGACCATGACACAACTGCGTGAAAACTACAAGTGGCTTCTCACGTCACTCACAGAGCAGAAACCTAAAAGGCCCTACACAGTTGGCTTCCTGCCACCTCTCTGATCTCTCATTCCACTCCAGCTACTGTCAGCTCTTTGTCATTCGTTCCTCAGACCCTCCAAGGTATAAGCACTCAGCTCTTCCTACTCATGGAGCCATCCTCCGCTGGTAGCCTGCCTCGTTCTCTTACCTCCTTTCAGGGCTTCGCCTAGATGCCACCTTCTCAGACAGGCTTTTTCCAAACACCTCGTTGAAAACTGCAGTTCTCTCCCTTCACCCTGCCCTTGACATCTTTCCGTCTGTCCTTTCTCTGCCTTGGTTTTCTCTGGAAGCACTTGACTACCATTAGACTTTCTATGTATTTGTCTTACCGGTGTATTGAATGTGAAGCTCTACGGGGGGGGAGCTTGTGGTCTGTTTTGTTCCTTGATGTAACCTCAGTGCCCAGAACAGTCTCCGTATGTAGTATGCCCTCAGAGGCAGAGCCGAGTAATAAGCGCATGTGACTTAAGAACTTAACTTTGCACACAAAGTAAAACAAAAAATTAATTACAATACTATGAATGATATTTTGTACATTTTGCTCATTTTGTATATAGTACCTTGTTATATACATTATATACTTACACATATGTCCTCCTCCACAGGACAATATACATAAAATTATGCCTAATATTATACATATTGTATCTTACTGTCACTCAAGGAACTTTTCCGGGATAATTTTGACTATACTTATGTTTTATTAGTTGCTTTTGGAAACCAATTCTCCTGTAAGATGCAACTTCCTATGATTCTCAAGGCGATGCAGAGGCTGTGAAGGATTTTAAACAAGAGCTTGACACAATTGGATTTATACCTTTGAAAAAATCACCTTGTCGTAGTGGACGAATCCATTGCAGGGGGCTATGTTACGGGCAGGGCAATCACAGAATGTTGTCCAATTCTGAAGAGATGATGATCACCTGCACTAAGGTAATGGTAATGAGGATAGAAAGAAGCAGGTGGATTCCAGAGATAGGAGATAGACTTTCTAGAACTTAGTGATGAACCTGTGGGCTTTAGCTAGCTGTACTATAAGACTTACCTCAGTTATACAGCTTATCCACGTGTCACCAAGCTAGGAAAAGACTCCTGACACATTGTTTGCAAATTGTGCTTATCTATAAATAGTGCTGGAGAAGACTAAATAGTTTTGGATGGAGTGTTTGGATGGCAGGAAAACAGAGTTAAGATTGATATCATGTTGTGATTCCGATTAGAACACAAGTGTTAATGAAAGTATAGATGCTCCAGGCAGTGTAGTCCTCTAGTAAGTTGTCTATTCAAAATAAGGTTAGGCTTCCTAAAATCATTTTGGGTTTGTTATTTGGAGGTTGGGATATATTTCCTAGACATGAAGTTTTAAGATGTGGTAGATTTATTCCAATTTATTTAAATCAAAATGTAACTTCATGTGTTAACATAAACAAAGACATACATTAAAGACAACTATTATAAAAATGCTAATTAAATAATACAAAAATATGAAATGCTAACAAGTTATGGAGTGATAGAAATTTTTAATGATGGTGCTTGAAGACTAT
>CM052896.1:86456749-86501957 GCA_028534135.1 Potos flavus
AATTCTGGTCCACAATGGAAAAAACACTGTGGTATGAATCTGTTGCTCAGTAAGAAGGATTTAAAAATATTTATTTTCTATCTAATCAGATGAGTGATTAACTTTCTGAATGGAATGATTAAAAATGTAGTCCCATGAAGCCAGGAAAGAGAATCTGAATAACTGTTATTATCCTGAAATTGCTATTATATTACCTCACTCGAGTTTTTTAAAAATTAAGCTGCTAGGTTGTGAAACTCAATCATCTGAAATATTTAACTCACTTCTTGAGTGTCCTTAGCCCTCTGTCCTAGCATTGGAAGCAGTGAACCCTTTGGCAATTTACCCAGCAGTTTGTGTAGGAGTTGATTTTAAAAGTGCAATTGATCATCTGTTCCTATAAATTTTCTTTCATAGACACATGCCTCTGTGAAAATGTATTTAACATTAAGAGTCTGACTGTAATCTGAATTTTTGGTCTTAAGTCGAACTGTCGGAAAAAAAGAAAAGCTGGGTGCGAAAAGAAAAAGAGAGTTAAGTTTGGTTATAGGTATGTTATGTCTCTGCCTCTTACTTACAAAAAGAATAGATCTCCTTTCTCTCACTTACAATAAAATACCAAAGAGTGATAGAAGAGATAATAGATTTCACTGCTCATAAAAAGCAGGCATCATCAAGATGGTGATTGGCAAATATCAATTTAGGAGGGGCTGCAAATATGGAATGACAGAATGAGGAATTTATGTTTTAGTTGCCATAAGAACTGAGATCAAGAAATCTTACAGCTTTCTCAATGACTGGGATAGAGGACAGGTCACCACCCCCCAAAAGGATAATTAATGCTAAAAGTGTAGGATTTCATGAATAGAGTCAGGTTTTGCTTTTATGATTCAAAAATTCTGTGGTAATCAGCAATAGTTATCAATGAACTAAGGCCTTATGTCTATTTTACCTAATGAGCTTACTTATTAAAGCATGGGCTATGTGTAACACCACTGCAGAGTACGAAAATTTTAAATATTACTAAAATACATTTGTTACTTACAGGTAATTTCTTGTGTAAACTGATGTGATGGGGATTTGTAGTTTTTAGTTAGGAAAGTAATTCACCTGTTGATACTGTTAAATGGATTTTCTAACTTTGACAAAACATCGCAAAGTGTTAGCTTGGTCTACTTGAATGGGTAATGATGCGTTTATTCGAGGCCTTCCACTTTTTGTATGTTTTTGTTAGAATCCAGGGCACAGAATCCTGCTCCCTTTGAAAATGCTGCTTAGAACATCTTGGTGTCCAGGAAATTGGCTGCATTCAGTTTTACAAACAGAGTATAACTGCCATTTGAGTTTATATTATTCCCAATAAAAAGAAACGTGTGTTATCACTTCCAAGTCAGCACGTACCAAATATACAGAATGACCACTTTTCTTCTTTTTTTAATTTTTTAAAAATTTATTTGAGAGAGAGAGAGACAGACCCTGAGTAGAGGGAGGGGCAGAGGGAGAGGGACAGGCAAAATCCCCTGCCAAGTGGGGAAGCCCCATGTGGGGCTTTATCCCAGGATCCTGACATCATGACCTGAGCTGAAGTCAGATGCTTACCAGCTGAGCCACCCAAAAAATGACCACTTTTCAATCAGTTTACTCTGAGAAAGGTGAGAGGCTCACCTCATGAATGCCTCACCCATGCCGTTGGATCCGTGTTGAACATCCGTGCACATAAAATTTATGTGTAGTTGTATAAGTATTTCTATAGGCTGTATAACTTCTAAAGGTGTACATACTAGACCAGGGATGCCTGGCTGGCTCAGTCAGTCGAGTATGTGACTCTTGATCTCAGGGTCATGAGTTCAAGCCCCACCCTGGGCCTAGAGTGTACTTAAAAAAAAAAAAAAAAAAAAAGATGTACGCGCTGGACCAAAGAGTGGGTGTCTTAGAAATTTGCATTATCAGATTGCCTTCTGAGAAATCCGAATGTATTTTAGAGTATAGAAATGAGTATGGAGACTAGACACGCCCAAGTAACAGTAATAGAGCACTAGGAGAAGACTCATAGTCACTCTTGGTGTCCAACCAATTCACAGGTATTTTGTAAGTGTCTCTAATGTACATATCACTATGAAATAAATTAAAAAAAAAAAAGATCTATCCCACCTGCTTCAGGTTTCATTCTGGCAATATTCTACGTGGTTTCTGAAGTCTGTAGACCAGGCCCTCTTTCCTCTGTCTGGATTAAAGACTCTTCCCCACCCAGGATTCTCCCTTTCTGGCTTAACCTTCCTCCACATTTCTCTAGGTTCTCACACCAACCATCTCAGACCACTAAGTGCCTGTATTCTTTGTTTTACAGTTTTCCCATCCTAGAATGCCCCTTCCGCCTTTCAGTGCTTACTTACAATTTAAGTTATGCTTGTCTTCTGAGGCTCAGTTCAAATCCACTTCTCCAGAAACCTTCCAAACCCCCTCGAGGCAGAACTAACAGCCTTGGTCTGCATTTCCACAGCACTTTGTTTTCAGGCACTTATTTAATATTCCTTAGTAATAGAGCTGGGTACTTGCTTTCTCTGCTGCAAAAAACTCACGTTCCTTACTCTGGCTATGAGTCCCTACATGGTATGGACCTGCTGACTTTTCCTTCTTCACCTCATATAGCTCGCCTCTTTGCCCATTTGACTCACCCCTTTGTGCCTTCTTAACTCTCTCCAAACATGCCAGGCTGGTTCCCATCCTAGGGAACACTCTTCCCCAGACTAGCTCTGCATGACCAGCTTTCTTTTGTCATTTAAGACTAGCCTTTCTGGGCTGACCACCTAACCTAAAGTAGCCTCCCCAATCACTCTCCAGCACAGAAGCCCATTGTATTTTTTTTTTTTTTATAGCAGCAATTACTACTTAATTTTCTTATTTGTTCATTGTTTAACTAGCTTCGCTATGTTTTAAGTTCCATGAGAACTGGAATACTTTTTGTCTTATTCAGAGCTGTGTCCTCATTATCTAGAACAGTGCCTGGCACATGGTGGGTGCTCATTAAATATTGGTTGGATAAATACATGAATGAAATACATATTCTTTCGTGGAAGAACCCTATGTTGATTTTCTTGGGATCGCTACAGTTCTGAACATGTTAGCCTAAATATGGTTGGAGCTCAGTAACATTACAGACTGAATTCATATACCTTATAAGATAGTAAAGCAGTGAAAATTGAACAGTGGTAGCCTCAGAATCCCTCATAAAATGAGTTGCTGTTTTATATAATGTCAATGCATATATAATAACTATTTTCACAAGCATTAAGCCAAACGTTAATATCTACTATACACAAGGTACTTTAAATTGTACCAATTTTTTGAGCAATCATGTGTATTATTAGTTTGACACATTTGGTAACTGATTTCAAATTTTTGTTCACAGTTATGCACTTAGTAAAAGCAAGAACTGGGATATGGGGGCATTTGGCTGGCTCAGTTGGTAGAGCATACAACTTTTGATCTGGGGTTGTGAGTTTGAGCCCATGTGCTTCAGGTGAGATTGTAGAGATTATTTAAAAATAAATAAGCAAGTAAGTAAATAAACTTAAAAAATAAGGAACTGAGATATGGCCTAATTGCCCTAATTGCCCAATTCAATGCATTCATATAAATAATATATATATTTTTTAAGATTTTATTTATTTATTTGAGAGAGAGAGATCACAAGTAGGCAGAGGCAGGCAGAGAGAGAGAGGGGGAAGCAGGCTCCCTGCTGAGCAGAGAGCCCTATGCGGGGCTTGATCCCAAGACCCTGAGATCATGACCTGAGGTGAAGACAGAGGCTTTAACCCACTGGGCCACCCAGGTGCCCTCATATAAATAATATTATAAAAGTCTTTGGAAATTAAAAAAATGTATTGCTGAAAATAACTATTACTTTGAGCTGATTGATGTGATTTTCATATTTTACCTGTTAGTTTTATTTTTTCTAAAGGGTAGAATGGACTTTCTCCCCTTAACTATTGATTTCAATAATCACAGAAAAGTAGTAGCCATCTGCTCCTTTCCTATTAGCACTCCTATTTTTGGGCAAGTCTGGATGGACACCCTCATGAATGTGTGTTCCATGATGTGTCAATTTTTAGAACAGAATTTTATGATCTCACATCTCTCAAAATGACTTTAATGTGGTTTTCAAGTAAGTACTCATTTTCTTTTTTAATGGCAGTGTGAGGTAATATTTTTAAGGGATAAATACAGTGTGGAGAAATACGTACTTTTGTTGTGTGTCACATGTTCAGTGTCTCATTTGTTCATTTTAGGGCCTTGGTACAGGACTGACAACTCAGGCAGGACGCTCCAGACCCTGCAGTCACCACAGGGCATACCTCTTAATCCTATAGCTCCAGCACTTGGAGTTGAGCCCTGGGTGGTGCATGTCAAAGGCTCCCATCCACTTGGCAGACATGCTTTTTTTGCCTTTTCCACTTTTTAAGATTTTTTGAACTGTCATTGAAAAGTCAGGAGATTTCACATACACAAAGGCACGCACACACACACACGCATACTCCTATCTGATTTCTCTTGAAAGATTAAAATATTCAGCAACAACGGCTCACATTCTGCATGGTAATAATTGCTGAGAACTGAATCACAGCCACTCTCTTTCGATGGAGCTTGTACTCTCTCCTGTTTGCCACATTGGGGAATCCCTATTGTTTTTTACATCCAGCCCGTCTAGATTTGAGTTTGAGACTCCTTGGAGTCACTGGAATTTATTGGCAAACCTTCATGGTCACCCTTTCTAATTTGACTGCACTCAAAATAGTATAACAAAATGAATTGATGATTTTACTGCTCCTCCACCATTCCTACATCTTATGGACAGGCTCATCCATTACTCTGCTGCCTGGTTCTCAATCTTGGATTCAGGTTTGAATCACCTGGAAGCTTTTTATGATGCTGGGACCCAACATTAGAGATTCTGATGGAGTCCAGGCATCAGTTTTACAAAAATCTCCCCTGGTGTTTGGAATGTGCTAGCTGGGTTAAGAACTGATTCTCTAGTTGGTGTTTTGCATGGATTTTATTTTATTGAGTAATTTGCCAAATCAAAACAATGGGAAATTCTGGTGTGCAAACAAATGAAACAAAAAGGGTGTAATTGTCACAAGAAATAGCAGATCAAAGAATGGGCATGGTGAGCATGGTAGGCTGACTCTAAGAAATAAGATGGAACCCTGTATCCTCTTGCCCTATAGCAGCCTTGAAATCTGCAAGATTTCTCAGCTGACCCAAGATCTTTGGGATTGTTTTTGATCGATAGTAGAATGAAGAGCCCCTGATGGTACTGAAGAAATCTAGTTGCTTCTCTCTGATCATGAACCTCTCCTTATACATTGTACAAATATATAAGTTCCACATTTAGAGGAAAGTGTGCAGGAGGAATGATCATAGTTTTCCTGTACATTGTCAGTTCCCCAAATATTTTGTTATATTTAGGTTATAGATTTTATTTATGAATTTTTAGCCCTTTGCCATTGTCAACAGTGAAGATTCTGTGAAAACTCTGTGCTTGTGAATAGATGTTAGTTTTCACGGCTGATATTTATATTGATATTGATAAACACTCCAGATATCACAGCTTGGTAAAATTCTGTAACAGGTACCATGGGGTTTGCTAACAACTTGAAAAGAATGGAATAATTCCTGCAAGTCATGTTGTGACAACTTCATTTATATTTTGCTTAATAGTGCCAGTTTTGTACATTAGGATGGCTATAAAATGTGTAATGATATTAGCAAGTGATACTGGATTCAACTGCATCTCCCACAATGTGCACATGAATTAAAGATGCCTGGGGGTAGGTTGTACATGCGGGATACTGTTGTGCAATTCTTTTTTAGCTGGTTGAACAACTCAACTCAGATTTGAGCCTCAGAGCCTCAAGCTCTTTAAGCGACATGTACTGCAACATGTAGTGAATAAAATATTTGGCCATAGGTAGAAGTAGATTTAGGTTGTGTAGGGCCTGAGGGTTACCTATGAGGTGTCGAGGTAGGGGTGGGGGGGTGGCACAGAAGGAGAATTGGGGAAGAGATCTCATTAGAAAAAGAATACAAAATTACGCATACAAAATTGGGTAGGGGGGGGCACCCAGGTGGCTCAGTCATTATGCATCTGCCTTCGGGGCTTGGGTGGTGATCCCGGGGTCCTGGGATCAAGCCCCATGTCAGGCTCCCTGCTCAGCAGGGTTCCTGCTTCTCCCTCTCTCACTCCCCCTGTTTGTGTTCCCTCTCTCACTGTATCTCTCTCTCTGTCAAATAAATAAAGTCTTAAACAAACAAACAAATGAAAAAACAAAATTGGATACGAATCAATATTTAGAATCTGTATTCTATTTATTTAGTAAATGATAAAATACAGCAAACCACTGATCTAGAAATCTAAAAACACTACAATATAGAGGAGAATACATAGGCAATTTTATTTGTAACTTTTGGACACATCTTCACATTGCCCTTTTACCCCTCATTTTTTGGCTACTTACTCTTTGATGGTCTTTTCATATGGTAGTAGTTTTATAATGTCTTTCTAACAAAAGAATGTAAAGATAGTTGTCTCTAGCATGATTAATTGAAATTTATTTGGGTAATGCTATGTAAATTTTTAGAATTGTCAAATTTGGGGAAACTTCCATAAATTCCTTTCATATATGAGCTGTGAGATTTGGAAGAATTTTCCACAGATTAACTTTTGGGCTACCTATATTTCACATCTTGTTTTTCCTCCATTTCCACATACTTCTGTGCTGAGGGCTATAGGACATGCGTGACAGAGGGAAAGAGGGAGTGGAAAGATCCAGAACTAATGACAGCTAAAATGTCTTTTATGCTAATCCTACAAAAACTGAAGACCACAGGGACATATTTCCAGGGCCCCTCCCACCATCTTAGAAGAGATCTGGGCAAGTGACCAAACCCAAGTTTTATTTTCCTTATTGTAAAATTCGCATCTAACCATGGAAATCAAATACAAAGTCATCTCAAAATTCTAGACCCAAACAGATGAAATTTAATTCAATAAAAGTAAAATCAAATAGTTAAAGAATTAACTTCACAAACACAAGTGAAAAGGCATATGGTAATGGGTCAGGGGCTTTAGATGACCTTCATTTTATTCTGAACAAACTGTGTGATGCCCTTCATTTTATTCTGAACGCGTGGTGTGATGCAAACATAGAAATGGCTAGCATAGTAATAGGGCACATTAATAGAAATAGTTTCCAGATCATGAGACCTAATAATCCCTTAAAAAGCTGCCCTGGTCACAGAGCAGCTGCAATATTAGGTTCGATTCTGATGCCATAATTTAGGAGGCATAGTGTCTGATTAGATTGTATCCAGAGTAGGGTATTCTGGTGAAGATAGTTTGAATTCATGGCACCAAATGGGTCGTTACTGAACCTAAGGATGTCAGATGAATACTTGAGGGAACAAGGTGGTACCTTCAAATAATGAGGTGCTGTCCTGCAGAAAGAGAGTTTCATACAAAAGTTGTTCTGAATTGCCCAAGGGAGGCAGGGATAGTAGCAATCTGTATTCCATTTCAATGTAAGAAATTGTTTTCTGATATTATAGGTACTTGCAATGGCCTTGGCCATCTCTTAAATATCTGAAGGAGTTGAAGTATGAAAAACGAGACCACATACCCGTGTGGAAGAAGGGATTTGTGTGACAGCAACACTTACACAGCACACCTTGCCAGCTACTGGTCTAAACTCTCACAAAGGGAAAGAGCAGGAATGGACGGCCCCCTAGGCTTCTTTCTCTAATATTTGGTGGTTCTGGGGAAGTGATTTTAAGGAACCATTGCTTTGTCTGATGCCTTAAGACATTGCTGTTTCCTCCCTTGTAAATCCATGTTCACGCCTATGCGGATTTCTGATTGAAATGACCCCCCCCTTATACTTTCAAAATGTTATATGTTCGAAGTCTATTTTTAGGGAGGGGAGGGCCGGAATTCCTGTTACTTTTTGCATCATCAATCTTGGTTTAAGTTTTTTGTGTAATGAGTAAGAGTAAGAGTGTGGATTCTGAAACCAGACTATGCTTTCTGCAGTTTGTTTCCTCAACTACAATCTGGAGATCATGAAAGGATCACTGCATAAGACTGTTTTGAGGAGAAAATTACTTATTCCGTGTAAACTGTTTAGAATGGTGCTGGGCACATAGTAAGCATTTCATAATTTGTTTTAAGTTCTTCAAGTTGTACTTGCTTCCAAGGTTGTCAGTGACATCACCTGCTTTTGTTCTTCTATTCATTCATTCATTCATTCCACCATATTTTTCTATTCATTCATTCATTCCACCATATTCGTTTTGAGTGCCTAACATGAACCAACACTGTGTTAAGATATGAGGATTTAGTTGCAGACATGGCAGACAGGGTCTCTGACTTCATGAAATTTATAATCTGGCAGGTTTTTATGTACCCAATATCAAAACCAGGGAAAGATACTTGTCAGTAGCTCAGCAAGCAACTTAGCAATAATGCTTATTAAGGTTAATGGATAGCAGTCCCACAACTAATCCTACTGAAAGCTTCAGCCTTTATGGTCCTAAATTTTACTAAAATTACTAAAGTTGTGTGTATGTATGTCAGTATGTATGCACGTATGTGTGTGTGGATGTACGTCTTGTTTAAGAAAGTTTTTAATCGTGAGACTGATTGAAAGCCAGCAGAAATCAAATGTGACTACCCAATCTCTCTGTGACCATCCTCTCTCTGGTTATTATTATTGTTGTCATAGCTATCATTCCCTTGCCGGTAGGTGAAAATTTTCTGGGAAAGTGGGAATTGGGAGGCTCGGGTTCTGTAACTTTCTCCTTGTTGGTGAAATTCTACCAGAGGATAATGCTAATTATAAGCAATCAAATGAACCACTGTGATCTATCAACAGCGAAAGATATGTGAGTAATAATGAGAACATCAGGCTTTATAGCTTCTTGGTTAACCAAAGTCTTTAGCAAGCTTTCCAAGGGCAATCTCCTTTTCTGTAGAGACCGAATCCTTTCCCAGCTTTTAAAACACGGTGGAGTCTTTAAACTATTATTGGCAAGTTAAGGGATTTTGAGGTCTTCTCAAAAAAATGTTACATGCTGTTAATTGAACTGTCTTCTGTTAGCACTTTAAGTAGAATAAATAGACTTATGTTCCTGGGATTTGAGCTTGGAATTTCTTGGACTTGTGTAAATGTTAGAGCAGCTACTCCGTTCTTAGAGCGACTTCCTTTTTATTCTGAGTTCAAATTGGAAGCTCAGTTTCTAACACGCCTTGGCAAGTCTTTCTTCTCTGCAATTAACACGTTCAGTTTAATACCAGTTAATCAAATGTCATATTACTTTTATGCTATTAACCTTGTTCTGCTACATACCATGAACATGTGTGTTTGACATTAAATTTGAATTAAAGTGTTATTTCTGAAGGGGTTTTTCCCTCTTTTTTCTCCTTTTCTTGAGTGAAACCATGACTTTGTGGCAAAACTACTAAGACAAACCTGTGATTTTCATTAAAAATTTTAGTGACAAACATTCTTTCCTAATTATAAGTATAGAGTGAGTGGGTCCAAGAATTTGTGTACCAATCTCAAAATGTCAGCTACACCCTTGTTTTTATCTGTTTGCTCAAGCCAGTTGAATTCTTTAAGATCTTGAAGGAAGCACATTTTCTTTTGATTAGTAACAGTGCATCAGACTTGTTAAATGCAGTCAATCAAGCAAGCGCATCCAATCCAGATGCCCATTCCAGGGCACTAACGTATCTACGAAGGGTTTTTAAAATAAAATTTTCTGTTTAAAATTTATGTTGGATAAATTTTTACCATTGTAGCCATTTTTAAGTATGCATTTCAGGGGCATTAAGGAGACTCACCTTGTGCGTCCCATCATACCATCCACCTCCAGAACCTTTACTGAAACTCCGAGCCCATGAAACAGTGGCTCCGCCTTTTTCCTTCTCCTAGCCCCTGGAAATCACCATTCTATTTTCTGTCTTTATGAATTTCACTAAGTACTTCATTTAAGTGGAATCTTACTATTACTTATCCTTTTGTGTCTGGTTTATTTCACTTAGCATAATGTCTTCAAGGTTCATGCATGTTATAATATGCGTCAGAATTTCCTTCCTTTTTTAGGGCCGAATAATCTTCCATCATATATATAGACTCCATCTTTTGGCTATTTCAAATAGTGCTGCTCTGAACATGGGTGTACAAATATTTGCTCAGGTCCCTGCTTTCAGTTCCTGGGGGTATATATTCAAAAGAAGAATTGTTGAGTCCTATGGTAATCCTATTTTTAATTTTTCAAGGACCCATAGCAGCTGCACTATTTTTTACATTCCGACCAACAGTGCACAGGGTTCCAATTTCTCCTCATCCTCACCAACACTTGTATTTTTTTTTAAATAGCCATTTTAATGGGTACATAGGAAGCTTTTAAAAACGTTATGGATCTGGGTACCTGGTGGCTCAGTCGGTTAAGTGTCTGCCTTTGGCTCAGGTTGTGATCTCAGGGTCCTGGGATGGAGTCCCTCATCAGGCTCCTTGCTCAGCTGGGAGTCTGCTTCTCCCTCTGCCTTTCACCCTGCTCGGACTCACTCTTGCTTTCTCTCTCTCTCTCAAATAAATAATAAATAAAATCTTAAAAAAAATAAAAACTTTATGGATAAACTATTGTGGGCTTTTAAGGTAGATGCAAAAGATACAAAATTAAATATTTTGCACTGGATATATGCCAAAACATTGAATTTCCTTAATTATGTATCCCTGTTGTAAAGTTAGCTTCAAATATACTATTTTAGTAAATAACACGTCTTAAGTATAATAGACTAGTAGATACATTGAATAAAAATATCTAACAAGTAGAGGAAACAAAAAATAAAGATGGATAGTAGAAGACCTCCAAACTGAGCTAGATGCTATTTGAAATGTACCAATTAATGGTTAGGGGGTTGGCGTACTTTTCAAAACACATAAGATATGCTATGATGATACTACTTTGTAATATATTAAAGAAAAGGAGAAAAAGCACCTAATAACATATTTGTTCTTGAAGTCAGAACATATACAGCAAAGTTTGTTTTTTATGAGCTATTGTTAAAGCTCTGTAGCTTGGGCTTTACAAATGCATTCGGTATATGACAACACATTCCTATGTTTATGCCCTTTTTTCCCGCAGGCTTTTCACCGTTTTCAAGGTTCATTCCCCTGACCTGAACTCCCAGTCTTGCCCTGGTAGAAAGGGATTACTTCATTAGCAATCCAGAAGTGCCAGGTGAAAAATCTATCTAACATCTACCTCTCTGGAACAAATATGCCCAGGTTACTGGTCATATACACATGTGGTATCGTTTTTCCATTATTTGGAACATACAGACCTAAATTAATAACAGTTCTTACAAGACCCTGGGGGTTTGTGTAAAAGAATTTTGATCTCCTTAGGAAGGGCTCCCCGGTACTCTCAGGAGAGATGCACTTGACTTTTGACCTCTTTTCAAAGGCACCTGTGTGAGCTTTTAAAATCCACTACCACCAATTATCCACTTTCAACTGAAGTGTTTAAACCTAGGGCCACATTAACTGAGCTTAGCACATAGCCATGTCATTGCAGACTTCCTGATGTGAGGCGATGTCTTGACATAGTTAAAAGGGAGTTTAGGGATGGGGCATGAGATGAATCAGGTTCTCGTACTGACAGCTTCAAACAAAGAAGCCTTTTAGCCACCTGGTGTGTGTCTCTCACACCTGCATTCAGATTGCCCGGACAAAGCTTTATACCACTGCCTTGATCCCATTCTTTTCAGGTACTTGTTTGTGGCAATGCTGCTTCCCTTAATGGCTCTTTCGAAAAGACAGCGTAGAAGATGCAAATCAACAGCTTCCTCTTTCAGGAAGAGCAGTGCCAGGCGCATCGTAGCCACATTTAGAAAGTTGGTTCATAATGGATTTACGAAATCCTTTGTGTACTTCTTGAAGACTCCTGGAAAGGCGGCCGTAGCTCATGGGATATTGGAGTTACATACCTAATTCTTTCTTCCGCTGTCATTTTCTTGGAAATATAAACCAGGGCGAATACAGAGTTCCTTCTCTTTGCTTCACATCATTGTCATTTGGCTTCTTTGGCAGTCAAGGTGGCTTTGATTGTAGTCTCTGAGCTTATTAAATTTAACATTTTCATTTTGCACTCCTGGTGCCGAGGACTTCAGCATCATGGTACTAAGTTATCCCAGCTTGCCGGGAGGGGAACTGTGAAACTGAGACTTCAGTGGACGAGCAGACCTCCTCAGACGTCCCATGCCGTGGAGTTTCCATGACGGCCAATGTCTATATTGTTCGCCCTACAGAAGTAATGCAGAAATACTAGAGGCCTCGTTGAGTTCATATTCTATGCCTGGTTTAAATCACTGATGTTGTAAGATCTGGCCATGGACTAAAATAAAATTCCAAATGTTTTCTGGTTCTAGTTTTTGATATATATTTTTTTTCAAATGAAAAGTAAAACCATACAGAATCTCCTGATTGCACAATGGAGCACAGTTCCAGGGCCATGCTAATAATTCATTCCAGTTTAGCCTTAACAGAGTTATGCAATGGCTATTTCAAATATACTCGTCCAAGCCATCTGATCTTGAGGTTCCAGAGTCATTTTGCTTAATAGAGTGGAGTCTCCTCTCCAGTGTATGTTTGGCAGGTAAAACAAGCTGCTACTCTCCTACAGAGAACTAGATCTCTTTACATTTCTGCTTACACTTGTTTTAACTGCTTATATTGCCCTAATAGCTACCTGGGGATGTATCAATGCTAACTCAGGTATTAATAATAACAACGATAACAGCAACAGAAACAGTAACAACAAAGAATATGTGTCGATGTGTATGACACTATGCTAAGAATTTTATGTATTTCCGCTCATCCACTTCTCTAAGTAACTCTACGAGAGAGAGACAATACCCAGTTTAATGATGAGGAAACAGGCTCAGAGAAGAAAGTAACTTGCTCCCAAGTCATATACATCTTAAATGGGAGAGCCAGGATTTGGACCCTGGCACTCTGATTCTAGAATCTACGCTCTTAGTTAGAGTACTACTTAAAAAGGCCTATATCTGTGCTAATTCTTGAAAATGAGAGCTACCCTATCTACATTTCACATTCAAGAAAGGCACAGAACAAGGGGGAAACTACTACAGATGGATATGCGGGAGCTTGGAGTATCATTTTCTAGTCTCGATTTTTTTTTCTTTAATAGTAAGGAGATTATATAAAGTGAGGAAAGAGGAATGTGATAATCCCCCCCCACCACCACCCAGATACCTTTGATAATAATGAAGAGTTCCTTTCTAATACAGAGTATTCATTTCCTTTCTATTGATTTTGGAAACACATGGCTTTTTTGTAAACTTTTATTGGAGCATAGGTGAAATTATGCAAATGTTGATGATAACTAGTATTTATCACATAATTAAGTGAGTGATCTATCTTGACCCATAGATAACGTCTCCCATCTTAGTAATTGTGAGGAGTCTCTGCACAGTCCATGAAGGCCGTTGAGGAAGAAATGGGTTTGGTGCCTGTGGGTCAATGTCAGTCTGTTTTCAGTCTTCAGGGCTGGACTCGTCTTCTGCCTCCGTCTCATGAAGGAAGCATAGTGGAGAAAGGAACAGTCAGGAACAAATATATGTACCTGGTTTGCAGATACCCAGCCCTGCGAGTCATTTAGTGGATTCACCTTGTGACACGCTCTTCGTGGTGAAGTTTCTGTGCAGACACGAATGGGTATCCAGTGGACACTAGAGAGGTTCCCAAGAGGGGACACACACCAATGTTACCAAAATGATGCTTCAGGAAGCCAGAGGAGCAGAGGCAGGTGTCACTGCCGTGCTGTCCCAGGTACAAATAACCATCCCATTTGTTGGCCCAGCTCCTCCTTTGCCTTCCAAGCTCACCTCCGTCAGCGTAGTAATGCACCACCAAGAAAGGATTTTAGGAATCAGAGCTGGAAAGACCTCTAGATCTAGTCCTCCATTCCTCCGTCAAGCCTGAAATAGCCTCTCACCCCCTGAGCCCTTTCTAGTTTTTCCTCAACTTAAAATGCCTTGAGCCCAAATTACCCTTTCTTATTTTTATCCCATTACTTCTAGTTACAACCTCCTTTGTCATGCCAACTAATTCCCCTGTCCTTTGCAGACAATTATTCATCTTTAGTCCTTTCTTGGATTTCATTCTTTTATTTCCTCCCTCCCCCACCCCCTGCCCCATTCTTGCCATTCAGTAATTCTTTTTGACTTGCTCTGGACAGCACACACTGTGCACCTTTCTCACTGTGAGGTCCCCAAAGTTTGAATGGTTCCTCCTGAGTGTGGTCTTACTCTGGGCTGAGTAAGGAAGCCAGTATTATCTCTCTTTCTTAATATGGGCTACTTTTGCCTGAACCTTCAACAAGTGGTATATGAGTTTACTTTGGCTATAAGATTGCCATTATAGAGAAAATTCTTATTTGATTCTTTGTAGACTGTCATCCACACCTGGTAACATGCTGTTTTCTAAATCAGCACCGTCTGATAAAAATGAAAGGGGAGCCACACATGTAGTTTTTTTAACTTGTCAGGTAGTCACGTTAAGAAAAGTAAAAAGACATACCTGAGATCAATTTTAATAATATTTAAATTAACATATTAAAAATATCCATTTCTTCATGTAACCAATATTAAAAATTATTAAAAATTATTAATGAGATATTTAAATTTTTTTTTTCTACTAAATCTTGGAAATTGATGTGTTTTACACTTCCAGCACACCTCAATTCTGACACTGTATGTTCATTGAGATACAGTATTCAATCTGTATAGTTCATAAAACATTCGAAATATTTCACAAGATTGAGGCACCTGGGTGGCACAGTTGTTGATTAGCCGACTCTTGGTTTCGGCTCAGGTCATGATCTCAGGGTTGAGAGATCGAGCCCCACCTCAGGCTCCACAGTCAGCAGCGGGGCTGGCTTAAGACTCTCTCTCCCTTTCTCTCTGCCCCTCCCCCACTCTCTAAAATAAATAAATAAATGAATAAATAAATAAACAAATCTTGATTAAAAAATATTTCACAAGATTGTTTTAAAGCTCAGCACACTAACACAAGAGGAAAATAAAGGGAGAAGGTGCCTGAAAGTTACAGTTCAATCTTGTTCCTAAGACTATATGAATACATTTTGGAGTGATTTGCACTATCATAAAGTGCTTTGTAACATTCAAATTGGGAGTTGAACAGAAGGATTTTTATTTCACATGGACTCCTTAATATCTCTGTGAGTTTTTCAGTTTGGAATACTTTGGATTTCTTCAACAAGAAGAAATCTTCTTCACTCACTTCTCTCACTTCCCTCCCAGCTCCTCCAACTCATTTTATCCCCTTAGCTTCCTGCTGCAGTCTTGAAATTGTTAGTTGCAGCTAACAATTCTATTTTGTATCTGTTTGCTATTTTGTAGTTATGAAATTACAAGCAAGCATTATTTCATTTCAAATTCAGAGTAACCTGTGAGGAAGGGCAGATATGGTTATTTCCAGCTCTTAGGTAAGAAATGGAAGCCTACCAAAAAATTCCCTTGTCTCAAGATATCTAATTTAGCCAAATTTCCAGGTCCTTTGATAATAAGCCCATTCATTTTTTCCTCCATCCATTTACCCATAGTCTTTCTCCAAAGGATCTGAGATAACTGTTTTCCAATCTTACACTTTTCTCTATACTGTACTGCTAATAAAAAAAAAGGCTAAAAAAGACTGCTAATAAAAAGACCCCATTCCCATCCTTGTAGTACTAGGCTATTAGTTGCAGTGACCTATTACAATTTCTTTCTGGTAGATATGGATGAATTTCATTCTATACTGAATTAGTGTATCAAAACCTTTTACAGAATCCCAAAAAAATATGCAGCTTGTCCTAGTTACTGCCACAAACCAGTAAATTTTCTCCCTATGTTTTAGTTCAGTATGAATGTCTGAGTACATTTACATTATACTCAGCAACAGATTAAAAACACCGGTTTCTATTCATTATATAGTTCTTTCTACCCACAAGCAACCCAGATTTATGTAGATCATTGTTTAATAGGTCATCCTTCTATATTTGCTTCCATTTTAGGGCAGTGAATCACATATTTTAAATTAAATTTCTGTTACCCTGACTTACATGTAAACTATGGAACACAACTCTTAATAATTTTGAGACTAAATCCTGCCAGTGTCATTACTGAAGAGATAAGGGCTCACTCAGCATCTGTTCATAACTGACATATGAGGCAGGATGCATTGGGAAAAGACCCCTGGATAAAACAGGATGATGTATGTGACAGTGATCTGAAAACTATAAAGTGCTGGCCAGACACATTTGAACATCATTGTTAAGGGGAGATGGCCCTGTATAAGGGAAGTGGGCTGGGAATCAAATGATCCAATCTTGGTAGATGCATCTAACTTCTTTGAGCCTCACTTTCCATCTGTTCTATCTGTATTTTTTTTCTACATTACTGTGTGATAGAAATGACTTTGAGTCTCCACGGTCCTATAAGTTACTTGGAAGCTTCAGTTTTATTACTTTTTAAGGGGCTTTATTCTCCGAGTATTTGTATTTTTTGACAAGATGAATTGGACTTCAATCAAAATTAAAAACTTTCATGCTTCAAATGGTACTACAAAGAAAGTGAAAAGACAACACATGGGTTATGAGAAAATATTTGCAAATCATATCCAGAACGTATGAATAACTCTTACAACTCAATAATAAAAAAGATAACTCAATTTAAAAATGGGCAACGGATTTGAAAGGTATTCCTCCAAAAATGATACACAAATGGCAAAAAAACACATGAAAAGATTCTCATGCCATAAGGAAAATGCAAATCAAAACCTTCATACCCACTAGGATGGCTCTAATAAAAACCCAGATAATAGCAAATTGCCAAATATGTAGAGAAATTGGAGTCCTCAAATGTTGCTAGTGGGGATATGAAATAGTGTGGCCACTTTGGAAAACAGTTTGGTAGTTCCTCAAAAGATTAATCATAGAGTTACTATATTACCCAGCAATTCATCTAGCTATACACCCAAAATAAATCAATGAATATGTCCACAAAAACTTGTACATGAATATTCATATTGTTCAAAATAGCCAAAAGTGGAAACAACTCAAATGTTCAATCAACTGATAAATGGATAAATAAAATGATTTCCCGGTACAATGCAGTATTACTTGGCAATAAAAAGAGAAAATTCTGACACACGCTCTAACACGGATAAACTTTAAAAGCAAGCTAAGTGAAAGAAAAGGAGTCACAAAAAGCCATATATTGTATAATTCCACTTATATAAATGTCTGAGATACCAAAATCTATATAGAGAGACAGAAGGTAGATGAGGGGTTGCCTAAACCTGGGACAGTTGGTGAAGTGGGGCGGGGACTGGGGAGTGACTGTTAATAGTTACAAAGTCTCTTTTTGGAGTAATGATAATGTTTTAAAATAGGTAGTGGTGTTAGCTGCCCATTTCTGTGAATATACTAAAAACAGCTGAATTATGTACTTTAAAGAAATGAATTACATTGCACTGAATTATATCTCATTACAACCGGCCAGACACGGCATGGCCTGGGGGGGCCAAGGCCCTTCCCGGGTTCTCAGAGGCCCCTCCCATCTTCTGTGCTGCGGATGGAGGAGGGGAAATTTGTTGGGAATAAACCTCACTCTGCGGAGAAAAAAAAAAAACAAAACCAGCTTCTGCATATGAGCTAGATCAGAATAGACTGTCTGAATTCTACTGATTTGGAGACCATTAGGCACAGTTTGTGAAACTAAACGTTTTTTCTCGGAAAAGCTGAACTTTGGGGAGGAGGGCACAGGAAAAAAAAAAAAAAAAAAAGTGAAAAAGAGATTCCAAATAGCTCAAACAGCCAGGCAAGAGGATTGCCTTGGAGGAAGTACATGGAATTAAGAATTAAGGTGCTTAATGGCCGAAGGGGTTGAGGGAGAGAAGTCTAACATGGGGACGAATGTTTGCAAAATAAGCTCCCCAAGACTCTTGAAACGGAGTTTCCAGAAAGAAGAGAAATGAATCCTTTGTCTTGGAGAATGTGGCACGGAGCCTGAGAGAAGCATGCGAAGTGAGGAGAGTGTTCTCTGCTCGCACATTGGATGCGTTTCTTCTGGGTCCGTTTCTGTCTAGATTTGTGTCTAGATATGCGTCTAGATTGGTCCGGCCATCTCTGTGGCCTTTTCACAAAGACGGGGGCCTCTTCAGAAGGGGGGGTGCTCTGAGAAAATTCCCGGGAAGACTCGTTGACACAATACTCATAAATACACTCGAGACACTGCTTTTCATCAGCCACACTCTGAGCACCCGGGTACAAACTATGGATAGACGTTGTGCAAATGTTTGGCAGAAATACGGACTTTCCTTACTTTTAGGCGTATCTGTGGCTTTTTGATACTGTAAACAACTGACACAGCCACGGAGGAGTCGTGTATCTGAAATTGTTTATACAAAAGAATTCCATCTGTCAGTCTGTTTACAGTTTACATGTGAATGGGCAAAACCTTCATCATGAGGGACCTGGCAAAAAATAAAAAAAAAATCTGGGATATGCTGCAAATAATTGTTTCAACAGAGTGTATTGAGAGTTTTCCCCCTCCACGAAGAGCCATTTGCTTAGAAATTATGCTCCTTGATGATTCTGTGGTAATCTACTGTTCCTTAAAGTCAAAGATGGGAAAATCTGGGCTTGGATTCGGTGTCTTTACATGTCAGGTTGTGCAGAGCTCTCCAAAGCTGGACAAGAGAACTGGACCAGAAAAGTGTTTTCACTAGAGGCAAGATCAGGTGCTGACCCTGTTACCACGGAGGATGCCTTTTTTAAAACACTGAAGTTCTTAAAAAGTTCATCATGAAATATATTATGAATCCCTGGCTAAGGGAGTCCTGCTTAACTTGTCCTTTTCTCCTTCTTCTTATTTGAGTGACATTTTACTAAGTATTTGCAGGCCTCCTCGCTGTCACCTGCACACCGCATTGGGTTCATCCGGTAGACACAGCCGGGGCCAGGGACGTAGGCTCAGAGAAAACACTATCAACAGCAGGAGTGTTTGTGCCATGATTTGATAACGTTGTCCAAGTTTTCCTTTTGAAGAACATGTCCTTTTGAACTGTTTTATAGTCGCTACATGTGGACTGTCATGATCTTGAACTTCATTGGTACAGATTGTTTTTAAAAATAAGGGCTTTTGGTGAATGATATTGATAGGCTTTCCATTTTTAAATTTTGTTCGAAAGGATGAATTAATAATCTCAGTCATAGTTCCTAATCAGAATCATTTGAGCTCAGGAAAAAAAAGGTCATCAAAAAAGTAATCTTGCCTGAGAAATGAAACACAGGGGCAGGGCTGCCTTCAGATCACCTCTAGAATTACTTATCTCTACATATCATATCATATCATATGTATCAGTGTGTCTTTTTTTTTTTTTTTCCTTTTGGCTTTTCTGTAAAATCTGCAAACAGTTGAAAACCTCCCTTAGTGATATTTTCTAGCATGATAGTATCCCCACCAGCGGGGCATTTTTCCTAGTATCTAATCTAACACCCATGTAATGAATATTTGGTCTATATTCTTTTACTTCTTTTTTATTAGTACGAAACTATTCTTAAAGTCATTTAATTCACATTGGTTCAAATCTTCCTTTTTCATGAAATTGCAGCCTTGGTAGATCATAAGTCCTTAACTTCACAGCATCACTGACATAGAAGAGATTTAGGCAGATAAATCTCATTCACGTCAATGAGTATTCTTGCTGGAAATATTCCTTGAATTGATTGGGTTGTTAGAGTTTCAAAGTATCTTTATCTTCCTCTCACCCCCGTTTCTGTCTCCTCTCTTATTTCCCTTACCTTCCCCTTCTTCTCCTTTTATTTCCTTTCTCTCCATGACTTCTTCCCATTCTTCTTATGTTTCTTCCATTTTCAATTATATATCGAGTGTCTACCATATGCTTGCTGGCCACGAGGAATTCAGAGACAAACCCAACCAAACCTATAATCAAGAGATTCCTTGTCTGATGAGTTAGACATTCGAGAACATCAGTGATTGAAGCAACCTAAATGCATCCATACGGCAGATGGAAGGGGAACCTAATTCAACCAAGAAGGTCTTGGGAGGCTTCTAAGAGGTGGTGACATTTCAAGGAATAGCTATAGGAAGCATAGAAATTGGCAAGGCAGATGAGGTTGGGAAGGGAGTTCCTTTCAAAAAGCATAGCACTTTCCAAAACCCTGAAATAAGAAACATAATTTTCCTCTTTCTTTCTTCTGGTCACAGCTAAGGCAGTGTTTACAGGTGAGAACAGCTGTTAGCCTTTATATTATATAAATTACACCTTACTTCTACCCACAATCCAGAGCCTTTCAAGGTATATCTGAATTATCGTAGGTCACTAGCTTCAGAATACAGGCAAAGAGGCTAAGTGGTGTAGAAGAAAGGAAAAGAAAGCGAAGAAAAGGGAACACATGCTTAACAAGGAATTTTTTTAAAAATCTGGCATCCTTGATTGCCTAAAACTGAGCTCATTAGAGTCTCTCCTAAAGGTTTCTCCCCGATCAATCACTACTTAAGTTGGTGGTACCATCATCCCTATTGGACAACTAGTAATTGGGAGCCACTATGACTTCTCTCTCTCCCTCCGTCTCTACTGAGGAATTCTACCCCAATGCTCCATCACAAATCCTGCCAATTTTGCCTCCTAGAAATGTTTCAAATCTCTCTTCTCCAGGCCAATCCTGTTACCATTTCTTCACCCCTCTTCACATGGCTTCCTCTAAGAACCTCCTAACTGTTCTTTTTGTTTCAGTCTTGTTCTCCTTTAGTCCATCCTTCCATCCATTGCATAAAACCCCTCATTGCCCACAGAGGGTTTCCAAATCTTTTCTGACTTATTTCCCCTTTTAAAATTATATAAGCTCTTGATCCTCCTTGGAGTTTTCTTTTTATGATTTTATAATGTGTGCATTAGATAATTTTTATTAAAAAGCCATTTTATGTAGATCAAATATTATTTAAGATTATTTTATTATTAATTTTATTTTGAATCCAGTGTCAATAACAATCTTGATAGACCCATTTTTGCCTGTTCCTCATTTCACAAGTGATGAATATGATTTAATTTTCTTTCAATAAATTATGAAGTAAAAAGCATGATATAAGATAAATACACTGAAAATATCCTTGTATTTAGGTATGAGGACACACACGCAGGAAAATGTATGTTGACATTTATTTAATGGCATAAAAAATAAACAAAAATTCTTTTACTATCTGATGTTTGTAAGTCTTGCTTTTGGTGCTTTAAGAGCTTAGCTGCTTTGATTTTATGAATTTCCTGTTTTCTTTCCAAATCTGAATCCAGAAGGTTGTCATTTTTAAGTTGCTTTTACACAAATAATACATTTCAAATATGGGTAGTCTTTATTGCCAGTAAGTGAAAGTTAAATCAGGTAATAATTGTCACTAAAATTTTTTTGTAACTTTGGTTGTCGAAGTACGAGGGATTTCTCATATACCATAAAGATTGTAATAGTATGGAATGGACTTTGTGATGAAGATAATATTGAGGTGAATTTGCAAAGTTACTATTTTTATGCTCCTCATTACTATTATAATCTCAATATCAACATTCCTTGTGCTTTTGAACTTTAACTGGAGATCAATTATGAGCATATGAATTATCCACATATGCATTCATGTTCATATAGTCATAGGAAGCATGAATATATGATTTAAAAAATAAGAAATTATAAAAGGCTAAGATCCCCCCTACCCACAAAGCGGTGTCAGAACTATAAGAATAATAATGGCTAACATTTTTTAGTGCTTTCATGGAATAGCTCAATTATTGCTCACAATTACCTCAAAAAGAGGTATAATGGTTATTGGCATTTTGCAAACAAAAAAATAGAGGTTCAGAGAAGTTGCCTGAAATTACACAGCTAGTAAGTGGTGGAACTGTGTTCTCAGTTTGATTCTAGAGCACCCACTCTTAACCATTTTGTTCTTTTGTTGCCTGCTGAGTAAGTCTTAAGGAGGCTTACTTGATATATACTTGGATTCTCTCTCTTTTTTAAAAGATCTTATTTATTTATTTGAGAGAGAGAAAGAGCACATGTGTACGTCTGGGAGGGAGGGGCAGAGGGAGAGGGGGAGGGAGAGAGAATCTCAAGCGGACTCCACGCTGAGCATGGAGCCAAGGCGGGGCTTGATCTCAGGACTCTGGGATCATGACCTGAGCTGAAACCAAGAGTCGGTCGCTTAACCAACTGAGTCACCCAGGCTCCCCAGTGTACTTGGATTCTCTGGATGAACTCTGTTTGAAAGAAAAAAAAAATCATTTTATTTTTTGATTTAAAACAAAAAACTGGAGGAGAAAATTGCTCCCATTAACATTAATTCATTCCTTTTACATCTTTGCTTAGCTCCCCTCCATGGTTTTGCTCACGCTGTGCCTTCTGCCTGGCATGCCCTCCTTTCCTGCCTTGGCTTGGCTGACTCATTCTTCAAGACCCAGCCTTTCAGCCTCCTTCCTCTTCCACTCTCACCTGGCTTAGGTGGCCTTTCTCCCACAGCACCCTTTCCCCACTTATGGTGGATTTTCTGTAGTCAGCTGAGCTCCACCACCACCATCACCACTCTTGTCTAAGACTGGGAACTATGTTTATTAGAATCACTTCCCCTGTAGAGCTCCAGATTCAAGTTTGCCACTGGGAGGACGTTCTGTGAGGGTTAGGGATGGAAGTGAAGTGGAGATCGCTGTTCTCAGTGGGGTGTGGGTCAGGGGTGGCAGCTTCTCAGACCTCTCCCTGAGCTCCCACTTTATGGTTGCATGGGCTTCATACACTTCTCTGTAGGCTCCCCCTCTGCAGACTTCCTGGAAAGCTCTGGTTCCTTCATCCCATTCCCGTGCCCAGCTTCATCTTTCCCGCCAATCTCTGACTTTTAGGAGCAGCTTTCCCGGTATCTGCTTTCCCAGCTCTTCTAGCAGGCCTGTGGTCCCCTGATTTTATATTAAATCTTTTAAAGAGAGAGAGCGGCTTCTGTTCCCCGACCAAAACTTGGCTGATGTGCCACCCTTGCCATTCTCCCTATTCCTTTGAATTTGATCATCTGTAATCAAGTATGACTATCTCTCTAACCAGACCTAAGTCCTCTAAAGGCCAGATCATCTTTCCATACCAAATACCTGGCATGGTATGTAGTCCGTCAAGTCCACTTGACAAATATTTGATTGATGAAGATACTTAGCTTTGAGAGACCTGTTACTTCAGGGAGCAGAAGATGCATATTCTGGGGTCACCAGTGGAGAAAGTCTTGCGAATGGCTGACACTTGCAGGCATAAGGGACAAAGGAGGGAGACAAAATAAGAGAGGGAAAAGAGAGGGCTCAGGAGAGCAAAGTCAGAGGAAGGGAATCAGGTCAGGGAAGAGAGGGGCAACTGAATAGGAACAGAAAGGCGTAGGTGGTCAAGTATCTTCTTATTGGCTCTGGGCTGGGCAGTCGGTCACCCTAGAGTTAGAATATCTTACCTGGAGTGGCTCTGCTGTTTTCTCCACAATCCTGTCCCGGAGAAGAACTTGACTTTTTCACCTTTCAGATTCTGCCAATGGCATTAGCCACACTATATGGAAGCATCCAAATATCAAACCTAACCAAGCCCTGGGGTACCACAGTGATCTTTACGTTCTTGGAAACAGCCAGAGGTAGAGCCCTGCAGGGAAGGTCGTCAGGCTAGAAGATACCCATTGAGGTGTCCCCAAAAGGGTAGGAGGAGGGCAAGATCCTAAGGCCAAATTTTATTTTATTTTATTATTATTTTTTTAAACTTTTTTTTAAAGATTTTATTTATTTATTTGACAGAGAGAGAGAGAGATCACAAGTAGGCAGAGAGGCAGGCAGAGAGAGAGGGGGAAGCAGGCTCCCCGCTGAGCAGAGAGCCTGATTTGGGGCTCGATCCCAGGACCCTGAGATCATGACCTGAGCCGAAGGGAGAGGCTTTAACCCACTGAGCCACCCAGGTGCCCCCTAAGGCCAAATTTTATAAAGGATAGACTCCATTTCTAAATTTGCTTTAGTCTTAGACCAATAAGTTCGAGTAAGTTTTTTTTCTTCACTTGTTTAGTAATAAGGTACATTTTAATACTGGGAGCTGGTGAGGTTAGAATGTTTTCAGCCAAAAATACTAGAGGATTTTTCAGGAGGCATTTTGTTAAGCTAATATTTATTATCAAGATTTAAAGTTTCCACAACCAGAATCTCACCACTGAAAAAATATAGTTTTAGAGCAACTGTGTTCTTTTATAATTTTAGTCATTTGTGCAGACTTCCTGATGCTTCACTAACATGCTCTCCCCTCATGATGAAAGAGAACCAGAAAATGGGTTTTTCTTTGTTCGTTTTGCATAATATACACAGCTACTGTCCTCCTTCATATAAAGAAGCTGCTTCCCCCATTCTATGCTCCCTTTTCCAAGGGGAATACAAAAAAATCAACTATCAAACAGACAGCAAGTTGAAATTTTTGAATAGATCAAGATACATTTAAATTTAAATAAATGGTTTGCATCAATGTAGATTTGCTTAATTTTCCTTACAGTCAAGGATTGCGTGCCTCTCCCACCAATCCACTAGGAATATGTCATCGTTAGTAAAGGTTTCTCACTAAAGTTGCTTTCATATGAAATACAACAAAATTACTTTGAAAACTAACTTTGTTTATAATTTTTATGCGGTATCCTCGAGTCTAAGAAATTGCACGCAAAATGTTTATCTATATACATCCCTGCCACATTAAAAAAACCTCTGTGTATTTAATTCTATAAATTAAAATAATTCTCAAATAGCAGGAAACAGTGAAAGCCGGTAGGAAAAGTAAAGGCATTAAAGAGGTGAATAGGGAGTGAGGAGAATTGGAGAGGGAGAGGAGGAGACGGGGTGCGCCGGTGGTGGTGGTGGAGTTGAATAACTAGAATGCTTATATTTTTATTTTGTTAAAACTTGCTCTCGGTGCTGGTCTTCCTGACTTGTTCACAAATACAAATTCAACATTACACGGAAATCAATTAGTCTATAAAACTAGTCCCTTGAACAGGACAAGAGGTTTGCCCGTTAGGAAGGCCAGAAGAAGATCCTGGGGTTTGTATTTCAGGCCCCAGAGCTGCTGTTTCTTCCTTCGGGGGAAGGAAGAAGAACCCCTTCCTGCGGGCTCAGGGAGCCTGCAGACACACTTAGGCTGGAGACTTCAAGGTCACTGCTGCACAGGAGGGGAGCTGTGGCTGCAGCAACCAGTTTCAAGAGACCAGAGCTCTCTGGCGTGAGTTATGAACTCTCAGAGATGGCTGGTCTTGGAAGGGATGAGGAGGGCAGGGGGCAGTCTTGGGGGTTAAGAGGAGGAGGGACAAGGTGAACTTTCCAACACTCAGCATGAGCTGTCAGTCCCTTCCCCTGAAGACATCTGTGCTCTTAGGCCTCCTCTCTCCCTGCCCTTCCAGGAGTGCTGGGCAACAACAGCTTTCCCTCCTCCTGGCGAGGACCCTCGAAGCACACTCATCAGAAAAACACAGCCGGGATGCATTACATCAGCACAGGGTGGGGCCTGGAGAACAAAACAGCCCCTCACTGCTTTGAGTGGGAATGATTCAACTCCATTCAGGAATGGGTCAAGGGGGAAAATCCACAGTTCAAACCTAATAATTTTTGCCTCTTGTTTACAAAGAGTTTGAAATGTGAGTGAGGTAGAGAGCCAGAGCTGTTACAATCTTTTGCTTTAAAGGTGCCTCTTATGAGGATCCCTTTGATACTCCTTTGGATTGCTTTTTGCTTTTCTATACTCATCTTAAAAAAAAAGAAAATGCACTGTTTTAGTTTTTAATAGTCCTTGTCATGATGCAAAAGGGCCAGACTCCAGCTGTTCTTCCCAAACCTCTGGGAGAGGCCTGGTTACATCTCGTTCTCGTAAATCTTGAATCCAGTTCTAGCAAGTCTTTAAGCCTGACCCTGACATGCCCAGGCAATAGATGATTAGAAACAGGAGAGGCGGAAAAGTCCAGTGCCAAGTTGTGTCCACTTAAAAAACACATCATCTGGCAACGGCCATTTCAGCATGTGGAGTAAAGTGGCACATGTCTGTCTGTACGAAGCACAGCAAGGTCATACATTTACAGTTTTACTTTTATATTTTTATACCACTTTACCAAGAAGACCAAAGTCAGGGCGAGGCTGCTGATAACGCTGACAATATCTGGGCCCATTGACAGAGGACTTTGTTATCTATAAAAGTATCTTTACCTATGTTTTGTGACAGAGATATAATTTGATAGATATAAAAGAAATTATCAATATCAATTTATCTATATCAATATATGTCATATATCTAGTAATATCAATTATTATAATTTATTAATCTAAAATTTCTATTGATATTAATTATTCAATATTTAATGAAGTTAAAAATTTAATTAATAATTGAAAGTTCACCAAAATCCTTGGGTGGGTCTACATGACTCATTCTGGTCAATGCACTTTGAGTGAAATGATGTATGTCAATTCCTGGCTGAGGGAGTTATAAGCTCTTACTTAACCCTTCAGCTCTCTTTTCTTCCCTTCCTTCAACCAAGGAGACCACATGTGGATCTGATGGAGCCACCTGATAGAAGCAGGTGACCCTGAACCACCATGGGAAGAAAACTTGTGATGGAGAGCCTTCAAAACCTAAAATGGACTGTGTGAGCAAGAAATAAATTTTCATATGTAAGCCATTTAGATTTTTAGTTTTGTTTGTTACTGCAGCATAAGCTAGTCTGTCCTAGAGAATTCAACCTTCACCAGCATCTCTCTGATGCAAGAGAAAAGATGTGCCAAGTGGGGAAATTAAGTAAAATATGCAGTTATAAAGGTCACATCTTCAGATCGTCAAATACCTGATGGGATAGTTAGTGAAGGGACACTGGGGAAGATGCCATGAGAAGAAGATGGCACCATCCCAATAATTCTGATGTAGTGGAAAAGTAGAATATTAAAACATTTTACTTTGTAGTGTTTAAAGGACTAGTCAGATATTGTTGAGAGATAAATTGGTACGACATTGTCAGAAGGCACATTGACAATGTATATGAACAATTAAATTGTGCAGATCCTTTGGGCCACAATTTCATTTCTAGAAAATGAATCTTCAGAAATAGAAAGGTGTGAAAATGTATATGTTCAAGGATGTTTATTGCAAAATTAGTGGGAAATGGTAAACATCCCAAATATCCAGCAATAGGAAATTGTTCAAATTGCCAATTATTTTATTTCTACCTGAGAGTACTACACAGGTCTAACAACAAAAAGATAGAGTCTTATATACTGACATGGAGTAGGCACTCTGGTAAGCAGCCTTTGAGATGGTCCCCAGTGATCCCTCCTCCTGGTATTTATGCCCTGATTTAATCCCCTTCCTTTGAGTGTGGGTTGGGTCTAATGATTTGCTTCTAATAAATAGATACGGCAAAAGTAATGGGGTGACTCTTTTGAGATTAGGTTCCAAAAAGACTAGCTTCTGCTTTCTTCTCTTTTGTTCTCTTGGTTGCATGCTCTTAGGGAAGTCAGGGGCCATTAGTGTAAGCTGACCTATTGTGATATTGTGATTTAGAATAAGAAATATATGTTTGGTCTTCATCTCCATTCCTCACACAGAGCTCTTAAAACCATTGGAGTTTCCTAAATGATGAGAGTGACAAATGTGTTCTAGGTAACCTAAGGATGGGGACTGGTTGCCAGGGGACCCAACTATATGATTAGAGGGTTGGGACTTTCAGTTCCACCCTCTGACTTTCAGGGAAGGGAAAGGGGCTGGAAATTGACTCAGTTGTCAATGGACAGTGATTTTTCAATCCCAACTATGTAATGAAGCCTCCATAAAACCCCAAAAGGATGGGTTTGGAGAGCTTCCAAGTTGGTGAACATGTGGAGATTCAGGGAATATGGTCCTCTTCCCGTATAACTCGCTCTATGCATCTCTTCCATCTGGCTATTCCTGAATTATATCCTTTTATAATAAATCAATAATCTAGTAAGTGAAAATGTTTCTCTGAGTTCTGTGAGCTGCTCTAGCAAATTAATTAAACCCAAAGAGGAGGTTATTAGAATCTACAACCTATGGTCAATGGGTCAGGAGCACAGATGACAACCTGGACTTGTGATTAGCATTTGAAGTGCGGGAATTCCTATGGGCCTGAGCCCTTAACCTATGCAATCTGATGCTATCTATGGGCAGATAGTGTTAGAATTGAGCTGAATTGGATTTGGTTCCAGTCTAAGATGGTGACCTAGGAAGATACCAAACTCACGTTCTCCACGGAACATACCAAATTATACCTATTAATAGAACAATACCTCTTAAAGAATTGAGTTGAACTGCAGGACACCCATCTGGTGTCAGAGAATTGCTTGGTGTTGGGGGATAACCCCACCCACTGGAATTGGGTGCAAAGTCTTACCTGTGAAGATATTTACATGTCTATCTCTATATTTGACACATAACAGACCTTCAAAAGACATGTATTGGGTGTTTTTATTTATGTATTCAGCAAATATTTACCAAACACTTATATGCCAGGCATTTTGCTGGCTCTGTGGATACAGTGTTGAGCTACCGGACCCTTACAAAGGACATAGTCTAGGAAAGGAGATCAATACCAAGACAGCAAAGAGAGTAACCTGTGGGGGAGTTCTGGGGTAGAGATGGTCTTGGAGTATTTGGGGAAATGAAAAATGGTGGCTGAAGCAGAATGTGGGAGAGGGAGATGGTGAGAGGTGAGGCTGTGGCAGGAGGCAGAGGTCACATGAGGATTCTCAATTTTATCCTAAGTGCCATGTGAGCCGCAAGAAACATTTTGGGTAGGAATGAGCTACTTTATTTTGAAAAGATTATTCTGACTACTTTGTGCAGAATAGATTGGCATTGGGCAAGAATTGAAGTAGGAAGTCTGGTTATGAGGTGATGGCACTGGTCCATGTGAGAGAAGTGGCCGTGGAAAGTGGAGGGAAGTGGCAGGTTTGGTATACATCATGGGGACAATTGTATTGACAAGGTTGGTGATGGATCGTATATAAGAGTTGAGGGATGGAAAGTGTCATAATAACCTTATATTCTGGTTGTTATAGTGCCATTTACTGAGTTGGAGGAACATTGCAGAAGTGCTGCTGTATGAGGAGAGATGAAAAGTTCACACTGAGGTGCCTGAGAAATATTTAAGAAGAGTTGCCAATGAGGCAGTTAGATAGTGGGTCCGGAATGTAAAACAGAGGTGTGGGCTAGAGATAGTAACTTGGGAATGATTATCTCACGGATGTTTTCTAAGTCCATTGGGGAAAAAAGGAGGGATAATAAAGTGAGAAGTCAGGGCTTGGGACTTGAGATAACACATGGGAATAAACTTAGTGCTATGTTTGGTACAGAGGAAGCATTCAACAATTGTAAGTTATTGTTATAATTTATAACAACTATTGTTGTCGCTGTTGTCATGAGTAGAGACACAGACAAAAACCAGGAGAGCGTGGTGTCACAGAAGCTGACAAGATGGCATATAGAGAAGCAGGTGTCCAAATACTACAAGAATCAAGAGCTAGATGTGTTGTCTTGGAAACATTTAACTGTTCATAGAGTGAGGTACCTACCGGATTCCAATTTACCTGGGTTCCAAAAGCTGGGTTCCCTTACTGCCATCGAACCACCAATAGTTCTTTGCCACTTAAACCAGGTTTAGGAGACCCTCAGGATTCTCTCAACCATCTTGGCATATTTTCATCTGTAACTGAACCACGAGAGAGTTGAATCTCAGCTGCACTGAGGTGGGTTTGTTCCCATTTTGTTCAGGATAGAGTAAGATTGAGACACAGGTGGATTAAGGCTACTTAAATGGTAAGATCAGAGAGCACTCCCATCTTGCCCCTGATTCTCCCCTGATTAGGGGAGGGACAGAAGAAGAGTGAAGTCAATGAGCACTTGGAGAATGGACTGGTGATGCTTATCTCATTCAGTACCCCCATGACAATGAAAACTATATGACTCTGTGTGTGTGTGTGTGTGTGTGTGTGTGTCCAACTGATGTGTGAACAAAGGACAGTTATGGCATGGGGAGGTAGTGGATGGAGGAAGAGGAGTAGCTCTCAATCCTAGACTATTACCGCTGCAAACTGGATGGCCCAAGATATCCAAACTTCAGGACTGTCCCAGCTAAGAGAAAGGAGCATTATCTGACCACAGGGCCTTATCACAGGCTGTTTCCCTGGCATAAGGTGAGATTGGGAATTCTTGGATGCTGTATATTGCACAGGTGGCCTCATTTTAAGAAAATGCAATAAATAAGAATCTAAATTCTTGAAACGATTTCTCAAGTTGGAATTTGATTGAGGGCAAAGATCGTGTTTATATTTCTTTCATATCCTTCATCCAGTAGGCCCTCCATAAATACACATTGTTTCCCTACTACATAATTCATCTCGGGGCTCTTGGAAATAATGAGCTTCCCCAGCACTCAGAAGATACATTTCTATTTTCAAAGATTTCCTGGCAATTCTTTAGGGGTATATCTATTCTACAGTCAAAAATACATCTGTAGACAATTTTAGTTCAAGTGTACATATAGCCAAACAGAGTCAAATTCATGCATTCGTAATGACTTATCATGATACTGCTCAGCTTGGCAGTTTTGTTTTAATAGGCAAATATGTACCTTATAATCAATGATGGTTGGGTACATAGGAGGTGTATAGGCAGGAAAGAGGACCCTAAGACATACTGTTATAGGAAACCGGGTACTTCCAACTGGAGTTAACTTTTCCAGGAAAATAGTTATGACTTTTTAAGGGTTCTCTTGGCTTTTAGAAGAATAAGTTTTTCAGGGCCCAAGACTTGCTCAAAAGAGAAAATGGATCTCCTGAATTTGAAGAATTTGCATTAATCCCAGGGGCCAAATTCCTCTTCATCCTTTTTCTCTGTTATTGTAGAGCAGAGATGACTCATTTGGTGGTAGTGGTCATCAATCTTTAGGGGAAGCCTGGGGTCCACTCTGGGCTCTGCTGACTTGCTGTCCTCCAGGCTCAGATTCTGAGGGATATATGCCACTCCAGCAACCCCGGGTAGCCAGTGGGAGCCTCCCTTCTCCAGCTCTGAAAAGGATGAGACTTTTCACCTCTAAGGAATCTTTATTTTGTGCAAGGAACCAAAAGTTCAGAGGCCCCTTTCCAAAAAACCTTTATAACTTTATTTTTTTATTCTCTCTAAAAGTCCAGATTTTAACTTCTGCTACTGTTGAGCTTATGGTTGGCTTCAGAGACACAACCTCCCTTTTGGCATTTCTGTTAAATTCCAAGGAGCTAAAATGTTTCAGAGGAGGGTGGTGGGGAGGGGAGCTAAAGGATCCTATCCTATAAAGAGCTGGATTTATTTTGCTGTTTGGTTTTCTAACTTCTCCTGGTGTGTGTCTCCTTGTACCATTGCTGTAGTACATTATGACCACAAATATTCTTCTCCCTGATGGAGTGCCATGTAGCATGTTCCCAGAGAGACGAGTTGTTTGAAGTGAATACGTTCACTCCTTGAGTCATGCTAAGAACAGACTTTTATGCACTTATACCTGTGTGGCCACCCAGACAGTAAGCATCTTGGAACTTTGGGGCTCATAATTCAGGGAAACCACTTTTATGCACAAATGAGAAATACATCCCTGGTTTGTGCATCACTGAGGGCTGGGCCATGAGGAAATGGCAGCCACAGCTCACAGAAGGAACAAGAAAACCACAGCTATGCCTGCAAAATTGGCTGCTTAAAGCAAAGTGTGCTAGCACTTTGGACAGGTTATATACTCAAATTTGCTAAATCATTTGTAAGAATCTCTTTTAAAAACAGAAATCTTTCCTTAAGGTCTGTGTTCTGAATTAGACACATCTCTATTTAAACTTCTTTATGCTTTATTATTATGGTAAAGTGCAGGTGCAAGTGTGGAAAAGCAAACATTTGAGAAAATCTATGTCTTTATAGAGCAGCGGGGCTCAGTTTTCAATCATCTGATGCTTTCCAGTGGGTGAGCAAAGACCTTAAAGATGCATTCTCTTTAGGACAATGAGATTGTGAAATAGTCCATTATTTTGACTTGTTAAGACAAGTAATAGAAAACTATTTCACGAATTCTCTTTAGGCACAAGGGTGTCATGGAAGTCTTTTCTAATGGGCTATTACTCTGGAGTATGAGTGGGAGCTGGCTACAGCTGGCCAGGAAGAAGGTTTTGAAATCCAGCTAAAAATGAAGACCTAATTGATTCTCCAGGTCTGGGCAGGTAAAGTACCAAGTCCTTTTGTGTAGGCAAAGGAACAGGTAGATCACAATAAGTAGGAATACAAGCGTTAGAGTTGAGTGTTGGTCCTTGGGTACAAGTCAAGTTTTCTTTGCTTGCCTCTGTGCTTCCTGTCATGTATGGCTAGATCTGAATTAACAAGTTCTGATTCCCAACCAAAAGAAGATAAGGTCTGTGGGTGATGACAATGATGGTGATGACAAGCATTTACCTGATGATTACCCTGCATACTTTTCCAGACATTTTATATAAGTCATTAATTCTCACAGTAACTGCTAGCTCATAGATGCTAACATTATTTCCATCTTACAGATGTAGAACATGAGACAGGAGTTTATATAACTTCCTTAAGCCAAGTAAATGATGGAACTAGGATTTGAACCCAGGCAGTCTGTCCACTGAGTCCACACTTGTAACTCTGCTTCTTAGCTTATGTTGTCTAACATAATAATAGGAAAAGCTTGCCTTTTTCTGATAAACACACTATATGAGTTTACTTGGAAGCATAATGCATCAACATACCAATGCCCTTTCAGCAAATATCTCTGGCACCTGGGAAAATATGAAAGTAGCCTCTATGATTTGACATATAAATTGGTTCCATTCTTTTTTGCCTCAAGAATGCCCTTGAAACACTTCTTTTTCACTTCCCTTAAGCATGCACATTGGCTGAGCAGAGGTAGGAGATCCCTGGGAATCTCTTCAGGCATTTGATTCTAATGTAGTTGGCTCTGAAGAGCCAATGGTAAGTGTCATTAGAGTAACAGTTACCACTTACTAAGCATTGCCTACTTAATAGGCACTATTCTAGCATTTCACTGGCATTACCTCTCTTAATCTTTGATCAGACTGATGAGACAGGTATTATAATCTCAATTTTACAGATGAGGAAACGGAGGCACCAAGAGTTAAATCATTTGCTTGCTTAACATCCCCAAACAAGAAAATGTTGGACCTTGCATTTGAACTTGTGTCAAGGAAGTCTCTCAAGTTCTTACTCTTAGCCACTGTAGTACCAGGGTTTAGAACGCAGTGACATTTGTATGGATAAGAATGTAAAAATTGCTATGTCAAGTTCCCAATCATAATCAAAGGATTTGCGATGGTTTTTTAGCGTGTCAACTTGGCTAGGCTGAACAACATTTCCAAGAATTCACTTTCTTGTATGTTTCTGGTCACAAAGGAACCACAAGGAAAATTCTGGGGGGATCTGGAGGACTGCCAGGAAGCAGCAGCCATGTTATAGCTCATGTATGTTGTTGCTCATCTGCTGAGTCACTTGGTGATTGGTGTTGAACAGCAACTGGGCCTGGCCTGCAACCGCTCTACTTTCCCTGGCCCCTGCTTTAGTTTCTCTGACTTCTGGGCCAAGTATGTGTTTGGTTAGCTCTCAGAAGTGTCTAGCTTCTCTCCATTACCAAGATCAGGCATAGGATTTATCTACCCTTGAGGGATTTCAATTGTGGCTCTGGCTTCTAGCCTACCCTTGATATCCTATACGTTATAGCTGTCTTCTCTTCCTGACTGCCTGTCCTGTGGATGTCAGGCTCCACATCACATATGGAGACAATAGCCTTACAGAGACTGTTTGTCCAGCTTCCACAATAGTATGAGGTCTATCCCTTGGAACAAGTTCCTACTGGTTCTGCTTCTTGGGTTGAATTCTGACTGATACAGTTCTTTACAGGTCAGCGCTACAGTATGGTCCATGCACCAGCATCAAGACCATTATTTAGGGTCTATCTTCTTAAATGCTCTTTTATTTCTTATTTATGAGATAACCAAGGTAGCTACTCTTGTCCCATCTTACAAAAGGGAAGCTAAGATCCTGTGAGATTTGAAGACTTACCCACAGATTGCACAGGATTGGAATCCAAACCGTTGGATTTTAGTTAAGTGTCCTAAACCTACTCTGAGCCTCAATGTTAAATCTTTGGACATTAGATCTTTCATGCAAGGTCAGCCTTTCCCATGTGTAGTTCGAACTGAGATTTCTCAGTTGGAGTCAAATTATAATGGAGCTTGATTTGACATTTCCTTCTCTTTCATACCTGCTGTTATAGACTGAATGTTTCCCCCACTCCCCAAGTTCACATTTCATATCTTAACCCCCCAAATGATGGTATTAGGAGGTGGGACCTTTGGGAGTTGATGGATTGTGAGAGACGAGCCCTCATGAATGGGATTAGTACTCTTATAAAAGAGACCTGAGAGAACTCCCTGGAACCTTTTGCCAAGTGAGGACACAGTGAGAAGACAGTTGTCTATAAACCAGGGTGTGGGTCCTCAGCAAACACCGAACCTGCTGGTGCCTTGATATTGGACTTCCCCGCTTCCAGAACAGTGAGAGGCAAATTTCTGTTGTTTTAAAGTCACCCAGTCTATGGTATTCTGTTATAGCAGCCTGAAAGGACTAAGAAAGCTACTGATGAATTTTTCGAGGCTCACATGCACACTGTTCCCATTTTCTTATCTTTCGTAGTCAAACATATTACTGTCTAAGGTAAGGGGTCTAATATTGCTTTCTCCTGATCAGGCACCTTGTGAAGAAAGCAGAACAATTTGAGGAAAATCAGTAATATAAAGTCTTCTGGTAGCTTATAAAACAGATGTGATCTATTTACATAGGAATGACATCAGGATAAAATTCTAGAAGACATTAACACATTAATCTCTTGCCTATGGACAGAAAAAAACATTTTTTTTCCTTCATTAAAACTGAATTTTACCTGAAACTTCTTCGTAACGGTTTTTGGCATACGTGAACCACACATAGAGCCCAGCCCTCTATAAGTAAGCAACATAAAACCAGAGACCTTGTTTGTCTTGCTTATGATGGTCTCTAGCACCTGGTATGTAAACAGTCTTAGTGCATAGCAAGCATTCAAAACATTGACAGAATAAATGGTTTTTAAGCCAATTGATTGAAGAGAAATCTGTGAGGATGAGTATTTCTCTTTTATAACAATAGCTAATACTGGGATACTATTTTATAACCTACTTCTTGATTTTGGAAAGTCATAACTTAATGGCAGTGACAACCATGATGACAATGATAGCAAACACTTACACATAGCAATTTCTTGTATTAGCTCATTTCATCTTTAAGTAATCTTGTCTTATAAGATTATAAGTAATCTTGTCTTAAATCTTATAAGTAATATTGTCACCCCCAATGAGAAAATTGTGGCACAGTTTAAGTAGCTTACTCAAGGTCACATAGCTGGTTAGTAGTGAAGTAAGGCCCAAATCTAGACTATGCTCTTCACCAGTATAGTATATTACTATGCTGTGATTATTGTTTGTAATTGAATTGGATGATAAATGAATATATTGATAGCCATAGCCAGTGTGTAGCTATTTCATCCCAACACTTGTTTTAGAACATATGTGCATTAGACATGTCTACACATGCACACACATAGGCATGTGTATATACACACAGATGTTTACTCTTATGACAAATCTCTTTCCCAAACACTGTATAATAATCATGTAAGGATTAGCCATAAAAAGGTTGAAGATCCCTAAGTGCAGGAGCTTTCCTCTCACATGGCTGTACCATCTTTATATGGACTGGCATTCCCCACTATTTTTTTCAAAGAAAGTGAGAAATGTGAATTGGAAGAGAGTGGGTGGGGCCACACTGAAGCTGTGGTGCCACAAGGGTAGGAAGGAGGAGAAGGAAGGGAGGGGTATTTTGAATAGCTTCCAAGCTGAAACCACTCAGTAGACATTAAAATGGTTACAGTCGTCCTTAAAGTTTTAACAATGGAACAGGAGGGAAGGAATTTTCAAGACTCAGGGGTCAGGACCACTCTGAGTGTGATGCATGTAAGCATAGTCTTCAGGAAAGGCAACTCTCCTGAGTTATCTGTCACACTGTAATGAATTGAAAAATATAGTAAATATATAAATAAATATAGTAAAGCGATAATTTTGAAAATTTGGGAGCTGGCTAGTCTCTTTATCTTATTGGTTCCAATCCTCCCACCACCCCCACCACCTTTTCCCCACTGTTTGTCTCTGCTTTCTCGCTCAGCTCTCTCTGAGTGATCCAAGTTCTGCTGCTTTACCTTGGTCATCACACACACTGACCATGAGGCAGAGCTCAGCTCGTTGAGCCTAGTGGTTCTCATTTGCTAGAAATAACAGGGGTTTCTAGCGCTGTTATAAAGCTTATCTGCTCATGCTATTTCTCAATATCAAATCACAGTAGAAAAACAGAATTCCCTCTGCTTAACATAGGTAGGATTACACTTGGGAGTGTTGATGACTTAAGCAAAAATTTTCCACCTAAGGCCAAGTGATTGATGGCTTATCCATCTGCATATAAAACCATTGTTTAAATCTTGGTTCTATTAGGAAGAAAAGAAAAAAGAAAGAGAAAGAAAGAAAGAGGGAAAGACCCAAAATGGAGTCAGTTGTGCTTAGCCTGCATCATCAAACTGAGACTTAATACTTAACTTAATTGCAGTTTCAGCTTTTCCCAGGAATCTTAACCAGTCAGTCTGGAATTTCCTGGTCAGCTCTAGTGAGGTAATTCACCTGATAGACCCCTGCCTGTGTGCACACATATACATATACATATATATGTATATGTACATACCTTGAGGAGTATACACATAGTATTTAAAACTGGGAACAAAAGTTGAATAGAAAGCAATCTCTGATACTCAAGTATGGAGCAAATTGATGGAGAATTTAACATCAACAACAAAAACAGAAAACCATGTAAAAATTTCATTTTTCACCTTCCCAAAGGAAGGTGACCTTGCCTGAAGCAATCCACTCTCTGCTGGTAACTTCTTTGTCCCATCCCCTTCTGCCTATAAAAGTCTTCCATTTTGTACAGCTCCTTGGAGCTCTTTTCTGTTTGCTAGATGGGACACTGCCCAACTCATGAATCATTGAATAAAGCCAATTAGGTCTTTACATTTACTGAATAGAATTTGGTTTAACAGTTCGAATGGGTCATATTCCCTAAACAACTGCTAAACAACTTTCTAAACAACTGCATATTTTCCCCCAAAGTAAAATACAAAACAAGGAGAATGAAGGCTTCAAAGTCAGCTTCTTATTTCTCCTCTGTTCAACAAACCTAGAGGAGCCCGTCCCTTGTTATGTTAATTGCTCTGTGGCTACATTTAGTCTGTGGTTTGTTCTCTCCTTGTCTTCTCATAGTTAGAGGAGAAAGTCCATCCCAGCAGGTGTCATAAACACCAACTTCATTACTACTTAAGTCTTATTATATGACTAGACACAATGGATTTTTTTACTTTCCCTAGAAAACTGTGAAAGTGTTTTTGAGGCAAATAAAATGAAATTTTTACATGGTTTTCTGTTTTTGTTGTTGATGTTAAATTCTCCATCACTTTGCTCCATACTTGAGTATCAGAGATTGCTTTCTATTCAACTTTTGTTCCCAGTTTTAAATACTATGTGTATACTCCTCAAGGTATGAACATATACATATATATGTATATGTATATGTGTGCACACAGGCACACTACTAAGTCATTCTTCTATTTTGAAGCATTCAGATTGGTGGGATATTTAAATGTCTAAAGAATAGCCAATGTGCTATTTGAATCATGCTATCCCTTGAGCCCTCATTAGTTCTCAGGTAACCACTGCACTAGATTCCTAATGAGACCTCTTGATTTCACCCTTGACTACTGACAGCTGTTTTCTACACAATAGCCAGCATAATTTTAAAAAGTAAGTCAGACCATATCATTCTCCTGCTTATAGTTTTCTGGTAGTTTTCCCTTGCAATGGGAGGAGAATCCAAATGTCTTACCATGGTCTACACAGTCCTACACGACCTGGATCCTGCCTTTCTCTGAGCTGATCTCACAAGGACACCTGGACTTCACTCTATTTCAGGATATAGATATTTTCTGCCTTGGAGCCCTTCCACTTGCCCTTTCCCCTGCCTAAACCTTTCTTCCTCCAGATATTAACATGACAGGCTTTTTCTATTCATTCGGGTCTTAAGCCCAAATGACATTTTCCAAGAGAGGACCTCCCTGCGCACCCTGGCTAAAAGGTGTGTGGGTGTGCTTCTCTATTACTCTACTTTTGTATTCCTTACAGAATTTGTCACTGCCTAAAATTATCTTAGGTATTATTTGTAAAAACGTTTGTGGTGTAGTACCCTACAAGATTTCAAATGCCACAAAGGCAGTGCCCTTATCTACTTTTCCGTTGCTGTATTGCAGTGCCTAAAATCTTACAGGCATATTTTAAGTGCTCAAAGAATTATTTGATGAACGGATAAACAAATGAATAATTCCACTCTAAAGGCAGTTCTGTGTAAATTTGTGGCTTTGGTGCCAGCTTCTTTATTTGAAAAACTTTAATCATAATTACCAGTGCTGATTGGTAATTAGGGAATATTTTAGTTGGAAATGTACAATCATTATTCTAAGGAGGCATTCCCTTAGCAACATCCCTGTCAAGGGTCATCCAGTTTCTATTAAAATATTTCCAGTGTTGGAAAACTCACTCCTTATTTATGCAGCATGTTCAGATGTTAGACAACTAATTTTTTTTCCCCTTAAAATAAAATAAAATCTTCTTCACATTATGCTGTATCTTAGCCCTAGTTCTGTCCTTAGGGGTTACATAAGATGTCTTTTTTTTTCTCTTCCACACAGAATTACTATCTCATATAGTCTTCTCTCAGCTAAGCTTCTTTTTATAACCTCAATGATTCCTTACATGACATTTTTAAGAGGACCTTCATTTTTGTCATATTTTTCAAAAAATGTTTGCTTCCTTCTTCTTTATTCTGAATCCATCTTTCATTGCCAACATTCTTGTTAAATTCTGCTAACCAAAGTGGAGCATATGAAGCCATTTGAATATGGAAAAAAAAATCAGGGGTCAAAAAAATCATGAAGTGGTTGAGCGCCATGAGAGTTCCCTAGTGAAGAAAAGTCATTTTTACCAATAAGACTTCTTTTTTCACTTTGTCCTTTCTTTTGACCATATTGGTGTTTCCCTATTTATAGACTTGAGGGAAAGGAATCGTGAGAGGTCATTAGATCTCTCCCTTTATACCACCATGTAGATGGATGGACTTTGCAGGGATAATTCTTTCCCCTTTGACCCTCGGTAGGACAGCATTTTCTCTGGGAGAAAGGGAGTTCTTGACTCCTTGACTTTAAGGTTCTGCTCCATCTTCAGTCCAGAATCTCAACAAATATAAATTATTTTTCCAACCCCCTTAATATTGCCTCAAAGGCAATATTCCTTCTTTTTTTTCTCATCCTCTCTCAACTTCAATAACAACCGCAGCACAAAAGCTGGATTCATAGTAGAACCTAAGTGGTGACTCTCCTTCAAACAGAAAAGTGATCAAATGGATAATCTCTCCTCCTTGAATTCTCCACAAGTACTTTGGTCTGTACACTTTGAATGGCATGCGAATTACATGGCCATGTTGAAGTGGCTTGAATGAATTCCAAGAAACCACTGAAGTCAAAGTAAAAATAAACAAACAAACAAAAGACATTTTAAAATTTTTTAAAAAGTAGGCCAAGAAATGTTTATTTTTTTTCTGTTCCAAATGACTAGCTTTCTTAAAATCTATTTCTGAACAGTCAAGTACTTCTCTGAAAACTGAAATCCATTTGATTCTATATCTTGAGTGGTAGTGATTATTTCATGAGAAAAAAGAGATCTTCAATGGACGAATGGTTCTCTATAAGCAGTGTTGTCCCAATTATGAGGTAATTGATCTTATTCAAGCCTCATGGCTTGGGGACCCCTCTGCTATAAACATATGGGCAGAGAGAGAGAAGATGACTTCACAAGCCTAAAAGGGACATGGTACTTTTAGACCTATTTTCAGTCATTGAAGTATTCCCTGCCAGCATCTCGCTCAATGCCCAGAGTTGGATGACACTTTCTACTTCCCTACACACCTCTTGGCTGGCTTCTTGGACTTGGACAAGTGACTTCTTTTCCCATCCAAATCCACCCTTAATCTTTATTTCAATCACATAAAATTTTACAGCAATAGTGATGGCAGATAGAAGCTATGAAATTTACCCTAGTGATGACTTTGAGCACCTCATTTATCTAGTTTTATGAATAGACCACCTCCAGCTTTCCTAATACTTCCTTGAAGAGCTGATGGTCAGCTGGTGTGGAACCCAGACATCACTAAACTGGAAATTCCAAATGGATTCAGGTCAAGATTTTTTACCTTCAAGGTTACTCATTTGTGCACATTTGCAGGAAAAGAAAGATTTCAGTACCAGGCTTATTATTGATTCTAGATATTTGTGATTAAGTGTTCTGGAAGGTATAGTTTAAATAGTTTTAGTTTTCTCTAATGGTCATGGTGGTTTTATGTGAACAAGGTGACTCCTTTCTGATCTTCGCTAATGAGTTGTCCTTGATGGAATGAAGGAAAAGGGAGAGGAGTGTATGCAAGAGGATAACTGAGACAACAATGATGTTGTAGAGGCTGGAGTGAGAATTCAAGGAGATGAGCTGGGAGGATTGGTAGAGTCCAAGGAAATTATTGTATCATCTGTTTAACTGTACTCCAGGGAGAAGATGCACCAGTTTGCTAAAAGAAAAGCCAGAGCAGATTTATTTGGTAATGTGTGGCCCATCTTCCACAATGGAGAAAATTAGATCTAAATCCATGAGGTAGAGCTGGAAAATATATGTTAGAGATGTTTTGTTTGTTACTGGAATGTCACCATTCTATGTAAAAACCAAAAACTCCTAAAGACAGTACAAGAAATCAAAGATATACAAGTCTCAAAAATTATACCTCTTTGTTAGATGATGGTTTTTTCCCAGGAGAGTGTTCTATTGTTATTGCTCATGTGGAGTTTTTAACTTAAATGTTCTTGAAGAATCTATATAGAAAGAGAATAAGGTTAATAAAAGATGCAAGAATTGTGGTAACTGGTGTTTTGTGGTCAAGATCTTTAAATTGCAGTCTTTGTCTTAAAATCAAAGAGCTAGTGTAAACGGAGTCTCTTGTGAGGTAGCCAATGTTTTGTACTCATTTTAGAGATAGTTCCCTAGAAGGAACTTAGAGTGAATTATACCTAAAAACAAATTTTGGTTATCTTCATTGGATACGTTCTTCTTCTAGGATAAATTGAGACCACTGATAATTGCAAGACAGTTGTGGAGTGATGGAAAGATGAAAGGCAGAATACCTGGTAGCTGTAATTTTCCTCTGGATGCAGACAGTCAAAATCGTAGAATATAGCACTTGTTCTACTGGATTTGCTCTATTTATTTCTCATTCAGGAATTCAGACAGGCCTATCATTTTTTTTCAGTAGAGTCTGATTCTTTTCTTTGACTTTACAGCTACCTGGTGTCTCTATTCATCTGTGTATCACAGTTGAGGTTGGCTTGGGTTCAAATCCCAGCTCTGTCACTTACAAGTTATGCAGCATTAGGAATGCCACTTACCCTAGCCCACTGTTAGCCTGGAAAACAAAGACTGAGGCAAAATTGTCTATGTTGTCACTTTAGTAGGAACTGTCATTCTAGAGCAACAATTGTGAAGAAAAAAGAGAATGAGGCAGCTCAGGAAGAAGAGCAAATGCAAAGGGATACATTCCCAAGGTGGCCACAGATTTGTAACCAGCATTGGTGATTGCTCAATCTTTCAAGACAGCTTCAGAGAGGTTGCTGAATTGTTATATCTTAGAACAGTCCAGCTGTGGGAAGGAAGAGAAGGATTTATCCATCATCTTTCATCTTCCGTTGGTCAAACTTTGACCCATGATTCCTCTGCACTTCTGGGTTGTACCAGCTGGTTCTCCTAACAGCTACTGGGAAAGCACAGATCCAAGATGGCAGCTGCCTCTTCCATGCGAGTCACAACACACAGGGCACACAGTAGGTACCAGCAAGCCAGGCCCTGCTGGCTAGCTTTTCTCTACACCGCAGGAAAGGGGGAACTTGTGCCTGTATGTGGACACTAAGAGGGACTAATGGCATCTCACACCACAGTGACCAAAAAGCCTTTGGCAAGAGGCAGAGGGCTCTGAGAGTGAGGTGAAAGAAAAGATGGCTTTCAGTCATGCCCATAATGACATCAGATTCTAGGAGTAGCCGCAGTGGCATGTTCAGCTGGTTTAGCACACAGACTGCCATGAAGACAAAGATGAACCTTCCTCTCAGGCTGTGCTTGGTGCTGGGCAAGCGTTCTGAAGGGTCATGAGCAACTGGAAACCATTTCTGAGGGAATCTCAGGTGAGGAGGTAGCATAACCTGGCTCCAGCACGTTATACATTTTTTCTAAACCTTGGTTTCTTTATGGGTAATGAACAGTAGCTACTATTATTTCCTCTTTTTCCCCTTTACATGTTTCCCTCCAAAACATCCTGTCCCTCTAGTCATGTGCCCTGCTCAACTCCAAGTCTAAGTGCTTGTGGTCTTTGCCAGGTCTTCTAAATTGCTTCACTACGAGTTTTCAAGGATCCTAAGAACCCATTTTCTTGTAAGATGCCTTCTCTGACTGAAGAGGAGTGACTCTTGTATATTCCTCAACTTCCAAGCAAAATATATGAGCATGTTATTTAGGCTTTCCTAATGCTTTATTTGTTTGTGGCTTTGGCAATAACTGTATTTGGAGCACCTCTCTAAAAAACTGTGGATATTGATATTACCCATATTATTCCATGGAAGGCAGAGACTGTTTAAAGTATCTTTTATGAGTAGCAGCAGAGTTTTCTTCCTAGGAGCAAACTTACTGTAGCTTTTGGCTGTTGACAATGAGGAGGTAGGAATGCTCCTTACTGCTACTGTATTTTTCTTTTAATTCATTTTACTAATATTCATGAATGTCCCCTTATTTCCTCTGACCCTCTCACTGGAGGAGGGTAATTTTTCTGCTTAATTCCATGGCATGAGATTCCCTAATGAGATAATAAGCTGCCCTGCAATAGATAATGGATGATATGCCCCAACACCACTCCCAACTCCACAGGGATTGGAGTTCAACAGGTCAGGGTTGCAGATTGAGTTCCAGGGACCAGAGTTGGGCAGGGGAAGGAAGAAGTTACTATCTATGTGTCCAAGAGTGGAACAAGTCAATGGATGATTCTGATTCACTGTCCTTGGGGAGCACCAAGGATTAACACTAGCACACACAAGTGCTGCCATTAAGTACAAGGAGCTGCTTTCACGTTGGCTGATGGGAGGCAAAGTCAAGAGTTAGTTGCTGGGTGGAACCAGAATGATGCAAGATCAGGAGCAAGAGAGGAAAGTTTCGGACAATCGCAAGACAGAAGCTGGAGCACAGCAGCCTGCTTTTCATGGCATTGGCTGGACAGAAGTCAGTATATGAGAATGCTGAAATAGATGAAAAGTACAGCAGCATCAGGGTAGGGCTGATGCCTGGGAATACCCGTGTGGAAGGGACGTCTTAACAAGAGGCCCACCTGTCATCATCTCTCTAGCTACACACAGGCACTGAGCTGTACATTCATGGGAAATAAATATATGTGTAAATAATTCCATTTTGGTCAAGAAAATGATGTAGCAGCAGGTAAAATCTGCTTACTCGTATTCCATTTCCCTTTGCTGGACGATGTACGTATTTCATAATTGGTAAATGCAAAGTGGCATCTCACACGTACACCTTGGTTTGTTCTTGTCATAGGCAAAAAGCCAAAGAACCCTTGTTTCACACTGTTTCAGAGCATTTCCTGTTCCCTTGGGCGAAACCTCCTTTTCTTGTTTTTGGTATGGTGACTTTTCAGCTCACAGCCTGGGGAGGGAAGTAATATTTGGTTAATGTCAAATTTACTCTGAACTGCGCTGGCCTCAAAGTTCATGTCTTGGAAACTGTAGCTCTTCCCATGGTTTGGATATTTTACATCTACACATTACATTCAGAAAGCCAGAGTTTAGACTAATGGAAAAAAATAGCTAAATTGATGACTAATTTTACATCAGAAGCTTTTCAACCAGAGAAATAGTGTGCTACAGAGTAAGCAGAGCCACCCCACCCTTGGCCCCCTGCCCTCTGCCTGAAGCGAGGAGATTTTCAAGTGTCTCTGAGAGAGGGTGGAGGAAAGACAGAATGGGAGCCCCGCTGCACAGACCCACACAGCAGATGGTCCAACCGAAACACAGGCGGCCTGAAGTCACTCTCCACTGGGCACTACCGACCAAGGCTCTTGAGTCATGCAGCCACTTGTTATGCTGAAGAGGATAATTTAGGAAGAAAAGGGGGTAGATTTCCGGCTTAATATATCCATATTGAAGGTCGTGACCCATCTTTCTTATTGCCCACTTTTATTTATACACCATAAGGAATAATTTCCAGCTCACCTTCCCCACTCCACTCCTTTGCCAGAACATATAGAAATGTCCATGTTCGAAATGAAAGGCTCTTGTTTTCTTGGCTGAATATCAAGATTTTTCCAGATTGTCAACTCCTTAAGAGGGGAGAAGCATAAAATCCAGCTGTGGAAACCCAGAAGTGACCTAACATAATCCAGGTGTTTCTAGTTTTCTTTTTTTTTTTAATTTTTTATTATTTTTTTATTTTTTAATTAACACATAATGTATTATTTGCCCCAGGGTACATGTCTGTGGATCCTCAGGCTTACACATTTCACAGCACTTACCATAGCACATACCCTCCCCAATGTGCATAACCCAGCCACCCTATCCCTACCCGCCCCTACCCCCCAGCCACCCTTGGTTTGTTTCATGAGTTTAGGAGTCTCTTATGGTTTGTCTCCTTCCTGATCCCCTCTTGTTTCATTTCCCTCTCCCACCCCC
>CM052896.1:86502457-86625863 GCA_028534135.1 Potos flavus
GTTGCAAATGGCAAGATTTCATTTCTCTTGATGGCTGCACAGTATTCCATTGTGTATATGTACCTGATTGTTTATAGCAGCAATGTCCACAATAGCCAAACTATGGAAAGAACCTAGATGTCCATCAACAGAAGAATGTTTCTAGTTTTCTTAGGAAAGAAGGCCAATGTAGATACAATGCCCAATCGACCACACCTGGAGGATCCTGCTTGATAACAGCTAGGTGGTTCTGATAGGGCGTTGTGAGTGATTCCACAGGGTGTGACGATGATACCTGATTAATCAAGACTGGTTTTGTAGTGGTGTTCTGAAAGTTTATGACCTTGTATATATCTTCCTCCCATCTGATTTAATGTTCATAAAAATGAGTTTGAAAGCAGTGAAGTTGTAAAGACAACATGGTGGTATAGAAAATACAGGGAGTGGGAAAAACGGGTTTTAGCTTCAGTTCTGCCACTTGTCTGTGGGCAAGTCTTTAATCTCCCTGATCATCATTTTTAGATCCACAATCAAATAAAAATAATATTTTCCTTTACTGCTCTACTGTAAATGAAAGCATTGTATTGGAACAGATTTATACGAATAACTTTGACAAAGCTATGAATAAATGTGCATTTAATAGTCTGCAGGCTTATCTGCTCAGTCTGTAGTAATATTCTAACCCACCATTCACTGACCAGATATAGTCTACTATATTTTTGGATTATAGTTTTTAATGGTTAAAATTGAGTTAGTTTGACAAAATGAACCAATTCTCCAGAACAAATACCAAGCCACCTGCCAAAATCTTCCTCATTCACTCTCAAATGCCACCTACCTCTCAAAGCACTCTGAAGTTGTGTTAACCTGGAATGACTCCTTCTTAGCTACAGGAGCCTGGCTTCCTCCCAAGGATAGGGACCTAGGCTTAGTCAGCTTTGTACCTGCCCACCTTACCTTCTAGAGTGCCACGCATGTAGGTATACAATGAATACTTTCTGAATTGAATTACTACATTTCTTTGGTAGAGTTTGCATGGGAGGGAGAAATGCTGGCTGTTGAGAAGCATCTGGTATCGGTGGAGGATAGTATAGGGGAAAAAATTAGACTAAGAGTCAGAGAACTGGGTTGTAGTCCAAGCTTTGCCACCACATCGTTGTATGTGACCTTGGATGAGTCACCAGACTCTCAAATTTTGTTCCCTTCTCTTTAGAGAGAAGAGATGAGAGAATAGGATGAGTTGGCTTTTAAGGCTCTTTATAACACTAAGAGTCCACATTTCCTGTTTTACCCTACCTTCATCTTTAAGCAAATCAAGAGAGGTTTTAAAATGAAAATTATCCAGTAGGGTGACTCTACAGCAATAGGAATCTACTCTATTTTGAGAGGTAAGGATTATTCTACATAAATATGGGATTCAGGGTAAGGAGTTTATCAAGTCTATCTGTGGATGGTTTAAAATTAAAAAAACTATCATTAAAGGAGTAACCTGAGATTATCTACACTTGAACTATTGTACAGATTGCAAAATACATTATACATATTAAAGATAAACATGGATTCAAATTTTAATAAAGTCTACAAATGTTGGTGGTTTTGTTATTTTAAAAATCTTATCACACTTTTTTTTTCTCCACATTTTCATATTAGAATAACTTGGACTTGCCCCTGAAACTTGAAGTATCCTTTACAGTAGCATTCCATGAAATGTAAATAATAAAGATTAGGGAAAAAGATAGGACTCTTTTGCATGTGTTGGGTTAATTTCAGTTCTAAACTGTAGAACCTTCTCTTGTGGAGTAAAATCAAAATTGGTAGGTACTTAATTATAGTCTTTGGGTAGTATGCCCTCCACCATATTATTTCATTGCTGGGTCCTTGGTACTTTATTGAGACCACTGTAATATGATCTTGTTGGATCACATATATATGAATATTTCACTTCTCTTTATATCGGTTGTGCTGAATCTACAATATGAATTTGGCAATCTAGTCAACTTTGTAATTCTTTTATCAAGATTGACTTTCAATCTATCTTCTTGAGGACCAAGAAACTCAATAATTTTCAGACTCTTTTTCTCTTCTTCTTTTAAATGCAGTGGAATCTTTACTAGATGAAGTCAACCCTTAAATGAGTGAACTATTTCCATTGTTCAGTTGTCCAAGTAAATTTAAAGCAGAGGGTGTTTTTGACAGCTTTGTTAATGCAGCTTTCCACGCCCCCCACCCTGGTCATTCAAGCATTATTGACGTCTAGTGTTGAACTTTAAATATGTTCTTGAGACTTGAAAAGGAAGCTTGATGAGGCATGTACTGCAGCATAACCTCTCAATTATTCACACATTTATATGACTGTACTCACCAAGGCCTCTCATTGTAAATATTATGAACACTTTTATAACCAGCCATTGATATGAGCTAATAGGCAGTGAATTACAACTCAAATGGTGAAACTACAAATAGTAATCAGAGTATGGTCAGGGTCATCAATCATAATTAACATAATCATTGTTCGTTTCTAAAATCTCTGATGCTTTATCAAGTCACATTTGAGTCTTAACTGAGTCATTTCCAATACTTAAACTCAAAAAGTCAGATGTGTTTGACAATGACTCCAGAGCCGAAACACAACTCACTGGCTTAGCTGAGGACAAGGAAGATTGCCATTTTTTTTTGTCTTGTTCTTTTAGATTCAAATAGCTTAGCAGGTCTCTGTCTATCATTGAGCATGACCTAACAGCTGGGTTTAATAAAGTTTCCAAATTTGGATTCTGCTAGTTTAATAATATCTAATAAGATGGGACGAAAAACCTACAAAAATGTTATTAGTGACTCTTACCTCCATCTATCCCTTTTTCCTTTCCTGCTTACTATCAGTTAATTAATTTAATCATTCAATAAATACAAATTGAATCATTATCTTGGGCCAAATATGGACTAGGTGCTAGGGGAACAATCGAAGCAGGCTCTCTCATTGTCCTTATAGTGCTTACGTTCCAGTGCCATAAAGGAAGATTTAGAGTATTTTTGAATTGGTTTATCATGGACACACCTCTAAGTTATTTAAAAAAAAAAAGAAAAGAGGAGTCAGTTGAAATATATTGTTAGAATAAGTCTGAGTAAACATTTCCTTTTCTTTCCATAGTGGATTGAGAGGGCAGATGTAATTAGAAGATTGCTGGCCATTTTTGTTTCTTTCCTTGAAACAGCTGGGGAGATGACTGAGACGATAACAAGGAACTATCAATTCCTTAAAACATTTTGAAAGAAAAAGGTCCATAATACCTTGTGGTAGTTTTCTCATTTCTTGAAAGCTCTTGGGATGAGCAGCAACAGTAGTATCTATTTCCAGATTAAATGAAAAAGAAGGATGTGTGTCTAAGTTCCACTCTGTGCATTAAAAATCACATACAGTTTATTACATCCAGTTAATGTAAGTGTAATTATGGGTAACAAATGATCAACGAGAACACAACAAGGCTTAGATATTCTTTGCTAAGTCCCTCCTCTCTAAGGATTGTTGAAAACCCAGACCAAGGATAGCTAATAAAAGACTTTAACACAGAGACTGAAAATAATTACTGATACTAATAGCAGCAGCATCTTCTTAACCTTGTATTTCTTCTCCTGGGTCCCCTAGTGGCTGTTATGCCTCCTCAAATGTCACCCTCACTCTTCTACAGACTATTCTAGCATGATCATTTCCACATAAAGGGCCCTGAGAGCATGTGCTCCAAGTTTTTTCCAAGTACAGTTGTTTGTAGTTTAGTTTTAATACATTTTATTTCCAAGGCTATCTTACCCCACTCACTGTAGTCTGAAGAATATTGCCTCTAATTACTTAGTGGCAGGGAATACCTTTCTTATTTCTGTGCACTCATATGGGCTGAGATTTTTTTTAACCAAAAAATACAGAGGAGAAGACTTCAAATTCTTTGCAGATTGAAATGAAAATAGAGTTCCCCATTAATTGGAAGCACAGCTGCCATCACGTGATCCGTGTCTTCTCTTAGATGTCCTCCCCGATAGCAAGTGCTCACTGCTGTAATATTTCTCCATAGCCATGTAATATTCCTTCATGGCCATGTCCTCAGTATGGTGAGCTATGCTTGGGTGTCTCCCGTACAACTTCTGCCCTGCTGAATCAGTGACTTCATGGGTTGATTAGACAAGATCAGATTCGATTGGTGAGGCACATGGGATCCGAGGATGGTCTGTCCATAGGCTTATTGATGACTTCCAGTGGGGTGTCTGGGTGAGAAAGAGAAGATATCCTCTCTCTCCTCTCTCGTTGGAATTTAGAATGGAGGAAATTCAGAGCCTGAGCAAGTTAGCTTTAGGAAACTGAGTTGAGAGCCCACCAGCTAGACCCGGGCAACAATTATATGGTTGAGGAACAAGAGAAGGGGGACAATGAAACAGAGATGCACTGAGAAGGTGGGGTTGAGGGTCCCTGCAGCCCCTGAAAGAAAGGGAGAAAGACAGACACACAAGTTCATACACAGGCACACAACAAAAGCTACCTCAATTCCTGATGGCTTTTTGTTTCCAAATTTAGTGCCCTCATACTTCTTATTTTGGGGACACCTTGCCTGAGCCATCTTTGCCTTTTATGACCAAATGAGTCTTGACAACACCAGCAAAATTTGTTGAATTTTGTTGAATATTATAACACCGTAATTAATGGTAATGTAGCAACCAAGATAACTTAACCAAAAGGTGTATAATGTAATTATTGCCCTCCTGCTACACTTGCCAACTGTGAATTTTTTTTCTGAATGCCTTAACATTAGACAGTAGTTGGAAAGCTCCTGGAAATTGTTTGTCTCTTGTCAGTGTTCATTAAAAAAATCATATACCATGAATATCAGAACACAGAGGTCCATATTATGTACTTCTTTATTATTTCGTTTTAATGAACACGTCATGAAACCACTAAGTTGTTATATATGACATAAAAAAAGCTATGACAGAGTTTTGTGCTGAATATATGATCTGAAAACGATAGCACACTTATGTTTCATTCTCATGGTGTGATAGTTGCCATTCAATTACTCTCAGTGGGAAGTGCCATGTTTTGGCGGCAGCTGGATGTCGAACTCCATCCCCTTTGGGGTAAAGTAAAAGAAGACTATTTGGGAGGAATTACATATATAGATATCTTAAATATCTTACTCTTCATTTGTGTAAATATGGTTTGGCAATGGGGTATAATAAAACTTTTATTTTGGCAAGTGGAGGATATCACTCACTGACTAGGTCTTTCCAAACAAGTCGCTATATAAAATTTACAGCATCTGTGCTCACTCACATATTTCTCTTATGCAGTATGTTTATCTTCTTTTAGTAGCTTTCCATGCTTTTGTCATTGTTCTTTCCTTCCGTCAGCCCTCAGTTGTCATGGAAAGAGTGGATGACTTAGAGTGGAGTGGAACATGATGCCATCTGTAGACGTTAGCGGGTAAATAACTTCCATAGACGTAACTCTTTGGTGCAGTGAATAACAGGCATTCATGTGTGTTCTTAATATCCATCTGTTTGATCATCTTTAGTCTATATTCCGTACCCAGCGTCTCTAACCACACACACACATGCACACACGGGGGAAAAAAAAACCCAAGCTAACATTAATTGAATTAGAAACTATGTTTTTGCTCAGACAATGAAAAGGAAAAAATTTCCTTGTGTAGGATAATTCTAATGGTAATTTTTTTTCCTTTAGAATTTTTAACTACAGTAGGCACACTGAATTCAGTGCTGGAGGCAGCCATCATCTTATGAAGAGATATTATTTGTCTCATTAGCACTGTGGGAGTGCCATGAAAGGGTCCATGACCTAGAGCCCATCTTGCTTTAATAATGGCTTAACACTCATAAAAGATTTTTAATGGCTACATGAGACATATTTAAATATTAAACGCCATTCCTCTCTGTTGATTCACAAACCCCAATGAATAGGACTCCTTTGTCGCTTCCAAGATTGAAGAAATGTGCCTGGCTTCTCACGCCAAGGAGTGAACAAAACAAACCCAGGAATGGAAACACCTCACCTCTGCCCTGCTAACCCACTTGCCAACCTGAGAACCTCGCATCTCCAGGGCTCACTGGCTGCCTTGACTTCTCGCACAGAAACAAAATTTCTCTCTGTTTGACACCCATTTACCCATTTCTAATCCTGCTCTAGGAGAATTAGGAAGATGGTGATATATATGCATGAGACTTTTTTCCCCAAACACAACTTTTTAGCTTTCATCATAGTGCAATTCATTTGCCTTGGCTCCCCCCTCCCCAGCCCCCCAGCCCCCCACCGCCGCAGTGTTGATCTGATGAGATGGATCATACCTACTCCGTAAAGCACTTTTGGCTGATATCTGAATTTGAACAGAATGACGTTCATTGGTTCATCCGTGTATTTAGATTTCAGTAAGGACTCGTGAGCCAGGTGACAAGGGGGCTATTCTTCCAAAGCCTCAGGATGGAGTGTGACATTACATGAGAATCAGGGCTGTTTGTTTAAACAGAGCGAGTCCTCCAAGATCAGCACCTGACATCTCATTCCTAAGTGTGTGATGATCCTGTGTGGATGACAAGAACCTGAAGAGTTGTATTTGCCTTCGTTTCTTGCCTTTCTTGGATGTCAGATGGATACTTTTAGAGATGCTTTTATTTACAGGAGAGAAAATTGAGTTACAGACCTCCTATTGTGAGTAGAGCTGCCTGGGGAAAACGAGGTGGAAAGGTATTCTCAAGTAAAGAGTGATGCTCTATGGGCCCAGAAACACTTGGGGTTTGGCAAGCTTTGTAGTATTTTTTAAATATTTGGGGGCATGGCAGAACCAAACAGGTGTATTTTGCTCAAAGCACCATTTCCCTTTCATTTTCCCCAAACCATGTATGTTCTAGGGAAATTTAATCTGTGTATTTTGGAATCATTTCACCAGCATTCATCAAAACATTGCAAAGTAAATACTAGATCGGGATCGAGACATCTCTTGAGCTCTCCGATAAGCAGTTTTTTCCTTGGAACACAAAAGTAAAATTTTGCCAGCTTTGAATGAACCCTGAACCCAGAGAAGTTGGAGCTTACTTTTCAAATTATCTCCCAGCCAGGGCGCCTGGGTGGCTCAGTGGGTTAAAGCCTCTGCCTTCGGCTCAGGTCATGATCCCAGGGTCCTGAGATCGAGCCCTGCATCAGGCTCTGTGCTCAGCAGGGAGCCTGCTTCCCCCTCTCTCTCTGCCTGCCTCTCTGCCTACTTGTGATCTCTCTCCTCTCTGTCAAATAAATAAATAAAATCTTTAAAAAAAAAAATTATCTCCCAGCCAGTGTGTGATGAGTTTTATATGTGTCTAGTATAAAGCAACGATGGGGACAATGCTTTTCCAGGGGCAAGGTCCTCAAAAATGGAACTTGCCCATTAATGGGCTTTTCCACTGGGGCCTCTCAGCACCTGTTTGGCTCTGCCAGCATTAGGTCTCTCCTGGTACAGCCACTGCCCCAAGTTTGTCCCAGCTACTCCCATGCCTGGTGCTTCTGAACCTTCCAATCCAATCTTTATTTAAAATTGTATTTTGTTCATCATGGAGTTTTATGCATTAATTTTTGTTTTTAAGACATTGCATTGAAATATTATTTACCTTGATGACTAAGGTTTTTGGTGCCTTCTTATATTTTGTGCCTAAGGCATGTACCTCACTTGTCTCACCCTCGTTCCCCTCTCGCCTTGCTCCTGGGGCTTCCCTGTCCTCTTCACTCTGTGGCTCCCTTCAAACATGTGCATGGCATCTAGACAAACGAGTAACCCGGACAGCCTGATGGCGGTGCAGAGAGCTTGGGAAGGGGTTCAGTTACTCTTGAAGTGGGCCTCTAATCCAGTGGAGGCCCCCTAGGTCACTATGTGGGGTGGGGCACGGTGGTTGAGAAGTTCTGCTCTAGCCCACTCTTGACTTTTGGTTCAGCTGGGCTTTCTCTTCCTGGGGACCCGATGGCCTGTGTCCAGTGCCAGTCATGTGCCCCCTTCTCCCATCGGTTTGAGTTACTGCTCAGGCCATGGGGCTTGTCATTTTCCTCTTGTCAGGACCTTATCTGCAGAGTGCAGAGTAAGCATGGAATCAAGACACTTGCTCCTAGGATGTGATCTTTTCCCCTCAAAACAATGATTTCGTTTTAATCTTGTACCAATTGGAAACAAGAAACATTTCATTCACTCTATTGTCATCCCAGTGATACCTAAGGGTAGATCCTGAGCCAAAGAAAAGGGAAGAAATTTGAGTTCACACAGAATGTTGTTGTCGTCGTCAAGACTGGCTTTTAATTCAAGGTCTTTATCGTCATGGTTGATGGCTTAATGGTAATTGTTATCGCCAGCAATGAGTGAGCAGTGCCAGACCCTGTGTTCAGCATCTTCTTAGGCACATGTGTCATTTAAATCCTACAACAATCTGGGGTTGGGACTATTATTCTATCTTACAGATTAGAAAACTGAGGTTTAGAGAAGTTATATAAAACCTCCCAAGAGTACCCAATAGGTAATAGTAGGATCCAAAACTTCCTAACTCAAAACTCCAGTTCTTACCCCCATTCCACACACATACTCTCCACATAGGAGAAAAGCCAGTTTCCCCTCTTTTATGGGCCTGCTAATAGCAGTGTCTTTCATATTAAGACACGAATAAATAAAATGCTACAATTCTTTTACTATGATTTCTGTTTCAATTTTTTTTCATATTATAATGAAAAAAATTTTCAGCATCTAAATTATTAATTTCCTTTGCCATGTTGCAGCCCTTATGACACTTTTCTTCTTGAGTTTCGGAGCCTAGGTTCATGCAAGCAGGTGTCCCTGACCCAGTTTCTGCAAGTCTAGATGGAATCGGACAGATAGCAATTTACTGTAAATATTTTGGGAATGAGCTGAGGAATAGGAAACTAAAGAATTCACAATCATCTGGCAGCAAGAACGCCCATCTGCTAATCTTAAAATTCTGGGTCTAGACTTATTATGTATTCTTTACTGGTTCCTGCTCTGAGCACACTACAGACTCTGTGAGGAATTCCCAGGAGATCTGCTCTGGTCATTCTCTTCTCGAAGGCTTTGCACCTGGCCTCCAAAATGCCATCGAGAGCATCCCCTCGACTATTTCTCCAACCAATCCTCAGTCTGTGGAAATGGCCTATTTCTTGGACATCTGATTTCAAGAATGTGGTGCCTTGGGTCCACTCTCACGTGGGACACTGTCCCCTCACGCCCACCCCCAAACTTGTGAAGTTCAAATGAGGAGGCATTACAGAAGGAGCTCTTTAGCTTAACAAGGCAATTTAATGGGTCCGGGATTGAGAGCACAGCAGCCTGTGTCCAGGACTGATTATGTAAGAGAGCCTCCAAGAGAGCACAGAACATGGTTTTCTACAAATAAATAAGGCAAAAAGGCTACACTCACTAGTGCCACAGCTGGGAAGCAACTATGAGCAATGAATTTCTCATGCTAACAAATCCAAGCTCTTTGGAAAACAGATGTCGAGCTCTGGGACTGGCACTGGATCTCTGCTGGCAGGAACTGCAAGTTTCAGAGATGGAAGGGTATCTAGAGAACATTTGTTCATAAACACAGCTGAGGGCCAGCAACCTGCTTTTATGCCCTGTCTGGGCTGCACTGGTGGACTCCTTCCATGCAGGGTTTCCACAAGAAGGCAGACATGCAAGACTTCTGCAGCCCTCACTCTAGAGAAATAATTAAACAGTTTTTCTTAACCTCTTGAACTTTTCATTTATTATTGCCATCCATTATGTCTACCTTCTCAAATCGCAGAATCCCGAAACTGAGCTCCGGGGTCAAGGGTTTATTGTTTAATGGAGATAGAACATTTTGTAAATTGCACGAAGTCACAATGTTTATAATAGAAGCTTCTGGTGTACTGAATCTTTTCCATTTAACAAACAGTGAGCTTTGACATGTGTTCTTCCTACATAGCAAGAAATTTGGGGTAAGTGCAGTATTGGCATGAACACGTTACCAAATCTTTCCTGTAAACCAAGTGACATCCACAGTCAAATAAAAACATTCTTTCCACCAAATACCAGGAAATGCTAAAAGTATCACTATTCTTCTAAGGTCATGCTAAGATGAAGTTTTGGCTTTTAGAACACAAAGTAAGGATGAAAAAGGCCAACATTTTTGTCCAATACGCATTTGCTGCTACAAATCCTCAGGGACAACCTTCTGGTTCAAATATGAACATGTGTATGGAGAATTTTTCCTAGGATTTAACCTTCGAATGAAAAGTGTAAATATTTTAAGAAAATGTATGAATGTTAAAAAATATTCCTGTTGTCTTTGTTTTTACTAGAATTTGTACTTCCAAGTCAAAAACGGATTTGCTTAAAACAGAGCAAACATCCTCAAAAATGTACCCAGCCAAAATAACCAATGTATAAATTCCTAGGATTAACAAAATATGAATATTCTTCAGTAAAGAAACTCAACCAAGAATTGGAAGTTCTTGGGAAGTGGCGGGAAGGAATGTCTTTAACCTAAAATTGTAACCCTTTGTGTTGGAGATCTAATAAATATTTTTGAGGGAAACAAATGTGCATGCAACACATTTTCACGCATTTCTTTTGGGAATTTTTAAAGTTAATGTAACATAAAACATTTTGGACCATAAGTGTAGCTGATAAAAACCTATGTAAAAAGTGACTTTCCAAGAGTACTTAGCACAACAATGTTCTTAGTGCTTAATAATTGGTTCTAGGTACAGGATGTATTTCGGGCTCATTTTTATGAGGTCAAAACACATACGATCCTTAAAATTTATATTTGTAATGATTCAGGCTGAATTCCCTGCAAAGCTTCCCCCTCCCAAGCTGCTCACAGGAGGACAACGCTCACTCAATTTTTTTCTTACTAAGTTTCTAAAATAATTTTATAGTATTTAATGTTAGTTTCAATAGATTCATTTGCTTATACCAGAGGGCTCAGTGGGCCTTTGCAGGGACTCTGTCCGGCCATTCCTGCTTGGCCAGCAGGTGTCACTGTGGGTTTGGGTGGTCACCCAATTGACCATAGAAAAGAGTGACTAATGTGGGGGGGGCGGGGGGATAATAAGAGGAGAGAAAGGGAAATATAAAAGCAGGTCTTAGAGGAAAAAGTTATTAAAAACCCCTTATGTTTCCACAGACTTTTTCTTCAGGAGCTCGGAATTCTTTGTACTACCTTCCCAGCTCCTGTAGATCCAGAAATGAATTTACTTGCATGACATCTGTTGATGCTGAGTTAGTCACTGAAGATAACTTCACTGGACAAAATAGCCATAAAGATGAGCAAAATTGAGAAGTGGATTCTGGTAGTCCTTCCCTAATCTCTCATGTCTTAACTTCGTGCTTCATGGCCATACATCTTTTTGAACCATAGGCACTTTTGCTTAACCTCAGAAATGTTATAGTGTCTTTCTAGCTCTTTGGTAGGTCGTAGAGTCATGGCTCAGAATAAGATCTAGGCTATCACTAACCCCAGTGGTAAAATAAATTCGCTGTTTCATTAGTGGCAGGGGCATCTTATCTGGAAAGTTGGTTCTTATAACTCCCCCAAATCTGGATTGCTCATTTCAAAAAAGCTAGCCTATCCAAGTCATATATCTTTCTGAATCCATGGAACTTCTTAATAAATAAAATTTCAATTGGTGAAATTAACACATATTTCTTGAACAACTGTCAACTTTTCAAGAATGAATGACCATAAAACCTCCCTGCACAGGGAAGAATTCACAGCTGGCCTAATTTGAATAACAGGCTGTAAATTGATTTCTTTTTTGGCTTGATACTTGGAAAGGACATCCATCGTGCTGGTGCAGAAAGCAAGCAATTTGTTAAGAAAAGATACATGGTTTGGCTTTTCCAAATAAGACTTAACACATGTGTGAAACATCCTAATTTTAGTCGAGGTCTGAGGAAAACAAAGCAGAAAAGGGTTTTGAAAGAAAATAGAACTCTTTCTACATTGGGAAGAGCTTCTGAGTCATGGTAACTCTAGCATCTACGCTGAGCCACCCATCTCAGATGATGGATCATTATCTCGTGATGGAGTTGAGGTACCTCACTGGTTGAGGTTCTACAACCCCGGAGGGTTAAAAACCAAAGCAATGTCCACTCTGTTACAAAACTCTTGCAGTTTCAATCTGATTTTGATTCCCTCACCTTTTAGTAAAGTAGAGTTCTTAATGATATAATACATCCTTCTGGTGCTGGTTCTAATTAATAATTAAAATAATAAAGCTCAGAAAAGAATAGATTAAATGTGCAGGTTCAGAAATACTTAAAAAACTTAACTGCAAAGTATGAATACTTTGTTTCCACCTAGCTTAGTCATCCATTCACAAAGATAAACCGTTCTGAGGTAAGCTGATTTGGGTTCATGAAAGAAAATACAAAGGATCGCTTATAACTAACTCCTAGTAAAGATTTCCTCAGAAAATCCATGCATTTATATATATGTTTCTTTCTTGACTCTGAGAAGGCTGTTTCATTTGTACATAAGAATGTGTCATTAATGTAACACTATTTTCTCTGGTGCTCAGAGATTAAGACTCACTTTGGCTAAGGATTTCTGGCAGAACACGTAGGAATCATAGCAACGGGCGCTATAAGCAGAAGCAGCTGATGGGTGAGGGGTGGGGGGAAGAGAAAGAAAGAAAGAAGAGGGATGTTAAGGGATAAAAATATTTATCCAGGGTAACGGAGCATCAACAGAATTTTCTTTTCAATTAGATATATACATCTGTGAAGAATGGAGTCCTTGGATGTTGGAAAAATTTGGAAAAATTTTTTGGAAAAATTATTTGGAAAAATACCCACTATTTCCATGACAACTTTTTAGACCATTAGAAATAATGGTGATCACTATTTCCTCTGAACCACTGTGCCCTTTGTGTATTGTGACTGCTATGGAACCCTTAATCACATATGACTGGGTATTTTGTGTATGTGTAAGCGTGTGTGTACACATACTGGTGTGTTTTCCCAACTGAAGTCTGGTTTCTCTAGGGCAGGAGTTGCATGTTATATATCTCATGTCCCTTAAATCTTATGCCTTGATACAAAGCCCTTGGTAGGACTTAAAATGAATCTTTGTTGAGTGAATGAAAATTACAAAGGATACTTTTGTTTGGCAAACATTGGTATTGCTAGATGACTTTTATGTAGTCCATATAAATAATTCACTTCTTGTGGTTCCATATCCTGATGTGAAAATTATGCATTTACTGTGTTTTCATAGATATTAATGGGAGCTATTAAAATGAGAAGTTGTTTCTAGGTTGGTGGTCTTAGGCCTGGTATTGAATGAAAAAGATGAGGTAAATTTTAATTGTGGAAAGAATAAAACTCTGTGCATTGCTTTGTTAAATTTGACAGTTTGTGCGCACGATTTTTCCTGTTTATTTCAGAAAGAACAACAAAAAGACTTTAATTTTCTTTAATGTCAGCATGTAAAGTAAAAGAGAAAAGATGGAGAGTAAAGGGTTAGAAGTAACCAATCTGACATTGCGATATTTCTTTTCCTTAATATCAAGTGTTTTGTTTAAAAAGTGTAGTTTAAAAATGAAACTATAAATATGATAACCTAATTAAAACTTTAAAGAAAAATGATTATATATGCACTTTGATACATCAGCTGTTATGAACCACATGGTATTACGTTTCTGTTGGGAAAATATTTTTAGAAGTTATTTAAAGAATTATAAAATGAAACAAATCAAATCATTACTTATACTTTTTTGGGGGGGAGGACAGTGTGAGGAAAATGTGCAGAAAAGACTAATGTTTGTGTCTAATGATTTCATTATCGTATTTCTACTTTCTTTGTCATCCAGGGTAAACTCTGAGGATATGTCATGAATTCCTGAGCCACAATAAATCTGTGAATGTCAGACTCTGTGTGTGGGTAAAATGGATAATTTTCTGACCTTTAGTAAGCTTTCACTAGAGCAAAGGAAGTCCCTCCACACAATGTTTCCCCACTACAAAATACTGGCAGGAAGCCAAAGTATGCCCTTTGGCAAATCTCCAGTCTGGATGGCTTTCCTGGAGCTAGAAGACATTCATGAATGTGCCCAGCCCTGCAATTTTTTTTTTTTTTTTTAAGTCTTTGGAAAGACCTTGCCAATGTGCAACCTGCTGAGGGAGATGTGAGAACACATTAATCATGGATTTCTTCAAAAGAAACTTGGGGCTGTCCTCTCTAATTCAACAGGTCCACCTTCCTGCCTAGTGTGAGCCACAAGACTATCAAAAAAATGCCAGCAGATAACCTAGAATGGATCTAGCCAAAAACTAAGGTTATGATAAAAATGAACTAGAACTTTCTGACCCTTAGAGATGAGGTTCAGCTGTGGTTGGCTTTACTTGTGAAGGACAAACGGATAGTAATTAAGATACACTGGTAAATATACTGCCTATTCTTGTTTTCCTAAGTTTTATGCCAAATTTCAAATTATTCCCGTCACCCTTTGTAATTGAACCCATTTTCAGTTTCAGTCATCACAAGATAGAATACTAGAGTGTTTTTCTCTTAAGACCCAGGTGTCTGGTAGTTTGGACTTTCTTGAACATTTCCAGAAGCTGATGATAAACCTATATTCCAGTGTTATCTCTTGCCATTACACAAATTTACACCATCGTACAGCTAATTCACATGACTTTCTCTTTCTCTGTCCATGACATTCTTTCAGCTTGGAACATCTCACTAACTTCATCCAAGCCCAATTCATGCTGCAGAGCCCAGATAAACTGCGTTCTACCTTATCTAATAGAGACTCAAGCCTCTCAATTCTTGGGGCATTTTGGGTGATTCTGCTGGTAGTAATACATCCTGAATTGCATCAGATTTGTTTGTATGACTTATAACTAGAAGGCAAGTTTCTTTTTCTTTTTTCTTTCTTCTTTTTTTTTTTTTTAGAAGGCAAATTTCTTGACACTAAGGATCATTTCTCATTTGTATGCCTACAATAATTAGTACAAACTGCTTAGCCAACATTTGTTAACAGATTAAAATGTGAAATTATCTTAAATATTGACAATGAAATTATCAAATTCCTTCTTTAAACATAAACGGTCCTGTAGAAAGTATGAATTATAGACTTGTTTCCTTCCCTTTAATCACAAATTATTCATTTTTTAATTCATGTTTCCAATAAGCTTCTGATTGGCTTTTAAGGACAACACATACTTAGGGGCCAAAAGGGCTTGGTAATAAGTGGGAAAAGACTGTAGTTAAAATTAAGATGGTAAAACATACTTTAAATACCGTGAATATTGCTGATAACATATTAGTACCAAGGTAGCAGGTCTCTTGGGTACCATGCTCTGAATATTATGGCTTTACTCTTTCACCCCAATTCAGAACAAGTCTTAAGGGTCATCCCATCTTTAGAACTCCCTGCAGGCTTCTTAAAGCTTCCATTAGGACTACACTGTAGCTCAACTTCTTCCTCTACCTAGCGCTACTTCCTTTCCTTTTCTTCCCTTCCTTTCTATAGGTGTTGTTCTCAAAAGCCCAATAACCTCCTACAGCCTATCTCTGTCTCAGAGTCCACTTCCTCAGGCCACCCAGCTTGTCTCTCTGCCCCACTCCATGACTACTCTGATTTTACTGTCACTCCCAATATAAATAGTTTTCCTGCCAGATTCAGTCCTGCTAAATCCCCACCAGCCGGGCAAGATATAACCTTCCGCCAAACTACAGCTGATGGGGGATGGCCGGGTGTTCTAAGTTAGAAGGAAAGGAATGAGCAACTGAACAGGAATGAGGAATTCAGACTAGGAGCAGGTAGAAAGGGTACCAGGTGCTGTCAGTTATAAAGGAGCCATGTTGGAGAAGCCACGAATAGATATTTTTCCAAAGAAGGCATACAGATGGCTAACAGACACATGGCTCAATGTCACTCATCATCAGGGAAATACAAATCAAAACTACAATGAGATATCACCTCACAGCTGTCAGAATGGCTAAAATCAACAACACAAGAAACAACAGATGTTGCCGAGGATGCGGAGAAAGAGGAACACTCTTACACTGTTGGTGAGAATACGAACTGGTGCAGCCGCTCCGGAAAACAGTATGGAGGTTCCTCAAAAAGTTAAAAATAGAACTAACCTACGATCCAGCAATTGCACTACTAGGTATTTACCCAAAGAATACAAAAATACTGATTCAAAGGGACACATGCACCCTGATGTTTACAGCAGCATTATCAATAATAGCCAAATTATAGAAAGAGTCCAAATGTCCACTGACTGATGAATGGATAAAGAAGTTATGGTATCTATATTCAATGGAATATTACTCAGCCATAAAAAAGAATGAAAATTTTGCCATTCGCAACCATGTGGATGGAGCTAGAGTATATTACACTAAGTGAAGTAAATCAGAGAAAGACAAATGCCATATGATTTCACTCATATGTGGAATTTAAGAAACAAAACAGATGAACATAGGGAAAAAAAGAGAGAGGCAAACCATAAACCAGACCCTTAACTATAGAGTAGAACCTGAAGGTTGCTGGAGAGGAGGTGGGTGGGGAGATGTGCTATATGGGTGACGGGTATTAAGGAAGTCACTTGTGATGAGCACTGGGTGTCATATGTAAGTGATATGTAAGTGATGAATCACTAAATTCTACTCCTAAAACTAGTATTACACTATATGTTAGCTAACTGGAATTTAAATTAAAAAAACTTGAATAAATAAATAAATAAATGGACCATGTTGGGGTCAAGTAGGTAAATAAGTTAGAAGAAGTAGGTAGTGAGCCAGGCTGTTAGTGGAGGAAAATATGGCCCCAGGATTGCTTAGCAATGTGGTTTTAGAGGTGTAAGGGACTTAAGTGATAGGGAAATGATTTCTAAGGTGGTTGTATCTCTTTGTCATGATAAAACAGAGTCTATAGCAGTACGTAGAGTTAATTCATCATAGAAGAAATGATGGGCAAGAGGAGTGGGGATTTGTGGGATGAAGAGGTAAAACTAAAAAGCTCTCATGGTGATTTACTTAGAAACCAGCACTATGGCTCACCTCAGAGCATAACCTCTTATGATAAACAGTACCACTAGTACGACATTTAGGTATCAGGATGAACCATGTGCAATTATCAATATTTCCCTGTATTTGACCTACAAAATGACCTACAAAAATGACCTATCATTTCATGTAGTTCAATCTCAAAGTTTTGTTTCTTACTGACTTCCCTCACTGGAATAAAAATATTATTTTGTTCAATATTATATACTTATAGTATTTGTTCAATACTATATACTTATATATTTGTTCAATACTATATCACAGTACCCAGTACAGTGTCTAGCACAAAGTAGGTATTTGATGCAAGTTTTTTATAAATTAATTAAGAAATGAATTACTTAGCCTCAAATTTTTCTAGCCATAATTTACTATATTACTTAAGATTCCTTCAATTATAAATAACAGAATCCCAAAATATATTAGATAAGCAAAGAAGAGAATTTATTGGTTCACACAATTGGGAATTCCAAGGAGATGAGGTACTGTTTCAGGTACAGCTAGATCCAGTGGCTTAAATAATGTCATAAAGATTTGATATCTTGCCTCGTTCACCTCTGATTTTTTTACCCTTTTGGTTTAATCCTCAGGCAGGACCTTCAATTTGAAGATTTCTAGGGGGTCCAGGCCTACTGTCATTGTCTTAGCAAATGCCAGTGAATACAAAAGTGCCTGTTTCAATAAAAAGTCCTGACCTTGACTCTCAAAGAAACTACTCTTGTAATATCTGAAGAGCTAAAGTAGGGAGTCAGTTCACCTCAGTTAACTGGACTGAGAATGAGAGAAATGGTGGTTTTCTGAAGGAAAATTGTGATGCTGTTACCAAAATGGTAATTGTAATGGCCAACACACAGAGCCCTTATTTCCCAGCCACTCTTCTAAAGGCAATCATCTCAACAACTCTGTAAGGGAAGCACTATTATATCTCTACTTTATACATGAGTAAATTGAAGTGTAGAGAAGTTGAGTAACTTGTTCAATATAGTGGCTGAGGAGATAGACCCAGGATTAAAATGTCAATAGTCCAATTTACAGCCCATTCCTTTAACCACCTCATTCTGCCACCTGAAAAGAAGTTTAGGGACAAGGGAAAACATGACTGTCTATACTTTACTTAGCTTATTAATTTATAGAGCCAGTGGTTTGGTAGCATGTAATTCACAGCAGCAAATGGAGAGTTACTGGTTCACTTGTCAAAATGTTGCTGGGGAGAACTTTTTCTGTAAGGTCATCCCAGAAGTTGTTTTCTGGGCACTAAGAAAGTAATTCCCTACAACTACAGGTCTTCATTTTTTATTTCCTCCTACATCCTTTTCCCCAGCTTGATGACTTCCACCAAGTCAATTGATTCTGTTCAAAAACAGTATTTAGAGCATCTTCAATGCAGTAAAACAAGAACACAACACTATTTGATTGTTTAAAAACATATTATTAAATATATGAATTATATTATGTTTAGGTCCCTTCTAGCTTTGACATTCCAGTAGGTTCAGGATTTCTTTCTTTCTTTCTTTTTTTTAAGATTTTATTCCTAAGCAATCTCTACACCCAACATAAGGCTCAAACCTACAATCCTGAGATCAAAAGGTGCACACTTCACTGACTGAGACAGCCAGGCACCCCTGTTCAGGGTGTATTTGAATCATCCACACTTCAGTTGACTCTTTAGATGCTGGAGTTACTCCCTGGTAAAGACCACACATAGCTCTTTTTTGTCTCTCCTTTCCCTATCCATCTCCTTGAGAGTAAATTACCAAAGTTTACTTCTAACAGGCATGGTGTAGTGGAGGCTCACATGTTCCATTTTCCTTCAAACATGGTGGATGGTGCTTGGTTGGAGAGAGTTCCAGAGAACTGGAGAGAACAGAGTCCTGAAAGTCAGTCCCTTGCCTGGGGTTGATGCAGCATGTCTTTGAAGAAGAATGTCCAATAGGCTTTATTTCCTATAGAGTGGGAGTGCAGTTAGATGAAGGATTTATAGAAAGGTTCTTCCCAGTAAGGCTCCTGCCTGTCTGATTCATGCACTTACAGCTGAGTTGTAATCTTTGCTCCTCTCTGCAAATCAGAATTCTCTGCAATTTTCTAGTTTATGCCTTCTCGTGACATCAGCTCAGTCTTGGCCAGGTGCTGCCTCTGGCACTCACTATGTCTACATAAGTTTCCTACTGGTTCGTCCCAAATTATAGATGAGTTCAATTTTAGATCAATGAATTTCTCTCATCCTATAAAATGTGGCCAGAGAGCAGGATCATGTGGCAGTAATATGGACTTAGGACCACTCCTTCAATGAGTGGAGAGCAATTTCCAAAAGAGTGTGCGGGAGTGGGTGGGGGTGGGATGAAGGCGCATTGAAATAGTAAATATGTCTGCTTCATTTTCCAACATTGTTCCTTATTATAAAACAAAGTAATTTCTTAGCTGATATATTTGCAGGGAAAATACAATGAGGGCTAGTTTTCATGATAATGATCTATAGATCACTCTTAATCCTGAAGTGACTTCCAAATTCTCACAGACTAACCGTGGTCATAGAGGAGTTTTTACAATTACAGGTTGTTCACTTTCTTTGAAAATGGTAGCCTGGGGGGTGGGGGGGGGATGGTGCCTGGTTGGCTCAGTCATTAGCGTCTGCCTTAGGCTCAGGTCATAATCCCAGAGTCCTGGGATCAAGCCCCGCATCAGCAGAGAGACTGCGTCTCCCTCTCCCACTCCCCCTGCTTGTATTCCCTCTCTTGCTGTCTCTCTCTCTCTGTCAAATAAATAAAATCTTAAAAAAAAAAAAAAAGGTAACCCGCATATGCCTACCAATAGTGCTCCATTAATCAGGACATTGGGTTATTCCCAATACATGTTTAAGCTGCACAAGAAATTTTCCTGCATTTGGTTATTAGATATAATTTCATGAAATAGAAAAATATGGCATGAAAATAATAATTGAAATTGCCAAATCAAAAGTCTTGTTATTAATGAAGAGAGAAGCCTGGCTGGCAACAATTAAAGTCATGTAACACCAGATGCTAATGAGGGTGGGAGAATTCTCCTGTACTGCAGGTAGAATGGACATTCTGGAGAGTAGCAAGCAGATGTGAAGTGAAAATAAGTATATATCTTCCCCATGACCCAGTAGTCTAACTCAGATACATTCTTCAAAAGAAATGTTTTCATTGTCTAAAGAGGTATATATGAGAATGTTCAAAGCAATATTACTTATGGTAGTTGGGACTGGTGGCAACCTAGGCGTCCATGCCTGGAAGTAATGGATAAGAAAAGTGTTAGGATACATTCTACAAATATGCAGCAGTTTGAAGTAATAAACTAGATTTACATACAGAAGCATTTATGGTCCTTAATAAAAGAACACCGAGTGAAAAAGTAACAGAAGAAGAGCTTCATGCAGTATTGCTTTTGTAAATTAAAAACAGGTACTGCACAAAACAACGCTAAATTATTCAAGGACATGTGGATATCCAAGGACATATAGTAAACACATTAGAGGGCCTGCCTATGGGAGGAAGGACAATGGAGTGGGGATGAAAGATAAAGAGGGAAGATAATAAAACTTAAAAAGAGAGAGAGAGGGCTTTGTGCAAACAGATGCTAGTGAGCCACAAACTGAGGAATATGCTAATTCTCAATCTTGTACAACCAAGGTCCAAAGAAGAAAATAAGTCAAGTAGAAGGGGATGACAGTTAGCTAGGTTAGGAGGGAAACCCACTTCTAAGTGGGGGGAAAACTCGAAGCCAGTGACCCTTGGCTCTAGGTTCTCCCTTCTTTTGGTCCCCAGCGCTAACTCAGGCTGAGGTTACCTGGTTCTTGCTACCCATGTTCTAGCTGTCTGAGATAGAGGGAGGACAGGTGGGGGCCACTGGCGAGGTTGAGTGCCCACTGGAACACTGATTATGAGACATGGGGGAAATGCGGGTAAGTTCTGAGGTGCAACCAGGGCTCTCGATGAAAACCAGCAGAAAGAGGCTCTACTGCAGCCTATGACTCTTTCAGACCTTGGTTTCTTCCCTGCAAAAGTGAAATGGTCTCCTCTCAGATCTCTGCTCTGAAGTCCTGATGGTTTATGATTCTCCCTTGTACAAACTCATCACTGATGAAAACACGTGGAGAGACAGTGCCCAGAAAGTGTGAGCCCTCTCTTCTCTGTGGCCTGACTAAGGAAACAGCCTGCTGCCCTCCACGACCCAATGGCCAAGTGCACGCGGAATCTCGTCCCAGTCGCCTTCCTGTTAGATAGAGGAGTCAGGCAAACACGTTTGCTCTGATCCTTTAAAAAATTCTTCCTTGGAATTCTTCTAAGGAAATGTGATATGCAGAGATAACAGATAAAACTGGCACGTTTAAAGTTGCCACTTCGGGGGCTGTTTTATATTAATCATCCCTTTAGGTGATTAATTCTCTAGGATCATCTGAAGAATAGGGAATAAGGTAGAATTACATTCTGTATAAAAACCATGTGAAAGTAGGCTCTTCTTTTAAAAGGCTCAGACTACAAAAAAGCAAGAACATTCTAAAAGTGCTCTTTTCATCAAAGACTTCTTTTATTAGGAAAATGTTGAAACGTCCCCTCTTCCTTATTTCTTTGGAATATTTTCATTTTCTCCCCAGGACTTAAACATCTCTTGCCCCAACAGAAATGGACATTTACTCTGTAAGACAAGGTGACAAGGTTATTAAAATCAGTATTAATGTGCATCCCCTCTTTTCCTGATAGCCTCAGCTCTCAGCTGCTCTCTGAAGAGATCATCGTCCACTTGTACCATTCAGAGTGATGGGCTCATTAGAGGAAGGCTGCCAAGGAGTTACGTTCAATATGTGGCATGCCTATGTTGCCTGATTAGGGAAAAAAGCATCTTGTAAGCCCCCAGGCTGAATTGTACATTTGCATTTCTCCTGATGAAGAAAGGTCCCCATCAGTTTTTCTGGTTTCCCGCAGAAATGACATTCCCGCAGAATGACAGAGATGTCCACCCCCATGGAATCAGCACGCTGCGTAACATTGTTGGGTCGGTGGTCAGATCGGCTGTTCTTTCCCCGAGGAAGATCCACCTCGCTATTGGTGATTACTGCAAAGGACCAGATGTTTTTCTTTAACCTCCTATTGGCTCTAATCTCCCTCAATCTTTGATCCCAGCCCCACTTGAAAGTAACCCCTCATTTAGCTCCTCTTGGGTGGTCCTCGGTGGAGATTTAGTTAATTCTAACTTCTTGTACAGTCTTCCCCCATGTGCTTCCATGGTAAAATTCTACCTTTCTAATTGCTAAGAGGAAAATTGTTAATCCTTTTGATTCAGGGAGCAGCGTAATAGCCTGAAAATTGGCAACTTAATTGAAAAACTCAGAAATTGCTGACTCCTTGTGGTAGCCCTATAATAGCATTTCCTTTCCCATTCTTCGTTTTTTTTCCCCCAAAGTAAAATAAAATAAAATAGATGAAATATTATTTTAAACGTGCTTACAAAAGACTCTCCTCTTGTTATCTCTCTATTCCAAGATTCTTTTTGTTTGGATTTCTATGCATGCTCTCAGGTATTTTATTGGTTGCTACAAATCGGCTTAATGGGTTATTATAGAAAATACTCACCAGCATACAGAAAGGACATGTGACACTGACTAATGGGAAATAGAAATTCTTCCCCACCTTCCTTTTCCATTATGTAAGAATAAACAACTTTAAATTGCTCCTCTTCGATTCCCAGGGCTGTCTAGGCTACATATGTCAAATGTCAGGGTGCGTTTTGGAGATCAGGTTATTCTGCAATGCGACTGGTATATATTAGTACTCTCTTGACTTCATTATCAAAAGCTAACCAAGCAAGCTAGTCTTTTGAAAGAGATTTCCAATTTCGCTTTGGGTTCATGAAAGTAAATTCTTTAAAAAATCTGGGAATAAAAAGGTTTCTCGGTTCTTGGCATAGTCCATTGATCTTACTTATGAATAGAGAAAAGGTCAAGGATTTTGCTTATTTGTTTTCCATAGGCACTCTAAATTTTAAAAGATTTGGAGACTTTTAAGGGACTTTTAAGAGACACTTAATTTGTTACAGATGCATTAACATATTGAATTTATGTGAAAGAGTGAAGGCCAGGCAAAGGATATTGGGTTCATTATTTATTAGTGGAGCTAGTCAAAACTTCCCTGTTTTAACCAAGTGGCGGTTTGGCCCCTTTTCAAGAAGCCATCTCTTAATATTGCTGTCCCCAGCAATTAATGTACACTGGGAGGGTGAGTGTGCCTTTACTATACCCAACCATATTGGATTCTAGACTATCTAGATCTATCTTGCTTTCGTCCAGAGTGGACATGATGCTTCTGGGTAATCATTTTGAAGTATGTGCTACTCTAACTTTCTACTCAAAATGAAACTCATCAATTAAGCCTACAATTGTGCAGAGTCTGAGTTCTCCCCATCATGTCTCAGTTCCCAGCATATTCCCCCCCCCCCCATACTTTCTCCATACCTGACACACTGGCTTTTTCTCAGTGCCTCTTACCATGCTCCCTCCTTCTACATGAAAAACTGTTCTCTGACCATCACACAATTTATTCCTGCTCAGTGCCTGTCTCCTCATGAAAGTCTTACCTGCACGACTGTGTCATGTCGATTATGGTGAGCTCTCATCATGCTCTTCACATCCCAGTTTCAATTTTGTATTTATGTCTTATTTGATTGTCTTTCTACTCCACTATTTTGAGAGCTCCACAAGGGCAGAGACAGGGTTGAGTCTTGTTTGCTCGTCTGTCTCTAGTGCTTAGGAACATGTAGTAAGTATCCAATAAATGTAGAATGAATGAAAGAATAAATGAATGAATAAGTGAATAAATGAATGAATAACATTAAGGTTCACTGAGCTACCTCTGGCAATTTTGTGTATGAATTCAATGGTTTTTTTTTTTTTCAAAGTCCCTATGTTTGGGTGTATCTGCATCTCCTCTCTTGTATTATTAAATTTCTAGAGGGTGAAGACTGGCTTTCAGTCTTCTGAGATAAGTTTCTTGGTCCAGTTCTCGGTGTAGTCTCAGACAGTGTTAGGGGCCAGGACCACCCCTATGAGGTTATGGAACAAAAAACACAATAACACACACTCTGCTCTTTCCTGCACAGAGAAATGCATTCAAATTAAAGAAGAGGAGAAGAAGTAGAGACAGCATAAAAAGACGAAGGCAGCCTGAAAGGTATGTGGGGAGGTATGTGGGTACGTGGACCTTGGTTAATGCCTCATCAGACTTTCAAGGCTGATTTAGTGTGTAAAAAGTCTGGAGTTTCTCTGAGCACCAGCCTGCAGCAGCCACTTTCCTATTTTATCCCCCCTGGAGAGATATGCCTTGCCTCCACTGGAATCATAACTGTCAAAGTCATATGGCATTAGCTATGCAAATTGCTAACCATAAACAATTCTGTCCTGTAGTGACAGAACTCAAAACGGAAAATTAAAATTGACCGTGCCGTGTTCCAGTTGCCTATCATTCTCTTTATCCTCTCATTTAGTCTTATGGAGCTTTTGTCCTTTTATAACTTTTTTGAGTTACAACACAGTTCCAAGCCCCCCAGTGTGACCCTCAGGGACACTGACGACTCTGGCTGGCCCTGAAGGACCGCTATTGATAACTGACTTCCCCTTAAATAATTGCACATACCCTTAAAGTTTCCTATCAAACTATCTCAAGCAGAATCCAAAATTTCCTCTTTCAAATTAGCCCTACCTTTAAGAACAGAAGCTAGAATCCAGTATTAAAACTAGTTTTATGAAGTTTTCCTATTTATTTTTGTTACTATTTTACATTTTAATTAATATTTTTCTTCAAAACTGTGTCCTTGGGGAGTGGGTTAAGCATCTGACTCTTGGTTTTGGCTCAGGTCATGATCTCAGGGTCGTGAAATCAAGCCCCATGTTGGACTCCGCGCTCAGCATGGAGTCTGCATGGGTTTCTCTCCCTCTCTCTCTGGAACCACCCCCATCTCTAAAATAAATACATAAATCCTTAAAAATTTTTAAAAATAAAATTGTGTTCCTGAGAGATTTAAAGCAACAATTGAATTTTATTATGTCTCTTACCCACGTTTGTCCATGTAGAGTTCACACTGTTGCACTGAATGAGAAAAACTTTACCTTTTTTTAATAAGAAAAGTTTATCTTTCTGTTGGTGATGACCAAGGGGAAAACATAATTTTATCAAGCTATTTCTTCTCTACTCTACCCAGCGCTTGTCAAATTTAGAAACAAAAATTGGAAAATCTCACACTTCCCAAACGAGTCCCTGTGGTAAATAGAACCTTAGCCGTATGTTACTACACTGCGTATGATAGTGCTTTTAAAAAGCCTTTAAACATAGGTAACAATGTGTCTTAAAGACTAGAACTATTGATTTATAAAGTTAAGTGTGAATAAAATCTAAAGATAAATAGTGTATCATTAAAAAGTGAAACAATATTATTTTGATTCATACTTGACAATTTTTGAAAGAATGTTAAGCTCTTACATAAATACATGACTTCCCCAGCTGTTCAAATAGTATGATTAATTAAATGGATTCTGTCTGAAAACCAACACTGGCTCTTGTTCTCAAGTTGCAAATATGTCCAATGTAAAGGGAAATGGAAAAGTATTTCTCTGGTATCTACTGCATTTAAGCTAAAGAATTAATATTGTTAAAATACCAAAGTGTTCCTTACTATGCGTTTGTGGTGTTGTGCACATGAATGTGTGTGTACGCGATACTTTTTTTTCATGGCAGGAAACTTCACCTATAATGAACTTAGCTATTTGACAATCTCATCAATCCAGAATAAAGCCAAGTATCTGTTAAAAGTCAACAAAGGAGACCACTTAGAAGCCCAGATAGAGGTGATCAAAGCCCACTCATACATCTCTTTCATTTAAATAAAGAAAAAAGTCATAGACCTTCAATTAAAATACAACTATTTTTATTTTGGTGTAATTCAAATAATTTGCCTTCAAAGCATGAAGAGATCGCTGAGGCAGATCGCAGGGGTTGACTGGGGCTGGAGAGTGGAAAGGCTTAAATCAGAATACACTGGGGAGTCAATAAAAGTTCTGAGTAGCAGAGAGACATTATCACACATGTTCTTTAGGAAAATTAATCTAAGTGCAAGAATATATTGCAGAGGCTGGAAATCAAAGGCAGTTATCAGACTATTGCATTAGTCCAGAGATTATGGCATTAGTCTAGATGAGCCGTAATAAGATTTTGAACAAGGGTACAGAGAGAAAAGTAAAGTCTTAAGAAATTTCATGATATAGAATAATAAGGACTTAGGAATTGTTCAGGTTGGGAGACATAGAAGACAGAAAAATCAAAGGTGTTTTTAAAAATTCAAGTCTGTGGGTCACCTGGGTGGCTCAGTCAGTTAAGCATCTGCCTTTGGCTCAGGTCATGATCCCAAGGTCCTGGGATCGAATCCCGCATGGGGCTCCTTGCTCAGTGGGGAGCCTGCTTCTCCGTCTGCCTGCTGCTCCCCCTGCTTGTGCTCTCTCTCAATCTCTCTCCTGCAAATAAATAAATAAAATCTTTTAAAAAAGTGTGATAGTGAAATGGTGCTATGCGCAGGGTTAAAAAACACAGGAGGAAGAACAAGTTTGGGGGAAGGTAGAGGAAGACAGTGAACTCAAGTCTGCAATTTGAAGCACCAGTAGAATATCCAGGAAGAGATGTCTAACAGCAGCTGCAAATGCAGCATCATACCATCTCTGGGACCAGCCATAAAACAAAAGCCACAACAGCTAATGTTTCCTGAGCTCTTCCTAGGTGTGAAGCATGCTCTGACATGTTTCATATGTTTAATATTCACAACTTTCTCATGATGTAAGTACTATTTTAAATTCATTTAAAATTTTTATTTTAATTAATTTATGATATGTAAAAGTAATTTCATAATCATTGCAAAAATGAAAACCATAGATATGTGTGAGAAGTCAAAGGAAAGAATAAGAGGTGTTAAGTGAATCACAGGTGTTTTTCTTCCCAAATAATGGTTAGAGAAAATTAGAAGCAATATCCAAAAAAGACACTTCCTTCAAGAGGAAATGAAGAGCTGCATAGAAAAGGAGAAAACATCAAAACTACAATGAGCAGAAAAAAAGAATTCAAACAAACAAGTACATCACCCTTACCAATAACACAAAAACTACAGCAATCTTGGCCTCTTTAGGAGAGAAATGGTCTTTCCCCACTTACTAAGATCTAGCGTTCTCATTCTACAAGAGCCCGGTGGATAATTGATGTTAAAATGATACCAGAAAAAAGTTAAATGATATTTCATGTAATCCTTTAGGAAGGCAGAAAAATTTCGTTCCAATAATGGATAAAATCAAAGATCTGTTCCATGATGGATTAAAGTGTAATGTAATCAACAAAGTCAGCACGATTACATAAATTATTCCATGATGGTTCCACACTGTTGAATTTCATGTTATGTTTCGAACAAGCGAGGTGTGGGATCTTTCTTCCCAGGCAAGCAGGGACTGGGTCCAGGTTGAAATTCTACTAGCAGGGACTGGTATTGGAGTGGGTGTGGCTTTTCTGCACTTTAAGGGCTCTAATTAAAGGGGAATTAGAATCAAAGTCTGAGATGAGCACTGGGGTGGGCCCAGGATGTAAGGGAAGTTCCAAAACATCTAGTCCAAGGGTAATGAATGAAAAAACAAAAACTAGATTTAAAGCAATGAATCACATCAGAGAACTGCAGGCAAAATGAAGTTTAAAAGGGTTTGAGAGCAGGGACTAGAAGGATTCCCAGAAACAATGGGGTATGGAAGGAATAAGACTTTTCTAGGGTAGCCAGGGTCCAGCATAAAGATGAGGAAGGAACAATGGGGGGCTCAATTCTTTAAGCAAAGAAATGAAAGTCTCATGAATATAAGAAAATGAAAGAATTCAAAAATTTGCAAAGAATGTGGGGAAACATCTAGAAACCAGGAAGCAGAATGATAAATATCTATCTAGCTCATTTATATATCTCATATGTATTTTATATATATTTTAAATATGTTTTAAAATATATTAAGATTTTATATATCTATGTGTAGATATATGGATATAGATGCCAGCCACTGTCCAATGCTTACTTCCACTAGTGATCAAACGGGAAAGAAAGGAATTTAACTTCAAGTGAGAAAAATTTTGTTAGTTTTTAAATTGCCTTTTAAATTGCTTGCCAGTATGTATTATTCTGCCCTTTGCATACAAGTTTACAAAAAATGTGAAGAATTTACAAAACTCGACAATAAAAAATAATTCAATAAAAGTGTAGGCAAATGGTTTGCAGATAAGCAGATAACACATAAGTACATGAAAGGTGCTTAACATTATTAGTCATTAGGGAAATGCAAATTAAAACAACAATGAGTTACCATCACATACCTGTTAGAATGACCAAATAAAAATGCTGACAATAGGGCTCCTGGGTGGTTCAGTCGGTTAAGCGTCTGCCTTTGGCTCAGGTCATGATCCTGGGATCGAGTCTCACATCGGTCTCCCCGCTCAGTGGGGAGCCTGCTTCTCCCTCTCCCTCTGCCTGTTGCTCCCTCTACTTGTGCTCTCTCTCTCTGTCAAATAAGTAAATAAAATCTTTTTAAAAATACTGAAAATAGCAAGTGCCGACAAGGAGTTTGAGCAACTAAAAGTCTCATGTATTGCTGGTGGGAATACAAGATGGTATAGTCACTCAGGCAGTTTCTTACAAGTTAAACATACACTTAGCATATGACCCAGCAATCCCATTTCTAGCTATTTATCTCAAAGAAATTAAAATTTATTTTCAAACAGAAACTTCCACATAAGTGCCTAAAATATCGTTATTCAAAATCACCCCAAACTGGAAACAACCTCAAAATACTTCAATGTGTGCTAAATTCATACAGCGGAATACTACTCGGCAACAATAAGTAACATCCTACTGATACATACAACGACATGAATGAATCTTAAATGTGTTAAGCTAATTAAAAGAAACCAGTGTTAAAATATTGAATACTATATGATTTCATTTATGTGACACTCTGATAAAAGCAAAACTATAGGTTCAGAGAACAGATCAGTAATTGCTAGGGTTTGGTGGGTATGGAATTATGACTACTAAGGGACAGTACTAGGAAATACTTTGGGATGTTAGAATTATGCTGAGTTCATTTGTGTGCTGGTTTCAAGAATCTGTGCATGTGTTAAAGTCCACAGAACTTTAAACAAACAAACAAAAAAAGAATTTTACTGTGCGTAAAACTTTTTAAATAAGATAAATTTAAAATGGCAATAACTGTTTATTGCTTCCAATTTTGTGAGTCAGAAATTTGGCAGGGTTCCGTTAGGATGATCCTTTTGCTCCATACTTTGTCAACCATGGGGCTGAAGAACGCAAGACAGTCTGAGTCTTTTTTTTTTTTTTTTAAGATTTTATTTATCTATTTGACAGAGAGAGATCACAAGTAGGCAGAGAGGCAGGCAGAGAGAGAGGAGGAAGCAGGCTCCCTGCTGAGCAGAGAGCCCGATGCGGGGCTCGATCCCAGGACCCTGAGATCATGACCTGAGCCAAAGGCAGAGGCTTTAACCTACTGAGCCACCCAGGCGCCCCAAGACAGTCTGAGTCTTGATGCTGGCTATCAACTAAGATATCTTGGTTTTTCTTTACATGGTGTCTCTTTCTACATATTCTTATTCTCCAGGGGATCTCTCTCTGCATGTACCTTCTTTCTTCAGCAGGATAGCTTGAACCTCTTTACATAACAACATGATTCTAAAAACAAAATTGGAAGCCAGGACACCACTGAAGACCTGGTTTCAGAAGTTCCAGAATGTTACGTCCATTGCGTTGTATTAGTCCAGTCTTGTCCAGATTAAGAGGAGAAAAAAAATGGCCTCCACCACTCGATAGGAGGAGTGGCAAAGTCTAATTGCAAAAGGGCATGGACACGAAGAGTTATGATTTATGGGAGGGGGGAGTGGGGTGGGGGGAGCACTATGAATATTCTAAGCAGAGGGAACAGCATATGCAAAGGCTCTGAAAAAGCTAAAATCAGAGGAAACTAAAAGAAGATCACTGGCTGATGATGAATGAAAAGAAGTTTCGAGAGGGATGAGGCTGGAGGAAAAAGTAGAACAAGGTCACGTGGGACATGAAGGCTACTGTTAAATGGGTATGATTTATTCTAATTGCAGTGGGAAGCCAATGAAGGATTTCAAGCAGGAAAGATCTGATATGATTTGTCTTTTTAAACGGTGACTGTTGGCTCCTGTGCAAATTCCAATATTCATCATTAGCCACCTGAAAAGAAACATTATTCAAAGTTACTTCAAATGTGGAATATGGGTTTAAAAACACATTGCATTACAATTTAATGTGAAAAATTAAAATCACATGTCTTATTTACATTTATTTAATGCACATTTTAGGGACCAATGTATGTCAGCCATTCTGGTTTAAAAGGCAAATGAACAGTAATTGCTAGATATAATCTTTTGGAGACTAGTGAGACCAAGGAAAAAATGTGAATGTCCCTAGGTAATGTGAGCTTCCCCCACCCCCCAAGTCAGGTTTCCAAACCATTTACAACAGTATTGATTGCCTGAAAAACTGGAACCAGAACAAGTCTACCTTCTGAGACCGGGTAGTGATAAGCCATAAAGGATATGCTGTGTGGGGCTGTACTTTAAGTGCATACATAGGGAAGAGATTGAAGAAGGATGACAGATGAAATACAGACATACTGGGTTCTCAGCAGGTTGGCTCTGTGTGAATGGCCATGTGTAATCTGTGTGGGTGCAAAAATAGGACTAAATATATGAGAGGAAAGTATGTAATTAATCAGAATCATGCCCGAGAATGTGTTAGACAAATCCTCTTTAAGAAAACAAAATCAGCATAATTTGCTAAGCACTTATTGTGTGCTGAGCATTGTCATAAACTCTGAAGCATAGAAAAGAAATATTAGTATAACACGATATAGAAGAAATATCATAGAGTAGAGAGTCAGGAGATGGGAGATCTCTGCTGTTAACTTGGTTTGGAGAGTTGAGTAAGTTATTTGTCCTCAGCGGCTCTCTGCTTTCTGTTCATACAGATTGCTTCCAGCTATGATATTCCATAAGCCTTTCATTCCATAAGACATACTTCCTACCATTGAGTTTACAACCAGCAATTGTTGAGAAGCAAGACTTAGACCAACGAAACCGAGGGAACAGATTTCAATTCGCTTCAATTCTACTAATGTTTATTGTAAGAGGGTGGATTAAAATATTCAGAGGCTCACTTTCAGTCTTACTTTTATTGACTGAACTAGGAGGATGGTTGTACTTTCCATTACAAATTAAAATTGCAAATTACATTTTTAAAAGATCTTTTTTGGTGAGGGTGTGTCTAGGGAAAAGGATCTTTGTGTGGCAATTGCAATAGAATTCCACCTGCAGATATCATTACTGCATATTTTAGGGGAAAGTAAGCTTGAAACATTTTGCTTATTTAGAGGATGATTGCTTGCTAAAGGTGAATGAAATGCAATGAGAAGTTGAGTAAAGAAGAAAATCAATTAACATCTCTCCTCCGCTATAACCATCATCAGCACCTTCAGGGTAAAAATTACAGAAATTCTCTTATTTTTGTGCTTGTTGTCTCACATTTTTCACATCTTCACTTGTAGCCACAATAGAATAGTAAGTGGTGTATGTTTCAAATCTCCTTTGAATGTTTTTTCAGTGTCTGGTGGATTCCCTTGTTTATCCTATTTTGCATTTGTACCTGCTCTTACTGCAGACCACAGTGGCCCTGGTGCTAACTTCAGGTTTGCAAATGTCCTTTCCATACTTGTGAATAAAAACATGGAGATGGAATTCACCAGCCAACCAATATTTAAGTATATTAACTATGTCCTTGGAAAAATGTAAGGAATTGGCCAAGTGTAATGAATAAGACAGACATGACTATTGCCCTTACAGATCTTACAGTCTAATGAGGAAGACGAAAGTAATTATGAGTATGATGAGCATAACAAAAACAAAGAACTAAGATGTGTTCAACAGAAGGACCTAGAATTAATTGATCATGGTCTGAGGACAATGAAAAAAACAGTCACATTGGAGTACAGACCTGTTATCTAATAAAGAATTCGACTGGACTTTGGTCCCTGGAAGGTAACCTCTAAATCCTTGGGATTTCCTGAGGGATGAGTGTCTTCATTATTCGTGGTGGAACCCAGCTCTATGCCTGAGTTTATGCTAAGCAGATGATTCAGGATGGGGCTAGTTAATCCGGGAGGACCAACCATGTGATTAGAGAGCACTGGGGCTTGACACATGTGATACCAGCCTGACCTTTGAGGAGGGGAGGAGTACTGGAAATTGAATCCAGTCACATGGCTAATGATTCAGTCAATGGTACCTATACAATGAACCCCCAACAAAAGCTGTGGACACCTGGAGCTTGAGTAAGCTTCCTGGTTGGTGATACACATTGATATGCTGGGAGGGTGACAGGTCCTGAGGAAATGGAAGCTTTGCATTTGGGACCCTCTTAGCCCTCATCCTATGTGTCTTTTCAGTTGGTTGGTACTAATTTGAATCTTATAAATGAAACCATAATCATAAGTATAGTCCTTTCCTAAGTTCTATGAGTTATACTAGTGAATTATTAAATCTGAGAGGGTGGTGGGAACACCCAAGCTTGTAGCCAGTTGGTCAGAAGTGCAGGTGGCCTGAGAACTCTAGAGCTAATGACTGGAGTCGGAAATGGGAGGAGTCTTGTAGAGGACTGTACCCTGACCTGTGAAATTTGACCTAACCAGTTAGTGTCAGAATTGCGTTATAAGGGCAATAATGGGAAACCCAATTGGATTGACAAAATTGAGGAGACTATGGAAGATTTAGATATCAAGCATAGATATTAGACTTGGAAAGGGAAGATGATATGATAAAATAACAAAAGCTTAAATTAATTAAGTGCTTGCAATGCATCAGGAACACTTGTAAGCATTTTTCGGTATCTTGTCATTACATTTTACTTCCTTCTATCCTATGATGTGGGAAGCGTTGTTAATTATTTCATAGATGAGTACTAAAAAACAAAACAGAACCATGAAAATAACAACAAACACTGGACTCTGCTAATCTGAGAGTTGCCATGCATGTGCTGTTGACCTCAGAAAAACCATAAGTTTACATGAGCTCGGTATCCTTATCAGCCCTTCCACCTCTAGGATTTTGATATTCCAGATGGAGCCATCTGAAAAGTTACAGGTTATTTAAGTAGTCTCTAGGAAAAACTTTAATTTTGGACGTTCATTTGTATTTTCAATAAGTATTTAATTAAAAAAATTTTTTCAAGATATTATTTGTTTATTCAAGAGAGAGATTGAGTGGAAGGAGGGGCAGAGCGAGAAGCAGACTCCCTGGGGAGCAGGGACCCCAATGTGGGACTCAATCCCAGGATCCTGGGATCATGACCTGAGCCGAAGTCAGATGCTTAACTGACAGAGCAACCCAGGCACCCTTCAATGAGTATTTATTGAACATTTGCCATGCACCATATGCTAGGCTATGTGTAGGAGATACAGAGATAAGCAAAATGGGTATGGTTCCTTCCCTCTAAGAGCTAATAGTCATTCCTTCAATACTTGTAGTAGTAGGTAAATTCCCTTTTTATTTCAAATGAGATTACTTTTAAATGAGCAATATGAAGGAAAGTCGGTGGATTAGAAGAAAGGCAGCATATTGCATGGAGGTAAAGGAGATTGGGAATGAGTTTTGCCTGGCTGTTAGGAAAACGGAAGTTTGAATGGAAATGGAACATTATGGATGGACTGTGGTCATGTGAGAGATCATTTTTAACATTAGATAGTGATCTTGGGGAGCACGCCCCAACAGTAATGTGTGGGTGTGGATTTTGTACATGAGTGACAAAGGAGGCAGGGCATTATTCTCTCTACATATTTACTCTCACCTGACTATACGAGGAACAATACATCAGTTTCACAGCCTAGAGCAAGGAGAGACTTTCAGATTTGGAGTAGAGAATTCAAGCAGAGGAATAGACGAGACTGGCTGGGGCAGGGCGACATTAAACATGCATAAAGACTATACCCCTGTTTCAAAGCTTCCAGAACCATTTGGGGATACTTTGTGAACATATAGACTCTATCGTGGACTTTTAAAATCAGAATTTCTAGAGGAGGAGATTTAGAAATGGGGCTTTTGTGATGATTCTGATGCTCTGCTGGATTTGAGCACCACTGGTTTACGCGATTGGCATACAATGATGGCTCTCAAAGACTCAAAGAGACCTGTCATCAATAATGACCACTTTGCTTTGCTTTCCTGATATTTTATTTTTTCTGAATGGGACAGTTTAGTTTCTAAAGCTACTGATTTATGGACACTGCTTTCTCCCTTCTTCCATCTGTGAATTTTTATTCTCAGTTTCTTTTGTTGGCATCTGAAGTTAAGGAGATGTGTTTTGCATTTTTTTGTGGTGGGGTCATTTCTGCCTTGTATAGGAGATGTAGATTGGGTACTTTTGGTGAGAATCTCTAGGATGGGGCTGAAGGTAGATCTTACGCATCAAAATAATTTGAACTAACCAAATCAACAATAAATCGCAAACTCCAGATTTTTGTTTAAAGGGGAGGAGACCAAGGCAGTGGATGTGCAAATTAACCAGGCCACGACTTTCTGGCTCTGGTTCATTTTGTAAACAAAAGCAGGCCTGAATTCAATCAAACATTACTTGTTAAAGTAAACTAGCAAAAAGCCGGTGAAAATTAAAGTAGAACAGAAGATGGTTTCAATAATTTCATTCTCCGGCTTTTAGCTTAAAAAAATCTACCCACCATTCCATTCTATAGGGCTTGTCCTTTCTTTCAAGATACTTTCATGAAAATTAAAGAGCGTTTTAATTATGCACATATTGAGAAATGCTACCTGTGGTATTGGGTAAATTGCTTTGGGAACACAACTCCGAATACTATCATTTGTTGTTTTGACAGTGTTTTTGTAGGCTTTTAGAGACTTTTTAAGTGACAGAAATGGGACCCAATAGGTTCGCTAGCTGAGAGACTAAATTGTTTGATAAATACCATGTGTCTGGTATGCTATACTTGTTTGAAGTGACACCGAGAGATTAGTTGTTTCTAGACATTTTTTGGTTAAATCTTTAATGTATACATTTTTTGGTTAGGTCTTTGTGTTTCCCCTCAAAACTGAACAAGCCTAAGGGGTTGTGCTCAGTGGGCCATTGCTTTTGCCTGAGGTGAAGTTTTCCACTGAGGTGACATGTCTTTCTCAAAGAGGGACGGTAGGAATACCATCAGAATCCCTGCGTGAAGGGAAGTTCTAATTATTAAGCCTAGACTTACAAGTTTCAGTAGGAATTTTCTTTGCACGTAGAACTGTCATTTTGGGGTTTGTGTTGGGGCAGGGATCCAGAAGATCATTTCTAAGAGTTTTGGGACTAGTTGTAGCTGTCTAGCTGTCTACCTAGGCCAAAAGTAATCCCGAGTCATTGCCTGAAATTCCCTCCACCTGTGAGCTTGTGTTATGTTCCAGCAACTGAAAGAGGTGTTGATTCATTTCAGGCCTAGTTTGTCTATGATGAAGTTCAACCCACCACAGAAGGACTCAGGGGAACTGCATTGTGGGCTCTAGGTCTGTGATTTATGTTTTCCCTGAGCTTTTCTCTGTTTTCTCTGCATTGCTGACAGTGAGGTAGACATCATATGTGGTTAGTCCAAAAGATAATGCAAATACCTTACAAGAGAGCAGAACAAAGGTAGGTAAGAATATCCTATCGGCGCATATCAACTGTTGGTGATAAAACAACCACCAAAGTGAAACAGTAACAATATTCCCCTGCTCTAGAATAAGATCCAGGAGGCAGACATTTGCGATGGCCTCTCTGAGGGCCATTCTCTATCATCAAAACATGGTAAAGAACTTGGACATCCTCCTACTCAGGTCCATCAGTTGATTGGAGGATACTCAACTTGGGGTGGATACAGAAAAGCACGCTCCCTGCCCTGCCCACTCAGAGCTCTTAAGTCCTAGAAGAGGATTCATTTAATGCTTAATGATGATTTGGATCTAAAATAATTACCAATTAATCTTCTTTAAATGCCTTTATTGTGGATCCTCTTAAGACATAGTACTCTGGATGAAATGACCTCTTAAAATTCCTTCTTATTCTTTGGTCTCATGATGATTTGTTTCAGTGACATCACAGGGTGGAAACCGTTTTCTCCTGAAACCTTTAAATATCAGCTATGGGAGGAGCTTTTTCTATTTCAGGGTTATGTCATTGCTCTGAGAGTTGATGATTCTATTTTGAGAAATACTAAATTCTTATTGTCTATCCTGGTACCCATCTAGGGCGTTGGCCCAACAAGCAGTTACAAAAGTAGTTGGGCTCTCAGAAGGTCTTGGGGGAAAAGGTTCTGGCTCATATTCTAATAGTCCAAGGAAATAAGAACCAATTTCCGGGCACCCCTACCTTGGTGCCTGCCCTCCTGGGGTGATCGGGAATAATGTTTGTACCGTCTTACATCTCAGCTTTTACTCCTTTGTGTTTATTCCATTGCTGAAAGACTCAGAACATCACTTTTCTAGTACACATTGTTTGTCTGAAAATACACCTGGAGACTTGCCCAATTTGGAAATAACTTAAATTACAAAAAAAGCACAGCTGTCCTTAACAGCTCCAGGAGTTCATGCAATGAGCCTACAATTTATTGAGTAGGATTAGATGCTTATTGCCTATGACACTTTAAATACCATTACATTGAAGTTTATACAAGAAAGTCCAAGTTTAAAACTGGAATCTTAGCAATAACAGCTGGGCCATTTGTTTATGTGATAGGCAGGAAAGAATGACTTCTGTAATCTTCGTATTTGGCTTCAGGATTCTGCTCAGGAGGAAAAAAAAAAAGATGGGGAGGGGGGAGAGAGGAGCTAATTTCAGATTGTCAAGCTGAGCTGAACAGTGCTGGCTAATTTGTCCCTCATGTTAAGACCTCTGCCAAGGTTCCTCTTGTATCCTCTTGCTCTCTCACACCTGACAAACCAGCACTTGAAATACTGTAGCCCACCTCTCTGACAGCAAGGGGTATGTCGCTAGCTCGCTTGCAGCTCTCTCCCCCAGGCGGCTCACATTCCGCATTTTGTTTCTAGCATGAAAGACTTTGTTTTAAATCATAATAGCAACCAGGCTGTAATCACATTAGAGCGCACATGGAGAACTTGCAAACAGTCATGTGTTTTGGATTTGACATTCTGATTTATGGTTGTGTGCTCCAGTTACACAGCTGCAATCTCATTTTCCGACAAAGATGTTTTCTATTTTTCTATTACTTTGCTTCACCCTGTCTTTATGTTGGGGAAAATGAAAGCCACCAGGTGAAGTCATAACATAAGTACAAATGTTTTCGTGTTTGGGTTGGAGAGCGTAATAAATGGTGTATACCGGCCTTTCAAACACAGCTTGTTATTTTTGAATAAAAGTGTAAAGGGAATTGCTTACTTAAGGTAATCGCAGATTAAAGAGGTACGTGGAAATTTGTTTGTAAAACCCGGAATTGTCCTATAAACTTCCTATCTCTTTTACCTGATAACAATTTCCTAGGAGGGAAATGGATGGTAATGTTCCATTTTAGATATTTAACTAAACTGAGCTCCCTACTTAGTATGTTCATTTCACAAAAGTCTAATAAGTTCAGGATTGGGAACCTCTAAAGATAATGTCTGCCAAGCTGTACATTGTGCAACCCAGAGATGTAAAGTGACTTGCCCAAAGTCACAGAGTTGGTTAGTGATAGAGTTTAGACTAGAACTCAAATTTTTTCTGTCCCATTCCAACACGTTTTTCACCTTTTCATTTAAATACAAGGTGAACAGTATTTCTTGTGGTAAACTGAACACCACCATAAAGAATATTCCAAGTAAGAATTTTGTGAACATATGAAAAAGGAAATTCCTTTTACTTTTCTGTTTTTAGTTCATGTCTAAACATGTTTTTGCTGTTGCTGTTAAGTGTGGTGAAAATTCAAACCTATACCTGGTTCCCCAATATATGACACAATATTCTATCTTGGTTTCAGATTTGGGGTATATTATTGGCAATGAACATAACAATCTTGAACTCAGATGTGTTAAGACTGAACACATTTCAATTCTTCACAGTGTTTGAGCAATTCCAAATGTGGTTTTGGCAATTCAATAAGTCTTTTTTTTTTTTAAAGATTTTATTTATTTATTTTACAGAGAGAGATCACAAGTAGGCAGAGAGGCAGGCAGAGAGAGAGGGGGAAGTAGGCTCCCTGCTGAGCAGACAGCCCGATGTGGGGCTCGATCCCAGGACCCTGAGATCATGACCTGAGCTGAAGGCAGAGGCTTTAACCCACTGAGCCACCCAGGCGCCCCCAATTCAATAAATCTTGATAAAAGGACAAAAAGTATTTGTATAAGAAAATTCAGAAGATACATACTATGAAGGCAGGCATGAGTGTAAACAGATTGACTTGGAAATCTCTATAAAGAATAGGAAGAACATTAAGGTCTATTATCTCAATCATCATTTTGGTGCCCATTTTCCTTTTGCATAAATTGTCTTTGCTTCGTGAGAAGATTTTGGAGTCTACAGTCATTAGGTCACCATGGTCTTCTATAGAGAAGAAAATCCATATACATAATAACTAAATATGACATTTCTTACTAAGATTTTCTAAATTTCAAAAATGGTAAAAAAAAATTTCCCTCTTGTCCAGGGACTGGAAGAAGAATGAGGTACTAACAATTTTGTTTATTATTTTTATCTGAATGCTCACGAACAGATGCTATATTAAAGTTTTAGGTTCTCTTACCTATCTGGGAATAACACTTAGCAGGTGTAGTAGACATATTTTTGGTGCCGATACTGGTCTCGCCCAGCCTCTTTTCTTCCCCTTTCCTGCCAACGGCACCAAAATTTTCCTTTTAAGGCAGTTATTTCCACCTCATTCTCATCCATGAGAATTCTCATCCTACCCTAAGCCCAAAGGGTAAGCTGATTCCTTAAGCCAGTCACCTTATCTTATCTGCTCCTCCATGATAGGGATAGTATGTGATCGGGCACGTGACAATGTGGGCCAAAGAGATTGAGTCCAAGGACTTCTGAGGATGTTATCATTCAATGTTCCATGATGAGAATGTGAGTCCTAGAACTTAGCAGCTTTTTTTTTTTTTTTTAATCTCAAGGGGAAAAACCTGGAGTTTTCTAGGGCAGCTAACATTGAGGAAGGCAGAATGGAGGAACAGGGAAAAACACAGGTCCTGTTACATGTTGGATCAAGCTTCCACTGAATGTGGTCCTGGAGGGCGACTCAATCAGGTGGAGGCTGGTGGCAGGGGCAGTGAAAGGATTCACCCAAGGCAGGCCGAAGGAGATAGAGGTTTATTGGATATACCTCAAGGAAGCAATGGGCAGGACAGAAAAGTAGACACTCTCTGTCAAGAAGTGGGTGGGGGTGGTGTAGGGTGAGGTTAGGAAGTATGGGAACGTATGGAATTCTCCTTTTTTGGTACCTGTGCTGGATTGAAACTAACCCACTGGTCAGCTAGAGCTTATGAATATTTTGAGGTGTGTCACCTAATGGGCCTGTTCATATTCAGCTCAGTGGTCACCGTGGGCCCTTCTACCTCGCTCAGGTTACTGTGGCTCAAGTTGGTTGCCTAAAAGGGCCTCTACAGGTCCTACCTGGATTTTTAGTCACAGATTAAAAAAAAAAAATTCCACTTTAGGGTTTTCTGGCACTTGTAACTGGGAGACTCCTAACCAATATACCAGGAAAGTGTAAAGACAGTGAATGTTCCATTTGGGCATAGTTATCAAGACGGTCTCTTAGGAACATGTGCCTTTGTGAGATCTCCTCTATCTCACGGCAAGGAAGGAGCCTATGCATGTAGTGCTCAGCAGGGTGTCTGACCAGAGACGAGCTCCTAGGACTTGTAGCGATCATTATGATAATGATGATGGTGGTGACTGTGATTGCTGAAATTTAAGTCAGAGAAATGATTTGGCAAATGCAGAGAGAAGATGCTGAGAAATGCCTCTTTGACTGACATAATAAAATAGAGTAAGGCTATTGTTATGTTAAAATGTTTTACTTTACCAGAATATTTATGTAAAGCCAAACTTTACAATTTGCCTAAATTCCCCCCATTTAATACTAAAAAGAAGTTCTAATAAGTTTTTCTCAAACTCTCATTGCTTCTGTCATGGGTCTTCAGTGAATGGCAAGTACACCCCAGCCCCTTATGTTAGGATAAGCCTATGGTTGGCTCGAGATCCACATTGTTCCAAGACACTACCTTAAACTACAAGCAGCTTTCCTTCAACCAAATCTAAAGTACTATTCCTATTGTCTGTGCATTTTTCAGGGAATGTCAGTGTGTGATCTCCAAAAGCATGAGGCACTGGCAATGGTGTGAACTCCAGTATTCACATTGTAACTATAAGGGAAACAATTTCCTTTTCTACAGGTAACCTACCAAGTATAAAATTTGTTAACTAAAACCGGTGTAAAATTTGTATTGATAAACTCTTACAAATAATAGAACTCTTTTGTTTGAATCAGTTTTGTCAGAAAATGGGAACTATCTGTATACATAAAATGTGTGGGTCCTTGAAAGGCACTGTGTGTGTCACTGTTTTTTCTTTTAGCATTGTAAAAGGATTTGGTTTCCTTGATCCATGACCTAAAGGATGTACATTTTTATCTTAGGGCAATTTAGGGCATAATGTGTGTTTGTACACCCCGATTTACCACCAGTCTTAGGTAGTTTCCTGATCACCATCATCCCAGGTAGTTCATGTTTACTAAATGATGCAGAGTGCTCTGTGAGTCACCTGATGTAGATGTGAAATGTTTACACCGCCCCAGGTGTACGTGTACTGATATGGCACCTCAAGCAGAGGAGATTTACCCAGAGGCTAATGAAGCTTAAGATTGAGGACTGTACACTTAACATGTCACTTCTAAGGATCTTGGCCGTGGGTGGGGGACCACAGCAATCTTTACTTGTAACCTTTCATTTGTTTTCCTAGGGAGGGCTTTCCAAAATGATATCAGTGTCAGCCTCACAAAAATAAGGAATATCTTCATTTCTTTGTTTCTTTTGAGAGGTAGGAACAAAAGGAGAGCAAAATCCATTTTGGCTTCAACGCCCACTCACAGTGGCCTTTACAGGAATAGGGAGTTAAACCTATTCCCCTCGCCTGGGTTGCAGAGAACATACCAGTCAGAAGCTATGCCTTCTGCTCACATTAGTGAGAGACAGAAGTGTAATGCTATGCAGCCATACCTGGTTAATAGGCAAAGCAGCGGGCAGTGCTGTGTTGTCATGGTTAATTTTATGTGTCAACTTGACTAGGGTAAGGGAAACCCACAGAATTGGTCAAACATTATGTCTCAGTGTGTCTATGAGGGTGTTTCTGGATTAGATTGATTAGCATTTCAGTCTGTATGCTGAGTAAAAAAGTGTACCAGTGCAGGTGCATATCCTCTAATACATGAAGCCCTGAGTAGAATAAAGAGGTGGGGGAAGGGAGAATTTGTTCTCTGCTTGAGCTGACACATACATCTTCTCCTGCCCTAAGACCTTGGTGCTCCTGGTTCTGGGACCTTCAGGATCAGACTAGGACTTAATACCATAGGTTCCTTTGGTTCTCAGGCCTTTGGGTTTAGACCGAAATGATACCACTGGCTTTCCTGGACTTCTAGTAGAATTGTGGACTTTTCAGCCTTCTGAATCATGTAAGCCAATCACTCATAATATATTTCTTTCTATATATCTATATATAGGCTTTTGGTTTATTTCTCTGGAGAACTCTGCTTAATATTTATGTAGATGTAGAGAGTAAGGACTTCTGTAATTTGTCCCTGGTCCTGGGATAGGAGAATGACAACAGAGGACAGGGGTAGCATACAGGCCTGAACACATTGTGAAGAGGACCCATGGAAACAGGAAGAAACTGAGCGTTACCATGGCAAACAGATTTCTGTTTCCAACAGGCTACTTAAGTGTCTGTGTCAGTCTTTCGTGAAAGGGAATTGGCAGTTAGAATCGGAACCTCTGCACATCCTTTGGAAACTATAGCTTGACACTAACCATATAGTGTCTGTATATAATATAGTTTTCTACCATAGGAAATATGTAGTGGAATGTATTTGTCATTTCACAGCACAAGTCATTTATGTAAGACATTTCTACAATGATAGTAATATATGAATACAAGCTCATTTAAGTACATTCAGGCAATACAAATAAAGGAGAAGTCTTTTGGTTGTCCCCCATCTCCGTACATTTACTATGTCAATTTCAGTCATCACCTTAGGAGGGGGAACCCATGTCACCAGTTTGCAATATGTTCCTTCGTAGTCTTTTTACACATAAAAAAGTCAACAAACAATAAAGGGATATAATTACATTAAAAAATTTGCATTTGCAACTGCAGTCAATAAGATACATAGCATCTTATTGGCTTTCCGGATCAGCTTTCAAAAAAGAAAGGGAGAGTCTCCTACAATACAGGCACAGCAACTTTTGCTTTAAACTCAAGAATATATATTAAAGGTCCATCATATCTGTCTGTATAGATGCATCTCATAATTAATTGCTGCATAAAACCCTGTAGCATGACCGTGCCGATATTTGTTTACACCTTTCCTTATTGATAGACTCTTTGTTATTACAGTCAATGATGCAATGAATATTTTTGTGCATTTTTCTGTGTATTTGTATGTGAATATCTCTGGGGAGGATACAAAATGGTACAATGACTGGGTCAGTGAATTCATACACTTTACATTTCAATGGAAGCTATCATTGTTCTCCAAAACGCTTGTTCTAGTTTATGCTCCCACCATATATGGGGGTGCTCAGCTCCCCATCTCAAATAATATACAATATTACTCCTTTTAATTTTTTGCAATTTGATGAGAATAAAAGGTTTTCTAATTATTGGATCATTCAATTTTTTAAAAAGATTTTATTAATTTATTTATTTAGTTAGTTAGTTAGAGAGAGCCCTTGAGCATGCGGAGGGACCAAGGGAAAGAATTCCAAGCAGACTCTGCACACTGAGTGCAGAGCCTGATGCAGGGCTTGATCCCACAACTCTTGAAATCCTGACCAAGAGTCAGATCCTTAACTGAGCCACCCATGGGCCCCAAGGATCATTTAATTTTTATGTAAATATTTTGTTATCTTTGTAAGTTCCTCATTAAAGAACAATCCTAAATATTTTTGTACTTAGGTACTTGTATTTACAGCCTTTCTATTATGGGTAAGATTCTGGAACCCAAAGTTGGCAAAACAAGGTAAGCAGCCCTTTCAAAATGCAGATATGGAAACTTGTAATTTTGGCTAGTTGAGTTGTGTATTATATCTACCTCAGAGATGATTTCTGCCTCAATGTTCCAAGGGAAGATAGCAAAAATCTTAACAGATTAACCTTAAATACATCTAGTAGACCTAATTAAAGTAAGTTTACTTTTATAAACATTTACTCTGCCACTATTATGTTCGTAGCCCTCTGCTGGGACTAAAAAGATAAATGAGATATGATACTTACAAGTATTTTACAGTTTAATAATGAACACAGATAGGATAAAACATAAATGTAATGCAAAGAATATTTTACTAAGGGTCAAGTGACATTTAAACTAGGTGCTCCAGAAACTTTAAGGAGGGAATTCTAATTGAGGTATTAGGACTGGCTTCAGAGTGGTGTGTGGATAAGACCTTGAAAACATAGACTTCATGTGACAGGGAATAGAGAAGGACATTCAAAGCTGAGAGAACAAGGAGAAGAGCACATCATTCTCTAAGGCCTAATATCTGTGTTCGCGTGTGCATGTGTGTGTGTGCATGTGTGTGCGTGTGTGCACGCACACATTAAGGATGGTATTTGGGAATTAATGTGGGAAATAAGCCTGGAAAGTTATTTGGGCCCGGAATGGACATTTATCTATAGGACAGTATTTTTCAAAAGGCAGATCAACTACACCTGGACAGGTTAGCCTGCTTATTTATTTATTTATTTATTTATTTATTTTTTATTTTTTTATTTTTTAGCCTGCTTATTTAAAATGCACATTCCCAGCCTCACCCTAACTGGATTAAAATATCTGGGATTTGGGGCCTAGGGGTCTTCATTTTCAACAATATCCCATAAAGCCTTGGTTTTTGTGGTTTTGTTTTTAAGTGCATTAAATTTGAAAATCACTCTTTCAGACAAGAGTGAGCCTTTGAAAAACTTTGACTCTTCTTTTGGGAGGGGTCTAAGGAAATCAACCACTTAAGGAACATCCTGCAGGTGGTGAAGGGAAAAGAAAGGGAAGTGACCCTGGGGAAAAAAAAAATCCTACTGACTAGTGCCCTTGGGACATACTGTCTTTGGGATTACCCTAATATCAGGATGTATGTGGTCAGAGCAGCCCAGGTCAAAAGCAGAGATGCATTTAGGACCATTTAAAACCAATATTAGCTTTAATGCTCTTTGAAAGAGGCATAATTAGGAATGTAAAAGTCAGGTTACCTCTGATTAGTGAGAAACAGAGTGAAGGGTGAATCCATTAGGAGCTACTTGTAAGACATTCACACTTTAAGAACATTGCTTTGATGATTTTGAAGGGACTGCAGTGGAGGAGAAAGGCAGCTGAACCAGTTCCTACTTCAAAGACCTATTACAGTGTTTATCTTTTTAGGGCAATACCCTTAATTGTTTTGAGTGGCACTAAAAAGCTCTTTTAATTTGAATATGAATGACGTGGCCATTTGCAGGTAAATTTTGGTTGACCATAAGTTTAACTCCATACTACGACTCAACTAATATTTTTTAGATTGTTAGCATTTGCCTGTGTGTATTTATATTTTTATGTTCATAATTCCATGTGCTCGTATACACTTTCAAATTATATTAAAGATGCTGATCCTTAATGTGAGCTATTTGGGAGAGAGATCTTTATCACTTATTTGGAAATGAGACAAAGGTTATGTGTTTTCCTTTATTCGGTACTGGAAATCAGGTTTTCCAAATTCTCATCAGGAGTCTTCTCTCTAAACACCTTGAAGACAATTAAAATATGATGGTGATGCACTGTGACAGATAAGGAAATCGTTTGCTGTCCCCTGCAGATATAAACACCCTGGAGAAATAGGGCAATCTGAGAAATGGGAGGAGAGCCACGCACAAAGGATTTTGAGAGTCTTAGCTGTGAGGAGGTAGTTATAGTTCAACAGAAAGAGGCAAGTTGCTGGACAGCTTTAAGATTCTTTCTGCAGATAGATATTTGAGTTGGATTTTTGGTTGCTGCGGTAAACCCCTGGAGCAGAAGATGCTCTACCAAAATACTCTTCAATAGGGGTATCATCTCACGTAGGAGATGTCACGGTGATGAGAGAAAGGAAGGACTGCATAAAATGGGCTTAGGGTTTTTGACCGCACTAGGTCCAAGTTGTAAGAAAAGGAATTGGGAATTTAACAACATTCATGTGTGCCTACCACCTTCAGACGCTATGCTATTTATATACTCGGGAATTAGAAAGACAAATAGGATCTAATAGATGTAAACTTTCAGAAGTTACCAAAACTTACAAAGGTTTCTCATTGATGGTGCTGCCAGAGTTTCCATTGGCACACAGCACAGCAGCTTTCTAAAATAAGAAGGGGATATGGGATATAAGAACCATGGGATGGTCACTAGAAATGGTATATGTGGCCAGAGCAACCTAGAAGGATCATGCTGTGTTGTTTTCAGCACTCCAACCCTAGAAGCCTAGTATTTTCCTTTATTGCTTTCAGCACCTTGAAACTTAAAAAATACTCTTGGATCTTCCTTTAAATCCTTCTCTGAGTATTCGTATAGACATCTCTTTGGGCCATGAGCTCATAAATGAAATAGGATCATTGCCTTGATAAAAGTGCATGGGAGACATCCAAGAAATATCTGCTCTAGGAAATAATTTGATGATTCAACATGTTGGCACTCTTTCTTCTGAACCGGGACTGTGCCGGCTTTAGTGTCAGGGGCCACTTTTGGAAGGTTTGGCTTTCACTGAGCTGTACCATGGAGTCTTAATCTGCCCTGGTCAGTAAAAGTCCAGCAGCTTTTTCTACCCACTTAGAGATCTTCAATCACTTGGCCAAAATCCACTTTGGGTAACCTACAAACCCAGAATTCCCCAGTAATTTCACTTGGATGAGACATTGCATTTTCTGTTCTCTTTGCCCCCCCAAACTTGCATCCCATTACACGCTCTTAAACATGTTCCACTACCAAGCTGGCTGAGGCAGTAGGTAGCACGATAACTGTGCTTTGTACTCACTGACTCCCTTCGGAAGCCAAGTTTATAAACCATTTGTTTATTTGGCAAGAATGAAAAAGGAGTGTCTTTTCATTTCTTCCTTCCCTATTTTCTACCTTTGAATTGCATTTGTCCAAAAGAATTCCACAGGTAATAAATGGATTTATATGAAAGGTGGTTTATAACAATATCTTAATGTTCTCAGTTAAAAATTTTTTTTTGTTAGTTTTGGGGCGCTGGGGTGGCCCAACTCTTGATTTTGGCTCAGGTCATGATCTCAGGGTCATGAGATAGAGTTGCAGGTTAGACTCCACACTGAGCTGAGAGTCTGCTTCTCTTCACCTCCCTCTGCCTCTCTCCCTGCTTGCACATTCGTGCATGCTTTCTCTCGCTCTCAAATAAATAAATAAATCTTAAAATTTTTATTAGTCTCTATGTTGCTGTACCGGAGAAATGAAGACTGGAACATATGGTTGTATAGATCAGCTCTAGTTTGCCTTATAGTTATCCATGTCTAGAACAAGCCTTGAAAATCAATAATATTAATCTCTAAAGTACTCCCCCTGGAGATTTCGGTGCATATGTAAACATATTTGACTTGTTTGCTTTCCTTATGGTCAGCATCCTTAATCCATAGCACCATCTCGGGTTTTGTTGAAGACAGGTTAAAGAAGTTTAAGGAAGGTCCTATGCTTGCCCCTAAAGCAATTCTAAAGCAACCGTGCTGTAACTGAGGAGACTAAACACACATAAAGTGGTGACAAAACAGATAGAACATGCTAAAATGCAGTACAGAAAAATGGTATAGAAGTCACACTAACTGGATTTGAATTCTCATTGTAGCACTTATTAGTTGTGCGATTCTAGGCAAGTCATTTAACTACTCTATGCCTCATTTTTCTCACCTATAAAATGGGAATAATAACAGTTAACACATCTAAGGGTCTTAGGACAGGATATCAATATTGGGGGTATTTATAAGATATTAAATAAAAAGATGCATGTAAACAAAGTATGAATTTTTAAAGGGAGAGATTTCTTTGAGTTAGAATACTTAAGAGAGTTTCCATGGAAGGCTTAATAAATTTGAGCTCTGAATTTCAAAATTAGAAATATTTTTTTTTCTGTACTTAATGACTCCCTTCTGAAGCCAAGTTCATATCCCACTGACTCATCAGACAAGAATGTATCAACAGTGCATCTATTATTCCAAAATCAGAATTTTTAAAATTATGAAATAGTAGTTTTTATAAAACATATAGAATGTACACAAGTACAGAGAAGAAAATATAGTGCTCCGTTATGCTCTGTTGGTATTTTCTTGCACTTCTTCCTTTCTTTTTTCTATGCATGTATTTTAACCAAAATGTGGTCATGGTACATACGTAGTTTTGTGTCCTACTTTTTTCATTAAGTCCATGCGATGGCATTTTCCATTTTTATCACTTACTTTTAAAAACATTTTTTTATTATGTTATGTTAGTCACCATAGAGTACATCATTAGTTTTTGATGTAGTGTTCCAAGATTCATTGTTTACGTATAATACCCAGTGCTCCATGCAATATGTGCCCTCCTTAATACCCACCACCAGTGACATCATATACCATCGTGTGAAATCTATTTATTGCTATAATTTAGATTATTTACATTTTTCCACTATTATATAAAAACTGCAAGTATTTTTTTACATAAGTTTTTGTGAGACACTTTTGACTTCTTTTTTTTTTTTTAAAGAATAGAACCCTAGAAATCAATATATTAGGTTAAAGACTGGGTTTTTAAACCTCTTAATGTTTAAGATGAAAATTATTTCAGAAAACTTAAACTAATTTACTGTCTCCCTGACAATGCTGAAGAGTTTATATCTCACTGCAAATTCACTACAATTATCATTTTAAAATATTCGTCAGCTTAATAGATAAAGCATAGCATTTTCCATTAATTTATAATGATTCGCTTACTAGCACGGTTGACCTTTCTTCATATGTTTCTTTGCTTTGGATTTCTCCATCTGTGATAGTCTGTAACCTTGTTCAGTTTCGAGGGGATGTTTTTGATGTTCCTATCTACATGTATGAGCTCTTTGTACAGTAGTGATAGTAACTCCTGGTCACATTTGGCCAACTTATTTCTATTTGCTTTTGATATACAGAAATTTTACATTCTTACAAAGTCAGTTTAAGAATTTTTTTGACTTGTGATTTCATTCATGTTTATAAATTTAGAAAGTTTGAAATTTTGTTTGTCTTACTAAAATCTGTATAAGAAATTAAATTTTTACTAAGGAGAGGTAGAAGAGACATTTCTTTCACATTCTGATTTCTTTTGTCCTCTTCTACCTCCTCCTCCTTTTTCAAAAGAGTCTGTTAATCAAAGACGATTTGTGGTTAATTTTGGAAAAATACATTTTTGTCAATTTTAAGGCTTCTACTCTTGTTTCACACCAGTATCTTGGAGAGTCTGTGGTAGTCAAATAGTTAAGGAGAAAATATTTTCCCATGAGCTGGAAATAAATTATGGGGCACTTGATAAAGATTCAAACTTTGGAATAGTAATTTAAAAAAAATCACATTTTGCTCTTGACTCTGTTTGCTCATGACTTGGTAGAATCCAATTCTCTTTGTTGAGTTTGCTGTTGTTGGTTAGACCCTGCTAAGGGAATAAACCTAAAATGCACATTGTCTCATCATTTGTTTTCCTGGGGGAGACTGATTTCTACCCTCTACACTGTTTCTCAGCAGGTCTGCCATAAGTGGGGAAGTGTTGGGGCAAGTTTACACAATCATATCTCACAGGAGGTTTGATGTAAAAGAGATTAAACCTTAGCATTGTTTCCCAAATTATTTTAAATGTCAGTTTAAGAGGCTTTTAAGGTTTTGGTGTTTTGTTTTTTTGTTGTGTTTTGTTTTGTTTTGTTTTGAACGGAAGTATTAACTAGGACTGCCAGGGGCAGTTAGTTTGAGAAAAGCAATACCGTGCATCTTAAATTGGGTAGAAATTTTTATGACTCAAATTCTTCATTTATTATACCCAGATGGTGGAAACAGGCTGCTGTCTCTGATGCCCTGGTGGAAATAAGCCATCAAGGGATCCTTTTCTAAGATGGAAGCCTCACTAAGAAGTTTGAACATGGTGCCAACATTGCCTTTTCTTTAATATCGTGACTGGTGTTTCATCTTTATATCTTCATCTGGTGTAGCATCTTTAATTTAAATACGATTCATTGACTTTCCTGAGATTTAAAGCTCTTCCTGAAAATTGCAGTTGCCTATACATACGTTGGCTAAGAAATTAAGTGAGGGTGGCGCTTTACCAAGTAACTACCCGGCTGAAACCCGAAAAGATGAAGCAATCATTTGTTCACTCGACAAATTATTTGTTTGTTACCCATAAAGTACATGATACCCTAATGCAGTCAGGAAAAGAAGTTGCTGGAGAAAAGTTAAGTATGAAAACTGAACAAACTATTTGAAAGTACTATTTATAAATCATATCTTAATGGGAAATTCTTTTCTTTTTAAAAAAACCTTTATGTAAAAATTAAATATACTGGCAAACCATAAAAGACTTAATGATAGAGAACAAACTGAGAGTTGCTGTAGAGGAGGTGGGGGGATGGGCTAAATGGGTGATGGGTATTAAGGAGGGCACTTGCGAGGAGCACTGGGTGTTGTATGTAGGCGATGAATCATTAAATTCTACTCCTGAAACCAATACTACATTATCTGTTAACTAACTTGAATTTAAAACTTGGAAAAAAATACTGGTATAATGTGGCATTGTTATTAGCTTAACATACATAGCATCTCATAATTATAAAGTATGTTTACATATGGTATCTCATTTAATTTATACAACTTTTTTGTGGTAGGTAAGGAAGAAGAAATTACCATCTTATTTTTACCCATCAATGAGTTGATGGCTAAATCTACCTGCTAGTAAGAGATGGAGCCAAGAATCAAAAGTAGGTCTTCTGAGTCTTAGGCTGGCTCATTTCTTCTCTATTATAATGCTGAAGAAGAAGATAATGAATAGCTGCATTTGCACAGGTGACACCTTAAAATTCAGGCCAGCATTTTAGTGGTAATCGCTGTCATAGTTTTTCCCTTTTAAAAATGTATGTAAACTAGGGTATTGCTAGGATTTTATCTCTTAGTATAAATGGACAAGTAGCTATGGTTTAACTATAGTAAGACTGCAGAAAAAAAGTCATAATATTTTAAGTTTAAATACAGAACATTTATTTTGCGATTTTTTTAGGCAGGAAAATCCAAGGTTTTGTTTTATCTAAACATTGCATCAGGATTTCCTTTGTTATTTTTTTCTATTTCATTTGATAATAAGTTTATCAGGAGATGCAAAGCTGAATTGGCAGATAATTGTAGCCAGAATCTCCTAATTTGGCTGCTCCTTATGTGGGGGGATTTCCTCTCTGAGGGTAGTGTGGGTAGACGATGACAGGCTGGATCGTATGCTGCTGAAACCACTATTGTATGTTGGAAGAATGAGCAACAGATAGAGAATTTTGGTTGTTTGACTTAGTATGGATTTCTGCTAAACCCAAAGCTTAGTATGGATTTCTGCTAAACCCAAATTCTAGTCATGGTACCCCTTCTCAGCAGAAAACAGATGGGAAGAGGACTGCCATCATTTATACTTGGGATATACTGCAACATGGATGCAGTCCTGGAAAATAATTACTTAAAGGTCAGAAAACCAAGGAACTAGAACATAATCAATTCAATTCAACAAATGTTTATCAAGTGTCTCCTCTGGATCAGGCATAGTTCTGCGACCTAGGGCTATGGCAGAAAGCAAGTGATATACAGTGTGTGCAGTCATGGAACTAGAGACGAGGGGAATTACTAATATTAAACATGTGGTTAATTATAAGGATGAAGAATGTTATGGGATAAAATGGATAGGGGACTAAAGGAATGAAGAGTAAGGGGCTTGAATCTAGTCTAGGGATTGAGGGAAGACTTTAATCTTTTAAACTTTAAAAAATTCTTAGAAAAAAGAGCAGAAGAGTTTAGAAAAACCAAGGTGTGGTGGTTAATTTTATGTTCAACTTGACTGGATGGTGGAATGCCCAGATAGTTGGTCAACATGGCCTGGGTGTGTTTGTGAGGATGTTTCTAGGTAAGATTAACACAAGACTGAGTAAAAGAGACTGCCTTCCCTAATGTAAGTGGCCTTCATCCCACCAGTTGCAATTGGGTCATACCTTAGAATTAATATGATTTATCAAAGACATGAAGTTACTTAACATTAAGCTAATAATTTATTAAAAACTTAAAAACAATTACTGAATTTTAACAACATTGATTTCATGTTGCCACTCAGCTGATAGAGGAACCTATCAACCATACATATATTCATACGTAACTACACAACTATATATATATATATATATAACTGTATATATAACTGTATGTGTATATATATGTGTATATATATACATATATATATATATGAATCTATCAACTATATATTACCATAGTTATAGCAAGAACTGGACATTGTAAAAAGGATGAATCCTGAAGATAAATACAGTTGTCCAGGAAGAGTGTGTTATCAGCCAGAAAGTATTTATAGTATTGTGTGCTTTAGTATTTACAGTGATTTATAATATTAGGAACAGAAAATTTGTGCTGAAAACAGAAGAAATAGAAAATGTGGTGCTTTTCCTCAGAGAGCTTATGAGCTAATCCTGAACCAGATCAAGTACCTTGACTACACCACTAAAGGACTTTGAGGCTAGTAGAAATTTTGGCCGTGCAAACAGAAACTCACATGGGAAGGGACATGGGGCAGGAGTGCATGAAGGTAGGTGGGGTTAATTCATTGAGGACATTTTCATTAAGAGCAAACCAGACTGAGACGTTCCTGTTAGCAATGAGGATTCAGCAGTGAGTAAGAGACACAGACTCTGTTGGAGTTTAGGCTTATGACACAACTAGGAGCTAGTGAACAAATAGTCTTCCCCAAATTATTCAGTAATGCTTGTGCTAAGTGTAACAAAGAAATTTGGGTGCTATGAGGGTGTAGGAGGAAGGTGAAGAAAGGCTTTTCAGAAGAAGTGATGTTTTAGCTTTGACAAGAAGAAAGAACAAGAATCAATCCAATTAAGGGAGAAGGGGAGAGCCTTGTTATCAGAAGAGGGAAGACCCCCATGTGGAAAGATCGACAGCTTTGAAAAATTGCAAGAGTGGGTATGTGTGGTACATGGTGAGCTAGAGAGAATGTAATAGGATATGCTAGATTATGTGGGCCTTGTAGGACCTTAACAACATTAAAAGGCCATGACAAGTCTTCAGGCAAAAGAGTGACATGATCAGATGTTCATTTTTTTAAAAAAGACTTTATTTATTTGTCAGAGTGAGAGAGCGTAAAAGAGAGTGCACAAGCAGGGGGAGCAGCAGGTAAAGGGAGAAGAAGCCTCCCCACTGAGCAGGGAGCCTGATGCGGGACTTGATCCCAGTGGGATCATGACCTGAGCTGATGGCAGACAGTTAACAGATTGAGCCACCTAGGTATCCCCAGATGTTCATTTTAAGAAGATAGTTCTGTCTATCATGTGGCGAATGGCCTGTAAGAGATGAAGAGTAGAAAGATGAAAAGCGTTATAGTCGGCTCAGGCCTCAGGAAATAGTGGATTAGCCCAGAGTGTTAGTGGTACACATGGAGAGAAGAGGATGGATAAATACATTTGTTGTGGAGGTAGAATCGACGGAGTGATTAGTGAGGGACTATGGAAAGGGAGAAACCAAAGTGACTCCAGAGTTTGGGCACAAGTGTCTGGGGAGGTGGTAGAGTCATTTTATTAATCTGTGGAGGAAGATAGGGGGATTAGTTTGAGGACAGCTTACAAGTTAAACCACGGATATTTCTTGCAGGAGATCAGAAATGAGAAAGTACTCCATAAATACCAGAAGGAAATGCTATAGAAAGGCATGAAGGCAGAAAGAAGGCCATCAATGAATGTGTCTGCTTACAGAAGAGTGAATAGAAGGGAGGAATCTGTTGTAATGAAGAAAAGGGGAAGACAACCTCAAAGGAAAGGCAAATATATTTGAATTCAAACTGTTGAAACTACAAAGATATGGTACAGAAGTCCACTGCTTAGAAGTTAGATTAAAGATGATCTCAATGTTGGGGGCACCTGGCTTGCTCAGTTGGTGGAGCATGCGACTATTTATTTATTTATTTAAAGATTTTATTTATTTGACAGAGAGATAGAGAGAGAGCACAAGTAGGCAGACCGGCAGGCAGAGGGAGAAGGAGAAGCAGAGCAGGGAGCCTGACATGGGCTCGATCCCAGGACCCCTGGGATCATGACCTGAGCCGAAGGCAGTCGTTTAACCAACTGAGCCACCCAGGTGCCCCAGCACGTGACTCTTGATCTTAGGGTTGTGGGTTTGAACCCCACGTTGGGTGTAGAGATTACTTTAAAAAAATCTTAAAAACAAACAGACAAAAAAATGATTATCCCAATGTCTTTCCTCAAGATGGATCATGTAGTCAAAGAGGAAGGAGGCACTTTTATTTAATTTGACACCCTGAAGAGATCCAGTAGTGACAAAAAAAATAAATAGAGCGAAGTCCTTTTCCAAGATATTCAGTCCTATGCAAATATTAGTATGGTGAAAGAGGTTGTAAATAGTGGAGAGAGGGACTACAGATCTCAGAAATCCAATAGGAGCTGCTTTGAAAGCAAGGACAAGAGCAACAGTAATAGCAACAAATACAACTGCTATTCATGGTGCTTCTAATATGTGCTCGCTAAGCACTTACCATATTTGATCCCTTCTCATTTGTGCCATCCACTTTGTAAGCATATCTTTAAATCTTCTTTTGAAGTTAGAAAATAGAGCTCAGAGGTATAGTTAACTTCCCAAGCATTAAGCAACTAAGAAGTGGCAGAGGCAAGATACAGGTCTAAGTTTGATTAACTCTCAAATCCTTGTGTTTTACCACTAATCACTCCACATCATTTCTGTCCTCAAGAAACATCAGGAGACCCACAGGTTATATTTTCTCTAGGAGGAATCTGGAAATGGCTCCAAGTGCCCCATCTATACCAAGCTTCCAGACCCATCTGGGGTCCCACTGCTGTGGAAGCAGCTGTTTAGGGATGAAGAATTCCCAAAAGGGCTGAACATAAGAATAGGGAAGGAACTGAAGTCTCTCCATTTCCTCACCTGCAATACTGCCAACTCTCTGAATTTAAACTCTATGCATTGATCGCTATTGTCGTTTCATTTTCTGACTCTCTAGGGTAAGAGAGGGTCTTTGTCCAGACAACACTAGCCCACCATCCCACATGCCTTTCAAGAAGTAATTGTGCTGGGATTTGAACCCAAGTCTAGTAGCATTCCAATGTGCATGGGCTTCGTCACACACCACACAGACCCTTTGTGAGACTGGGGGAGGTTGAAGAGGACAAAGACAAGGACTGGGGAGGAGCCTTTTAGTTTGAACAGTTGGAGACAAGAGCTTCCATGGAGGGTTGTGACTAGGAGCTAGAAAGTCTAGAATTTAAACTGTACTCCACTGGCCACAGATAGTAAATGACCTCAGCTCCTTCCTCCTTTATGGAAATCCAACTTATGGTATATATATCATAGTTAAGAATGAGTTTAGTGGCTTCAGAAATTTCATTGTTGAAAGTCATGCGCCAAAGTATAGGATAGTAATTATAGGAGAGAAAACAGATTTTACCAAGTTTAACTCAATTTAACATGGTGTCTTAACAAATCTTGAGTTCCAAACCAATTCCACTCATTGGGGATTCAAGTTCATATGTCTTTGCAACACATGGTTTCCTGCCACTACGGAAAAAGGGCTTTAGAAGACTTATAAGGCTTCATAGACGTCAAATAAGTCTTATGAAACAACATGTTCACGTGTTAAGTGTAAATGAGTCAGAAACATAAGGATTAAATTTCCCTTAAAATACACAGGGGTTTGAAAATGAAGGGAAAAATGCTGAGGGCAAAACGTGTTTTGGATTTTGGCAAACCCAAAACATTTGAAAAAAATGGTTTGATGTTTGATGAACCCTAAATAGAGCCGAGTTTGCTCATCTCTAATTATGATGAAGACCAATAAACCATTTTTGTGTGAAAACAGAATCCCAATGGAACTGCCTGTGGACTCCTCACTACTGTAGAATTTGACTGATTTTTCATTTCATTAATTTGCTAACTTCCTAACTCACACAGTGGTTGGTGGTCTCCCCCGCATGAGTTCTCAGCAAAGACATAATAAGAGAATACTGGAGAAGATGTCTGGGATTACTAAGACTTCATTTGTCTTATAAAATGTACTTCGGGGCATAACCACTATACAATAAAACGTTAACATAAATCATTAAAATGGAACCATGCCTTGTCGAGATAAATAAGAGGAGTGTGTTTCATGTGGTTTCATCCTTATTTCTTTAAATTGGTTTGTTCACTTGCTAATTTGCAAACCTGAACAATCAGACATTCTGTGGTATGAATTATGGCAGTGAGATTTCTCCATTCATAGATTTCCCATCACTACCCCTGATTTTTCACTGAAGTTTCTAAAGTAGTCGTAAAGATGGGAACAGGGTCTGGTGGATGGCTCTTGGAGCCATGGCAGTAGTAGGAGGTGAAAATAGATGGCAATACTTTTTCTTCCTGCAGTACTTTCTGAGGGTCTATATGAGATCAGATTTGGAAATATCATTTTTGTTCCTTTAGTCTTAGATCTCTCACGCAAACAGTAGCTCCCTCGTTAAAACTATTCTGTCTGCATTATTTGGGTTGGCCTTTAATTTGAACTGAAATTACTGAACCGAAATTTATCCTTGTGATGCTCTGGTAGTTGGATTCATGTGACAAGGCGCCTACTTTATTAAAAGACTTTCATAATGTGTATGAAGAAATGCCTTAAAGACAGGTAGAAAAATAGCTTGAGCTGCTTGTTTTTAATTTTCCAGGGTATAAGAATTTTGGCATGGAAAAGGATCTACACCAAACTTCACATTGTACAGAAACCAAGAAACTAAAGCTAGAGATTTGAAATACACACAGTCCTCATGAGGGCAGGCCTGATCTAAATCTCATATAAAAGAAGCAACACTGATCCTCCTTAGACTAAGGTTTACTGATTACTCGTATGTCCTTTGGAGTCACTCTCGCCCTTAAGATTTACATTGTATTGTTTAGAAATTCCATTCCATGTTTATAGGAAGTCAACTTTGTTTCCAAAGTTTTCTTAAAATTTCCAAGGGCTCACATTCCCGTGCCCACCTCCGGCTCCACACTCCAGAGGCTCCCGTGTTAGCTCAGTTTATAGATGGATCATCTGTCGCATTATATTCCCATTCCGTGGTGTGTTGACCTACACTTGGAACTCAGAGCTTTTACTTGATTTCACACTCTCACGTACAGAGGGAAAGACCCAAGCAAACAAACATTTATACAAAGTCTTTATGTATTTGTCAGACTTTGCTGAGGTTTCGGTAAGATAGAAAGGATTTAATATTGCAGCATCTTAACACTGAACACTGGGTATCCTTAATCTTAAAATTATCCTTGTCCCTGTCAGCAAGTAAGGCTCAGCAAGTAAGGCTCTAGCCATGTTGCCCTAGGAGCTCTTTCTTTCTCTCCCTGCTCCTGTTTCCTTTTCTTTCTCCTTCTCCAGAACAAAAGTCAAGTTCTTGTATGTTCTATGTTATTTTAAAATCGAGATATAATTCACATACCATCAAATTCACTATTTTAAAGTGAACAATTCCATGTTTTTTTAGTATATTCAAAGTCGTGCAATAATCATCATTGCTTACTTAATTTTAAAAGATTTTCATAACTCCAGAGGAAGACCTATATTCATTAACAATTCTCATTCCTCTGCCCCCAACCTCCAGCCCCTAGCAACCATTAATCTACTTTCTGTCATTATGGATTACCTGTTCCAGGCATTTCATATAAATGGAATCATACAACATATTGTCTTTTGGGTCTGGCTTCTTTCACGTAGCACAGTGTTTTCAAGGGTCGTCCATGCTGTAGTATGCATTTGTACTTCTTTCCTTTTTATGAATGAATAATATTCCATTGTATGGGTAGGCCTATTTGCCCATTCACCAGCTGATGAATATTAGGTTTGTTTTCAGTGTTTGACTGTTGTGAATTATGCTGCTATGAACATTTGTGCAAAAGTTTTTGTATGAACATATCTTTTTAATTCTCTTGGATATATCCCTAGAAGTGGAATTGCTGGGTCAAACAGCAAGTCTATGTTTAACTTTTTGAGAAAGTGTAAACTGTTTTTCAAAGTGGCTATACCATTTTACATTCCCACTGGTAAGGTATGAAAGTTCCAACTTTTCCACATTATTGCCACACATTTTTTTTGACACATTACTTTGACTATTACAGTCATCCTAGTAAATGTGAAGTATATATCTCATTATGATTTTGATTTCCATTTCCCTAATGACTAGTAATGTAGAGTATATATTCAGGTGCTTATTGAAATTTGTATGTCTTCTTTGAAGAATACTATTTGAATCTTTCACCCACTTAAAAAATCGTATTGTCTTTTTATTGTCAAGTTGTAATGGTACTTAGGTTAGATCTTTATCAGAAATATGATTTACAAATATTTTCTTCTGTTTTATGGGTTCTTTTTTTTTTTTAAAGATTTTATTTGTTTATTTGACAGAGAGAGAGATCACAAGTAGACAGAGAGACAGGCAGAAAGAGGGGGAAGCAGGCTTCCCGCTGAGTAGAGAGCCCGATGTGGGGCTCAATCCCAGGACCCTGAGATCATGACCTGAGCCGAAGGCAGAGGCTTTAACCCACTGAGCCACCCAGGCACCCTTGTTTTATGGGTTCTCATTTCCCCTTCTTGATAGTGTTCTTTGAAGCCCCAAAGTTGTTGTTGTTGTTTTTGTGGTTGTTGTTTTTGAAGCCCCAAAGTTTTTAATTTTGTTAAAGACCAATTTATTTTGTTTTTCTTTGGTTGGTTTGATTTTGGTGTCATTCCTAAGAAACAATTGCTAAATCCAAGCTTATGAAGATTTATACCTATGTTTTCTTCTAAGAATTTTATAGTTTTAGCTCTTTTATTTAAGTCTTTGATCCATTTTGAATTAACTTTTGTATATAGTATAAGATAAGGATCTAACTATTCTTTTGCATGTGGATACTGAGTCGTCCCAGCACCATTTGTTGGGAAATCTATGCTTTTCCTATTGAATTGTCTTGGCATGTTTGTCAGAAAACCCTCTGATGGTTAAATGTATGGGTTTACCTCTATGTTCTTGAGCAGAGTAATTCTTCAGTCTCCAGCCCTCACCTCCAAATTTAGCTCTGGATGTTCCTTTGCACATTAAAGGAGCTAACTGAAGTATGAATATACTGCTCCCAAGTATGCCTCTGATTAAGGTCTTCGAAAAGAATTAATCTCTTGCATAGTGGGATTGGGGAGTGAAGAGGAAAGATGGCTTGTCCTTCTGGTCACACAAGAATCAACAATATTTTATTGTAGTGAAGAGAGTCATCAGACAGTCACACTAGCTGTGTGATTTGGGGCAATAACTTAACTGCTTTGAGCCTCAGTTTTACTTCCTGTAGTGTATATCTTATAGCAGTATTTCTATGTGGGAATTCCTTACCAGAATTTCCCAGGGAATGTATGCTTTCTTGAATCTTACAACCCATGAAAAATCAGTTGAGAAATTGGGAAAACAGTACAAACTATTATAATTCTTTTATGAAAATTAAAGCTTTATAATAAACATAGAAATATTGTAGGCTTTAAGATAGTCACTGATATCACATTGAGAGCAAAAGCAGGAACTGCTATCAGAGTGAAAGTCAAGGTAGACATTTCTAGAACTGGGCCACGACCATGTAGGAGAAAAACAGCCATAATCAAATTCTGCTCAGTCCAATATAACATGTATGGCTATTGAGTACTTGAACTGAGATGTACTGTAAGTATAAAATACAAATCAGATTTTAAGGACTTAATATGGAAAAAAGAATGTGAATTATCTCAATAATTCTTATTTAGATTACATATCGAAATGATAATATTTTGTATATATTGGGTTAAACATATTACTAACATTAATTTGGCCTGGTCTCATTTCCATTTTTAATGTGGCTCCTAGAAAATTCAATGACATAGGTGGTCAGCATAGATAGCCTGTGGCTATTGTCATGTGTGGTAGGCAAAATTCTTACATAGCTCCCAAGTTTCCAGGTCTCTAGTATATAGACACCTTCTCCCAGTGATTCAGACACTAATCTAAGTGCTATTGTGAAGGGATTTTGGAGATGTAAGGAAGGCCTTAAATGTGTTGACTTTAAGATAGGGAGATTATCCACTTGGATCTTACCTAATTACATGAGTGCTTTAAAAGCAGAGAGTTTTCTCTGGCTGGTCACAGAAGAAGAAAGCAGAGATAGCACTCCAGCCGGACTGGAAGAAAGAAAAACATCCAGGCTTCAAATTGCCCCAGGGGCTGCCGGCAAGGAATCTTGGGTGGTCTCTTGTAGCTTAGAGTGGTCCCTAGCTGACAGCCAGCAGGAAAATGGGGACCTCAGTCCTAAAACCACAAGGAAATAAATTCTTTCAACAGCTAGTGAGCTTTGAGAGGACACCAAGCCCCCTGATGAGAACCATGGCTTTCGATTTGAGCCCCAGGGACCTAACCTACAGACACTATGAGATAAATAGAAATTTGTGTTGTTTTAAGCTGTTAAATTTGTGGTGATTTGTTATGCAGGAATAGAAATCTAATAAAGTGTGTTACAAGTTTGTGGCCCTCTCCGTGACTAATGAGTCATTCTTATGAATAAAATAAATATCACCAAATTTGTATGTATACTATACTTCATACAAATCCTATGTATTTTAAGAAAGAATGCATTTGGAAGCAAAATAAATCCTTAAATCAGCTATTTTCACATATGATTCTGTGTAATGCTGTTAATCTTCCTAGAATATCTGAATGTTAGGTTTTTCCGGCATTACCCAATAATTTTTGCTGGCATTTTCTGGTTTCTGAATATTCACTATAGGGTATATTTCTTTATAAGTTTGTTTAAACTACTAAGACAAAACAAAATAAAACAGAAACCACTACTAAAAACTTTTCCTTGGTAAATACCACTAAAATACAGAATAACTAATGATTTCAGGAATTCACAAAAATTTCTGGGAATTCTGATTTCTTGTTTCCTAAAGATTAATATCTATTGGGAATTTGTAAAGACCGTTTAGTGTTGCTATAAGGATTAAATGAATTAATGAATGTAAGGTGCCTAGGCCAGGGCCTGGAGAGTATTAAGTGCCCAGTGCATGGTATTCATCATTAGTCTCTAGTCTAGGACACATAAATAACAGGAACATCAAATTGACTATGAGCATTTATGGATGTAACTGATTGAATTTTAAGCAATTGGTTAAGAAGAAAGCCAAAGAGATTACTCTTGAAGGTGAATCAGTAACCTGAAGATTTTTTGACTTGTGGGGTGTTTTGATGTATTAAAGAATTGAAAAAATCATCATGATGAGTGCTGAAGGCAAAGATCAAAGACAGATGAGATAATAAGAAAGGGGATGATTACATTTCCCCCCAACCCATGTCTATCTTCTTACCATTGTAAAAGAGTGTGAATTGAGTTTGGAGAGTTTGATCTGATTTGATTTGCTTGTTGCTGACAACAACAAAAATGCTTTGCAGTACCTAACAAACAACATGGTCTTTATTTTTTATTATTATTTTTTAAATTTGAGTATAGTTGACATACAATATTACAATAGTTTTGAGTGTACAACTTAGTGATTTGGTGTTTATACATTATGCTATCTTCACACAAGTAGAGCTACCGTCTGTCCCATTACATCGTATTACAATATAATTGACTGTATTCAGTATGCTCTCCTTTTTATCCCCATGATTTACTCCTTCCATAACTGGAGGTTTGTATCTCCCTCTCCTGTTCACCCATTTTGCCCAATCCCATCCCCCTCCCCTCCGGTAACTATTAGTTTGTTCTCTGTATTTTTGGCTCTGATTCTGATTTTTGTTCGTTTATTTTTAAAGTCCATTTATGAGTGGAATCTTATGGTATTTGTCTTTCTCAGCCTGACTCATTTCACTTAGTGTAACACCCTCTAGGTCCATCCATGTTGTCTCAAATGGCACAGCCTAATCCTTTTTTTGATGGTGTAACATTCCATTGTGTTTATATAGAACAGTTTCCTTATCCATTTGTCTATTGATGGATACTTATGTTGCTTCCATGTCTTGGTTATTGTAAATGATGTTGCAGTAAACATAGGAGTGCATATCTTTTCGAGTTAGTGTTTTTGTTTCCCCTGGGTAAATATCCAATGGTGGAATTATTGGCTCATATGACATTTCTATTTTTAATTTTTCCAGGAACCTCCATACTGTTTTCTACAGCGGCTGTACCAATTTACATTCCTTCCCACCAATTGCATGGGAGGGTTCCTTTTTCTCCACATCCTTGCTGACACTTGTTGTTTCTTCTTGATTTTAGCCATTCTAACAGGCATCTCATTGTGGTTTTGATTTGCATTTCCCTGATGATTAATGATGTTGAGTATCTCTTCATGTTTCTGTTGGCTAACAGTATGTCTTCTTTGGAAAAATACCTATTCAGGTCCTCTGCCCATTTTTTAATCAGATTGTTTGGTTTTTTGGTGTTGAGGTGTAGAAGTTCTTTATATATTTTGATATCTACCCCTTATTGGGTATATCATTTGCAAATATCTTCTCCTATTCAGTAGGTTGTTTTTTTCTTTTTGTTGTTGATTTTCTTACTATACAAAAGCTTTCTGTGTGTGTGTGTGTCTGTGAGAGAGAGAGAGAGAGCTCTATGCCCAATGTGGGGCTTGAACTCATGACCCCAAGATCAAGAATCACATGCTTTACCAACTGAGCAACCCAGGCACCCTTGTTCAGAAGCTTTTTTATTTTGATGTAATCAATCCCAATAGTTTATTTTTGCTTTTGTTTCCTTGCCTTAGAAGACGTATCTAGATAAATGGTGCTATGACTGATGTCAGAGAAATTACTGCTTATGTTTTCTTCTAGGATTTTTGTGGTTTGGGGTCTCACATATAGGTCTTTAGTCTAGTTTGAGTTTGTTTCTGTGTATGGTGTTAGAAAGCAGTCCAGATTCATTCTTTTATAGGTAGCTGTCCAGTTTTCCCAGCACCATTTATTGAAAAGACTATCTTTTCCCCATTATATATTCTTGCCTCCTCATAGATTAATTGACCATGTACATATGGGTTTACTTCTGAGGTCTCTATCTTGTTCTCTTGATCTATGGGTCTATTTTTGTGCCAGTACCATACTGGTTTGATTTTTACAGCTTTGTAGTATATCTTGAAATCTGGAATTCTGAGACCTCCAGCTTCATTCTTCTTTCTCAGGACTACCTTTGCTATTCAGGGTCTTCTGTGGGTTCCATACAAGTTTTAGGATTATTTATTCTAGTTTTGTGAAAAATGCTATTGGTATTTTGATAGAAATTGCATTGAATCTGTAGATCGCTTTGGGTAATATGGACATTTTGACAATATTAATCCTTTTAATTCATGAGCATAGAATATCTTTCCATTTGTTTGCATCATCTTCAGTTTCACTCATCAGCGTATTGTGGTTTTCAGAGTACAGGTCTTTTGCTTTTTGGTTGTTTCCAGGTATTTTATTCTTTTTGGTGCAATTGCAAATAGTGTTGTTTTTTAAATTTCTCTTTTTGCAACCTCACTGCTAGTGCATAGAAATGCTCTTGATTTATGGGTTTTAATTTTGTATCCTGCCATTTTACTGAATTCATTTATTACTTCTAGGAGTTTTTTGCTGGAATCTTTATAATTTTCTATGTGTGGTACTATGTTATCTACAAATATTGACAGTTTAACATCTTCTTTACCAATATGGATGCCTCTTATTTCTTTTTCTTGTTTGATTGCTGTGGACTTCTAGTAATATGTTGAATAAAAGTGGCAAGAATAGACATCCTTGTCTTGTTCTTGACCTTAGAGAAAGCTCTGTTTTTCACCATTGAGGATGATGTTAGCTCTGAGTTTTTTTTATATGTGGGCTTTATTGTGTTATGTTCCTTCTAGCCCCACTTTGTTGAGAATTTTTGTCGTGAACGGATGTTGAATCTTGTCAAATGCTTTTTCTGCCTCTGTTGAGATGATCATATGATTTTTATCCTTCATTTTGTTGATGTGCTGTATGACGTTGTTTGATTTGCAAATATTGAACTACACTTGCATCCTAGGAATGAATCCCACCTGATCATTGTGAATGGTCTTTTTAATGTATTGTTGTATGCAGTTTGCTAATATTTTGAGGATTTTGCATCTATGTTCATCAAGGATATTGACCTATAGTTTTCTTTTTCTGTGGTGTCTTTGTCTGGTTTTGGTATTAAGGTAACGCTAACCTTATAAAATATATTGGAAGCTTTTCTTCCTCTTCTATTTTTTATAGTAGTTTGAGGAGCATAGATATTACCTCTTCGTTAAATGTCTAGTAGAATTTACTTGTGAATCCATCTGGTCCTGGACTTTTACTTCTTGGTAGTTTTTGATTACTTAGTTTCATTACTTGCAATCAGTCTATTCAGATTTTCCATTTCTTCCTGGTTTTGGAATATTGTATGTTTCTAGGAATTTATCCATTTCTTCTAGGTTGTCCAGTTTGTTGGCCTATAATTTTTCATGATATTCTCTTATGGTCCTTTGTATTTCTGTGGTGTCAATTTTTACTTCTTCTCTCTCATTTCTGATTTTATTTATTTGAGTCCTTTCTCATTTTTTCTTGATGAGTCTGGCTAGGGGTTTGTCAATTTTATCTTTTAAAAGAACCAGCTCTTGGTTTCATTGATTTTTTTTTTCCTTCCTTTCTACCTTACTTCCTTCCCTCCTTCCTTCCTTCCTCTCTCTCTTTCTCCCTTCCTTTCTTTCTTCCTTTCTTTCCTTCCTTCCTTCCTTCCTTCCTTCCTTCCTTCCTTCCTTCCTTCCTTCCCTCCCTCCCTCCCTCCCTCTTTCTTTTTCTTTCTTTCTTTCTTTCTTTCTTTCTTTCTTTCTTTCTTTCTTTCTTTCTTTCTTTCTTTCTTTCTCCTTTTGTTTCTATATCATTTATTTCTGCTTCAAACTTTATTATTTCCTTTCTTCTATTCACCTTGGGTTTTGTTTGTTCTCCTTTTTGTAGTTCCTTTAAGTATATGGTTAAGTTGTTTGAGTTTTTTCTTGTTTCTTGAGATAGGCCTGTATTGCTATAAACTTCCCTCTTAGAACTGCTATCACTGTGTTCCAGAGATTTGGGACCATTGTGCTTTCATTTTCATTTGTCTCCATGTATTTTTTTATTTCTTCTTTGATTGCTTCATTGACTCTTTGGTTTTTTAGTATCATGTTGTTTAGTCTCCACATGTTTGTGAGTTTTCTAGTTTTTTTTTTTCATGTGATTTATTTCTAGTTTTATACTGTTGTGGTCAGAAAAGATGCATGGTGTGATTTCAATCTTTTTAAATTTAATGAGGCTCGTTTTATGGTCTAATATGTGATCTATTCTGGAGAATGTTCCATGTGCACTTGAAAAGAATGTGTATTATGTTGGTTTTGGATGGAATGCTTTATATATATCTGTTATGTCCATCTGTTCCAATGTGCCATTCAAAGCTACTGTTTGTCTATTGATTTTCTGTCCAGATGATCCATCAGTTGATGTAAGTGGAGTGCTAATGTCCCCTCCTATTATTGCATTACCATCAGTTTCTCTCTTTATGTCTGTTAATATCTACTTTATGTATTTAGGTGCTCCAATGTTGGGTGCGTAGGTACATAGATATTTATAATTGTTACATCCTCTTGTTGTATTGATTCCTTTATCATTATGTAATTCTCTTTTTTGTCCCTTGTTACAGTTTTTGTTTTGAAGTCTATTTTGTCTGATATAAATATTTCTACCCTGGCTTTTTTTTCCACTTCCATTTGTATAGTGAATGTTTTTCCATTATTTCACTTCCATTCCGTATGCATCTTTAGGGCTGAGGTTAGTCTCTTATAGGCAGCATATAGATGGGTCTTGGTTTGTTTGTTTTTTTTTTATCTATTCCACCATTCTGTGTCTTCTGATTGGAGCATTTAAACCATTTTCACATAAAATAATTATTGATAGGTATGTACTTATTGCCACTTAAAAAAATTTCTTTCTGGTTGTTTTTGTAGTTCTTTGTTCCTTTCTTCTTCTCTTGCTCTCTTTCTTTGTGATTGATGAGTATATATAGTGTTTTGTTTGGCTTTCTTTCTCTTTATTTTTTGTGTATCTATCATAGGTTTTGGGTTTGTGGTTACCATGAGATTCATGTACAACATTGTGAGTAAATAGCAGTCCATTTTAACTTGATGATGGTCATTTAAGTTCAAATACATTCTTTAAAAAAAAAGCAAAAAATAAGAATCTTTTTTGCTTATTCTATTTCTTTTTCTCCTTCTTTTCCCTTTTTATTCCTTTCTCCACATTTTATGTATGTGTTGTCATATTTTATATGTTTTTATTAGTGTTTTTCCTATGTGTAATCATGACTAATTACCATTTCTTTTCCACTTGAAGAAGTTTCTTTAACATTTCTCTTAAGGCTGGTTTAGTGGTGATAAATTCCTTTATCTTCTGTTTGGGAAGCTCTTTATCTCTCCTTCAAATCTGAGTGATAATCTTGCCATTTAGAGTATTTTTGGTTGTAGGTTTTTTTCCTTTGAGCACTTTAAATATGTCGTGCCACTTTCTTCTGGACTGCAAATTTTCTGCTGTAAAGCTAGCTGATCATCTTATAAGTTTTTCTCTTGTAGGTAACTTTTTGTTTCTCTCTTGATGCTTTTGGGAGTCTCTCTTTATCTTTAATCTTTGACATTTTAACTATTATGTGTTGTGGTATGGAGCTCCTTGGGTTCATTTTGTTTGGAACTTTGTGCTTCTTGGACTTGGCTGTCTATTTCTTTCCTTAGCTTAGGGAAGTTTTCAGTTATTATTTCTTCAAATAAGTTTTCTACACCTTTTTCTTTCTCTTCTTCTGGGATCCCCTATAATGTATGTTTGTTTGCTTGATGTTGTCCAAGAGATCTTTTAATCTGTCCTAGTTTTTAAAAATTCTTTCTCTTTTTGGTGTTCAGCTATGTCCTTTCCATTACCCTGTCTTCCAGATCACTGATATGTTCTTCTGCATCCTCTAATCTACTGTTGATTCCCTCTAGTGGGTTTTTTATTTCAGTTGTTGTATTCTTCAGCTCTGATTGGTTCTTTTTAATATTTTTTATCTTGTTATTGAAGGTATCACTGAGTTCTTCCATTCTGTTCTCCAGCCCAGTGAGTAACTCTACAATCGTTACTTTAAATTCTTTGTCAGGCACATTGCTTATCTCTGTTTCATTTACTTCTTTTATTGAGGTTTTGCCTTGTTCTTTCTTGTGGAACATATTCCTCTATCTCCATATTTTGCTTGACTTTCTGTGTTTGTTTCTATGGATCAGGAGAAACTAGTACTTCTAAAGTTGAAGGGGTGGGCTTGTGTATGGTGACCTCTATGTAGACTGTGGTTGGTGACTTTTGCTGCTGGCTGGCTGGGCAGTGGCAGTGTATGCTAGTTACTCTTTTAAACTGACTTTTTACAAGAGAATAAAGAAAAAAATGATAATAAAATAAAAAAGAAAAATAATATAAAAGAAGAAAAGAGAGAAGAGAAAAAAAGAATAAAAGAAAAAAGAAGAAAGAAAAGAACAAAACCAAAAATAAAAAATAAAAACAAAACAAGGCAAATTTTAAAAAGTTTTTTAAAAAGTAAAATACAACAGTACCAATTAAAAAACAAAAAAGGGGAAAAACCCTTGCAGTTTGTTCTCTGTTCCTCAGCACTATGGGGTGGCTGTTGTGGGCTTGTGGACTTTGCGCTTGTTGAGGTCCCAAGCTCACCATGAGCCCTCCCCTGCTCTGGGCCCTTGAAGTGGAGGGAGAGATTGCATTCCCACAGTTCCTCAGCCCCTCTAAACCACAGCTTTTCCTCTGTGTCCCACTGTATCTAGGGCCCGTGTGGACCTGTGGACCCTGGGCTTGCTAAAGTCACAAGCCCACCCAGAAAACGGGACTGGCCTACACCCCTGTCCAGGCTTCCAAGGGTGGGTGGGAATATAAACCTTGCTGTTCTCCAGTCCCTCTGACCTGGAGAACTTTCCCACAGCTCCTCTGCTGCTTGGCAGTGTTTTAGTGTTGTCTCTTTTATATGCTAGTTGCTCTTTTAAATCACAGTTTTGTTTTATTTCTGTGCCCAAGGACGGAGGGATCTGTTCCTGGCCCCTCCTTACTGCTGTTCCCAGTGTGTGTGGGGGGGGAGGGGGGAGTTTCTTTGTTACTATGTCTCCATCTCTCTTACTGTTCTCTCTGTCTTTGGTTGTTCAGTACTTTTTCAATGAGCCCTCAATTGTTCTTCAGGAGAAATTATTCTATTAATAGGTGTAATTTGGTGTGTTTCTTTCTTTTTTTTTTTTTTAATTTGGTGTGTTTCATGGAGGAGGTGAGTTCAGAGTCTTCCTACATAACCATCTTGAACTGGAACCTACCCCTCAGTCTTTATAACTTAACCATAGAAGTGATATCTACTCTTCCCTTATGTTAGGAGGAGAGGATTGGGTTGCAGTTAAGGTTGAAGGAAAAGAACAATGAAACGGATTGTGTTTCAAGGTCTTCATTTTCACTGAAATATCTTCCCTTCTCCTGTCCATCCAGCCATGTTATGCTCTCATATTTGCCCCAAACCTCAAGTTTCCTTGGAAAAGGTATCCCTGACTGACCTTACTTGTTCTTATTGATTTCCACTTCCTTCAGGGACTTTGTCCCTCTGTTGCATGTTTTCATTCGGAATGGTCATCTCTGAGATCTTGTATGTTCTTAGATCTGTGTGAGCTATTTCCCTCCATTAGATTATGAGGTCCTGTGACAGAATAAGAAGTCATTTTTTATTTTCTTTGTCTTTAATGCCTAGTATTCTACACACGAGTATCATTTCATCAAACAGTATCTAATAGCTATCAGTTATCTCGAATAAGAGTTAATGATACATGGCGAGATATTAGTTTAACAAGGAGAGAACTGTCTTTTTCTGTTAGGTCTAGATTATTACAGTATGAAGATCCCACTTTTTGGCAGTTTTGAGTAAGATGTTTTTCCTCTGCAGTCATTAAGTCTTTGCTATTCTCAGACTCTCAAGCTCTCCCATCACACATTTTATTCCTAATACAAATGAGAGCTAGAGGAGCACATAAATTAATAGATTGGAGATATTCCAACATTATTTCAACCCTTGTTTTCAGAAATAACATAGTTGTCATATTTCATTGAACAAGTGATGGTATTAGAATCCCAAAAAATCTCTTTTATAACTAAGTCTGTCTTTGGAATTTGGAGTTTTCTAGCTCCTGCTGAAATTGAATGAATTTGATGGCATTTCACCACTTTAGGAGTTTTGGGTTCTAGAGTTCATTATTCTGCCTCTGTTACTTGTATGTCCTGAACGTGGGACACACAGCGTACATATCAGCAGGTTTCAGCAAATCCAACCCATGCAGTTTCTTCCTTCTACCCTTAACCCAGACAAAAAGTATTTCCATTCATATTAATTTAGCCTTGAACTTATTTTAGAAGCAACTGGAAAAAGCCTCATTTTTCTTTGTCATTGTGCAACTGGCTAAGAATTAAGGAAATCATGTGGTTAGATGATGGCTGAAAAGACCCAGCTTGTTAGAGATGGGCAAACCTTGGAAGGGTTGACTAGGTTCTGAGAGGACCCCTAAAGTGTGGCTACTTCTCTGAAAAGCAATCAAGTTAATAACCTGTGCATAGTAACTCTGAGGAGTTCTCAGAAAGTTACTGCCTCATGAGGTTATCATTCTTTGGCATGTAATTGTCTTTCCCAGTGAAGGCTCCGTCATGGGAGAACTCAGGCTAATAGCATTATGCTGTGACTTCAGGCAGTCTCCTTCCCCACCTTTCCTTTCTCAGAAATGGTGGGCCCTTTGTCCGAACGATAGCAGAAAATTCAGAATAAGAAAAAGCCCACAGGGCCAGATCTTTATTACTGTATTGTAGGGATGGTCCTATGCTGAGCTGGTATAAATAAAATATGCTGCTGCTCCTGAGAATATCTCTGAAGAAAACCATCCGGGTGCCTTTTGGAACAAAGAATTAGACATGGTCTCCAGTGAGTGGATTTTCTAGGCCTATGGCTGGTAGTAACTTCAAAGTGAGGTCTGTGCACAGAGGGAGGCACTGAGAATATTGGAGACCAAAGTGTTATATGACCTCAGATGTTTCGCTTGCTTGCTTGCTTTCTCTTTTGAGTCTGACAAATAGTTTCTGGAGGGCCAGTTCCATTAAGAAAGTTCAAGAACCAATGAGCTTTGCTCTTACTAAAACACTATCTTTCAAGGTTATTTACAGCCTTTTGTTTCACTACAGTAAAATGAGTCCAGGGTGGGAAGAGGCCAGGATGGGAGATAGGACACCAAGTACGCCTGCTGGGTCCTTCCTTATCCAGATCTCACTGTGCTATCATCATGTAAAACTACAGGTATTTCCATACTCTCATAAATGCCAGTGCCAGAAATCAAGGGGACTTTCTTTTAAATGTAATTATCTTCTAGTTTGCTAGTAGGCTTTACTTCCAATTTATTTGCTTGAATCTTCAAATGTGTCACCATTTGGGGCTGTGAAATTTCATATCTAATTATTTTGAAATTTGGTACCCTTTTATACAAAAGAAATTAAAACAACAACAATGAAAACATTGTTCAATTCTATGCACAATAAAAATATCTTTCAGTACTTTGATTTGCAGGAAATGAAAAGTATTATCAACAGAATATGCTTTTCAAAAATTTATAATCCTTTAAACGGGCAAATCCTTTCTCCGGGATTAGTAGCATGGTTTGTGTCCTAGGAGCCAAATCCTATTCTCTGATTCAATCCTCAAATCCTTTCTAACAGTGCCTATATTGATTTCAGACCCAGTTTTGCTTAAGAATCTGAGGATAGAATTTGGTGATCTGTTTAGAGGTCCTTAAATAAGGATTTTTTTTTAATGGAGTTTATCTAAAACAGCCTCTAGTTCCCGAAGTTAAATTCTGAGGTCTCAGTGAGCGTAACAGATGTGCTTAATTTCTAGGCTGTCCTTTCTTTTTCCCGTGCTTAGCTAAATTCATACTTCTCTGATCTGGAGGAACAACCTAGAAGGTTGATGCTGAACTCCAAAGGTTTTTGGTGACTCTGGGTAGTTCCTTAATCCCAAATACTGACCCTGAATGTGCATATGGTTGATCTCCCTATCATATTTTTAGTGTTCTTAGAACTTGGTCTTTTTGAATACAATGTACATGTAAATGTTTATTATACATATTTATATTCACAGAGGTCTGATACTCTGTTACAAGGAGGGTAACTGGTATTCTGCTCATCTATAGGAAGATGAAAATAAATGCTGATAATGATGATGTGTAGATAATGCAGACAATAAAAATCCTAAGTTGACTTTTTTAATCACTAAAGAGTGTTTACATTATGAAGAGGGCAGTTTTAGTTAATGTGTATTATAACACTAGTTAATGATGACTTCTTAGTCTCAGTCCTTCTTGAATTCTATGTTAATTGCCCTGAAATGTAATAGAGATCATCCATGTGCATGATAGTGCCTTTGCAAAGTGACTGTAATAATATAGAAACTGCTTCTGACATAATGTTTGGTTATTAAAGTAGAAAGCTGGTCAGGGTCAGTGTTAGGAGCTCATGCAGTATGTACCTTGGATAAGTTGTTTTGCACAGCTATGTCTCATTTTCCTGAGCTGTAAAGTGTCCGTGATAATAATACTTACCTCTTTAGGTTGCTGAGAAAATTTAGTAGGATGATGCCTATAAAACTGTTAGCACTGTGCTTGGCTCGTAACTAGCATTTAATAATCATCATTATCTGGCATTACATATTCATTAGAGTTATTATGTATAAATATATGGTGTAAATTCTTCTTTCTACTTGAAATTTTCTTCCTCCTTGATTTCCATAACATGGTCATGTTCTGTTTTTCTACCTCTCTGATGATTCTCTCTTCTTTACTAGCTTCCCTTCTTCCTGCCCCTTTGCACATTTTTCAAGGCTTGATTCTTGGCCCTGTTCTCTCTGCCACCTCCAGGATCTTATACTCCTTGAATGCCCTTCTGATAATAATGCCCTGTCTTTCCACCTCATGCCCACGAAGCCACTCCTTGTCCTCATTAGACACTCCAATTCCAAAACCTGTACTTCTTTCCCATTTCTTTCTTCACTTCACTTTTTCCAGCCTGGGACAGCCAGGCAAGATCCTTCCATGAGAAAATCTGTCCTCTATGGATTTGGTTCTCCCAAGCCTGTGATCTTCACATGCCCTGTCACCATTCTGGAAAACGGGTCATTACTGGAGGGGGTGCTTGGCTACCCCACAGATCCCTGCTACGGCATCTCAGTTGGGTATTCAGGGTTACCTGGATAACTTTTTATTCATGTCCAGTTGATGGCATATCATTTTCCTCATAGTAGCAGTTCTAAACTTTTCAATTTTCCTTAAGTCCCCAGAGAGACTGCTATATCCTCACTCCATCTATTTCTTTACCAGGAAAATCAAGGACATCTGACCTGAGCTTCCTCACATTCACTTTTCCACCTAACAATTGTCTGTCAGTGTTCTTAACCTCATCCCCCTTCAGCCTCCTCTGGAATCTTCTTCATCAGTTATACTTTACTTTCTATACATTTTCAAGCCTCCTTCTCTGGTGTCTCTTTTCTAATCATGTGGGTTTCCCATATACTAAGGATTTTTTTTTAACCCTGCTAATGTCTCCAGGTGCTATACTCCGTATTTTCTTACTTTTGCCTTTAGTTTTCCCCAGAGAACACTCTCCTTAACTTCTGGTAATCTGGATTCCCCAAAACTTCTGCTGAAACTGAAGGCACCTGGGTCTCCCAATCCATTGAATCATTGTCCCTTTCTTAGCTTGTATCCTTCACTTTCGTGAAGTGCACGACATAGTCATATGCTTTTCTTCTAGACTTTTTCTTCCATTAGTATCCATGGTACCACATGGTTCCATCTTCTGAACTAGTTCCTCCTCTATTCAATCTAATTTAATTCAATCAGCATGTGTTCATCATTCACTTATTTCAACTGAGGTTGATGAAGAAGCAAGATACTTTTGGATAATCTGGCTGATAGCAGTGTCACCACCAAATAATTAAGCTTTCCTTTCTCTAAGACTAATTAACAGACATAATAAATTATGTCTTCTTCAACTCCTGGACTTGAAAATTTGGTTGATGGTAATCATGTAATTTATTTGAGATAATCTTGAAAAGGGTGCCTTATTTACTAGCCATGGTTATGCCTGGTACATCTCATTTTAACTCAACAAATACTACATTATGTTTGTTACCTGCCAGGTACTATTCCCAGTGCTTTATAAATACTAACTTACAGAACATTCAAGACAAGTGCATTATATTGTCCTACAGACAATGAATGGAGTGGTTTCCTGATCGAAAGTGTTTTTAGTTCGATGGTCTTTACTACAATGTGTTTGATTTCTCCCCTACTTAATGGTGGATATTCTTGCTTAATTTTTTTTTTTTATGTTCTTTAAATAAAATTCAAAAAGCAAAAAAAAAAAAAAAAGAGTGGGTATTATGATTAATCCCATTATATAGATGAGGAAACTGAGAGACATTTAAATAACTAACTCAAGGTCATACAGCCAGCAAGTGAGCCAGCTTGGATTTGAATGCTTGTAGTATGGTTCCGGATTTGGTGCTGCAGTGGTACTCAATAAATAATTATTGAATGAAAAAAATACTTGAAGAATTTTCTGACCATTTTCAAAAGCTAATTTAAGATTTTTCACTTACATTTAAATTGTTTATTTCTAGAATTTTGCATGTTCTTGCTTCTTCCTCTCATCATTTCAGAAAAAAAATGTCTTTAAAATTTGGATATAGAAATGTGTCAGTGGGACAAGGTAATTTGATCTCCAGATAACAAGACCTTTTCAGAATCTCCTTCTGGATTTCTTTTTTTTTTTTTTTATTAACACATAATGTATTATTTGCCCCAGGGTACGTGTCTGTGAATCATCAGGCTTACACATTTCACTGCACTCACCGTAGCATATACCCTCCCCAATGTCCATAACCCAGCCACCCTATCCCTACCCGCCCCTACCCCCCAGCCACCCTCAGTTTGTTTCGTGAGTTTAGGAGTCTCTTATGGTTTCTATTCTCACTTTCAGTACACCCTGGTATGAAATGATGGGTTATCTTTGAAAAAGATATGCTGAAGAATTATTGCGTTCTCCAGTTTCCTCCATATCTGCTACTTCTTCAGCAGTCTTCCACACACAAACTCCTTCCCTGCATTTGACCCTGGTGGCAGTAAGTCCTGCTGTGTTGGCACTGCTATCTGTAAAGGGTTAAGACTTTGTCAAAAGGCTTTTTCAAAAACATGCATTAGCTGCTGTTCTTGTTTGTATACCTTGCATAAGTACCATGCTGTTCTCAAATCTCTTTTGAGTCAAGGGCTTTGTCTGTGGCTAAAGAGGATTGATCACATTGGCTCACCATCTTTCTACTGATCACTGGTTTTCTGTTCTATTATTCTGTGTTAGAATTACTTTCTGAGCATACATATTAATAGTGTAAATCATTCATGGCATCTTTCTATTTTTTCCTTGAAAATGATCATTACATGATATCTTTCTTTCCTGATTTTTCCCTTCTATAAATATTTCTTCGGTTAAATTCACTGTGATCACTGTTTAAGATTCAGAAATCCTTCAGGAAGCTGGTAAAGCAGAAACCTAGTTGAATTTATCATTCATCCTAAATGCTGTCAAATTAAAAATAAGATTTCTGTTAGTTTCTGCTCATCTAAATATCTGCTATATGAGATACAAATGCAGCATATTTAATAACATTACTAACTTTTTGTGAAGAGCAGAATATAATTTAAGAAAAAACTTTTCAGTAGGGCTGTAAACAACTACATAAAGGATAGGATTATAATAAACCTAGTCGCCATTATATTATCATTTAAATTTTTACAAATGTGTGCATTTGAAAAGGTAACATTCTTCCTGGTTTATCTAGGAAATGTATTTTCTCTTTACATTTGTGTTAGCTGTGAAACTATTATTTTATAGTTACCTATTAGAAAGTTATTAATTTTTTAAATAAATTAGTAGCTATTACAATCATGATTAATCAGTAAAACATTTTACTTTTACAATAATGCATATATTTTTGTATTTCGGTTGACTGGTACTATATTAGCACATAAAGCAAATAAGGTAATTTGTTTGTTACTTTAATGATAATTGAGAATATATACCCATACTTGAAAGTTAATATTGAGGTATTAAAATTGTCTGATTGTGTCTTATTTACTTTTTTGGTGTCACAATATCTTTTTATGAAATGAAAGTGTTGTTCTTCCTAATGTACTTACTTAGCAAAATAAAAAGTTGGCTACTTAAAAAAATTACTCAAAAATATCATGTTTCATTTATCTTCCTAGTGTATAATCACTGGATCGCTGATCATTTGCAAGATCTGGGATACTAAAAAATGATATTGAGGTAGACATTCAGCTAGTTGGCCTTCTAGAAGTCAAGGCTGAAACTCATGCCAAATATTAATCTGATTCTGAAGTTCGGTGCATATCTAACACTTATCTTTTTCTTCCCAATCCGTTACTTCTATCTTATTCTAGGTCTTGATTCCTTGGTGTCTACGTTTCTAAGTGATCTATGTCTTTTCGGAACTCTTGAGTTCTTATGAGATCTTATGAGGTCCTCCTCCTTTGACATTTAATCATAGCCTTTCTGGGTCCAACATCTTGCATGGCCATTTAGTTTTTGTGTGCATCCTTCTACTATCCCCAGCTCAATAATAAACTACTTGAAGTTAGGCATAGACACTATTTTCTTTAGATCCCCTGCAGCTCTTAGCTCTGTGCGCCTGAGAGAACATGAGAACATGTGCCTCGTGAATGAATAAATGACATAATTCAACCTTTATTGGGCATTTCGACAAGAAGAGTTGTTGGGTTTATCTTATAGAGGGGAAGTTCTAGTGCTAGAGAGATTTGGCCAAGCTTACTATCCCACGAACTAGAGTGGTATGAGCAAGTTAGCCTGGAGATGAGTCACCTGTGACATATCCATGTTTTTAGATCCTGTGACACAGGAAGTCAACAAACACTGGATCATAAATACAACTTAGTGAGCGCTGGGTCTGTGCATGTGTAAATACTCTGTTTCAGAACTCTCTTGATAAAGAAACTCTATATGGGTTGATATACCCCAATCAGATGGAATAAAGAAGTGACAGAGCCAGGATTTGAATTTAAGCAGTCCAGCTCCAAAGTTCTAGTTTTTAATTGCTCCACTATACTGCAGCTTCGTGACACAATGATACATAGAATCAGAGCAATCAACATCTAACCTTCATGGGCCCTCATGTTAGAAAGATCAGCAGAAAGTCCTAGGTAGTGCTACAGTGCCCCTGCCAGGAGCCAGATGCTCATTTTCTAGACCATGAAAACTAGTCCCAGAGGGAGGACAATGTGTAGTGCGTTAAGGTGCCCTCAGGTGGTTCAGAGTCCGTCTGAAAGAATAGTAGAAAGTTAGCCTGTCCTATCAGTAGGGTGACCATATCATTTACCATTCAAACCAAAAACTTTTGAGAGCAAAAGGAAACACTGTAATAATTATGTGGAAACTACAAATGTAAACTGACTATTGCAGGCAATCTTCACTGGCTGAGTCTCTCAAAACCTCTCAGGAAAGGAAGAGAAAAATGTAAGTAAACTTGGTAAACATGGGAAGCCAATTATCTAAAGAGCATAAAGTTGGGATGAGGGCATAAAACCGAGGGACAGAAGTCAGGTGCAGTTAAGGATGTTTAAAAAAGAACTGGGTAGGGTGCCTGGGTGGCTCAGTCGGTTAAATATCTGCCTTCGGCTCAGGTCATGATCCCACGGTTCTGGGATTGAGCCCCGAGTTGGGTTCCCTGCTCTGTGAGGAGTCTGCTTCTCCCTCTTCTCCTACCCCCGCTTGTGCTTTCTCTCTCTCTCGCTCAAATAATTAAGTAAAATCTTAAAAAAAAAATTGGGTACATACGTATGACAAAAAGAAGCCAAAAAATATCTAGACACACAGAACAATATGGTGGTTTGTGTATGTGTGAAAATAAGTCAGGGGAATAAAAGAAGCTGAGAATGGATTTCCAACAACTATTTGGGAGTTAAAGGCCAGACTCATACTAATATGGGGTGAGTACATCACAGCAGGAACTCTGAAACAAACCCTGGTCATCAAAGGCTCGCTGTGAACTTAAGAGGGAGTCCAGGCTTGTCACATCAGTATCTTCTTGGGACCAGGATATTTTTGTCAGGTGTTGTGTAGTCCTCTCTTCTCAGCTGGCTGATTTTTCTGAGAATTCCAGTGACAGAACAATAAATGTAAATAAACTTAGGAAATTTGGGAGGCCAACTGAAAAAGGATAAGGTTGGGACCTCATCCATGCATCTAGGAACAACAACAACAAAAAGCACAGGCAATGCTGTTAAGGAAAGGATTGGGTGAGTATAGCTGACAAGAAGAAACCTGAGCTCCAGATGCAAGCTGAATATGATTCAGCAGTATATTTCCAGATCAAAAATGACAGAAATTTGACATCACAAGTCAGAAATAAATCTTTCCTTGCTCCAAGACTTGCCAAGGACCTCATGAGACCAATATGTGCAATTCTGACTTCTGTATTTTTAAACGATGCAAAGAATTAAAGTCCAGAAAAGAATTGTAGTGGTAGGAGCATGGTCTTTCATGAAATTTAGTAGAAAGAGAGAAAGCGAAGGGTTGATTTCACTGTTTCAAAAATCATGAAGAATATGGATACTCATTATTTTGCTTCTCCACAATAGGTTGAAACAAAGAACTGAGCTGACACTGCAGCAAGAGATATGTTAGTAATGCTTAAGGAAGAACTTCTTGACCAAATACTGGGGCAAGGAAGTGCTGAAATGTCTGACCCTGTAATCTTATTATGATAGGATAGAAAATCACTAGTCCTGAGTTGTCATTACACATGGTATTTGATGTAGGAGGTCCCAAGGAGTGAGTGGAGGAATCTGAGTGCAAAGGTGTGTCTCCTGACAGACCTGGAAGTTCTGAAACTTGCTGGTGAGATGAAGGAGAAGTCAAAGTCAATCAGCCATAAAAATGATCACGTGGACTCTATCCCTGGATCCTGGGTGTGTTGAGATGATTCTTCACACACAGGGCGCAGCCCCTTCTTCTGAAATCCAGGTAGTGACACTGCCATTGCCCTGTGACTTCACTGGTGTTAGTCCTCTTCATTCTACTTTAGTCCGAGGTGATACACCTGGGTGGGGACCTGCCTCCACCTGTGAGTTGAGCATCACTTCTCCCTTATGAGTGGGAAGGAGCAGCTTCTCCAGCTGTCCCTCCCAGAAACTCCATGGCTTCCTTAAACCTCAGAGGATTTTCTCTGTCTGGTCAGAGACCCAAAATAGATTACTTACTATGTCTGGCTTGGTACCTGGTTCTTCTATTAGGAGAGAAGGCATACCCTTGCATAGGGCAGCCGCTAGCATCGAATTGGCTTCAGTTGAGACCTTCCTTGCCACCACAGAGTGGCACTTAGGGCTCAGCACCCAGGCTGTCTAAGTCTCACTGGCCGCTAGTCTTGGCCTCCCTCCCTCAGATCCCAGAGCCCCCCCATCTGCAGAACCAGGGCTCCTCAGATGTCCTCAGCACTGAGGTCCTGTTCTCCTCAGATGGATGTGCTATTTACTGCTTGTGAGGCAGGTAACATAACTGCACAGGATGTCCCTTAAGATTCGCAGCTTGTCTCTGAGAGGTACAAGGTCGGTAGAAGAAAAAGGATGTGGGTCCGTGCATGGCCACCCAGACCTTTGCTCTGAAATCACTGAATTGGGTAAGAAAGGGGAAGTAAGTGTAGCACTAAAGGATCCCTCTGCTTCTGGATGTGACTCTCAGGAATCCTATGGCTCTAGGTGTTAGGCTCCGTTTTTGCCTCTATTGCAAACCCTAGACTTGCTGGGCTATGTGGCTACTGTGCTCTTATGTAGGCAATGGAGATACAATGACAAATAAGACAGATAATGTCTCACTCTCACAAGGGTTTATTCCTAGTGAAAGGAGACAGACTATAAACAAAGAAGCAAATAAATAAACAAGAAAATATCAGATGGTGACAGATGATAGTAAATCAGAGTGGTTGATGGGAAGTTAGTGTTGGGTATTCGAACAGTTTAGGCTGAGATGTTGGGGACAGGCTCGCTGAATAGTTTAATCAGTAACTTGAATGACAAAAAAGAGTCAACCAGACAATGCAGGGAAAGAGCTTCCAGGAACAGGAACTACTCATGGAAAGGCTCTAAGCTGGGAAGGAGCTCAGTGTTTTGGAAACGAAAAAGGGAGACCCATGGGCCTGGAGCTGAGTGAGGCTGGGACACAAGATGGAAAAGTTTGGAAAATTCGTCAGGCACCAGATCATGAGGAGCCATGGGGGCCAGGAGGAGAGTGTATTAAAAATGGTCCTAGAATTGTATTAGACCCTGGAGGTTATCTAGCTTGCGCTTCTTACTTCAAAAATGAGGAAGGGGCGCCTGGGTGGCTCAGCGGGTTAAGGCCTCTGCCTTTGGCTCAGGTCATGATCTCAGGGTCCTGGGATCAAGCCCGGCATCAGGCTCTCTGCTCAGCAGGGAGCCTGCTTCCCCCTCTCTCTCTGCCTGCCTCTCTGCCTACTTGTGATCTCTCTCTCTCTGTCAAATAAATAAATAAAATATTTAAAAAAAAAAAATGAGGAAGCAAAGCCTAGGGAGGTGCGATTTTATCACTCCATCTCTTCCAACCAGACTTGGTCATGCTATGATGTGGAAGCAAGATCTTCTGACCCATGATTCTTGCCACTTTACACCAAATTCTTCCTGAATGTTAAAGTGGGATTCCTGAATGTCTCACTTCATTTTTTTTTTTTATTTTTAAAAAAGATTTTATTTATTCATTCATTCATTCATTTGAGAGCGAGAAAGAGGAAGAGAGAGAGAGAGAGAGCCTGAGCCAAGGGGAAGTTATAGGGAGAGAAATAAGCAGACTCCCTGCTGAGCAGGGAGACCAACACAGGGCTCTATCCCCGGACCCCAGGATCATGACCTGAGCCAAAGGCAGATACCTGAGTCACCCAGACATCCCCTGAATGTCCCATTTTAATAGGGAATTAAATAAACTAAAATCTGTAAAAACATTTAGAGCAATATTTGTTACATTTTGCTTGTTACATAATAAACACTGTATAAATGTTTCAAAGATTAAAAAAAGACATAAAAACATGGAATTATCTTTCATTCACCTTGTAAAAAAACTGGGGGCTTATAAACATCCGTGTATCCTAGTTATGCATCGTCTCAATAGCAAGTACTTAGTTTGACTATTTAATGCCATAAACCAAATGCAACCCATTTAGTCTATGATTGGGACACATTCCCACTATACGGACATACAGTGCAGTTTCTATATCCAGGAAGAGTTAACATTCCACTGTACACACAAACATTCAGAATCAGAAAATTGTACTGAAAGTTATGTATACACAGGACACATGTGTGTATATACATCTTGGGTTTTCAAATAGCAATGACATTGCCTAAGGGAGCAATAGCTTTCACATCCTCCTCTGTGTTGAAAAGAAGGCTTTATTGAAGAGGACATATGGATGGAAATTCATTTTGGAATAGTCAAGATCTTCAGTTCTAAAAGGATTTGAGGCTGGCTTGATTAAGCACAAACCCACAGCGAGAGATGTGGTGGTAGAATAGAAGCTTGTTGCCACTGCTCTGGCCATCATTCAGGATTTATAGCCCAAAGATCTGCCACCAGCTAGCTGTAATGGCAAATTACACTCTCATTCTCTGGCTTGAGTCTCCATCATCCTACTGCCTTCTAGACTTCTTCCTGATTCTCTCCCTCTAACTAACTGGTGGACAACAGACTTTCTATTTTCTCTCTCTTTATTCTTCCTTTATCTCTATACTTGACGGAGAATATAACAGAGAAAAGTCTCGCTCCTTCCTCCAGATCTTGAAGAGACAGAAACAGTATTCTCCCTGACTTTGTCAGGGTGGATGAGAGTATACATGAGGTGATGGCTTTGAATCAAAGATGGCGGGGCGGGAAGGAACTTCAGAGTCCATGGGAATCTCTTTACTGTTCAGTTTTATGGCACATGTAAAAGCAGTGAATGTTTGTACTGGGCACTAAGGTAAATGGAGCTTACTTAAGAGCTGAGGTGTCCAGCCTGGGCACTCCAGCTACTCTAGACTCTCCAGCTACCCTGAGGGTAGAGGAGAACCCAAGCTTGACAGAGGCTCTGTGAACTTCCAGGTCAACCCTAGGTATCAGTATCCAGCTGAAGACAAGGGAAAAGAGAGCCTGGAGGATCATCTACAGGGATTATGATCCAGGTCTAATTGTACACCTTGGTGGACATTCCATTGGCTGGAGCCTGTCATAGGGGGGCACATCTGGCTATGAGGAAGGCTAGAATCTGGGTTTAGCTATGTGTCCAAGAGGAAAAGGACCAGGTTTGGGGAGTAGGTAGCAAGTTTTTACCATAGTAAGTATATGACCAGTGGTACTCCAGAGACAGGGGCAGAGTTGAAACTAAGACACACATTAACTTAACCCATAGCACAGGTCTCTCCTTACCAAACCACACTCTGTCATATCTTTCATATGTCCCCTATCTTTAAAAAAAAATAAAAGCTTCCCACAAAAGGTGCCAAAAGGAAACCAAGAAGAAAGTGGTTGGTCCCTACTCTAAGGAAGATCCATAGGATGGAAAAGCACCAGCTGTGTTTGATATAGCAAACACAGAAAAATGCTAGTCTCGAGGCCTCAAGAAACCAAAATTGCATCTGACTGCCTCGAGGATCAAAAAGTGAAGCCTGTTGCTCTGCAGAATGATGAAGCTGCATTAGAAAATCCAAACTAACCACCGAGGATATTCAGGGCAAAACTGCCCTCCCAACTTCTATGACATAGATCTTACCCATGAAAAATGTGCTCCGTGGTAAAAAAAAAATGGCAGACCATGACTGAAGCTCAGGTCGATATCAAGACTACTGGGAATTGTATGCTTCATTTGTTCTGTGTTGGTTTTTTTTTTTTTTTTTTAATTTATTTATTTTATTTATTTGACAGAGAGATCACAAGTAGGCAGAGAGGCAGGCAGAGGGAGAAGGGGAAGCAGGCTCCCTGCCGAGCAGAGAGCCTGATGCGGGGCTCGATCCCAGGACCCTGAGATCATGACCTGAGCCGAAGGCAGAGGCTTTAACCCACTGAGCCACCCAGGCACCCCTGTTCTGTGTTGGTTTTACTAAAAAAAAGCAATGATCAGATTTGGAAGACCTCTCACACTCACACGTACAGGTCCACCAAATCCAGAAGATGATGGAAATCATTACCCAAGAGGTACAGACAAACGACTTTAAAGATGCCGTCCATAAACTGATTCCAGTCAGCACTGGGAAAGACATAAAAAAGACTTGCCCATCTATTTATCCTCTCGATGATGGGTTCATAAGAAAAGTAAAAAATGTTGAAGAAGCCCAAGTTCGAAATGGGAAAAGCTCATGTTGCTTCATGGTGAAGGCAATAGTTCTGGAAAAGCTTCTGGGATGAAACGGGGGTACAGTTAAACAAGCTGATGGATATGTGCCACTAGTCCAAGAATCTGCCTAAAATTCAGACTTTTAATGGTGACAAATAAAAAGTCTTATTTGTGGAGGAAAAAAAAAAAGACATGTGCAGTCTGGTAAATGCAATTCTGGCATACCTTCAGTCAGAATCTACTCATAGGAAAGGCCCTGGTGCAACCTGTAGGAATCTCACAAAGAAGGGTCAGACTTGCCTCCTGATAAGAGAGAGAATTTCCACCGCACCACGAACTCTTTGTGAGGAAATCAGCAGCCGAATCCTAAGCCTTGCTTTTTCTTACTTCTTTTGCTCCTTCCCCACTTGGTTGCTTCCTGAGGACCTGGGGAGGGAGGCAAGATGAGGGTTATTGCGCGGTTCATTGCAAACACCTGTCTCTTGGTTTTTTACCTCAACCTTTGATTCAGATGTTTTCACTTCCTCCCCTTTTTACACTTGGCCCTTTGGTCTCTGTCCCCTGAGCTGACTTTCATCATCCAATTAGAAATAACACCCTCTCCTCGCTACCAGCTTTTCTGGGAACCATAGGGAGTAAACCCCAAGCCTCCCTCAGAGCCCGTGGGGCCGGCCGTGCTTCAAAGGAGCGTGGTGGAGACACCAGCCCACGGCTGGGCTTTTCTGTTTGAACAGCTTCTATTGCTCACTGCTGATCAGTAACTCAATGATTCATTAAACACACAAACAATGAGTGAATCTGTTCCATTAGCAAGGCCACCTGTTGATCTCAGACATCCTCAGCTGAACTCGGCGAACGTGAACAACAGAATGCCTGCATCAGTGGAGGGCCCCATCCGCATTTGATGGCATGTTACAGCAGGAAAAGCAGAGTTCCAGCCTCGCTGGTGCTTTTATGCTTTTCCTTTCATCTGGTGGCAGGGCTACAAGAATATACTGGGGAATACAATGCCCTTCTCTATAATCAACTGGAAAACTCCAAGAGCTTGGTCATTATTGCTTCCTTAGGCTGGTGGAATTAGACAAAGGGGAGAATGGGAATATCCTGTACCCTTTTGCCTGCAGGTGCCAAGGCAAAAAGAATTAGCAGAGTGCTAAAGAAAAACAAAAAAGAAAACGAAAAAACAAAGCAAACTCCATGTAAAAGCCATCTTATTTATCTTATTTATCTTATTTATCGCAATGATACCTTCTCTCCCCTGGAAATAATATGGCCTCTACTTAGCCCCTAGTCCCCAGAGCTGCTCCAGGCTTTGAGGAACTTGTCTACTAGCATTCGCCAGTTTATTATAAATCAAGATGACTAAAAATCCTGTAAAGCTGACTGAGTGAAGTTTTTGATGCAGGTATCACAGTCAACAAAGTTGATATTTTGTTATTTAAAAAAGTAGTACTCTCTCTTCTCTTATGTTTAACCTCTCTAATCGCTGTAATAAAGAGAAGAGCTTTCATAAGGTCAGCAATGTCTGTTTAGAGCCTGAAAACTATATCATATCAAGACTGAATTGCCTCGGGGGGGGGAATTGAATATGAAATTTTTCAGTTGAATATGAAATTGCCTCTTCAGAGGTAATTTCATTTTTGAGTGCCACACTCATTAGGATTTGTACTTCACACTTCAGAATGGTTAGGCTTAAATTTCTTTATAGCGACATTTTGATTAAAATTTTTGATTACATAGTCCAGTTTTTATGTTTTTGATGGATGTATTCTAGACTATCATGAAACACTTTGTTGTTCATTGGTTCTTGTAAGAACATAGATGAAGTAGGGGGAAACAACTCTCCAGCAAAAATTCCAGTTCCTACTAGTTTATCAGGTAAGATTTAAAAAAAAAAAACAACACAAAGCATCCGTTTAAAATCCCATGACAGATTTCAGAGATTACTGTTGCTAGTGGCTGTTTTACTTTCATTTCTGTGGCCCTGGAAATGGTAGAATGCCAGGTGAGGAATTCAGGTTATGTTTCTTTCCTGAATATTGTTTTGCTTTTAAAGGACAGGCTTTGAGCTACAGGCATTCGGAATGAGCACCGTGAACAGTTGGAGGCAGGCAGACTCCATGGCTTGGGTTCTTCAGGCAGGTGTGAGCGTATCTCCCTCATCCAGCACATAAAAGGACCACGTGCACTTTCAAAGGGATTTCTGCAATCCTGGTCTTTTGACAACCACGACTATGATTTGATTGCCAAATGCAGGTGGTTGTGCAGAAGCCTGGTTGTGCAATCAAAAGGATCCTCGGTCTTCTGTATAAAATGCAAAAGCACAAGGAGAGGCTTAAAAAAAAAAAAGACTAAATAGGAGATAGCGCATACGAACTAAAAATTAGGTGGAAGACTCATAGCTATCTCTCATGTGGTTAGACTAGCACTGTCCAATAGAACTTTCTGCAATGGTCCAATAGAACTTTCTGTAATGTTCTGTACCTGATCCATCTACTAGGCTAGCTACAGGTGGCTACTAAGCACTTGAGATGTGGCTAATGTGACTGGGAAGCTACATTTCAATGCATTTAAATTTAAATAGGTACATGTATTTAGTGGTTGCTGTGTTGGACAGAAAAGGATTATTCTATAACTCCGTGAGGGACACGGTTCAGGTGGGTCTTCACGGTGATATTCCCAGTACCAAGGCGGTTTTCTACCTTCATTCTGAGTCCTCAATAACTATTCGTTATGTGAAAATATAAATCTGATCACGGTCCATCCTTTCTCAGGAGTCTTAAGTGCTTCTCCTGGCCTGATAGCTCCAACTCCTGGCAGGCCCACCTTCTGCTCTAGCATATCCAATTTTTAAATCTCTCCTCTGACTCGCCCTCATCTTTCTCTGTGGTTTTGTGTGTGTGGTTTTCTCCGCCTGGAATTCTCTTCTTCCCACTTGTCACCTTGGCAGACCTCTGCTTATCTCTCATAACCGGAAAGTCTTCACCAACTGGCCCAAACCGAGTTCATCACCCCCTTCCCTTGGTTCCCATAGTGGTGCGGGGTAACCTGTACCACTGTGGTGTAGTGCAACATGACATGTTTCTTTTGTGTGTGTGTGTGTGTGGTGAACCCAGCTCTGGTTTATTAGAAAAGGTATGAAGAGAGTTGCACCGACGGGAGTAGCCCCTCCCCGCCCCTGCCCACCAGTACCCCACGCCCGCGCCGCCCCCCCTCAGGTTGTAGTGCCTCTCAGGGCGCAGCTTCAAGAGGCCTGGACAGCAGGATCTCTAGAACCCTGGCTGCTCCCCCACCCCAGCTCCCTGATTTATCGCACTTAAGAAAAAGAAAGCTCTGTTCCTCTGCTCCCAGCTCCCCCCCACCCCCCAGCCCTTCCCTCTCCCTGCCTGGGGCTGCTCTACCAATTTCCTCCACCATCACTCAGCGCCCCTCCCTCATCAGCCTCGTCAGGCCTCCTGCCCGGCTCCGTGCGGGGGTGGGGGCATCCCACCACCTCCCAGGACTCCTGCCCTCCACGGGGCAAGCTTGGCCGGACAGGACATGTCAGAGCATGGACGTCTTGGGGCAGACTCTCAGATCCATGTTTGTAAAGAAATTCCCAAGGGAAACCAGGCAAGGCATAGGTGGGGGCAGAGGGCGGGGAGGGGAGAAAGCCAGGAAGTGTGCCATCGAGAAGTCCCACCGAGGGTGGGATTTGCTCAAGAACTCTATAAATCAAGCCTCAGAGTTTTCCTGATCAAGGCCAAGGAACTAGTGTTTTCACACTCTCACTTCCATCAGTTACTGGTCAGGGAACGTGGGCTCCCAGACGCTCTCCCCATTTGGGGTGGACACAGGAGACTCCAAGGATAGTTCCCCAAGAAAGAGGGCAGCTTCTGACTGTGGGAAGCGAAGCCCATGGGAGTGAGGCACAATGGGGCAAGCAGCACAAAAGTGACGGAAAAGGATCCTGAGGGATCTGGGCAGAACGCAAACATTAGACGTTAGACATTTTCCTCTCTGAAGGGTGTTACAATGGCGTCCGTGTGGGTTGCAAACCCAGATCCATCTTATCCTAGAAAAGTGACTTGTTTTCAGTCTCCTCTGTAAAATTGAGGTGCACTTCCTGTGTTTCCTCCCCTCCCTGCCCTCTGCCCTCCACCCATGCCTTACCTGGTTTCAGTTGGGGCTAGTGACTAGTAAAAAATAAAAAATTGTAGCTATTGTTAAAACACAGCAGTTTATTGTGATATCTGAGAATAAACGTGCTGTCTGGCAATTATGCCGCATACCTGACTCTTCCACTGGCTTTGAGATTCTCTAGGGCAGTAATATGCCTCACTGGTCTTCAAGTCACTGGCACTTAAGCCAATGCCTGACCCCGAGTAGATGTCAGATCAATATTTCTTGAGTAAACGAGTGATACTTAACTTTGAACCTAATCTCTCTTATCTCTGATGACATGTTACATTGAAAGGCTCTATTCATGTGTCTGTTTTGCCCAATAGACCCTAAGGGTAAGGTTTCTTACTCTATTTTTATTCCCTTAAACGTAGCATAACCCAGTACATGGCAGTTGTTAGATAATTGTTTGTTGAACCGATATTTTTGGGGCAAGAATCCTGAAAGTTCCACGGGGTCAGAGTATTATAATCTAAAGTGTTGTTTTCTTCATTTCTGAGTTTGTTTACAGACTGTGATCTCAGATCCCTCAGGGTTCAGTACAGTAAGACAAAAACCCCTCTAAGTTTTTCAAGAAGAATGTGATTTAACAGAGGGAATTGGGTGCTACAGTAGGCAGAATTTCTAAAATGTTCCCCCCAATGATGTTACACCCTAACCCCGGGAGCTATGAATATGCTGATGATCACTGCTATGATTTTGTTATGTTATATGGCAATATTCCCAGTACCAAAGTAGATTTTCTACCTTCATTGTAAGTTCTCAACAAATATTTGTTGTGTGAAAATATAAATCTGATCATGGTCCATCCTTCCTTAGCACTCTTAGGTGCTTCTTCTGGCCCACAAAGAGAAATGATCGGGGCAGGCCTGATCTAATCGCACAAGCCCTTAAAATCAGGGAGTTTTCTCTGGCAGAGAAGAGAAAAGAGAGTCAGAGTCCCAGTGTGAGGGGATTGGGTGTGACGGGTCCTGCTCTGGTTGCCATGTTGGGAGAAGGACTCAAGGCGCCATTGCTGGTTTGAAGATGGAGGAGGCCACATGGGGAGAGATGCAGGGGGCTTTAAGGTCTGACAGCCAGAAAGGAATTGGGGACCTAAGTCCTAAAACTACAAGGAGATGAATTCTGCCAACATTCTGAATGAGCTTAGAAGTAGATTCTTCCCAGATCTTCCAGATAAGATTCCTGTCAGCAGCTGATCCTTGTTTTTAGGCCCAAGGGTTCAAGCATGAGCACGATTTGGCCTTCTCTCCTCTCTTGCTAAGAGTTTTAAGCCTGTTTTCTTTAAAAACCCAAATCTGGGAAGAAATTTTAACATCCAAGCTCAAGAGAGGTGGGATGCAATTCTTTGTCCACAGCGTGGTGAGACTCTGTGCTAGAACCCTATTGAGCCCACCTGACCTCTGACCTATAGAGTGGCGAAGTAATAAATAGGTGTTATTTCAAGCTGCTAAGTTTGTGGTAATTTGCTACGCAGCAGTAGAAAACTAATACAAGCGCTTAGTAGATTGTGGAAAAAAGTCTGGAATCAAGAAAGTAAGGTGGGCTACTCCTAGCTTTCAGGTTGTGCTACCACAGGCTGCCGGGGAGCTGTGGGAAATTACAACTGGTCCATAACCCTGAAGCTGGGGCCTAGCAGTGAGAGGGACCAGCCGGCTGCCACACTGGTCACATCTGCTGAAGCTCACTCTCACCCCACGAGAGCTGAGGGAAGGAGGGGGCCTCTTGCTCTCTTCTGCCTTACAGGTACTCCAAGAATGAATTTTAGTATTAAACATGTCATATCCAGAACACTGGTAGAGAAGTAGTTCTGGGACGTGTGGCTCCCAGCATCTAGCACATGAGAGAAAGGGGAGCCTATTTAAGGGGTGAGGAGAATGTTGGTCGACAGTGAATGGTATCCAATATGGCTCTTCAAACATTCAAGATCACTTTTTCAAAAAAGATTTTATTTATTATTTATTTATAGAAATCATGAGCAGAGGGGAAGTGTAGAGGGAGAAGCAGACTCCCCACTGAGCAGGGAGCCCAATGCAGGACTCAATTCCAAGACCCTGGGGTCATGACCTGAGCTGAAGGCAGACCTTAACTGACTGAAACCCCCAGGCGCCCCTTTTCAAGCTCCCTTTAAGTCAGCCTTCTGGTAGGAGTTATTTTCATTTTACAGATCAGCAAACTGAGGTTCAATGGGTTAAATATCTTACCTAAAATCCCATAAATAGAAAGTAGCAAAATCAAGATTAGAACCCAGATCTGTTTCTCCCCAAGTCCATATTTTTCTGTCTCTGTCACTGATGCGGGGCGTGAGGTAGAACTTCTATGACTGGCTGACAGTTGGACCGCGGAGGCTCAACTAAGGAGGCAATGGAAGTGGTAGCAATTTCATTTTATTTAAAAAAAAAAAAAAAAAGTTTTCCTTAGGTTTCTGGCAAGGGCTGCTATTAGTCTCTTGTTGGAGCCCTCTCTAGCTCTGTCTCCTCCTCTCCTTCTCTCATCCAAGCTTCCTCCTTGGCCCACAGTCCCTGACTTTGGACTCAGACCCTGCGATGTGTTCTGTACTTTCTGGGTTTATTTTGGTGAAGGGTCCTGCCTCCTTCCACGAGGCAGTCTCCTTTCTGTGGGTGCACACAATTGGCCCTTCTCTTCTGTGGTCAGGGTCTCTCTGCCTCTCCCCCACTGGGGGCTGGCACAGGGCTGAGGATCAGCATCAGGAGACATATCCCCTCCAAAGGGGTGGGGGTGGTGTGGAGCATTTCCCCCAGACAGCTCTATCTTTGCTGCATACCAATCCAATTACAAACAAATTGGCCCATGGGTTCAAGCATGAGAGCGATTTGGCCTTCTCTCCTGTCTTGCTGACAGTTTTAAACCTGTTTTCTTAAAAAACCCAACTCTGGAAAGAAATTTTAGCACCCAAGCTCATGAGAGGTGGGATGCAATGATCCCATATATCAGGGTGTAATGAGGCTCCAGGAAGGAACTCTGAATTATGTTTTTCAGGAAAAAAAATGTAAGAAAAAGAGATAGGTTCTCTGGGATTTCCCCGTGACTGCAAGTTGGGGGGCTAGGAGGCTGGTCTTTTCTAGGTCAAACTTGACCGGCTCTTTGGTTCTCTTCTCTTCTCTGGGTGGCTGCTCTTTTCTGGACTTTTCTTCAATGGTGAGGAATTCATTCCTATGTTTCTGGAGGGAGGGAACTAATGTTTCAATTGTCTTTACTATGCCTTAAAAGACATGATTTTTTTTTTTTTTAAACATGCTCACACTTTGATACAGCTGAATGCAAATAAAAACAGGGCATCTGTGTCAAAGAGAAGTGGACAGCCCACCTATTTAGAAAGTTTAGGATCAGCTAGGTTTTCTTCACTCAAGGATCCTATGGGAACACTGTCAGGAGGGAGATGTGAAAGAATGTTCTTCTGTCTTTTTAAAAGTCTATTTAAGCACACCAAAAACCCAACTTAGCTAGAAAGAAAAGCAGATATAAAGTGAGGTTGTAAATGGTATTGGGTTTTGTTTTTGTTTTGTTTTGTTTTGTTTTGACCCCAAATTCCTCAGTCCAGGTTTTCCTGAAGTGCAGAATTATCCGGGGCTGCATACTGACATCAGTCAAATAAAAGATGACCCTTCTTTCTGTTCCCTTGCCTTTTTGAGAAAGATCACCTATCATTTCCTATCAGCACACCAGTGACACTTCTCCTGTGAGGATCTGTGTGGAGTTTCCGGGGGAAATCGAGTTCACTTGCTCTGAGGCGCTCAGCTGGTAGGGAACCCGAGACCACTCCCTCATCGCAGATGCCATCGGAAAGCCTCTTCAGCCACCACTCTTCCTTTCAGAAAGATGTCTCAGAGGATTTCCAGGGTGATTCAGAACATCCTACTGAGATGTTTAGAGACCCAAGTCAGAGGATGCATTAGACATGGGCATGCACTTTGCCGGGCAGGGGGGCATACACTGGAGACTTGGGTAGGCACATGCTCTGTTCCCATGACATCTAGAGACCAGTGGGGAAAACCAATACAGCATGATTAGAAGAGAGAGAAGTGCTGTGATGGTGAGAAGGAGGTCATGAGGGCACAAAGAAGGGGTATGTTACCTGGACCTGGCAGGAAGAACTTCCAGAAGGAATGGCAATGGTATGTAAGACTGTTAATGACATTGCCACAGTCTCTGTGATGAGATCTCAGCAACTGACCTGAAGAGAGAATGGAGGTGTACGTGGCCGAGGGGAAACATGTTGGGGGAATACTTCCGGTAGATCCACTTGGATGGGCTGCAGCAGGACTGCGGCCATGCCGATGGATTCTGCAGCTGCACTTTGATGGCCTTCGACTTTCCATCACTAAGTCAGTCAAGGAGCCAGAGCTCCTCCTCCTCTATTTCCTGCCTTTCTTAAACAACAGCTGTGTGATTCAGTGCCTCTTAAAGGGGAAATGCTGAAGAGTAGATAGGAATTCCAGGAGGGATGCGTGGTGAGGAGATGGGAGACGGAGTGGACTCTCCCTCAGCTTCATTATGGCACCTGCCTCACTTCATCTGCGTGTCCAGCCCTCAGGTCACAATGAAAAAGAAGACACAGGGATCATCCTGTCAAACTGTCAAATTTGGGGGTGAATGAAATACCCACAAGGGATCTCCGAGAAGCCAGAAAACTCATATTTACTTTCAACCAGGGAGAATTTGAACCTATGTCTCCAGATTTAAAAGTCTAGGATATTAATTCATTGTGACATCTGGTCCTTCTCTTTGATATTTTAAGCATAGGCTAGAAACAAAATTGTGAATCCATGCTCCAAAGCGCTACTCTCAGATTCTGGGAAAGAATGCAACTCTGAGTTTATCTTATTTATTCAACTAGTCTCTGGTCATTTGTGTAACATGATATTTCTTCCATTGGATGCTGTAAGCCAATTTCTAGCACAAGGTTTCCATTTTGTTTTAATCATCCATGAAAGAAAAGAATGTGGGAATGTCTGTTTTGCCATTTTCAAGGACTGTGGTGGCACCAGTAGCTGGCTGCTGACTTCTAGTCTTTGCTGCAGCCACTTGAGAATGTGAGATTCTCCATGAATCCTAGAATTTTGGAACTAGAAAGAAAATTAACAATATGTAACAAGAACCATAAAGATCCTCCTACCCTTTCTTCCATGCAATCCACTCTAATAAATTTCAAGGAAATGTCACTGACCAGACCCACCAATATACATTCTCAAATATGTTCATTCTAATTTTTTTTTTAGTAAAAAAAAAAAAAAGAGAGAGAAACCACTAAGATGTTCAACATTATGGACCTTGTTTTGAAAGTTGAGATACATTAACTTGAAGGAATATTATGCAGTCCTAAAATAATTATGAAAGTTACATACATTCACAAATGTCTATTGAAAGCCTACCATGTACCAGTGCTCTGATATAAGGAAATAAGCAGATTTCAAATCTATGTTCCCTATGACCTTAGCTACTTGAAAGACATATACCTACCATACCTACAGGAGAAAATTTGCTGAAATGTTATTAGTTGGCAAGGTAATGAATACTTTATAAGTGCTTTTATAGAAAGAAAATTTGTTACATTGAGAAAAACTTGTTACATTGTCTTGTGTCAATTAATATATGTAAAAATTATGATAGGAGTACAGAAGGTGCTGCTAACTTTGGGGAAAATTTCTGAGAGTATAAGAGTGAACATTCATTCATTCTTGGTTTGTTTATTTATTGAGCAACTACTATATGCTAAAAATACAGCAGTGGTTAAGACAGACATAATCCTCACAATTGTTAATCAAGTTTTACTTTAATATTTATTTAATGAATATTTGAATCTAAAAATTATCTTAGAAGAATCTACGCTAATTTCCATCTCTCCTATCTCCTTCCCCCAAAAACAGTTGTTTTAGAGGGAAAATTTAAGTTTCAGAAACAGTCATTTGCCTGAGGTCTCACAGCTTATTTGTAACAAGCCTGATACTAGAACTTGATTCTTGGTTTACCTGCCACCTTACCCCCACATTTCTTTTATAATTCTCAATTCTCTCTTAAAAATGAGTTCTTGGAACAACAATGGAAAATCAGCACAAGTCTTTAGAACCATGATTAATGATATTGGGCAGAAAGTGAGAATGATCAAGACCTGGGCTTCTCAAGCTTCTTTGTGTATAAGAATTACCTGAGAGTCTTGTCCAAATGCAAATTTTGATTCTGTAGTCTGGGGTGGGACTTGAGATTCTGAATTTCTCATAAGCTTCCAGGTGATGCTAATAGTGATTGTTCTTGAGTAGCAAAAACCTGAAGGATAGAAACTAAGTATGGGAGAAATTCAAGTTTAATCCATAGCAGGTGCTCTTTTTAGTTTTGTCACCAGGGAAGTATAGATGTCAACTTTTTTGCAGTCTAAGTTTTCCATCACTAACTGCTGACACAGTTTCCCTTTCCCTCTCAGCACTTGCTCTACATCTCAATCTCTTCCATACAATATGCCCATGAAAGGCAGGAAGAATATTCTAGAACCACAGCACTATGAGATAATGGAATAGAAATTTGCACTTGGGTCATCTGACTCCCAAGCCCTTTCTCTTAACTGCTATAATGTGTAGCACCTACACTATGTTCCCCTCACCAAGTGGTCATGGTCCAGGTCTCCAGAGTTAAGACCAAAGCTGGGTCTGAAGCCTAACTAAGCACTTAGTCCTAAAATCCAGTTATCTCGTGTTGGTGTTTATATTTCTTTGTGTATAAATCTAGATAATAATAGCACCAATCTCATTAGACGCTTGCATAGATTAAATGTGATAATGTACACAAATCACTGACCTCAGTGGCATGGCGTGAGTGCTCTATAAAAGTAGCTGTTGGGGCGCCTGAGTGGCTCAGTGGGTTAAAGCCTCTGCCTTCAACTCAGGTCATGATCTCAGGGTCCTGGGATCTAGCCCCGCATCGGACTCTCTGCTCAGCGGGGAGCCTGCTTCCCCCTCTCTCTCTGCCTGCTCTCTGCCTACTTGTGATCTCTCTCCTCTCTGTGAAACAAATAAATAAAACCTTTAAAAAAAAAATCTTAAAAAAAAAAGTAGCTGTTATTATGGTCAGCTGAGTCTGAATCTCATTCTGAATTATTCTAGAGGAGCTCATGCAAACCTAGTGCTCGAGGCAGACAGGATATCAAAGAATTATATTTATTTAAAATGTAATATTTTAATTGAGTATATGCTAAATATAAATAATATAAATATATGAATAAAGTGCTAAGTAAATAAGAATGAAAAATAGAAGTAAAGCATGAATATATACTTATGTAAATATATAGATATACTTAAATAACATCTTAATGTATTTAATTATTTACACAAAACTATATAAATATGTGGACAAAATATAAATTACAGAAATAATATATATAATTACATAAAGTTTAAACAAAATGAAGATATAATAAAAATGTAGTGTAATTTAAATGATTTAAATTTAAGTAATAGAGTAAATAATTTAAATATATCATATATTATTTTATATATGCCACAGATATTCATATATATATGTATATGAATGCAACAGCTGCACAAATTCACAAGTGCTTTTGAATACTATGAGAACACAGAAGATGGTCACTAGCTTTCTGGGATGATGGGAGAGATTACTTCTGAGTTTAGTTTAGAAGGATTAGTTTGAGGTTGGGAAAAAGCACATTGGGCTGAGGGTTTGGAGTAAAGAGGGCAGTAGGCAATAAGGCTGTAATAAAGATTGGTGCTAGTTTGTAAAGAGCCCTTAAATCATGGCCTTTCTCTGTCGACTGTGGGGGGGCGGGGCATGGGAAGGTGGTTTTGAACAGGCCAGGCATGTGATAAGACATGTCTTTAAGTCTGTGGGGTGGACAACTTGGTTAGAAATCCTTTGGCCTGCTCTCTGCTTCCTTCAGGAGTCTAGACTGCTTGCCAAGCATAATCAAACAATGCAATAGTCTTTTGAAATTGTCCTAGCCATTGAAAAGGTGAGGGGGAAGCAATCACTGTGTAACTGGGTGTTTCTAATCCCTGTGCCTCTAGGTACTAGAATTTCATATTCAATAATAAGATTTGAGGCATTTTTTTCTGAAGAGGAAAGAATTATTGATGCGAAAGATTTTACGAAAGGGAAAAAAATTAGATGAAAAAAAAAGAAGAGGCGAATACAAAGCAATGCCTTACTCCTGTCCCTATTGTTAACTTCTAATTGCTTATTCTTGGAGATACGTCTCCTTAACTTGACCTTAAAAAGAATGAACTCTGAATGTCACAGGAGCCCTTGTGATCGAGTGCCAGGTAAAGACCAAGGGTAGAATGCCGTGACGGGGGAGGGAAATTTTAATTCTCTTCCTTCATCACTAGCTAACTTACATGGCTGAAGAAGGAAAGGAAACGTTTCCTTAAAAAGGAAACATGCTAAAATTAGAATCTGATGCAACCTCTCATATCATTCCCAAAGAGAATCACTTTCTATCCTATTTGTTGGCAATCAGATGCATAGATCTGCATATCTTTGCCACAGGAATAGGATCTCAAAGTCTTGTCCCATAACACATCATGTGAAAATAAATGATAATTCTATTTGACAGTTCCTTTCATCTCAGGATCTTAATCTCCCAAACATTCTTTAATAAAGACTCACAACACCCTGTGTGGTAGGTAAATATTAGTGTGCTATTTTACGAGTGAGGAAGATGATTGATAAGGAGATTAAGCAATTTGCCTGTAACAAGGTAAGTTTGTAGATATGGGAGTCAAATTTCCACCCTCTGAGAGAACACAATAATTGCTAGACCAAGATAAAAGTCTTTGCTCATCCTTTTAAAATGATTGAACAAAATTGAATCATGGCTTTTTCACTCCCAAGTTACTAGAGGTCATCCAAAATTTAAAAACTCATAATACATTTTTCAAAGAGAGGCTCATATTTACACGTACGAATTCATTTCTTCATTGGCTTACAGAACCTCATTCATGACTGTAGTGTTTTGTTCCTTAAACAATTGTAACTAAATCCCAGCCTTTTCAAAGAAGGCATGGAGTTTGTTATTATGTAGAATAATCTTTGTCTTCCAAATCTATCCTGCATTTAGATCTATGTCTTCTTGTAGGATGTTCCTAACATAGTACTTTGCTGCCTTACATGAGATAATTTCATACCACTTATTAGGATGTAGAGTTCTAGTGAATTTTCTCTGCTAATACCAAATACACTTTATTGAGCACTTATTATGTGACATACTCTTTCCTAAAGGCTCAACATAGTTCACATTTACTCCTTAAACACTGTGAAGGAGGTACCATCCCATTTGACATATGAGAAATCTCAAGCTTCAGGGAAACTTGCTTAGTCAGGATAACACAGCCAGGAAGTGGTTAAGTGTGAAATCTCCCAGGAGTGACCCTGGACCCAACTCTTCTGAATATTGGATCATAAGCAATACCTCCAGCTCACTAGAATTCTTTTGAAAGGAATAATAGAAGTTTAAGGTATGTATTGTTCTGTGCTTTAGCTTCCATTAAAATGAGGTTAAACATTTGACATACTTTGTTAACCTGCAGTAGAAATTTGTAAAGTGGTTCCTGCTATAAACCCATTTACAGAATTTGTAGGAAAGCCAAAAATGACTACAGCAAAACATTAATCTTTAGATTGTTTTCCTGATCCCCAGAGTTTTCATTTTTTTTTCACAGAATAGGTTAAATATTCTACTGTTTACGGGTACCTTCTGTCTTCTCAACCACACCCGGCATCTCCTCCAGGATGTATACTTGGGGGTGGTTGCCAAAAATTCATTTTGTTGTTTCAAAGCCTTTTTCCGTCTGATATTCAATTTTAGTTCCCTTTCCTCTTTTGTCTTCTCTACAAAAATTTGGCGATATCTGAAGCTCTGTTCTCTCCTAACCGTAATGACATTCCAACTCTATTACTCTCTACCTCTTTGGTTCTGTGGGAGACTTTTCTAAAGGTTGTTTGTTTTGCTGAAGGACTGGTAAATGACGTGTTTCAGAAGTGATATTTTGACTTGCAGGGGCCAGACAATCTGGACATGGACAGACTTTCTATAAATCCCACATGTTTTTCTGTATTTCAATGCTGTCATCTTAAATGCAGCATCTGTAGCATAAAACTGCCAAAGGGGGTCATATTTTTATTTTTTACCAATTATTCTAGGTGACCTGCTTTTACCCAGATCCAACAACTTGGATTATTTACTCACTCTTCTATTAAATCGAGCCATTTTTTCTAAACACTAAAGATTTGACATAGTATAATATATCTCTTTGGCACTGCCTCTTAAAAATGTATACACATGTTACTTTCAGAAAATGGTCTTCTTGAAGAACAAGATGAAAATTTAATGGCAGCTTTAATTTTAACTTAAGACACTTACAATATTACACTAGCAAAGAAGAATTCACCAACAGCTGCGTGTCTGAGAGACCAAGGGACTGATTAAATCCGTCGCATGGACAACGTCTAACTCTGAGTGGTAGGTGTGCTCCACAACTTGCAGCAAGTCTGTTACCAGATGAGCCAACTTCAAAGATAGTGGTGGGCTGTGCAGAGGATAGTAGGAGGTGGGGAAGTGCCAAAGCTTCAAAGAAAGTTGAAGGTGTTTTGTGTTGTTTTTTTTTAATCATTTAAATTCATTGAATACAAAAATATTTTGAGGTATGTTGATAATGACCTAACATTTATTTTCAGTTTTGTGACATTAGTATACAAAGACAGATTAAATAAATAATGCAAATTAATTGCATTTATATTTTAAACAGAAGAATACTTCAAATGCAAATAGGAGACATCCTGTCTACAAGGATATTTAGCCAATTGCTTGATGCATGTGGTTACAAAGAGGATTGAGTATTGTCCAAGAGGCACAGATGGGATGATTTAGGCACAAACAACTTTTATTTTGTTACTTCTGTGCAAACTCTTGGACATACCTGCCTTTATAAAAATTATATTCTCGGCGTACATATGAAAAGCCTTAAATATACATCAAGAAATTATATAGCAAGCAGTTTCTTGGCTAATAACTGGGGTTATTAAACTTTAATATATTGCAGATCCATATTCTTTATAGATTTGTTATAATTTAGGAGTTAAATGTTGACAGTTCCTAGTTACAGAACTTCTATTTAAGATTTCGATTAGAATAATATTTCCCACCTGATTTGAAGCAGCAATTTCTAGGATTGTTTCTTTTTTTTAATGTATATGTATGGTAAATTCACTAGATGATATAGTCAGCTAAAAGTATTTTTAATACTAGAAAACTCTTATACTTGGAATGTTTTTAAAACTTTTGCCTGAGTCCTACCAGTGCCTATTGAAGTATTTGTTTCCCTCTTCTGGTTAGATACTAGGAAGACTATAGCCATGTTTGTCCACTTTTAGTAACGGGTAAAATTTTAGGACATCTATATTTGTATACCAGTCTCTGGCTGGTTTGAATTTATTTTCCTATTCCTATTTTCTTTTTAAATATTTTTAAAAAAAATTATTAATATTAAAATTCTAAAATTTTAATAATATTATTTTAAATCTTACATAAACTTATCACAGTATGTAAGCACAATTCTCAAACTGTACCAATGGATGAAACAAAGATACTGATGCTTCAACACCCATCCATAGCTCACTCATGATAAAATGCCGAAGAAACTTTAACTCTGCCTTTTTGCATGGATGACACAGGGCTGCCTAGATTTCCAAGGGTAAAGTGGAATGAGAAATAATATTACTATAAATGATCAACTCATCTAGGTCATAATGAGGATAATTATTTTTGTGTATCTTTACCCCTCTGGGATATGAAATAATTGTTTCAGTGCTCTGCCAAGTACATTTAAATATTGTTATTGGTTGAAACAAAATGCAAATCTTGTGGGCCTCATCCAATGTGTCCAAATGCAAAGAAAGATACGGAGAAGGTAACACCCAGATTCACATTTACTAAGGGATTCCAAATAATGCCCTAAATGACTATTTTGGAGCTCAGTTACATGCAGGTGCTAGGAGGATTTATGTTGTGAATGCCTGAAATACTTTCTCCACGGAGGGGAGATTATTAAGTACTAGTGAGCCTGAGTGTTTGGTGCCAATACTAACCATTAACTTTTGGCTCCAAGCCATGACTGTCTACTCGGCAGTGGATTCTGCCACCAAGGGGAAGGTCATTAAAGGCTGTTCTTTATTCTCGTTAGTATGTTCCAACATAATTAACAGAAGTTGTTCACCAGATGGTTTCCTTCCTGTCAGCAAGTACCTCCAACTTAATGGGCTGTGCAGGATTCTTTACTTTAAGTGGGTGAGGCGGGAAGCAAATTTAAAATATATCATCTTTGATCCTCCCACTTCTAATTAGTTCTAAAGGTTTTAGATAATAATGTAAAGGGGGCAGGGAAATTAAATCATTCTAAAAATCAAAGAATCACAGAAGGCCAGCGAGAGTTTTAGACATACCATGGGATGTTTCTTCCTCCACTCCAGGTCTCTGCCCGGCACCAGAAAAAGCACAGAAACAGTTTCAGCTTACTACTGAAACGTGTTCACAGAGCCTTAGAGCTGAAATGAATTTAAAATCTGATAACAAAATTCAATAAATGCTAATTTAGTTCCCGTTGGGTCTCAGAAATTGTAAGGGATGGTGGGGATGGAGAGCAAGAGTTTGCCCCTCTTGACCCAGAGGTTAGAGAGTTATGGGTTCAGACCTGTAAACAGGCCATTTATAATGGAGTTTGGTAAGGGCCATTTATAATGGAGTTTGGTAAGGACTATAGCAAATGCTGTTGGCTTCCAACCTCAGTGCCACAGTCCCCTCTTGTGAAATAAACCTTGATCTTGTTTATGTATGCCCCCTCTTGCCCAAGGTACTGGATGCAAGGTGGGTCTGCCATAAACCAATCTTAGTTGTTCTATTCCCCTTGCCAGTGTTTGGTTTCTAAATTTGTAGACATATGAACCACCTCTGGCCAATGCATCATGAAGGGAGGTTTGATTGGGAGCTTCTGGGAAAGTCTTTCTTGCTCCTAAGAATACACTAGAAAATCTGGCCCCCTTCACTTCCATTGTTGATATTGTCATAGGAATCATCTAGCTACAAGGCATAAGGTATCATGAACTACCTTCTAGTAGCTTGAACTAAGTGGTTTCTCTCTAAACTAGTTATATTTAGGAAATGATTTTAGTATAAGGAATGTAATAAAAATATACCATTCTTACTCATTATCTCAAATGATTATTATAACACTCTTGTAAATCACAGGAGACAGAAACTGTTCCTTTTATAACAGATGGAGAAACTGAATCTCAGAGAGAATATTGTGATGTGCCTGGACAAAGCTGTTGGCTTCGAAAACTGAGGATCCTTCCTACCACACTATGTTGTTTCTACCTTAAATAGAGTAAAATACTCAGTTGCACAGGCCAGGGATACGATGTAATTATAAAACATTTCTCTCTCTCTCTTTTTATTTTTTGCCTGAAAAATACTAACTCTGCCTTCTTTTGAGCTTTTATCCTGGCATTTAAAATTCAGTTTAAATCCATATTTTTACATGAAGAATTTTTTTTTTTTTGAGAGGGAGGGAGAGAGGTGAGAGGGAGGGGCAGAGAACTCTTAAGCAGGCTCCACGCCCACTAAAGAGCCCAAGTGGGGCTTGATCCCACCACCCTGAGTTCATGACCTGAGCTGAAATCAAGAGTCAGTTGCTTAACTGAGCCACCAAGGTGCCCTACATGAAGAAATATTTGTTTTTTATTGTTGGGTTTTTTTTTTTTTTCAGACTTATTTATTATTTTAGAGAGAGAGTGTGTGTGTGGGGTGGGGGTGGGGGGAAGAACAGAGGGAAAAGAAGAGAATCCCAAGCAGACTCCCAGCTCAGCACAGAGCCCAACACGGGGCTCGATCCCACAATCCTGAGATCATGACCTGAGCCAAAATCAAGAGTTGAGTGCTCAAACGACTGAGTCACGTAGGTGCCCCAACATGATGAAATATTTTAAGTGAAGTGAGATAAAAAGGGCTTTCTAATAGGGTAAAAGATCATTAAAAATCAGTTTAGTGTACTAAGGACCAGAAAGGTTTCAAAACACTTTGAAGGGAGAAAAAAAATGGCCTTCCGGTTTCATGCATTGCATACCATCACTCCACCTAGGAAGCGTTGCATCAGTGATGAATGGGCCAGAAGGCTGCGCCGTAAAAATCTGGGCTAGAGTAGTTACGGGCTTAATAATCATGGGCTATAGCTCACTTATGAGGACAATTTTACTCATTCACTCTAGTTGTTAGGCCTCCTTTATTTGTGAGTGACAGAAAGCCCAACTCAACTGGTTGAAACAAAACAAGTAATATATTGGCTCACATAACTAAATAATGTGCAACAGGTGGCTCTGACTTCTGGAGCCGCTTGACTGAGGGCTCAACTCCTGTCAAGAGGCTCCACCTATGGGCTCTCCTTTCTGTAGGTGGCTCAATTCTGGCTCCGAGTGGTGGTGCCAGACTTAAGACTCGTTTCATCATAGCACCCAGTTCACTGGAAGTAAGGTTTGCCTCTTGAAGCACTCAAATGCAAGTCTGAGAATTGAAGTTCACGGGCCTTGACTGGATCGTTGCGGTCCATTGAGCCATTTCTTGGTCACAATTCTTCACTGTCTCGTTGCAATATTTTACGTGCATCTTTTTGCCGAGGCCTCAAAATAGGCAAAGTATACTTCTCCATTTCCCTTGGCCATGGCCTTGGCATGATTTGTTTGGTGACTATGATGCTAACAAATAGGTAGAAGAGGCCTGGGTGTACTCGCACAACTGGGTTTGCCTTCTGGCTGCAGTTCTGTCTTTTGCCATGAGAAGAACATGCCTTGTGTGTAAAATTTGTGCGAGAAAGATGAAAAATACATGGAGAAACCCTGGACTAGAGGATGATACCTGTTAGCTATTGCTCTAATAAAACAATGTAACAAATTATTCAGAAACTCAGTGGCTTATACATTTGTTTCTTTTTTACACTTCTGCAGGTGGCTGAGATTTGGCTGGTAAAGACTAGGCTTGGATAATGTTGCCTCCAAGTGAGTGATTATGTCCAGGGTTTCTCCATATGTCTTCTGCCTTCTTTGCACAAACAAACCTTACATTCAAGGCATGGCAAAAGGGAGAGGTGCAGCAAGGGAGCAAGGCCTAACTGTGTAAGTATGCCAAGCTTCTTTTTGTATCATACGATCAATCATTTGGAGCCAACACCTTCTAAGCCTAGACTTTATTAGCCAAATCTCAGCCCCCTGCAGAAATGTGGGCAAGAAACACAAATGCCCGTGTTTATAAGCTACCGCGTCTTGGAATAATTCATTACATGACATTATCAGAGCAGTAGCTAACTGAGAAAACTTACTGTGCCCACCACTATGCCATTCACTAAGGCAGGGGATTAGAAAGTGATTGGAAAAGCCTAGACTGTGAGTTTGCTGCTAGAACCCAGTGATGGAGTCTGATTCACCTTTAGCATAAAGGCTGAACGGGCAAAGAAATCTGGACATTGTTAGCAGAAGGAGGTGCTGACAAGCAAGAACAAGCCTACTGCACCCACCATCAGCAAAACCAGCATTTAGAATTAGCAATGGATTACATCTAGTTGCTACACTCTGCATGCAGAACCATTGTAAATACCTGACAACCTGGGGCGCTTGGGTGGCTCAGTCAGCTGGGCGACTGACTTCGGCTCGGGTCATGATCCCGGGACTCTGGGATCGAGCCCCACATTGTGCTCCCTGTTCAGCAGGGAGCCTACTCTTCCCTCTCACCACCCCCTCATGCTCTCTCTCTCTTAAATAAATAAATAAAATCTTTAAAAAAAAATAAACACCTGACAAACTGACAAGCATATGATGCACTACTGATCACTGAAGGGCAAATGGTGACGGTTAGGAAGAATGACCTTCAGAAGCTGCACCTTGTACCCAGAACAGATCAAGCAGGAGGCTTGCTGTTGTCTGTGCTAGTTGGGACATACCTAAAATGTTGGGTTTGATCCCGACCATCACATTTTTAGAGGCACATTACTAAATTGAAACTTGCTGGAAGTGAGGAATCCAGAAATTTTTAAACGAAAAAGCTGGACTCGATTGGCATAGCAGATGTGGGGAGCATGGAATATGAATCAGGGTCAGTAGGAGAAGAAATCATTAGTTTCAAATATCATAAGAGATGATGTATGGAAGAGAGATTGTACTTAGTCTACAGTGTGAAGATATGTGTTATTATGGAAAGAATATGGGCTTTGGGGTCAGGGAGACGGAACTCTACCACTTGCTAGCCGTGTGTCTTTGGCAGGTAACATTCTCAGTGTCTGCTGTCTCATCTGTGAAATGGGGATGCTTCCTTGCACCTAGAAGTTTTGGAGAGCTTGGAAAGTGATACACATGAGGCTGGCCCTTCCTTGTAGGTGCTCAGTAAATGGTAACTCTTCTAATATTGGTGATGTCTTTATTAGAACTGGATTAGAACCAACATACAGAATTTATAGGAAAGCCCCTTTCAGCTAAGGATAATAAAGAACACTTAGCCCTGTCCAAAACCAGAGTGGGCTTCTGAATGTCAAAGGGAGTCCTCAGTGTCTGGAACTGTTTCCACAGAGGCTGGACTTGAGGAATGAAGTATAGAGGACTTGCCGGGAGTGCCGGCAGGCTACATTATATGGATTTCTAGGCTACCCCCTAATTCCGAGGTCCTAAGTTCAATGAACTGTGAGCCAGCTTCATTAACACTCGTCCCCAACTGGGCGAGCACTGAAAGGTATTATAAATAGGGGGTCCAAACATCTGGATGTATTTGGAATGATCTTGGTTTAGACCTGTCGTCCTGGTGCAATTATGAAAGAATCCCCTTTCTCTCTCAACAGTGTCCCAGTTTAGATGGTAAAATTATATAGCTGCCCTAATTATAACTAATTCAGTGAATGGAAGCCAAACATATTCTTGTTATTTTCAACGTAAGTTACCCCCCTTAGCGCCTGAATTACCACTCTTCCTGGGTTTCCCTTCCTGGTGTAATGGTATTATCATCCTCCTATTAACTCAGCCTCACACCTTTGGAAGCCACTTCAGCATTTCTGCCTCCCTCTCCCTGCATCTTCAATCAGTTGCCAAACCCTTTTGATCCTATCTCCAAAACGCCGCCAGTATCTGCCCCTTCTTTTAAGTCTCAATGCTTTAATTCAGGTCTTGTTACCTCTTGCCTGGAGCATTGTAAAATCCTCCTAACAGCCCTGACCCATTCTATTATCCATAAACCTCACTGCCACTGGAGTGTGCCTTTTAGAGCACGCCACCAATCTCGTTGGAGCTTTCAATTCCCCTAGATAGATGAAATTAAGTTTCTCTTGTCTGAATCTTATCGCATCACGTAAAAACAGATAGAAAGGTTTTCATCAGGTGTGGAGGACACATTTGGGATGGCACGATTTAAGATGTAGAGGTATAAGCCTGCACAGAATTCCCCCGGAGGCACTCAGGAGGGCATCTCAGTGATACAGGTCGTTAACCTTCAGAGCAACTGGAATCTGCTGCTGGGACCAGCCTGTGCCACTCCTGCTTGGAAGAGACAAGGCTAACAAAATCAGCCGGGGACAAAGAAAACAAACAAACAAAATGGCTCCCAATGTGAGCCCAAATGGAATGTCTAAGAGCAGGTTCTCTGAATTGCAGATGCTGGTATACAGTAGATACTGATTTTCCGTGGAGTTGCTTCTCTCGTGGGCAATTTGATACGGTGTCTTCTGAGGTTATTTACACCACGTTGGTGAGTGATTGATGCCTTTGAGCAATCCCAGAGCACCCAGCTAGAATGGAAACCACTGCCGGCCTCTCAGATAGGCATTCACATTCAGCTGGCCTCTCCGTCTCCACTGAAGCTGTGTCCCATGGACTCTGTGCAGACCACGTTCCGTCTCTCGCCTGTGTCTACTACATTCCTCTTCTTCCTGAACCAGGGCTCAGGTGTCCTCTTCAGGTGAAACATTCTCCCATCACCTCTAATTGTGGCAGTGCTTCCCGTCTGTCAGGGTTTAGCTCCAACACCACTTCCTCCATAAGAGTTGGCAAGATTCTCCCGGGGTCTTTAATTTCCTCCTTGACCACTTTTCCCTGCATGTTATCTATCTGTATCTATGTCTATGTCTATGTCTATGTCTATGTCTATATCTATATCTATATCTATGTCTGTATCTATATCTATGTCTATATCTATATCTATTTCTATATCTATATCTATTTCTATATCTATATCTATATCTGTATCTATGTCTATCTGCCTATACATGTGTCTTTAAGCTGTAAGCCCCAGAGAAGATACATAATGTTTATTCATCTTAGTGTCATCTTTAGTGCTTTACATATACAGATTTTCAAGAAGTCTTTATTGAACTAAATAATATTTTAAAAGAGTATCTTAATTGGGTTACACAACCACGTGAAATTGAAGTATCTCCTAGAAAGGGGACCATAAAGGCAACATTATATCTTTATTTGACCAGGATAGGAGAGCACCCCTCCCTGTGGAGAAATCTATTTGCTTTGCAGTTAACAAAACGATAAAAGGACTACATCCAACTTTTAAAAATGACGATTCGGAAATTTTTGAAAAGCTGTGGAATGCCAGAAAACACTGAGTATAAAACGAATCCAAATACTTAATTCTTGGTTATCCTAATACTTAAATTCCTTAGTTATCTTAATACTTAAATTCTTAAATTTGGCCTATAATGTGTGGAACTGGTGGAGCAACTTGTTACTCTACTCACCTATTTTTGGGCAATAATCTCTAGAGAGTATCAAATCTTCAGCAAATTGTTGGCCTCGATCTAAGCAATTTTGGATTACCTTATGGGTTCCAGTCAGTGGGATATCAGATTGCTTCCTGTGTAGTATGCAGGTTTAAACCAACAACCACAAGGGCCTATCTTTGAAGCATAAAACACTTGGACATTAAAACTTCTTTTTGGCACCATGCCTGAGGTCAGAAATCTGCATTTTCAGCACACATCACCTGGGATTTCTCAGCACACATGGCCTGAGTTCCACATTCTCACTCAACTTCCAAGCATGCAGTTCTGTTGGAAAGAAAGAGCCCGGTTTTGGAGTCTGTTACAAAAGCAAAACATGGGACCTCAAACTGGGCAACCAGTGAGAAAGATACCCTCTTGAAAAAAGAGATTATGGAGACGATGGCAAGGTTATCAAGAAACCATTTGAACTCCTTAAGGTGAAGCTGAGAAAGACATCGCATTCCGATGAGCCCAAACAGAAAAGCAGTTTCCATGAAGACAGTGAAGATCAGACTTTGGGAGAATGTCACCAGGAGCGAGTTGAAAGGGCTGTCACTAGATTATTTAAATTCTGGTACAGAATCCTATAGCAAAAAGTCCTAAAGCAATATGTGATTCCTAATTTGGAACTGATAGAATGAAAGAGAAGGAATAATTAAGAAATAGCCCTTAAAGAATTGTGTAAACATGTGATCAAACAGGATGCTTGGTTAATTTAAAAGGGGTAGTCAAGGCACTACCATTTGTCTCCTGGAAGGAGTGTGGGATAGGAGGGTGGGACGTGGTGCACAGTACTCTGTGGCCGCAGGCAGAGGGCTGAGAAACTGCAAGGCGTACTCACGGGGGCCAGCAGAGGAGCTGTGGGAGGATATACGCATATCCTCTTGCGGGCCTTGCCTGCTATGCCCATAGTGGCCAATTCCTCCTCCTAAAACCCTGAGACCCCAAAGGGACCTCGGAGCTTACTTAGTCCAACACTGTTGTGCAGCAAGAAGGAGGGTAATCATAGAAAGGATGAATGGGGTGCTCACTCACCCAGTGATAGAGTTGGGTCTTGAACTGAATTGTTAGATTCCTCACCTACGCTTTTTCCCTTGGGGCAAGTGCTTCCGAGTCAGATAGCATCCAGGCGCCAAGCCCCAACTTCCTCTCCTGTGCAGAGCATTCTCCTGCTTTCAAATTTCACACAAAGGAAAAAGAGGGTTAAGAATCCTGAAAGGTGCCACGAAAGAAGGTGTTCACTAGGTACTTTGTCTCTGTTGTCTTCAAAACAACCCTAAGAGGCAGCAATCATTGGCCCCATCCTACAGGATGGCCGCCATTGGCCCCCCCATTCCTACAGGAAGCTCAGAGAAGTTAAGGATCTTGTCAAAGGCAACAAAGCTAGTAAAATTGGGAGACGACAAGTGAATTCAGTCATTCTGAATTCAAATCAATGCTCCTCCACCCCCATGGTGAAGCTATCTGGGATTCCACCCTCGAGCTGGTCCCTGAATGGGTTTCTTGAAATTACCAAGAGTCTGCTCGTCCCTGGCCTTCTGCTCTGACACCCACCTACCCAGTTCTCAGACCCTGACCTGTGGGGCTCAGTATAGCACTAACAACCCCTGCTCAGCAAGCAGTTTCAGTTACACTGGATCCTTTGTTGTAGGGTAAGAAGTCTTCCTTTGGGAGCTCAGCTCTGGATCCCTACAGCCTCTTTTAGGTTGGCCCTAAAGACCATCAAGTGAGGGACACCTGTGCACAGAGAAGCTTGGGGAGTAGCTCTGTGCACACTGAAGACTGGAAAGATGAAGGAGAGTGAAAATCACTATGTGGGGCAGGAAAGTGATGACAGGGAACACAATGCCTTCTTCCCCTTTTCCCTTAAGGACAAAATACCAGAAAAACGTCTGGAAATGCAGTAAGAGATATATAGCTGGGGCTAACCCATCCCAACATGACCCTGACCCTGGACATGCCCAGGTCAACCTCACATAGAGGATTTTATAAATAAGGATGGATCCTTTCATAAACCTGGATATTTAGTGGTGTGGACCACGGCTATTGAAGTTTGCAAGGAGAAGGTGGCTGAGGAGAATGTGGGCTTAGAAATGAAGTTGTGTCCTGGGTTGTTGGGCCTGTGAACACCAGGTTCTGGATGGGTGGAATGAAGACTGGAAAGGAGGCTCTGGAACTGGAGGAGAAGGTTCTTTTTGCATGTGAGCATAGATCTTTCTGAGACCTTTTGCATTAGAATGCTTTTGGCTATAAGCAATAGGAAAACGAACTCAAACTAGTTTATACCATAAGGTTATTCTTTGGCTTACATATGTGAGGAAAATCAGAAGTAGCGGTGGGCTTCAGCTTTAGTAGATCCAGAAGTTCAATGATATCATCAAGGACTTAGCGTCTTTTCATCTTCCACATTGCTGTCTACAGTGTCAGTTTAATCCTAAAGCAGTTTCTCTTGGGGCTGTGGGATGGCTGCCAGCAGCAATCAGCAGGGGAGTGTCTGCTTTTCTGTTGCTCTTTCTTAAGAGTAAGAAAGCACTTACTTACTCAGAAGCCTCCATAAAATCTCTCTGGTCACATGCCTACTTCTAAACCAGTCACTGTCATGAGGGATAGGATAACCCTTCAGACCTATCTGATCTACTCTTCAAGCTAAACTACCAGCAATTCCACAAACTGCTTTGATACCATTCATCAGGGAAGGATGGAATGGACGTTGCCTACCAACCACAACATCTGCTATACCCTCCTGACACTTAGTCAGTTGCGTAGCAAATGTCGACAAATTTTTGTTGATCGAATGGAAGTACAGGTTCTAAGGGGAACTTCTTATAGGTAGAACTGGGTACAGAAAGTCACCAAAGAGTGGCTAAGTCTAAGACAAGCCATTGGGCTGAGAGCTAGAGGCACTTCATCCTAGTCTTGACCATTTTTGACACTCAATTTTTGTGCAAGCATTGAGTATTCCGTATGCAAAATATATTTAACCCCCTCCTTCCCATAAATCCAAGGAGTTGTTTAAGATTAAAGAAGATATATGTCAAAGTCCTTTAGCTTCTTAGGAAGAAAGAAAATGTGTATCTATTGTCATTTCATAACATTTTGTAACAAGATGGGGATTTTCCAAGGACATGAAAATCATCTCTTGTTAAGATAAGAATCTCCCGCTTATGACAGGTGACCAGAAGTACTGTTTTTTGCACTGAGCCAAAAAAATAATGGAACTCTAAGCAGCATGGGGAGGACCGCCCACATCTCTGAGTCGATAATTGGCCCATCTTTCTTGGGCTTGGACTCCCCTCTTGATTTAGTGAGGGCTCAATTAGAACCTCATTCTTTAGCTCCTCTGTTTGCTCTTGGGGGATTTGAGCTTGTTGGAGCAGCAGTATCAGAAAACACAACCTTTTATTAAGTTCATCAAACAGTTGACTCTCTGTCTTGGGGGCCAGAATGTGCTGGTCTGTTATCATGACTCTGTTCCAGTACTTCTCATAGTAGCTGTTTTCAAACACATTCTTGGGCTCATATTTAACATGTGATGTTACTCCATTTGTTCATTCAACTATCTCTTGATGTGTAATCTTGATTACTATCAAACCCCAACATATTTAGTAGGCCTACATCCAGGAATAGCACTGAGCTATGCTTTGTTCAGAAGGAATTACTCAGACACATTGCCTCTGGGTGTGATCCTCAGTGACCCAAGAGAGCTTACTCTGTGCTTCATTCTTTCGTTACTGCATATACCACCTGCAACTCTTATTTTTCAAATGTCCTTCATTACACCGATGATGACCATGTTAGCATAAATCACACTGGACTTCCTCCACCTCCCAGGGCTGCATGACCTTTGGGAGAGGGCAATTTATAAGCATGATGGGTACGTCACAGGATTGGGAAAATCTAAGCCCAACAGTAAGAAAGCCAGTGTTTGGGCCACTGTCTGCTTTCTGTCCATCTATCCTTCACCATGGTTCCTTAGCTATTATGTTCAGCAGCCAGTCTAACATTTCTGGATCATGTCCTTGCTCCTGTTTTATTATGATCCTGCATATATATCCCATTACCTGTAAATGACCAGGTAAACTACCACTAATATACCCTGTATAAACTAACTGGGGGAAAAGAGAAGAAGAGAAAAATTATTTTTTTAAATGTGAATATAAATTTTAAAAAATATATATGCGTGTGTGTATATATATATATGCATATATATATATATACAAGGAAAAAATATGGGTAGATGTTAAAATCTACATATCTGCTGCTGGTTAAAGAGCTATAGATTGTGTTTGTAATTTCCTTATTCTATTACTCATTCCATGTTATCTTTGCTTTCAGGCACTTTTTTGGATTAAATCATACCTTCATACCTGAAAGTTCTGAGGCCTGGAAGGTCTTGCTTACCTTGAATTGTAATCCTCCATTAAGTTTTCTAATCTTTGGGGACTGATGCTATTTCTCCCCTAAATGTTAGAAGTCACTAGGGATGACATCTGGACCTGGAGTTTTCCTTCCGAAAAGTTTTAAATTACAGATTCAATTTCTTGAATACCTATAGAATATTCACATTTTTTAACTCTACTTGAGTTTATTTTAGTAACTTTTTCTCCCTAGCAAATTGTGCATTTATTCAGAATTTTCTAATTGACTACCATGCAGTTGTTTATAATAGCATTGCTTTATCTTTTTAATGTTTGTAGGATCTATGGGATGAGCCCATGCAAAGATCAGAAGGATCACATTTAGTTGTTCTGATACCACAAGTTTTGATGTGCTGTATTTCTGTAATCGTTTATCTCAAAACATTTTCTAATTTCCACCAAGAATTCTTTCATCCACAGATTATTTGTAAGTGTATTGCTTAATTTCCAAACATTTGGGTATTTCTAATTCTCCTGTTGTTACTGATTTCTAACTTAATTCTAAGATAGTCAGAGAATATATTCCATTGATTTCAATTTTCAAAATAGGTGAAGACTTGTTTTATGGTCCAGAACGGCCACTGTAGGTAAATAGCTCATGTGTGCTTGAAAAGAATGTGTATCCTACATCTGTTGAGTATAGTGTTCTGTATGTCAGGTCAAATTTGTTCAGATCTTTCATATCTTTACTAATTTTTATTCTCAATTCTCTTGGTTACTAGGAGAGATTTACTGAAGTAGCCCACTCTGATTGCAGATGTGTCTATTTCTCCATTTAATCTTAGGAAATTTGGCTTTATATATTTTGAAGCTACGTTTTTAGGTACAAATTTAGAATTGTTATATCTTCCTTGTAGACTGACCCTTTTATATAAATGAGTCATGCCTCTTGGCCAAGTTGACTTTGTATCGCTATAGCAGCTTTCTTTTGGTTAATGTTCATATTGTATCTATATTTTCCTCATTCCTTTCCTTCCAATTTTTGTCTCTCCTTATACTTAAGGTATGTCTTTAAGTAGCCTGTTCTTGGGTTTTATTCTTTTCTTTCGGTCTTAAAATCTTTATATTTTACTTGGATTATTGAATTATTTACATTTAATTTGTACAAAAAATTACATATATTTGACTTTATAGCTACCATATTATTATTTATTTTCTATTTGTCCTGTTTATAAACTTTTTTCCTTGCAGGTTAGGGTTAATGAAGCATTTTTAAATTATTTTATTTTTTGTCCTATTGTTGGTCATGGTTTGCAGGAGTAAATATTCAATTAGATTTACCAACATAATTACTCTATTCCTTGATCTTTATTTTTTTCCTACATTTCCATGCTTTTTTCCTGATATTAAATTTTTTTGCTCAAAAAAAAATCATTTATTTCTTAGAGTGCAAGTTGACTGGTGATGAATTCTCATAGGTTTTGTTTCTGAAAGTACCTTTATTTCATCTTTGATTTTTTTAAATTAAATTTTACTTAATTAATTTTTATTTTTTAGATATTATATCTTTAGAGTAGCTTTAGAAGGAAAGGTACAGAGATTTCCCATATACCCCCTCCCCTTACACATAGATAGTCTCCCCCATTATCAGTGCACCAGAGCAGTGCATTTGTTACAATTGATGAACCTACACTGGTACATTATAATCACCCAAAATCCATGGTTTACACTGTGGTTCCCCCTTGATGTACATTCTATGGATTTGGACAAATGTATAATGACATAAATCCATCATTATGCTATCATACAGACTATTTACTACCCTAAAAATCCTACGTTCTCCATTTATTCATTCCTTCCCCTCCCCCTAATCCCCTAGCAACCACTGGTCTTTTTAGTGTCTTCATAGTTTTACCTTTCCCAGAATGTTCTATAGCTGGAATTAAAATGTTATGTAGACTTTTCAGATTGGCTTCTTTCCATTAGTAATATGAATTTAAGGTTCTTCCTTCACAGCTTCATGGCTTGTAGCTCATTTCTTTTTGGTGTTGTATTATCCGTTATCTGGACGTACCACAATTTATCTGTCCATTCACCTACTGAACGACATCTTGGTTGCTTTCAGTTTTTGGCAATTACGAATGAAGTTTCTATAAACATGTGCGCAGGTTTTTGTGTGAACATATGTTTTCCACTTCTTTGGGTAAATATCAAGGAATGTGATTGCTGAATTGTATGGTAAGGGTATGTTTGGTACTGTAAGAAGCAGCCAAATTCTCCTTAAGTGTCTTTACCATTTTACACCTGCCAGCCACGAATGAGAGTCCCTGTTGCTCCACGTCTTCACAGCATTTGGTGTTGTCAATGTTCTGATTTTGGTCATTCTAACAGGTGTGTAGTAGTATCTTGTTGTTTTAATTTGCCTTTCCCTGATAACATATGATACGGAGCATATTTTCATATGCTTATTTGCCATATATACATCTTCTTTAGTGAAGTGTCTGTTAAAGTCTTTGCCCATTCACCTTCAATTTTAAAGGACATTTTCATTATATTTAGAATTCTAGGACAGTGGTTATTACTTCAACTTTCTAAAAGATGTCATTTCTTTGTCTTCTGGTCTCTATCCTTTCCATTATTTTTGGTCCTTTTAAATCTACAGCGCCCCTCTCTCCCTTGGCTGCTTTGAAGATTTTCTTGTCTTCAAACAAGACTTTCTTGTCTTTGTTTTGTTTTTAGCAGTTTTACTATAATTTACCTAGGTGTGATTTCCTTTGTGTTTGTCATAATTGTGTTCTTAAGCATTCTTGAATCTCTGGCTCTTGTCCATTTTGGAAAATTCTCTACCCCTATTTAATTAAATATTTTTTCTGCCATACTTTCTCTTTCTTTTTCCATGACTCCAATTTCACAAGTGTTAGATCTTTTTGTCATGTCCCATATTTTCCATTCTTTTTTCTACCCTAACTGGATAATTTTTAATAATCTAGTCAAAGATTTTTTTCTGTGTTTAATATGCTTTTGTACCCGTCTGTTATATTTTTAATTTCATTTGTATTTCATTTGATTTTTCTTTAGATACAATTCCCTGGTCAAAGTTTCTATTTTGCCTTTTATCTTCTAGTATATATTAATCACAGTTCCTTTAACATCTATATCTTATCACTTTACTATCTAGATCCCCTGTGGATCGATTTCTCATTTTTTCCTGCTTGATTCTGCTTCTTGATAATTTTTTGTTGAATGTTGGATATCGTATAGAATATGCTACATAGCATCTACATGATGTTATTTTTCTCCAAAGAAGGTTTTCTTTAGCTTTCAGCAAGTAGTTACAGTAGGAGTAAATCACTTAATCCAGTCAGGAACTGATGTGAGTTAAGACTAAATTTCAGTCATTATAAGGTTTGATGTTTTCTAATGTAGCCTTATCACTAGGGTGCAGTTTTTTGGGGACAACCCAAAGCTTTTGGTGTTTATCAGAGAGCTCTACCTTGGTGGGCCCTGACCTTCAATTTCAATTTCCTCCATATTGTGAGACTACCGAGAGTTCTGCTTAATGTCTGGGTCTCTTAGCTTCCACTTCCTGTTCATAATCTCCACCTCTAGGCGTGTGCAACTTATAATGCAGTCATTTTAATGTGTTTTCCTTCCCTCTAGGATTTCCAGCCTTACAATCTGGTTGCCATAGTAATCTTGATCTCCAATATTTGACTCTCCATCCCCGTGAGACAGATGAAGATATACTCAGCTTCCATGACTCTTGATAGCTACTTTTTACATAGTTTCTCAACCTTTCCAGTTCATTGCTTAGACTTTAGCAAATGCATTGAAAAAAATAGCACAAAATTTCTTGGCTCACCTTGATGGGTTTTCCTCTTCTCAAGTCCTGGCTGACTTAGTAGCTCTCTGATGCCTTAAAACCACTTTTAAAATGTTCAAGATTTTCTAATTGCCCAACAGTGGAGGAGGGATGATTAATTTTCTACAAGATAGACTTCATAACCAGATGTGGAATTCTCCCATTAACTTTCCTGGGCATGACAACGTTAAAAGATAACCCAGATGATTTTGTTCTACACCCCCTTGCCACTGTTTTATGGCAAAAATACTCAATGAGCAGGCTCAGTTTGAATCAGATAAGATTCAAAACTCCACCTTTTCAGCATGTTTTCCCCTTTAGCAAAAGAGCACGGGATGATGATCTCAGTTTTCAATCCTTTGAAACTAGTGTTTTGTATCCTTGTGGAATAATTCCTTTGGTACCAAAGTCTCTAACATAAAAGAGTCATTGTTGTGGGGATGGTAGAGCAAAAATTTTTAAGTGAATCATTCAATATAATAATGAGAGATGACAGCCATCTTTCGTACTTTGGTTCCCAGACCAATGTATTCTGGCTGTGGGAGAATCATCGTTTTTATAGGATACTGATTCAGAGAATAAACCACATCTTAAAAAATACCATTCCAGCCTACCAAGGTTGTGTTATTGTCTCCCAGATGATGCTGTAACTGACTCTAAAATAGGCCACCCAACTGTTCTATAAAGCCAACTCTTCTTTGTCTGAGGTTTACAGTACATTGCCATAAATCATTGGTTCTCAAGCGGGGGTGATTTGGCAATGTCTGGAGACAGTTTGGATGGTCATGACTTATGTGGGGGGAGTATTAGTGGTATCTACTGGGTAGAGGGCAAGGATGATGCTATACATCCTACAGTGCCAAGAACAGCCTTCCGAAACAAAGAGTTATCTTGTCTAAAATGTCAATAATGCTGCTATTAAGATATTCTGCTTTAAAATTTTCACTGTAAAATGAGTTCCTTGGTCAGAAGCAGTGTTATGCAGGTTAAAATCACTGAGGATAGAGCATTCGGTGAATCTTGAAATAGTGGTCCTTTAAGACGGTGACCAGAGAAAGCAAATAAAACTCCATGTATATTCAAGCGAGGACAAATTTTCATCTCCCCCAAAAGGAAAAGGTTAGATGTAATTAACTTGCCCCAGTGGGGCACCCAAATGTAGCTAATGCTACATCTATTGGACCCTAGATCCAGAGAGATATCCCTAAATAACTTGGCCTAATTCACTAATGATTTGGCTAAATTGAAACTTGATTGTGTTCACTGGGTTGCTTGTAGCTATTCAAACTCTGTTCCAACTTTGTAGAACTAAAAATAGATGTGGTCACTTTGCTCAGTGGGGAAATCTCAAAGGCCATTTTCATAGTTTTGGCCAATATTCTCTTTGATGAAGCTTGTTATATTTTTACTGACTCTTGAATTGTTGCCAATGACCTAGCTATTTAGTCTGCTGTTTGGAAAACAACATACTGGCATATCAGAGACTCCTTTCTTTGGGATTACAGATGGGGGGGGATCACAACTGCTCATCAAACCATCGGTGTCACTTATATAGATGCCCCTTGTCAGGGCCTGTTCTCTGAGGAGATTGCTGATGGAAACGGTACCGCGCATAGTTCTACCATTGGCAATTCATCATTATACTGAATATAACAACTCATCTATCATTCTAGACTGGGAAAAACTAAGGGACTCTAGATTGTGGGAATTATGCCTCTTGCCACAGGTTTATGCAGTTGTCCCCTGCCTATTCCTGGAAGACTGACCGCACTGGACTTTTGACCTACTCTTGGAACTACTGGTGGTGCCTTACCCCATTGAAAAGTTTTCAGGGTACGGTATTGCTGTCCAGCCTGATTAGCCAATTCCCAACACACCATTGTGACTCTTGAAACTAATTGGTGTCTCATTTTCAGATATCCAGACTGTTTGCAGCCTGACAACAACAGTATACCTTTTATAAAAGTAACCACTCATGGAAAGACAATTATCATATGATCTCTCTGATATAAGGAATTTGAGAGGCAGGGTGGAGGGTTGTAGGGGATAGGGAGGGAAAAAGTGAAACAAGATGGGATCGGGAGGGAGACAAACCATAAGAGACTCTTAATCTCATGAAACAAACTGAGGGTGGCTGGGGAGTAGGGGGGTAGGGATAGGGTGGCTGGGTTATGGACTTTAGGGAGGGTATGTGCTATGGTGAGTGCCGTGAAATGTGTAAGCCTGATGATTCACAGACATGTACCCTGGGGCAAATAATACATTATATGTTAATTAAAAAAAAAAAACCCTCATTAATAGGCTTGTGGTCAAGGTACATGATGGGTCTTCCCATGCTTTCTACTATCTACAGGCATCTAGTGTTGACAAAGTTAAAACAACCTTTTTTAAAACTCTACTTAAAAAACATTTCTTTTTCTGTCTTCCTCACTTTTTCCCTGGACACATACCTTAGTAAGACAATTTCATCACTGAACGCCACCTTCCCCAGAAAGGGATCATCTTCTCTCAGCCTCTTTCTGGGTAATGACTGGGACAAAGGGAGTGGTAGGTTATATCAACCTTTTTGGAAAATTGGGTATTTTACACTGACCATTGCTGGGCATGATGACTCTTTCTGTCCCTCAGTGACAACTCCAAACCACGCTAGTTGGTATACCCTGTAAGGTGGCAGCCCAATTAAAAGATGGCCTGGTGGATTTAAGCTTCTTTCTTTCTTTTTTTAAGAAAGATTTACCTATTTATTTTAGGGAGAAGGGGCGGGGGGGGGGGGAGAGACAGAGAGAGAGAGAGAGAATTTCATGTAGACTCCCTGCTGAGAGCAGAGCCTGATGTGGGGCTCGATCCCAGGACCCTGACATCGTAACTAGAGCCGAAATCAAGAGTTGGACACTTAACTGACTGAGCCACCCAGGTGCCCCAGACTTAAGCTTATTTCTGAGTCAGCCACCTTGGTTCCCTTATTGGACTAACTCGATCCTATAGCATAACAACCACTTGCTATACTGATAACTGAATGCCCCTAAGCTGGTCTCTGTAAGTTCTATAAAAATGTTCTTGTCCATTTTGAATCTGAGTCTTCTAGTTGGAGAGCTTGGGTACAAGGAGGCAATGACTAGAAAAACACTGGACTTTTGGAACTACTGGTGGTGCCTTACCCCTATTGAAAAGTTTTCAGGGTACAGTATTGATGTTCACCTAATTAGCTAATTCCCAACATATAATCCCCAGCACGTAATTGTGGCTACTTTTGAAAAGAGACAGAGCAACTTTGTGGCAGTAGAGAGAGAGCAACAATCCTGGTACTTGGAAAAGACATATTTTCAACCTGCTTATTTATAGGAGAGGGCTGGACATTAATGAACTCTTTCATAATCACCCCAAGAGTCTTCATCATAAAGGAAGTCAGCTTATACCTAAAGTTGATGTAGGTCCCACTTGCGAGGGCCCCCATGTCATTCACAATACTTTCTGAGAGAGACATATATGTCTTTGGGATAAACTTCTTGTGAAGAAGTTAGGCATTACTTTTCTTCTTGCTCCAAAACAAAATAACTGGTAACTTTCTTAGGGGTATCTTAAGAGATCTTCAAGCATTTAAGGAAACACCATTGGTGAATCATATAGGCCTTAGGTAGCTGTAAATATCTCCCCCAAATGAGGCTACCCTTGGTTAATCAAGGAGAGCTTCCCAGAGGATCACTGACCCATTATTTATGTATGTGTTGTGTGGGCAGGTATCTGTATAGCAGGAGTTACCCAATTAGAAAAGGTGATAAAAATTTGTCTTTGACTTTAGCTGAAGTGATTAATGACACTACCTCGGCTGTAGAAAGTATTCTGGGAAGTCTCAACTTAATGGCCAGGGTTGTTATATAGATGATAGAATTGCCCTTGATTCCTATATATGTGTCAAGGCAAAGTCTGTGTGATTGCTGAAGATCCTGCTGTACCTGGATCAATTCTTCAAGCCTAGTGGAAAGGTGAATATAGAAACTTATGGAGAAAACTGCCTAGCTCTCTAAGGTAGACTCTGATGGTTGATGGAATTCATTCAGTTGGTAGATCCAGAGTCCTTGAGGTCAATGTTGTGGGTTGGCCCTATCCTACTGCTTTGGAGTCCTACTGATAGCAGCATCAATTAAATGCTGTATGGGACACACTGAACAGATTTGGTCCCAGTATCTGTCATTCAGATTAATCAGAGGGGCCAATAGAGTGGCATATTAATGGGAAATTTTACCAGAAGTTAAGACATGGTAGAAAATACAGATGGATATTGAGTGATAATTCTCCATGCCTCTCTTGCATTTCTGCATGTTTTGTGAGCAAGACACTGTTAGCCCTTTGTTCCATATTATCTGTTCTGTTTGTGTGGTAAATGGCCTTAGAAGATAGAAATAGTGTCTGTTGAAGCAAAGGCCATGTTTGCTTACATCTTTGGAAGATACAAGTAGTGTCTCCATTCCATCAAAAGGCAGACAGGCTTACTATTCATTATTTAAGATTCAGATTCCTTCATCTTAGCATTCCTCTCTTGTAATGCAACCCATTTCATGTTCACATATCCATTTGGGCCCATCTGAATCACCCCTGAGGAACTTGGGGGCAAGGGGAACTGCTGCACATATGCTCATGCCGCCTGTTATACCATCAATTAAAAAGTCCCTTGTCTTTAATTCAGGAGTCTCATGTCTTCTACCAATATCTATGAAACTAGAAAGCTAACTGGTAAGCAGGGTAAAATTCCAGGCCACCTATTGAAGTCAAGAACCCATTTTTACTGTAGTATCTCCCACCAGCCTTTCAGCCTGTAGAGAATAGCAACACTAACACTTTTCAGAGAGGCTGGCACTTCCTTCACCTATGTATTTCTCAATGTCTTGGTGAAAGAATAGTCTCCTATGCCTTCTTGGAGGATATATTAAAGGGAAGGTAAGTAAGTAGTCCATAGTAAGTCCCCTCTGTACATCTTTGGTTTCCATTTTCTACATTATTTTGAGGAACATGTGGTATTCTAGCCTCTTTGTCAAGGGCCGTAGCTGAGTCTGGGTTTCAGTGCTGTGACCACGCAAACAATTACACCATACCAAGCTGCTCTAACTAGCATCTCTGACCAGAATTTTCATATTTATAAATTTGGCCTACTTGAAAACTGTGTTCTATCCAATTTGTTCCCAACACCTCAAAAGCCATTCCCTCACATATTTCTACATTTTTGCTCATATACATTAACAGTATCTTTCAAGTCTCTTTCTGGATTTGAGTTGTAATTGACCTTCTGACTCCAGTCTCAGAACTTTCCAGGTCCCATAGGAAGAGCAGCTTCTTCGGCTTTTCTGTGTATGTTCTGGTTTTTAGCTGACTTGGTTCTGCTTAGTCACAAAGTAAAAAGCCTGTTTACTTTTTGCTTTCCAGAAATTTGTCAAAATTTTTGGTACACTGATGACCTCTCTTTCTTACTCTGTACTATTATTGGAGTTAGACTTCTTTGTAATTCTTCCAGTCATCTCAGTTGAGTGGCAAGGGAGATAGATGTGTGTGCTCAGTCTGCCATTTTGAATTGGAAGTCCCTCATTCAGTTTCCAACCCATAACTCCACTAAAACTATTCTAGTGAATGTTACCTATGACTCACAGATTGTCAAATGTAACTGACCCATTCTTGGCTTATTTTACTTGATCTTTCTGGAATTCAACATTGTTGATTATTTCCTTCTTTAAAAGTTCTCAACCTTTCCCTTTAAATACTTGACACTTTCCTCGTTCTTTGAGTCCTTTTCCTCAGTTTTATAAGATTCTGTATCTTCTTCTTAACTCCTAAAATGCTGGTATGACAGCTTTAATTCCTGTTCTTTCTTTTCCACTGCTAGTGCTCTCCCAGAGATGGGAAAGAAATAAAAGGAAATAAGACTAAAATAGAAATCGGACATCTCATCAAAAACCCTATATATTAGAACATCAATCAATACTTCGAACCCATAAAAGAAAATAATTTCCATTTAGAATTCCATGTCCAGTAAAATTAGTGTAAAATAAAAGCATTTCAAGTATGCAAAGGCTGACACTGTCATTAGTGCAATCCGTATGCTTCTAACTTCCAAATCTATACAATTAGCACAGACCTTGACACTTAGTTCCTGACTTTTTTTTAAATTACCTATTAAATATCTCCATCTGGCTATCTCAAAAGCTCCCTAAACTTAGTATGCCCAAAACTGAACTAAACAACTTCCTTGATAAAGTCTATTCCCTATATTACACTCTTTATCTCCACAAATTCTACCATTATGCCTCCACCAAACTTCCAATCATTGCCAAATTTTCTCTTCTATCAGTAAGTAATCAAGTCTTCTCCATTCTAACTACTAAATATTTCTCATTGCCATTGTCTCCTTTTTTTCTCACTATTGCTCCCTTAATTCATATTCTCATCATTTCCTGTCTGGCCTCCCTACTTCCAATCGTGACCTACTCAAGTCTACCTTCTACACTATGGCAAGAATAATCTTTATAAGGTAAGAAGTCATATCTCTTTTATTCAAAGACTCCATGGTTTTTCCAGTTCTTATAATAAAACACCAAAACTCCTTACTTTCCTGATCTCTCTCCTGCCTTTTCCCCACTTTGTCATTTTTGCTCCACCTATAACAAATTATACCATATTAGTAGCTCTCTAATGCTGTTTCATGCCTCCATATTTTTACTTATATTGTTCCCACTGCCAAAAATCTCTATCCCCCTGTTGATGATAGCCCAATCATCCTTTAAGACTTAAGGGAAGCATCAGGTTTTCTAAGAAAACTTTTCTGAGGGGCGCCTGGGTGGCTCAGTGGGTTAAAGCCTCTGCCTTCGGCTCAGGTCCTGATCTCAGGGTTCTGGTATTGAGCCCCGCATGGGGCTCTGCTCAGCAGGGAGCCTGCTTCTCCCTCTCTCTCTCTGCCTGCCTCTCTGCCTACTTGTGATCTCTCTCTCTCTGTCAAATAAATAAATAAAATCTTAAAAAAAGAAAACTTTTCTGAATTTCCATACAACCTTGCCATTCTGTACAGATAGTTGTTTACATTTGTATGTCTCCAGTATGCCCTGGAAATACCTGCTAACATGCCTGCTCCCAGCTAGACTAGGAATTCCTTAAAAGCATGGACCATGTCTTGCTTACCTTACATAATCAACGCAGTGTTTAGCACGGTCAAAATTTATAAATGAACAGAGAAATAAGTAAGTGAATGAATAAAACCTTCATTATCCTTTGTTCTGGATAATCCTTCTCCAAACTATTATCCTTAAAGTATTGCTAATTCTCTCCTTCCTTTTATAGATCAACAACCTGGAATAGTAGCAGGAAGATAATTCCCAGAGAGGTTTGGAAGGAATCTGAAAATAAGTATTGGGAAGTGTGCTAGGTTTTCTTTGTAAGCGTCCAAGTCATACAGAGAAATCCAACCCAGGGGATTAAAGCAATAAAATAGTAAGTTCTCAGGGAGGCACTCTGGAGATAGGTCTGGGTAGTCTCCAGAACCCCATCCATACACTATATAGTAGTACGGAGAAAGTAACTGAGAATTCTCAGGAGAAAGGCAGGAAACAGAAAGACAAGCAAACTACTCAATCAGAGAGAGCTTGGTTCAGGATAAGAGGCAAGAGCTCTACAACAAAGCAGAAGGAATAGCAAAGTCTGTAGATTCCAGTTGACACTCTCAAGTAGAAGTCACACCACAGTGGGCATGGCAAGAAGAGAAGTTGATGCTCAAAGACCAAGTGAGATGAGAAACCCAAACCAGGGACTGCTCAGGACTGGATGGTCCTTCTCAATGCCAGGACAATGTGAAAGTCAGCCAGCATATTAGAGTACCTCCAAGGAGAAAGACAGAAGCCCTGGATGTCTGATATATAAACCAGATGTGACAAGTCGATAGTAGCTGAGATAGTAATGCTCAGGTTTGGCTGCAGATCATTAGATCAGACTATATAAACTTGAAAGGAATAGGGTAAGTTGTCTTTCCTAGGAAGAGAGAGGAGATCAAGAGAAGAGATGTCAGTTAGAGAAAATAAAAAAGTTCTCTTTCTCCACATGGGAGTCCTAGTGTGTACATTTGGGTCTCCCTGCTTCGACCCTCAGCTATCCATGGAAACCACATATCCCAAACATTCCAGGAGAGTTCTAACTTCAAATATTCTTGTCTTTCTGATTGCATCAATTCTTCAGAGCCGGCAGCCTTCAGGCTCTGGTTTAGAAAATACTGCATAGTTACATTATTCACTTACCCCTACCCCCACTCACACACAAGGGAAAAGAGTAGATGCTAAGTTACATTTTGCTTTCCAGTCTCTTTAGTTGTGATCCTGACATTGTCAGGAATGTTGTATGGCACATGCTGTACAGATTTACACGCACGATGTTGAAGAACTGAGACACATTTAAATTTGCACATTGGCCCTTTGGGAGTGACAGCCTGCACTGTTTCTCCATTGTTTCATCATTTCATTAGTAATTATGCATAACAAATGTGACCCTCCAGTGAGAAATGATGATAGCGATAGACAAACATTATTAACCCTTAAAGGAAAGCTTTTAGGAAAGTCAAGTTTAGTTAAGGTCTTTAGTCAAATTAGCCTCGGGAAGTTTAGTATAAATAAAAACAATCAGAAGCTCAAGGACCTCTTGGGTGGTTGGCAGTGGGAGGAGAAGAAAGCTGTAATTAAGTTTCCTTTGTCATCAACCACTTCTCAGATAAATGATCATAAATTACTGGAATGTGTCTTAACTCTTGGCGCTGGAAAGCCATTAAAAAGTTCAGTCTTTTGACTTGCTTTAGAAATTTGGTGTAAGTAATTGGAAAAGTAGGAGATTCTTAGGTTCAAACCTCCGGCTCTCTTTAACTTCTTAATAAAGCTTCTAAATAAACTACAATGAAGACGCTTAAACTAAACCACATTCTGGCCTATCTTCTGTGTCATTTTTGCTGGAAGGAGCAGATAGATTTTCTAACATCATATTCAATTTCATTAGCTACTGTTGCTTTTTGGGAATCTACTTGTAACACATGCGGATAAACATTCCCTTGTGATAAGGCTGTGTTTATAAACTGGGTTTAGGATGAAAGAAAACCCTAAACTGATGTGTTTTCACTGTGGGGTTAATGGTGCTTTACTAATCCCCTTTCTGTGGGCTAGCAAGGCGCAGGCATTTGAGCATTTTTGGTGACTCTCACATGTTTGCCCTCTTAAGCATTGTAATGGGAGGAAACCCCTTCCCCTGCTCAGGAATGCGAAGAAATGATGCCCCTCCTCCTGGAATGGAACTTTGGTCCAGCAAAAATAAAAATGTATGGACTTTTAAAAGTTTACTAGTAAGGGTTGAATGAAGGGTATTTGTCCTTTTAATAACTCCAGGCTTCATGCCAGCGTCTCCTCTCTCCTTTTTCGTCTCGCCATGGAAGTGGGTCTCTCCTGCACTGAAGAGGGAAAACAATGAGGAGGCTTCTAGGTGGTGGAAAGCTCCAGCTTGGAAAGCTGTTGTAGCTCCAGCCCGGGCTCCCGACCTTCTTCCCAGGAAAGAACTGAAGGCTTAAAGAAAATATGTTGTTAAATATTTCAAAGTATAGAAAGGCAAAAGGAATTATGTAATGAACACCCATGTACCCAACCCAGCTCAAGAAATGAATCATTACTAATATAGTTGAAGCCCCTGGGTACACGCCATTCTGTTTTCCCATATCCCATCCTTCTCCCCCTTCCAGATACAAGCTTTTCAATTTTCTTATGCATTAATGGGTCCCTAACCAAAAAAAAAAGTGTTCCTTTCAAGATTTTTGACTATGTAATAGAATTTTGACATATATATCCTTTTATAACTTGCCTGGTTTTTTTTTTTCCCCAAATACTTTTATTTTATTTTTTCAGTGTTACAAGATTCATTGTTTATGTACCACACCCAGTGCTCCATGCAATACGTGCCCTCCTCAATACCCACCACCAGGCTCGCCC
>CM052896.1:86626363-86759192 GCA_028534135.1 Potos flavus
CCTCCCTCTCACAATGTCCTCCATGTTTTTCCTTACGCTCCACCCATAAGTGAGACCATATGATAATTGACTTTCTCTGCTTGACTTATTTCACTCAACATAATCTCTTCCAGTCCAGTCCATGTTAAAATAAAAGTTGGGTATTGTTTTTGAGCTTTGCCCACATGGATAAAGTTTTTTTTATGTATTTATTTTTACTGACCTATAACTTGCATATAACATTATGTAAGTTTAAAGTATATAATGTGTTGGTTGGTTTGATATATTTATATACTGCAATATATAATTGCCACCATAGCATAACTTAACAGCTCTGTCATGTTATGCAATTAGCATTTCTTTTTTGCAGCAGATGACATTTTATCATGAGCTTTATCATGCACATCGTTCCATGACATCATTTCCACTGAATGGCTGGAAATGGCCACTATCTCTTCACGGCTATGCCACTATCTCTTCATGGAAGTCCTTCTCTCCTCTTGAACAGACATAGGAATGCTGGGAGCACTAATGAGACCCTCAGATGGCAGAATCTACAGCAAATGCAATATCTCCACCTAACAGAGATTCTCACAAACAGAAAATGTAAAGAAAATGCATAATGGATGAAGCTTTTGTAGTTCGCTTTCTGCTTTAATTGAATTCTATTGTGCTTTCTTTTGTAGGTATGCCGAAGTGGATTTCTACAACTCAGTGATTTCATGCTTTCTACACATCACACTGAGCGTGAGCAGGTGTCACCTGCTCCTGTTGTTTGGGACCCAAATCTTCCAGCAGGTAAAGGCATTCCTGGGCGCTTGTCTTAGGGTGTCCTTGGCCTCAGAGGAGAGTTGGGCAAGTTCAGGAGGATTCTGCCTTGAGAGGTTGGCAGTTCCAGAAAGTTCCCGAAAGACTGTTACTGACAAGGACTAGGGTGTCTTTTCTCTTTGCGTCTTAGACCTTACACAATGGCAGAAGGCAAGAGGCTTGCAAGTTGGAATGGTTAGGCTACCTTCTGATTTTAAGGAATGAATTAACAAGTGCACTGGGCAAGGTCATGGGTTGCTGACCCCCAGGCCTGGCTTCTATTCCTTAAGCCTTCTATCTTTTGCTTCTTCTACAAGTGTTAGTCATTTTCTTATCTCTTCTGTTGCAGACGTGGTAAGCCCAGAGATTTTGATCTACTGAAAAGTGTTTATTAAATCCTGCTGAGTCTTCCTCTGAAATGCCTCTTATCCACACCCCTTCCTTTCCAACACCTCCCCCAACCCCTGCCCGTCCCAGCCATCACTTCACACCTGGATGGCTCGCATGGGTTCATAGCTAGACTCAGTGAGGCCCCCTCTTCTTCACTAACTTATCCTATAGGCCATGGCTATTCATCTTCCTCAGACACTATTGTTCCACAGTTCAGTGGTCCCCAAACCTTCAAAGACTCCCTGTTTTCTAGGACATCAAACCCAAGCTTCTCTTCTGAGTTTCCCAGACCCATAATTTGTCCATCCTAGTGATCCTTACTTCCTGTTATTTCATGTGATCCAACTTTAGCTCTAGTTTGGCTAATCTCTCTCAGATTCATCAATGCCATTCTCATCCCTCTCTGCTGATGTTATTTTCTCCCCGGGAATTCTTTATTTATCTCTTCAATCCTTTCATTGAGCCACAACATACATATTGCAAGCCTCCTATGTGCCAAATCCTAGAATTTCGAGATTAAGATTTTTAAATTGAATTTTGTGACTACTTCATCCCTATTAATCTATTTTTTTGTTACTCTTAACCACTTAAAAATATATAATAATAGTAAGTAGAATATTATATATATCAGGCCCAGGGCATAAGGGTAAAGGCAAGTGAGAGACACGGACCACTGCCCTCAAGCAGCCTTCACATAAGCAGTAAGAGGAATGAAGAGAATTTCTGCCTCTAGAGAGGTATTTATGTGAGGCAAGGTGTGCAAATTAAATGAAATGGAATGAGATTAATGGAGTGATGATTTAGAACTAAATTATGTATAACCTTATTTTGTTCACTCTTGTTTCAAATGGGTTTTCCTTATCTTCTTGTTGGAAGATAAGCTATTTGAGCACAGAAGCTAAGCCTTCTTTGAATTGTCCCAGTTCTTAAACAGGGCTCAACACACACTTGAGTCTTTACCAACTTTGTATTGCTTCTGACTTCCACCAAATGAAATGCTCCTTTGCCTGTATTCCCAGGAACACTACTGATGGAAGGAGGTCCAGGGTGTAGCCACTTTCCCAGCTTTATCCTCCATTTATTTCCTAGAGCAATAGAAACCCTTGGCAGCAATGCAGTGAAAGCAAGTGAAGTCGGGACACCCACCTGCCTTCCTAGTGGTTCCACTCTTCTGGATCTGTGAAAGGTATTATTGTATTTCTCCAGAAATGTCTGTCCATATGTTCACATCTTTGGATCCACTCCTTTCCAAGATGTGCTTCCTTTGTTGGAGTCCTTCCTCCTGACATAGCATGACATTTTTACCATTCTCTTAAGTCACAGATCCTAGCAAGACTGTACGATTTTAAGTCAGGGAATGGAGGAAGCATTCCTCCAGCCACTGTAGAGGAATCTACAGTGGTTTTGATTGGGTTTTAGATTGGTTGGAGCTGAATTTTAGTCCAAGTCACCCTGCTACCAGTTCAAAACTTTGCGGATGGCCGTGGCAAACAGCCTGTATTTCTGCCTGCTCAGTAACTTCATTCTCTGTGGTAAAAGTTCATTTTGAACAAGATCATAATTTGGATTGTATTAGGACTTAATCAGAGTGGTGCTTTATGATGAGTCAGCTCTTTAGCATACCCCATCTCCCCCCTATAGAACCATATGCTACGGCTTTTAAATTTAGAATGTTGAGTCTGAACAATGAATCATGACTTTTCAGAAAAGATGGTGAAACTATTTTTTACTTGAAGGAAAGCAAGCTATCAATGCTAAAGAAGTCAGTGATTTATGACACAATTTTTAAATTGAGAACCAATAATAAATAGGACATTCAGTGATGTGGCAAGAGCATGGCCACAAGCAACCCAAGTAATTCTATTACAATGTAATATACCAATTAGCTTAATGATACTAACAAATTACTTGGGGGGTGGGGAGAAAAGGAAAAGACTCCTCATGCATGTTTCTAATAACACAGAGAGATAGCTCTAGACTTTTTTTACTTTGGAAAAAAGTGAGATCTCAATATCTGTTTAAAAATTGGAATGTGGTGGGGAAGGGGAGACCACACTAATTGGTGAAGACATATAGATTTTCCATAAAATATTTTGACTTAAAGAAAAAAGATGAAGATTATATCTTTCTTTTCCTTCCACATACCCACCCCCTGCCCCCAATATGTTATTTCAATTTATAGTTGGCCTAGGAGGCCATATTGTTTTAATTTCCATTTTATGGGTAAGGAAATTGGGACATAGTGGTACAAGAAGAATTCAAATTCAAAACATCAGCTGAGAAACCAGAAGTTGCAGTTGTTCCAGTGCCAGACCTGTGCTCATTCTAGAAGACTAGGATATTTCTGAGAAATAGGAAGATGACATCATTAGGATGTTGCTATGGTCTGAATATTTGTGTCCCTCCCAAAATTCATATGTGAAACCTACCCCAAGGGTGATGGTATTGGGAGGTGAGGAGTCTGGGAGGTCATAAGGCCAAGAAGTAGAGCTCTCATGAATAGGATTACTGCCGTTAGAAGAGAAATTCCACAGAACCCCCTAGTCCCTTTTTCCATGTGGGAATACCATAAGAAGTCTGCAGTCCAGAAGAGGGTCTTCACTCAACCATCAGCTGGCATCCCGATCTTGAAATTCCAGCTTCCAGAACTATAAGCAATAAGTTCCTGCTATTTACAAACCACCTAGTCTGTGGTATTTTGTTACAGCAGCCCAAACAGACTAAGACAATGCATTTCTATGATCATTTATACAACATTCCTCCCAACAACAGCATCATACATAATTTTATCAAGTGTATGTGGGACAGTAACAAAAATAGTATTCTGTGTCATAAAATAAATTTCAAATTTTTAAAAGGTTTTAAGTATTTTAAGTATTTCAGAGTATTTTTTTCTGATAACAGTGACATTATACTAGAAATCAATTATGGAATATTTCTGGAAAATCCATAAATAGAAATTAAACAGCACTTATCTAAACTGAAAATTCATGGCTGAAGGAATACATCACAAGAGAAATTATAAAAATTGTAAAAGTGTTTTATATAAATGAAAAAGAAAACACAACAACATATGCATTATATATTAAATTGTGAGACTGACTTAAAATAGTACTCTTAAAGAAAAATGTATAGCATTTTAAAAAGTATATTATTACAGAGAAAAAGTTGTAAAGTCAGTGATCAAATCTTCCATCTGGAGAAACTAGAAACAGAAGAGCATCAGTAATTAGGTGGAAAGAAGTAAAAATTAAGTACAGAAACTAATAACATCTAAGAAAAATGAAACTACCCAAGCAGTAGAGAAAATCAATACACCCAAAAGCTTATTTGAAAAGATCCATATATTGATTAAAAACCAGAAAGATTGATTGAGGGGGAAAAAAAAGGAAACACAAACTATCACTATCTTTGACTGACTTATTTCACTAAACATAAATCATTCTACCTCCATCCATGTTCTTGCAAAGGCAAGATTTCATTCTTATTGATGGCGGAGTAATATTCCATTGCATATATATACCACACCTATCTATTCATCATTCAATGGACACTTGGACTGTTTCCATAATTTGGCTATTGTAGATAATGCTGCTATAAACATTGGGGTACATGAATCCCTTTGAATGAGTATTTTTTTATTCTTTGGGTAAATACCTAGTTGTGCAGTTGCTGGATCATAGGGTAGTTCTACTTTCAACTTTCTGAGGAACCTCCATACTGTTTTCCAGAATGGCTGCAACAGTTTGCATTCCCACCAACAGTGCAAGAGGGTTCCCCTTTCTCCACATCCTTGCCAACACCTGGTGTTTCTTGTGTTGATGATTTTTGCTATTCTGACAGGTGTGAGGTGATATATTGTAGTTTTGATTTGTATTTCCCTAATGATCAGTGATGTTGAGCATCTTTTCATGTGTCTGTTGCCTATCTGTATGGCTTCTTTGGAAAAATGTCTATTCATGCTTCTGCCCATTTTTTTAATAAGATTTCTTTTTTTTTTTTAAGTTATTTATTCATTTTTCAGAGAGAGAGAGAGCATAACCAGGCAGAGTGGCAGGCAAAGGCAGAAGCAGACCCCCTGCCGAGCAAGGAGCCCGATGTGGGACTCGATCCCAGGACCCTGGGATCATGACCTGAGCCGACAGCAGCCGCTCAACCAACTGAGCCACCCAGGCGTCCCGCTTCTGCCCATTTGTTAATTGGATTACTCATTTTTGGGGTGTTGAGTTTGTTAAGTAACTTGTAAATTTTAGATACTAACTTTTTATCAGATATGTCATTTTCACATATCTTCTCCATTCCATAGGTTGCCTTTTAGTTTTGTTGATTGTTTTCTTCACTGTGCAGAAACTTTTTATTTTGATGAGGTGCCCATAGTTCATTTTTGCCTTTGTTTCCATTGCCTCTGCAGACATATCTAGAAAAATGTTGCAATGGCTGATGTAAAAGAAATTATTTCATATTTCTCATATTTAGGTCTTAACCCATTTTGAATTTATTTTTGTGTGTGGTATAATAGAGTGGTCCAGTTTCATTCTTTTGCATGTTACTGTCCAGTTTTCCCAACACCATTTGTTGAAGAGATTGTCTTTTTCCCATTGGATATTGTTCTTTGCTTTGTTGAAGATTAATTGACCATATTGTTGTGGGTTCATTACTGGGTTTTCTGTTCTGTTGCATTGATCTATATGGCTATTTTTGTGCCAGTACCATACTGTTTTGATCATTACAGCTTTGTAACATAACTTGAAATCTGGAACTGTGATGCCTCCAGCTTTGCTTTTCTTTTTCAGGGTTGCTTTGGCTATTTGGGGTCTTATGTGGTTCCATACAAATTTTAGGGTTGTTTGTTCTAGCTCTCTGAAAAATGCTGTTGGTGTTTTGATAGGGATTGAATTAAATGTGTAGACTGCTTTGAGTAATACAGACATTTTGACAATATCTGTTCTTCCAGTCCATGAGCATGGAATATTTTTCCATTTCTTTGTGTCACCTTCAATTTCTTTCATTATTGTTTTATAGTTTTCAGAGTGTAGGTCTCTCACCTCTCTGGTTAGACTTATTCCTAGGTATCTTATTCTGGTGCAATTGTAAATGGGATTGACTCCTCGATTTCTTTCTGCTGCTTCATTATTGGTGTGTAGAAATGCAACAGATTTCTGTATGTTGATTTTGTATCCTGAAACTTTACTGAATTCATTTATCAGTTCTAGTAGTTTTTGGTGGAGTCTTTTGGTTTATCTATATAAAGTATCATGTCATCTTCAAATACTGGAAGTTTTACTTCTTCCTTGCTGATTTGGATGGCTTTTATTTCTTTTTTTTTTTTTTAAGATTTTTATTTATTTATTTGCGAGAGAGAGAAAGTGAGGGAAAGCATGAGAGGAGAGAAGGTCAGAGGGAGAAGAAGACTCCCCGCAGAGCTGGGAGCCAGATGCGGACCTCGATCCCAGAACTCCAGGATCATGACCTGAGCCGAAAGCAGTTGCTTAACCAACTGAGCCACCCAGGTGTCCTATTTCTTTTTGTTGTCTGATTGCTGTGGCTAGGATTTCCAGTATTATGTTAAATAACAGTTGTGAAACTAAACATCCCTGTCTTGTTCTTGACAGGAGAAGCTGATTCTAAAATTTGTATGAAAACTCAAAGGACCTAAAGCAATCTAAACACTCTTCAAAAGGTAGAAAAAAAGTTGAAGTATTTGTACTGTCTGATTTCAAGTCTTACTGTGATGCTACAGAGATTAAGACAGTGTGAAATAGACATATAAATGAATGTAATAGAATGGGGAGCTCAGAAGTAGATTGACGCATATACGGTCAATTGATGTTCAATAAAAGTGCTAAGATAATTCAATGGAGATAGTCTTTTCTTTTTTTTTTTTTTTGAGATAGTCTTTTCAACATATGGTGCTGAAACAATCAGATATCTATATCGAAAATATCAACTTAGAAACTTTACCTCACACTATATGTATATAACTCTCAATGGATCACAGACCTAAACATAAGTGCTGAAACCATAAAACTTCCAGAAGACGACATAGGATAAAATCTTTGTAACTTTAAGTTGACCAAAGACTATATACAGAATACAAAATGCATGAACCATGAAAGAAAACTTCATAAATTGGACATTAGAATGAATCATTTTGCTCTTCAAAGGACATTGTTAAGAAAATAAAAAGAGGTGCCACATGGTGGAAAACAATATTTGCAGAATATATACTTGATAAAGGATTTGTACTCAAATATATAAAAAACACTTACAACTCAATAAGCAAAAACATAAACAACCCAATCAAAAAATGAGCAAAAGATTTTAATAGACACCTCACAATGAAGACATATGAATGCAAGTAAGTACGTATTCACTATGACTAGTAATCAAGGAATTTCACATTAAAACTACCATGAGATTCTACTACATACTCAATTGAATGGCTAGAATTAAAAGACTGAAAATACCAAGTGCTGATAAGTATGCTGAGCAACTGGAACTCTCATACATTGTGAGAATTTGCATTGTGAGAATGCAAAATGTTGCAGCCACTCTGTAAAACAGTTAACGTTGTAAAGTTAAATATAGACTAACCATGTGGCTTTGGAATTACACTTATAAGCATTTACCCAAGAAAAATGAAAATATAGGTTCCCTACAAAGGTTTATATGCAAACGTTCGTAGCAGCTTTTTTCATTAAAGCCCCAAACAGAAAACTACTCAGTATCCATTAATAGATGAATAAATACATTGTGGTATGCCCATGCAATGGAACACTATTTCACAGTAAAAAGGAATGAACCACTGATACATGTAACAGCATGTATGAATTTCAAAAGCATCATGCTGTGCGAAAGAAGCCTTACACAAAATAGTATATACTATATGAATTCACTCATATGAAATTATACAAAAGGAAAAACTATAGGCATTAAAAGTTGATCAGTTGTTGCCTGGGGCCAAAGGTAAAGAGAGGAGCTTAATGAACAGGGGCAGAAATAGAGGGGACTTCTGGCCTGATAGAAATGTTCTTTATCTTGAGGGCAGTACTGGGCACATGACTGATTACATTCATCGAAATTCTGAACTGTTAAGTTAAAATCAGTGAACTTTATTGAAATTAAACCTTGAAAAGCTGATTTTTCAAAGAGCCTTTATTTAAAAATTCAAATTCTGAAAATTGAAACCTAAAATTTTTTTAAGATTTTATTTATTTATTTATTTGTTTGTTTGTTTGTTTGTTTGTATATTACACTGGAGGGGTAGCAGGGGGCAGCAGAATAGAGGAAGAGAGAATCTCAAGCAGACTCCCAGCCAAGCACGGAGCCTGATGCAGGGCTCCATCTCACACCCCTGAGACCATGACCTGAGCAAAATCAAGAGTCAGATGTTTCATCAACTGAGCCGCCCAGGCACCCCTAAAATTGTGGGGGTTTTTTGTTTGGTTGGTTTTGGTTTTTTTTTTTTTTTATTTGACAGAGAGACACAGCGAGAGAGAGAACACAAGCAGAGGGAGGGGGAGAGGGAGAAGCAGGCTTCCCACAGAGCAGGGAACTCAATGCGGGGCTCGATCCCAGGACCCTGGGATCACGACCTGAGCCGAAGGCAGATGCTTAACGACTGAGCTACCCGGGCGCCCCCTAAAATTGTGTTTTCTGTTAAATTTGTGTGCCATGGTTTTGTGGCCTCTCTTGGTCAGTATGCCTTGTGGTAGAACTTGATGTCCCTCTTAGTGCAGTACTTTGTTTTTTATCACAACCTCGTCTTAGCTTTTGTTTTTCAATTAAAAGTCTTTACCAAAAGTCAGATTTCCATAAAAATTGGAAACCAACTTACTGCCAATTTACTGCTAAATTGTGCTCAGTTTAGAATAGCCAGTTTTTTTCTCTAAGAAACATAACTGTGAAGCCCACAAGCTTCCTCCACTTTTTCCCTTGAGGGTTCAAAAACCCTGTGGCAGAGGGTAGGTCAGGAACGTAGCAGTGATCACTTCAGGGGGAGGCCAGAAGCTGGCCCCTCCCTTGGTGACTCCCACACCTGGGATACTGGAGTGTGATTGCCAAACAAGAAACAGTCAGGATGGTGCATACTAGTGAAAACTCCATCATTAAAGGCAGGATTAACATTGGGGAATCACTGATCTGTGGCACTTAGGTTACCATTCATAGCATGAAGCAGTGATTTGTATAAAGGATTTGAAATAGGCCATCATGGACTTGAATCTTGGTTCTCAGAGTTCTTACCTCTGTGCTATTAGGTTCAGTTTGCACATCTCCAAAATGCAGAGATATATACCTACCTTGTGGCATCGATGTAGAATTGGTGTAGAATGCTTAATATGGTGCTGGACGCATAGGAAGTACTACATAAACAGGAACTATTTCTTGGCTTTTCTCACTACGATTGTTCTGTCCTAGGACCACAGAGAACCCTGAAAAAAAGGTGTTTGAGCTCAGAAGAGAAATGCAGAAGCCCAGGGAGAGCAGCCAGGTAGGAAACTACAGAGTAGTATGACTTGAAATTGTCTGCCGGGAGATGGGACTCAGCAGTATGGGGAAATGAGAAGCAGGTATAGCTGGGCTACTCTAGCAGGGCCCCTAACTCCCAATATCCATTTTTTAATTTTTCCTTGGCTCATTTCTATTCACATGTCCATTTTCAACTTACTTTCTTACATTTAAAAGATATTATTCTAGTAAATAAAAGATACAGTCTAGTAAGACTGTTTAAAAAAGGATATAGAAGAAACTTAAAGGCAGATGTGTGTAAATCCCTAATCAGTTGACTTTATGTTAACCAAAAGGGAGATTTTCTTGAGTGGGTTTGACTTAATCAGTTGAAAGGCCCTTAAAAGAGGGTTTAGGATATTGCTAAATGAAGGAAGCCAACTTGAAAAAGTTACCTACTACATTACGTAGAAAGACCAGTGGGTGCCAGGGGCTTGGGAGAATGGAAGGATGAATAGGTAGAGCACAGGGAATTTTTAAGGCCGTGAAACTACTTTGTATGATACTGAAAGGGTGAATATATGTCATTATACATTTAACAAAACCTACAGAATGTACGACACCACTGGTGAACCGTAATGTAAACTAGGGACTTTGATTGATAATGATCTGTCATTGTTGGTTCATTGATTGTAACAAATGTACCATCCTGGTATAGAATGTTGATGGCAAGAGAGGCTGTATGTGTATGGGGAAGAGGGTGAGTGGGAACTCTATACCTTTTGCTTAATTTTTCTGTGAACCTAACACTCCTCTGAAAAATAAAGCCCATGAAGTTTTTAAAAAATGAAACAAACCACCAATGATGCCACCACTTTTAGAAATATTCTTACTTTTGCAGAGTGATCCTTGTGCACATAATACCTATCTCCATATAGTTGCGAATATTGAGGGACAATCACTTGACCTTCTGCACCTGAACTATTCAATTTATTTGTAATATGCTCTAGATAACCACAACTTAGTGGATAAGCAGAGGGTAGGAAGCTAACATTTATGGAGCATTTACCAGGTACCAGGCCCTGTGCCAGGTGCTTTACACATTTCATTCTATTTAATCCTCTTAACAACCTTATGAGATAGCTGTTATTATCCCCACTTTATAGGGAAGCCAACTATAATTTTAAGATAACTCAATTACCAGATTAAGCAAAGATCATCCCTGGACAAGCTTACATGTTACTGGTCATATACCCAGCCCGGATTTTCTTATGATAGGAAGAATAGGTCAAAATAATATTTAGCAAAATGTGTTTTATGAAACCCCATTTTCAAAGGAAGTTAAAAAGTAGATGATAGATTTCGTTAGCCATATAGAGATATAGATACATATCTCTCCCTTTTTTCTTCTTCTAAAAGTTTGGAGTCACTCCAGGTGAAAGTCAGAAAAGCTTCTTTCCTATAGAACATCTCAGGGCTTTGATAGGCTAATATATACAGTGAATTTCCATCATTTCCCATTTTTTGGAGCAAAAGTATTGCAGCACTAGTTCCATCAAACATACTTCGGGAAATCCCAAGCCATAACATTATTCATAATTTATTTAGTGAACTCACAAGTTAATTTTAAGAATTTCCAGAATATATTCTATGACAGTGTCCACAAAAAATTCCAAGTTTCATCTTATTATTTATTTTATCAAATGAATAATATACCTTGGGGTTAAGCCATAAAATGATGTAGAAGCATAGAATTGTAAGCCTGGAAGAGATCACAAGAACTCAATAGGTCACCTCCCAGGCTTCAGAGAGGACCACACCTAAGCCATCATGGACAGATGGGTATCTAGCTTGTTGTAAAAGACCTCCAGGGAAGAAAATTCCATAACCTCCCTGTAACTTATTCCAGATGCCCAAGCTCTTCTGAGAAAATGATGAGCTCCTCGAAGCTCTTCTAGTTTATTTTGTGAGTACTGTGTGCTTTGTCATTATGGTAGCAAATTATCTGAAGGTGTTCAGATTTTTAGAAAGGGTACTGGTGAAAGCAAGCTGAATATATATAGCAAGATGTCTATATATAGATATAGACATACAAATATATAAGATATACATAGATATATCCTTCTACCTATCTACTTCTACCTATGTACTTTTATCTATCTATCTATCATCTATCTACCTATCTATCTATCATCATCATCATCTATCGGGAGAGAGCACAGGAATTAAAAATGTCATCTCAGAATTACCTTTGGCTTCTATATATTTTCAATTTCAATTAGTCTTCTCATCCTGTAACTTTCTCCTTTGAGGTATCTCTTGATTCAACTGCCTCCTCTTCTTCCCTTGCACCCATTGTTCAAGCTCTTTCTTACTAACTTGCAACTCTCAAAGAACTCTTGACTAGTTTCCCCATCTCTAGACTCCCTGCCTTCTCACTGGCCTCCACAGTGCTAAAACATTCATCTTTAAAGTGCAGCTCTATGATGTCACTGCCATGTCTAACATTTTTGGTGACTTCCTATTGTCAACAGTGTATGTGTGAGCTCCATCGGCTGGCCTGTGTGGTTTGGCGCCAACTTCCCTTTCCCATCTCATCTCTGGTTACACTCCACCACAATTCTACACATTGCTCACAGTGAACACGCTTTCCTGACCCTATGGATTTTCATGTTTTTGTGCCTTTGATATTTTCATTCCTTCTGCCCGAAATTACATTCCTTCTCCTCTTGTGGTGTTCTTATTCATTTGTCAAATCTTAGCTCCTTTGTGAAAGCTACTTCATTCTCTCTAGGCCAAATTCATTATTTTCTCACATTTTTGCTTTTTAAAACTTTTGCACATACCCCATTCACATCCTTTAGAAAACTATGTCATAAAATGTGGCAGCTAACCAACCAATGGGTAGCACGACGATATGTACTAGAGGGAGGGGCAATGGGCAAGGACTAAAGGAGTGAGCACAAGGGAGACCAGGTCTGACAGTCTGACCAGCAAAGGAAAATGGTGATCATGACTATAATGGTGAATACGAAGGAGAAAACCACATAAAACCTTGCCCCGGGGAATGAGACGGCTGTCTTTCACCCAGGAAAGAGAGGCAGGCACAGGGCTGAGGGTGGGCAGCAGCTGCCCAGCATCCCCTGGAACCAATGAGGCAGGACACAGGGCAGCCAGCAGCCATGGAAACAAGAAACCTCTAGGAGAAGAACTTCCAACTTCGCTACCATCCTCAGGATTAGAGATGAGCAGTGCCAAGGCCAGGAACTTCGGAGGAAGGGAAAGGGCCACTGTCAATATCACATCACAAGGACAGATCTAACGTTGTTTTATGCTACAGTGATTTGCATCTTTCTATGGTCAGAGCACTTGTCCAGCATTTCAGTTGTTCTCAGGAGTTCTGGCTGGGAGAAGAGGGAGTATGCCAACTTGGCAACACCGAGTGAAGCTCATTACCTGAGGACAATCCAAATAAATTGCAGTGATGAGTATATTTAATAGTGCTGTTGGATCATTGAATGAATGCATGAACCAGAAATTGAAGGCTCTCTTAGGAAATAACCATCTAAGAAAGTCTCAACAGTTCATAGTCAATTTTCCCATAGGGAAATAAAAGAGATGTCCTAAAACACTTACGATAACTTACACATCTAAACAATTATTTTTTTTCTTCAAAGTGGTTACCTTAAGTGACTGCACTCCTACAATAATCATGTTGCCATTTCTGTTTCGTTATAATTTTTGAATGCCTACCGTGTGCTCCACTCTTCTCTCAGTGCTTTATAATCTCTAATCTAACAGCATTTGTAGGAGGTAGGCATTGTTATCCTCATTTTAAAGATTAGAAAACTAAATAACTTGTTCAGCAAGGACAACAGATAGCTGAGCTGGTGGCAGAGCCAGTGGTCACTCAAACTCCAATCTGAGACTTAAGTTGATATTCTTCTTATTCTGCCATATAGACTTAAGACATTCTGGAAGGAAATGCTTTTAGAACCCAAGGTCCAGTCATTGAATATACTCAATTGCAACAAATCTTTTTACTTCCAGGGTAAACATATATTTTAAAAATAGTCAAAAGACTTTTGGAATCAACTGTGGTGAAAATGGTGGGAAATTGGGTGTACATTAATATAATCTGGAGCCAAGAAGGAGGTGTGACTCTGGAGGACATACGTTGAACACTTTGTATAATTTTTTTAAATGAAGTAAAAGGTTTAAATTTAAAATATCATTGGCTGTAGAGTTTCTAAACCACCCCAGGTCCTGAAAGAGTAGGATTTGGTATAGAGAGTGTGAACATTTTAATTTTATTTCAAATCTATAATCTCACCATTGACAAATCTTAGGTTAAGGAGGGCTGTTTTAGGTCACTGCCTTTTTTTTCCCCCCCAAATTCTGTATCAGCAAGTGACAGAGCAACTCTTTGAACCCTAGACTGTCAGGCTCCAGCTTCTTCCCACTGTATCTTCTGGCCCTCAAAAACTTTGGGAAGTGCTTTTAGAGCCTAAGGCCCTGGCTAGTGAGCCTTCATCCTGTGCTTAAGACCTCAGAGATGATGGTCAGAGACCTCATCTCTGACCCTTGAGCAGATCATAAACATCAGGACATCCTTTTTGTTGTATTAAGCAGAAATTCATCTCCACATCGTGGGTATTTCAGGATTTTGAGAAATGGCTACGATTTTGTGAGCCAAAAGGAAGAAGTTAATTTAGATATATTCTAAAAAGATGTGTCTCAAACAAAATTAAAGTTCCAAAGCAGATAAACCCGATCACCCCTTGCCAGGCTGGTGTTTTTTTTTAGCATCACCCAACCCAACTTTCAGAGTAGACTCAAAGGAAAAGCACCGAAATACTTTTCTGACTTTTCCATATTTAGCACAACACCACAGAAAATTGCTAAATACCATATAACCACACTTACCATCCTGGGGCCTATAAATTCAGAATTCAGACACTTGATTACAAACCACAGACTGACTCTGTTTAAGAAATAGTATGTGGTATTGCAAGGGAACTGCCCCTATTTAGATGTTCTTCTGGTTATTAACTTAGTAACATGGGCTTTTTTTCCTCTCTCTTCTTTCTCAATCCTTCTACCATGGCTGTCATCTCTGATTTCTGGTACAATCGTATGTGTATTGGGGAGGATGTATGCCTGCAAGAGTCGGGGGAGCATTTCTGTCATAATTATAGTCCAAAAGGAAAATAAGCACATACGTTTTTGGTTTTGCGGTAAAATTCCATAGCAAACCAGGAGTCAATCACCAATTTTCAGGCGGCTAAAGGTATGATGGAAAATTCACTCTTCCCATCTTGGGGTGGCCCAGGCACCTCTCTGGTGTTATTTTTTTCCCCCTGATTCAGCTGTGAAGTGCCCTCTCTCTCTCAGTATTCAAACGCTATCCTCTCTGTTCCCTACCTTTACACCAACCTCTCATCGGACCTGATAGGCACAATAAAGTGTAAGTGATGGGAATCACAACCTAGGTTTTATATTTTTATAGAGATTGAAACTGTAAGTTAACCCAGTGGAGGGCACTGGATTAACTCTACTCCCCCCCACCCCACCGAGAGTAATACCTCAGAAACACCTCTAAGTCACTTCCCCACCAAGCATAGCTTTCCTCCACCCTTTCTCAAGGTCACTATTGCTGATAAACTTATTTAAAGAAGTTAGAAAATTATAAAATTTAAAAATCCTTAAATGTTCTTTATGGCAGAATTTCAGTTGTTAAATATAAATCCCTCATTTTATCTCTCTAGTAGAGTAAATGTGTCTTATCATTCAGAAGTCATGCCTCCACACTACTAAGATTCCTTCTGAAGTTTAAAACCTCCTATTGGCACTTTATTATGTTCCAGAGATATGCTTATTTTGCCTTACTTTGTAAAGGTAAAGCCTAAAGCGGTAAAGTGCTTTACTTTGCAGCCATCTTAGAAAGTAGCTATCATTCCCTTCATTTCACAGTTAAGAAGACTACAATTTTAGTATATGTGCTGCCAAAGCGAGCACAGTGAAGACGACTGCAAATGAGATTAGTTATGTATCTCTCACACAATCCTGGAGTTATGAGATTCCCCTATGCTGTAACTATGCAGTAACCACTATATTAGAAAATCTAGACTGCGTGAGATAAACGCTTTTATATCAGCATGAACTTTTGGAGGCAAGCAACAGATATCGATTCTGCCTTATATAAATACATGCACACACACACACACACACACACACACACACACACAACATTGGGAAGTCCATAGAAACTGTGCGAGTGCTGAAAATCCAGGTTCAGAAGTGCCACCCTAGGGAATAATACCTAAATCACACTGCAAAATAGGTCCAGGGAGGATGGCCCTGGAGCTCCTGCCGCTGAGCCCTAGATATGCACTTAAGCTATGAACGCAGAGAGATGACCCCAGGCCCTGAGCACAGCTGCTGGCACTGCTATTTCCTTGCTCTGAGAACTTGATCTCACAGCAATGGCTTCCACTGCCAAAGAAGATCCATCTCAGTCCTTGCTTCCTTGCATCTTTAGCCCCTTGGTCAAAGTCCAGAGTCGGTGCATTTGATTAGTGGAGCCTAAGTTACGTGCCCACATGCGAGCTGCAAAGGGGACTGGGAAAATGAGTTTGGGGGCATTTTTAGCTTCCGTGATGACAGAAGTGTGTGCCTCCCACCAAACCCATAAGGTGGAATATTGCCCATTGGGATGAGGTATAGACCTTGGCAGCTGGAAAGAATAAAAGATGCCCGCTCCACCTGAGAAGTAGAGTAGCGAGCTTCTCCAGCATCGCACAGTCACTCCTTCATCCACGGGAGTGTAAGACGCTCCTTGTCTCCCACCCTGTGATTCTAAGGTCACCCGTATGTATAGCAGGGCTTTGTGGTTCACAGAGCCTTATGTGGACAATGCATGGTGTCGGCAGCGATCTTGAGTCATGCATGGCTACTATTTAAAAAGAAGACAGAAGAAAAATTTAAGTACTTTTGAAAGATTGGTGCTGGTGAATCAATGCTCTGTGGATTGAGGCTAAAGAACGTTGTGTCCAGAGAAACTGCATTTTGGATGAAAAATAAAAGAAGAGCTTCTGTAAACTTGTAATTACCCTTCTGGTGTGCTCGTGGTAAATGCCAACAGTACGGATGTCAGCTTCCAGCTTGGGCCAATTTGTTGACCGGATCCATTTTATTTTCACCAGAAAACATCTCCCAGAGGTCCTCCACTCTAAAAGGGAAGGAAGAGAAATATCTCTATTAGGGGAAGGATAATAAATCTCGCCTGTCATGGACATCTGTTGTGTTTCTCTGCCTCGCATTCATTCTTTCTTCTTTCATTACCAGCATTACAGTATTCCTCTGAGAATGACCCTACCCTCTGGTTGTAGGGGTGTTCATGTGACCCGTGAACACCTGTATATGGTGATTGATTTAGGGGAGTTTATGTGATACAGAACATCCCAATCAGAACATTCCAGGTCTTTTGTGGAATTACTGGGAATGAAATTCTCTCTACTGGAATTCTGGAGCTGGTAGGTTGCGTATGAACCTTCTGACGGACATCTTGCCACAACAAGGAGAGAGCCTATCTAAGAACAGAGATAGTCAAGCAGATATTTAAAAGAAGATTGAATACTTAGAGCATTATTTTAACACCTAGATTGACCCAAACCTGAAACCAGTAACCTTGGGCTTTTCAATTACTTGAACTTGTAAGTTTCCTCTTTTCCTTAGCCCAATGTAAGTTGGGTCTCCTGTCACATGGAACAAAAGAATCCTAACTGATTCATTGACTTTATTTATTAATTTACAGAATCCTGGGTTGCCTTGCTTCAAGAAGAAGCCCGATAATGCATAGCCTCATGGTTTGTGTAGAGAATTGGTCTAAATGTTTTCTTCCAACATTGAGAGTCTAGGATTGTAAGAATAAAGACAAATGAGAAGCATTTGTTAAAACATATTAGATGTTATCTCAGAAAAAGATAATGATGGGATTGCCCATTTAGCACAATAAAAAACATTACCCAAATTGGGTTAGTAACTATTTTAAGTTCCATTTAACTTCTCGTGGTAATGCTTTTCATAAGTACTTTGTAATTTCTAAGTTTGTGAGGCTTAAATAATTATGTAATTACTTTGCAACAACCACAGAACTCCACTCAGATTTGGTAGCTACTTTAAACCATGTTAAGTTTTTCATTATAAATTATATTATGTTTAGTACATAATTTATAGTTTGGATGAAAAGAAGAATCATATCATGCAACTATTCTGTAATAGCATGCAATTACTCCCGTACTGTGGTAACTTCCAGTGGAATAGATATTTCTTTTGTAATTACAGAAATAACATCAACTGCGACAATTTCCTGGTGATAACATTTATAACTATAAATTCAACTGTAATTCAGTTGCTTCTTCGTGGCCATCCTAGCTGAGCAAGAAAATAAGTAGAGCAAACTGTTTTCCTGCCACTTTAATATTACAAGTACACAGCACAGGAACTGAAGCTTGGAAATAGATCATGTGTAATGAGATCAAAGTGTATTATTTGCCACCGCTTATACTCTGGCAACAAATAGGCCTTGATCAGTTATAACAGTTCAAGATCAAGGAATCATGCAGGAAAGTTATATTTTATTGTAACATGAACCCCGTTGACAAACTACCCTAAAAGATGTGGTGTGAAAGACAGGCTTCCGTATGTCCTGGAAGGAAAGTGAAAGCACAGGATGTGGGATTAGAAACCTGAGTAGAAGTCTAACTTTCCTACTTCCTAGCTAGGTGATTTTACCAACGGCACAATCTCTGTTTCTTTTTCTATAGATTTGGCAGACCCCATACTTAATCTCATAAGGTTTGTTGCAAAACCAAATGATATAATGAAGTTGGAAGGCTTGTGTCAATAATAAATGTGAGGCACTCTTAAAGAAGAAAGCCCTTTGTTCTCATTCCACTTATTGAGTTTAAAATAAAACACTCCCTTCATATAAAGTTTATAATGAAAGATTAAAAAAATTAGTGCCTACTATGCAATACTACACTATTGCAAAGAATTTATACTGGCTTCTCTTTCCTTTTTTTTCTTTTTTGGTACAATCTGGACTTTTCCCAAGAACTTCTATATATTCATTTTCCCTTAATAGATGTAATGTTTGAGGGCCTTTGAGTGTTTACTTTATTAGTGAGAAGCAGAAATTTTCTTAGATGATCAGAATATATATACAGAGAGAGAAAGAGAGATCAGAATATATATATATAATATATTTATATATTAAATATAATATATTATATATAATCTATATATTATAATATATATTTTATATATATATGTGTGTGTGTATGTATATATATATATATAGTTATTTCTTCATCAGATGTTTCAGATATGGCATGAAATTCCCCAGTCAGCTTCTAGAAAATAAGCATCTGGGTCTTACTGGGGTGATATTAGTGTAATTTTTAAATTTTTAATTAGTGTAATTTTAAAAAGTATTAGGAAGAAATTTTTTAAATGTAACCCACTATTTAATCTTAGATAGGTAGTTTCATTTACCTAATAGCCTTCAAATCACTAGATGGTAAGTTTACTACTTGTTAAGTTTATTTGCTTTAATATAAAGTGTAATGTGACATACTTTTGTATTTAAAAAAGATCCACTTTGGGGCGCCTGCATGGCTCAGTGGGGTAAAGCCTCTGCCTTTGGCTCAGGTTATGATCTCGGGGTCCTGGGATCGAGCCCCATATTGGGCTCTCTGCTCAGCAGGGAGCCTGCTTCCCCCTCTCTCTCTGCCTGCCTCTCTGCCTACTTGTTATCTCCCTCTACGTCAAATAAATAAATAAAATCAATAAAAAAAAAAAGATCCACTTCATTACTCTAAACTGGAAAGGGCAATTTTAAAGGGATATAAATGACTTCTATAGAACTTTGAACTTTTGTTATATGTAAATGTCTGTATTGATACTATGAGTATATAATTTCAGTAGTGGTTTTATGGGTTCTTTAGAGGTGAATAGGAATAGAGAATCAAACCATTTTCCCTTAAGGATTAAAGAAAAGAGCAATGTCTTTCCAAGTTGAGTTCTCACTCTATCAACCTTGAGTACTGAATGTGTTCTTACTTCCTAAGAGGCCAGAGGTTCTAGTAACTTTGGATATGGCTGGGCGGGGAATGTCATTTTACTTGAACAAAGCATTAAGGAGGTATACACTGTTGCACTGAATAGCTTATGTGCTTATTATATTCCTGGCTTTCTGATGATTCAGTCAAACTTTTTGTTAAGTTTTCTTCTCAAGTATATTTCTGTATTCTTTTTCTGAGGCTGTTGTAACAATGTGCCACAGATTGGTCAGCTTAAACATCAGAAATTTATTGTCTTACCATTCTGGAGGCTAAAAGCCCCAAATCAAGTGATGGCAGAGTATATCTCTCATCTCCTTATAATACCCCCTTCGAATTCACAAATTGCTCAGTTCTGAGTCAGTTGTTTAGTGCTGTAGTCAGAGTATCCAGGATTAAAAACAGAAACAGCATCTTCTTGTTTGAGCTCATATGGAGGTTTTCCAACTATTTTTAACTCCTACAGATGCAACTATTATTATTTAATGGTCACTATCGCTGTTAGTATATAATAGATCTCTGATTATTCTATGTATATATGACAGAGACTTATAGGTATATTTTCCTTTCATCAAATGATAGAAGCACACAAATGGAAGAACAAAACCATACTATAACCCAAAGCTTGTCGCTGTCTCTTAGAAGTTGGAATTATTGCTACATTATTGGGTACAAATATCATTTCACAAACTCAAGTATGCAGAAAATAAAATCCTATTGTTTTTATTTTTTATTTTTTTAAAGATTTTATTTATTTGTCAGAGAGAGAGAGAGATAAGCAGGGGGAGGAGCAGAAGCAGGTTCCCTGCTGAGCAAGGAGCCCAATGCAGGACTTGATCCCAGGACCCCAGGATCATGACCTGATCTGAAGGCAGACACTTAACCTACTGAGCCACCCAGCCGTCCTTATTGTTTTTTATTTTGAATCTAAATTCTGCCAAGGTGAAAGACAGCCAATTTTAACTAGTACAAGGTTTTACCTGATTATCCCCAAGGTACAGCCAAGTGAAGATGTTTAAGTGTTAGAGAGGGTCCACTCAAACCTCAGTCATCTGTCCATGCAGATAGCCACCTAAGTCAATTGAGTTTTGATGAAGATGTCAAGAAAAGTCAATGAAAATGTGATGATATTTTCAGCTAATGGGGCTGAAAAGTCTGTATTGTATAAAACAAAACAAAATATGGGGCCATGGTGGATAAAAGACTTACAAGAACCCAAAGGAAAAGGACCTACTTCTCTCTTCCATTCCCCTGATACTCCAAGTCACCTTTCCTTAGCCTTCAATATGACTCAACAACACAAAATAGGCCATCTTCCTATGAGAGTTCAGGCTTTCAGAGTTTTGTCTATGTTCATATAACATACTTTTTGTGTCTACTGGAATCTGAAAATTGTCTTCATTTCCTTAGTTTTTCATTGGGAGTGTTCTCTTTCTCCAGTTGATTTCTAAAAGTCCTTTAAATCTGTAGGGTATTACACTTGTGCTTGACACATAGCATTCAAATAATTTTTCCAAGCATCCAAATATAGTTTCTTATTTGCTGTTTAATTTGGCTCACATATTGTTTGGCATATAAGAGTTTCCATTTTTATGCAGACAAGTATATAAATCTTTTCATTTTTGGCTACATTCTTATTCTGAATTCTTCTGAAGAGCTTCAAAGTATCCATGAACCCTTCAGAAATGTATCTTAAAATTAGATGTACACGTAAGTATACCAGATGTACATATAAAGTAAGTTCAATTTTCCTTTTATAAATTCTTACAAACTTTGGTATACAGTTTTCTTTTTTGGTGCAATATAGTTTGACTGGTAAGAGAATCTTTCTCTACATAAACATTCCTAAACTCTTTGAAAGAGCATTGGCAATTACAAAGAAGTCGTAGACATGAACTGCAGAATTCGAATGTAAGCAATTAATTAATAAAAAGGATTTAGAAGATATGATTTGCTTATCTATCTCTAACCCCTTCTTCCAAGTATTTCAAAGCATTTAATAAGCACCATGATAGTTTATTATAGTGCTCACCAAGTGGTACTTTTAGGGTATTCGTGTGATGAAGCTTGAATGGTTAATTGTTTTGAAGTCTAGAGCCGAAATGGTAATCAGCTCAATCCACACATAGGCACATAAGGTAAGATGGACATTTCTGAGTTAATTCTGTTAAAAGGGAAAATGAACAGCAAGCTGCTGAAACTCAGTTTCCACAGTAAATTTATTCCAGAATTTTTTTAAGAGCCCTGTTTCACGATACCTCCCCTAGAAATGATTGATGAACAGAAAAGAAATGAGGAGTCACTGATGTTGAAAGAGATAAGAAGATTTAACTATAATTGCACATTACACAGATGAGTAATTTGCATGTTGAGCCATCGAATCTTGAATTGGCTTGGACATGCTATAACAAATTTTCTAGAAATCTAATGTTTCAGTTATTGGAAAGAACCCAAAAATCTAATCCCAATACAGTGTCATATTTCATTGCTGAATAAGTCAATGCATAACATAGAATTAAGAGGCGTGTTAATTACACGATCATAAATTTTAGAAAGAAAAAAAGGCAAATTGAGTATCTTGAAGTAATTAATGGCTTTGGGGAATGAGTAGTTAACTTAAAGTGATTAACCAAATGTAAAGAAAAGCTCGACTAGGCTCTCTGGCAAAAAAAAAATAACAAAATAAAAAAAAAATGACAGGGCCCGTAATGGTACTTATGTTTGCCACTCTTCATCCTTATTTTTGGCTAGGCTTTTTTTTTTTTTTTAAGTCTTATTAAAAACCAAAAAGGAATAATTACAATTCTTAATTTATATCAACACACATGAGGAAAACACCTGGTATTTGCCAAGAACAGCTCTAAGTTACCAAGACTTGCTTTGAGATATCTTTCTACTCTCCACTCATTATGTCCCCTCGTTCTGACCAGATAATACTATTTTACAATAGTACACACAGAGAAGGAAAGGCCAAAGGGAAAATTCTTTTCTAATTGCAGAGAATGATTCTTTAAGTTTAAAGATCATGGATAATTTTATAATAGCCCAAGATGTCATAGCTCTGGAGATATCTATACACTTAATTGAATGTTGGTAAGTGTGATGTTTATTCCTTTAGACAGTTTGTAGATAGCAATTCCTATCAAAGCTTATTCTTAAAACAAGGACAACGCTCTGTAAAGTCAGCATCGGGATAACAAACTGTAGTCAGTCAAACGAATCTTTACAGCAATAACTCTAAAGTTAAGAGATTGTAGTCCTAAATAATTGTCCGCAAATTAGAAATTATTTTTAGTTTCAGATCATAGGAAAAATACAAGCATCAAGACAGAAGTGATACAATAGCAAGTGAGCAGGTTGTCATGCACTATTTTAAAAGGGAATATGATTAAAGATGAATCCTAAAAAATACTTCATAGACTCTAAAAGCAAACCAATTCATGCCTATTCTGAGAAAGCTTCCCTCAAAACATGGCTCTGCACTGCAAAGCAATAGCCATTTCTTATGCTATAAGCAGCACGTCTTCATTTGAAGCAAATGCTTTATTTTTATTTTTTCAAAGGAATGACATTAAGGTCAAAATCAATGATCTCAAGTCAAATATCTGCTTTCCAAGAGTATTACATAATCAGTTATGCCTTGGTTTTTCTAGAACCAAGGTCCCTGCCACCTGGCATTGAAATGAACGGTCTCAGCCATTTTTCTGATATGCAGGTGTGCTCCAGTTCACAGTGCCCTGTCTTCGGATTCCAGCTCGACATTTAAACTAAGAGAAAAATTAGCTGGACCTTTGCCCTCCTGAGAGGAAAACTTGTGTCAGAAAATATCAGTCACACTTCCAAGCTAAAACTGACTAAACCTAAGAGTGGCTTCTTACATTCTGGAATGCCTGAGACTTAGGGGTCCCCAATGGAGCTTCATGGGGGATGTGGGAAGCCAAGCATGGCTAAGAGGCCTGTCCATAGGGATCCATTACTGGAAGTACCAGGAAGACCTCATTCGAACACAAGTCACCTGTAACACAGTCTATATATTTGTGGCCCCCAAAGATGATGTTATACAAACATTCTGGTGAATCTCAAAAGTTAGAGAAACAGTGCAGTGACTTATCCTAACTGGAGCTATTTCCATAATCACATAGAAAGTTTTGGATTAAATGACCATTGGGGAAGTTAGAAGTATTCAGTGTAAAAAGCTATTTTGGATATACAACATTAGAGAAATAAGTGTGTATTTTACGTTGTATCAACCATCCTTTTGGATATGAGGGTGACACTATTTGGATTAACCTCAAAGTAGGGTGTGAGGTCTGGGAATTTAATTTAGAATTGAAGCATGTTAGAGATTTAGAAATCCTCTGGGCCAGACATTCCCACACCTCCAAGTGCTTAAGAATTATTCGGGAAATTTGGTGACAATGCAGACTCCCAGACCCCATCCCAGAGATGCAAACTTTGGGAACCTGCTTTGGTTCTCAAGTGGGTGATATGAACAGTATAACTGGGGAGATACTACTTAGTTCAACTCCTATGGTGTACAGTCGAAGAAGCTGAGAACCAAAGAGAGTAAGCGCCATAATCAAGGACACACAGAAAAACATTAAAATATTATCAGACATACTCTCCTCATCTGGGGCAGATGGAGATGGAGGAAACCAGCCCTTCACCACTGCCCCGATTGAATAGCCTGCTTGTCACCAAAATGGCTAATGGTTTAGTTAGTAGCAATGTAAATTAGCATCTACGCCTAGTTATATGGGGGAAAATGTGTGGGTAGCTTTTAAGTGTGCTTTCTCTCACAGGAACATACTCATGTATTTATATACGTGATATTCTCCAGGAATCAAGAGAGCTGGATTCTAGTCCTCCCTTTGCAATAAGAGTCTCTTCAGCAAGTCACTCCTTTGACTTTTACTTGAAGTGTTATTAATGATATAGTTGAGCTAGGAGATGTCTAATATTTCTCCCAGACCTGAAATTATGAGTTGTCCCACAGGTAGAAATATACAGCTTCCTTCTTCCATTTTAGCCACATAATTGTTTTATGAATGATAATAATTATACCAATAGTTAATAGTACAAGGTGCCAAATAGTATCCTAAGCATTTTACATAATTTTTACATTTATTTCCTATAATAACTCACAGTTACTGTATCCATTTTTAGATGTGGAAATTCAGGTGCAGAGAAGTTGGTAACTTTCCTAAGATCATATGACTAGTGAGTTGTAAAATTGGCAAGAAATCAGATAAGGTAGGGAAAAAAAAAGCAAGATATTATGGTGAGATAATATGTTTTAAATATTAATCTTTGCCTTTCCCCCAAATAAAGCATTTAGACTCTTCTGTGATTATTGCCTCAGAGAATGGATATGAAAAACAAAGTAGTTTTTTTCTGCCTTTTATCTTTCAATTGCTTAGGCTTTTAGAAAAAAATTGAAATGAGTCATGACATAGATGATTTGGGAGAAAAAATGAAGAGTGAGGTTTACGCAAACCTACACACACATACAGACACACCTGCACACTTACACAGGGGTATGTGCTTGCTAAGGAGAAGAACAATAGAAAGAAAGCTATGAAAGTGTTGATACTGTAGTGTAGAGCATGTATCTTGCTATCGAGCCCTGAGGAGGTAGTAAAAATCCACAAAGAGGTTCATGAAATCCAAAAGGAGAAGAGCTTGAACCTCATTTCCTGGAGGAAGCCAGAGATGGACATTTAGAATGCAGAGAAGAAATGGTCAGCCCCCAATGCATAGGTAGAGTTTTTAGTGTGACCTGAAAGCATCAGAATGTTGACCATCTTCCCAAGAGCAGCACTAAATATACAAAGAGAATTCCTGGACCCCGAGGGGCATAAGCTGGGTGGACAAATGGCAAAAGGCCAGATGGGATAAAGGATATCTTGGATGACTATGTGCATGGGCAGATGACTAAGGATTATATGGACTCTCTCTAACACTTAAGTTTCCTGACTTGTACACAAATGTCTATAGAATCTTTATTCATGAGTGCCCCAAACTGGAAACAACCAAACATCTTTCACACGAGTAATAGATAAACATCCTGTGGTACATCTAATACAATGGATCATTCCTTTGTAACAAAAGTAGACAAACTACTGATCCATGCAACCATCCTGGCGAATCATAAATGCATTAAGCTCAATGAATGGAGTCAGGCTCAGAGGCTATACATTCTGTAATTCCACTTGGATGGTATTCTGTGAGGTAAGGAAAGAGGCAACACAAGCAAAAATAAACAAGAACTACATCAAACTAGAAAGCTTCCATACAGCAGAGGAAACAATCAACAAGATGAAAAGACAACCTATGGAATTGTAGAAAATATTTGCAAAGCACATATTTGATAAGGGGTCAAAACCCAAAATATACAAGAAATTTATATAACTCAATGGCAAAGCAATAAAAAATAAAAACAAATAGCCCAATTAAAAAATGGACAAAGGACCTGAATAGCTATTTTTCCAAAGAAGGCATACCGATGGCCAACAAGTACATGGAGAGGTAGTCAACATCACTAATGACCAAGGAAATGCAAATCAAAACTGCAATGAGATAGCGCTTTTCACCAGCTAAGATGTCTATTATCAAAATGACAAGAGATTAACAAATGTTGGTGAAGATGTGGAGAAAGGGAATAGCCATACACTGTTGGCGGAATGTAAACTAGTACAGCTCTTACCATGGAGAGCAGTATGGAGATTCTTCAAGAAGTTAAAAATAGAACTAACCATATGGTCCAGCAATCCCCCATCTGGGTATATATCCTAAGGAAATGAAATCATATGTCAAAGAGATAGCTGCACTCCCGTGTTCATTACAGCATATTTCACAATAGCCAAGGTATGAAAATAGCCTAAGTGTCCATGACAGATGAATGGAAAAAGAAGATGTGGTGTATACATAAAAAAGCAGAAAATCCTGCCATTATGACACAACATGAATGAACTTGGAGGTAACATTGTGCTAAGTGAAGTAAGCCAGAGAAAGACAAATACTGCATGGTATCACTTATATGTAGAATCTAAAAAAAAGAAAAACTTGAATTCATAGAAACAGAGGAGAATGGTGGTTGCTAGGGGCTGGGAAGTGAGAGACAGAGAGAGAGGACAGTTAAAGGCTACAAACTTTCAGTTATAAGATGAATAAGTTTAGAGGATCCAATGTATAACAGTGTAGCTCTAGTCGATAATACTATATTGTATGATTGAAATTTGCTAAGAGAGAAGAACTTAAGTATTCTCACCAAAAAGAAAAAAGAAAAGGTAAGTACGTGAGGTGGTACGAGTGCTAACTAACTTAATGTTGGGAATCTTTTCCCAATGTATGTGTATATCATCGTGTTGTACACTTTAATTATATTAGAATTTTATATATCATTTATACCTCAATAAAGCTAAAAAATTAAAACTGAAGTTGTAAAAATAAATAAAATTCTCTGGTATATTTTAAATCTCACGTGCTTCGTGGCTAGTATTTTGACTTCATTTTCCTCATAGTTGGGCGTTGGCTGTTCAGTAAGCAGGTCCAACTATCCTCCTTCCTCAGAATGAGTCATCTCGAACTATTTTAAACTTCTCATCAAGGCAACTTTTGTACTAGAGAATTCCTACATCATACATAAAATTATAAATGGAAGGTATAATGGCAATGAATGGTATTAAACACCTGTGAGATATACTGCACAAATTGCATTTCATAGAACTCTAGGCTCCTGAGACTTAAATCCAGCCCAAATTGTTTTCTTTGAATCAGGGAACTCTTTTCAACTGAGATTTCTGTAGTCAGTTTGCAGCACAATTTATCATGCAGTTTACCAACTACAAAAATAATAAATCAAAATGGTACCATAAGAGACATTTAATGATAGGGAACAAACTGAGGGGTGATGGAGGGACATAGGTGGGGGATGGGCTAGACAAGTGATGGGTATTAAGGAGGGCACTAGTTATGATGAGCACTGGGTGTTGTATGTAAGTGATGAATCACTGAATTTTGCTCCTGAAACCAATATTGTACTGTATATTAACTGGCTAGAATTTAAAAATAAACAAACAAATAAATAAAATGAAAGTACTATACTAACAGACTTGTCTAGTGTTGGCATCTATAGGGCATCCGTAATGTGGGAACGATGCTAAGGGTATCTCTTTTGAGATATCTTTTCTTACTCTTCACTCAGTTCATCTGTGATGAGCTTAGGTGAGATGCAAATTTGACGAGTAGTGAGGGCTGAGGACTTGCCCACACTAACCAAGTCAATTCAATGCCTGGGAGCATTGTTGAGTGACTCTAATCAACTCTCCTCATGGAATCCTGGGAAATCCTGAAACCCACATCTGTCACTTGGGCTCTCCATTGCCCTTAGACAAAGTTCAAAGTCTTCAACGTGATGTCCAAGGCTTTTCTAATGTTATTGTCCCTCTCCCACTCCAGTCACTCTGGGGTTACTTATTTTTTTCCAATTTTCCAAGTTCAACACCCCCAGAGCCAAACCTACACACGTAGATAGTAAACCATCCTTGTAAATTAGCATTGCCAATAAATAAAATTTCAAATACTCCACTGCATCAGATTTAAGTTGCATTTTTAAGAATCAGTATATGGTACCATATGCATGGCAGTGTTTACAAATCTCTTGGCGGTAATTTGGAAATATTGGAACCACAGCTGCCACTTCCTTCCCATGTGTAGAATAGCGTGCCTGCTGGGACAGCTGCTACTCTAAGATAAACATAGAAGAGGGGGCTTTGGCAATGAGCTAGTGAGCTTTGCCTCCTTGAGAGCTTCAGTAATGGCTTTGCCCTAAGCAATTTTCCATTGGATTAGCGGGGTTTGAAATCTGTTGATGTTTTCTGAGGACACAGTGGAGTAAAAACACACAAAAATATGATTCTTGGGGATAAATTTATTGAGAGTTTGGCATCTGCCCCATAACACTAGAAAGTATATCTGAAATCTGAAACTATATTGTGCTAATAGAGGCATATTGAACACATTTGTGTATTTCTTTAAAAGGAGGATAATGACACTGTTTATTATTCTTTGTCTGAATCACATTTTAAGGTGACTTTTCATTTGCTCTCTATTTTTCTTTATTTGAGTCAGTAATTGGACACAGTAATTCTTTTGTAGCTAAGGCTTTCTCTATCAATAGGCAACTGTATTTGAATGTCATTCACTTTCAAACCAAAACAGGGCATCACACACTTTGACTAGTTCTGAGAACAAAATCTAGTTAAAAAGCTGGTACATCGCTACTATCAAACACACTCCCTATATGAACCATAGGGGAAGAAAGCCAAGGAAATAGCAGAGCACATATAGTCATGAGGAGAATATCTTGTTGAGCTGGGTTCACAGTTGTCATTGTGTATTTTGTTATTTCTTGATGAACTGGGTATTAAAATTTTAAAGTTGCTATAAGCCATCTAATCCATTAGCTAGATCCTAAAATATTTTTAGGAAGGAGGAACCATTATTAAAAGATAAAATATGTCTTAATAAAGCTTTCATAGCCTTTTAAATGCCTGTGTTCCATACTGATTTTGAATATCTGAGGTATGGTATATAATCAAGGCAATAAAAAGTAACACTTGAAACAGTGTTCTTTGGCGTGTTCATCATGCCAATTCAAAGAATTGACTGAAAATCAGTTGGCCATTTATCTGTTTTTTTTTAAAGATTTTTTTTATTCATTTGAGAGAGAGTGAGTGAGAGAGAGTGCATTCACAAGTGGGGATGAGGAGCAGGGTGTGAGGGAGAAGCAGACTCCTCACTGAGCAGGGAGCCTGACAGGGGCGCTTAACCAACAAAGCCACCTGGACATCCTATCTTGACTGTTTTTATTGTTATGATGGTAGGTGCATTTTACGGTCTGGTTCAACTCTTCCTAGGGCCCGGGGTATTTGCATGTGTTATGATTAATGATTAATCTGCAATTGCCACAGATTAATCTGCAATTGCCACATATTTTGTATACCATGTGGTCAAATACAAGGTGAATTTCTCCCCAAATTATCACTCCAAATGGAGGAAATTGTGTTATATTCAAATCTCTTTAAAACCTCTTTGTATGATGATTATATTATTTTATTTTAAATGAAAGAGTACTGTTTAAGAAAGATACATTAGCTTAAAATTATCTCAGTCAAATCTAGTATTGAATGCATATACGGGTTATCTGATGGAATTCCCTAAAAGACAAGACAAATTTAGCAAAAGTTCACAGTGCTTACATATATGTTTTTTTTTTTTAAATTATTTTTTAACAGGAAAGAATCACATGGTACAATACTGAAACTATTCAAAAGAGTATAAAATAGAAAAAACAAACAAACAAACATAAAAAATCCTCCCTCCCAGTCCTGTCCTCCAAACACCCAGTTCCCCTCCCTGGAGACAGTTGATATTACCATAATCCTGCCATTTCAAGAGATCTCTTTAAAAAAACAGTATTGTGCAGGGCATGTCATATTCATAGGATTAATGGAAACATCAGATGTTTTAATGTCCTAAAAATGGGTTGTTTGGGGCTTGGAACTGAATTTCTGGGGTATCCTACAAAGATTCCAAAAGTGCTGGATCACAAATATCTCAGATGGAAGGGAAGAATGTGTGCCAGGGACAGCTGTGTTGGAGGACGTGACCTTCCACTACCGCTGCACATTAAGGGAGTCCCATGTTTTAAAAGTTGTAAATTGTGCACACTGAATTCATTCATTCATTTCTTTACTAATATGTATTGAAAACCTCCCTATGTGTCAGGTACAGCAATTAGCATGGGAGATGAAACTGTGAACAAAAAAGACGTAGTGCCTGCCGTCATGAAGCTAACTTTTTAGGGGAATCGGCTAAATGATAAAGAAATTTAGAAGGTATACTAAAAATCCCTGAAAATGGACAAAAATGATAAAAATTCATAAAGGGTTGCAAAATGAATCAATAATACAACACTGTCACTATTTTTTAAACTAGTAAATATTTTTACTAAGTTGTCAATTTTTTTAAAGATTTTATTTATTTGAGAGAGAGAGAGAGCAAGTGCACGCACCCTCCTGCACGGAGGGGGAGGGAGAGGGAGAGGGAAAGAGAATCTCGAGCAGACAACCTGCTGAGAGTCTAAAACAAGAGTGGCTTGACTGACTGAGCCACCCAAGCACCCCTAAGTTGTCATTTTGATTAAATAGATGGGCCATCTAGCATGCTTTCAATGAAGCTCCTTTTGTCCAGATCATTTAGAGCTATTAAAATCTTAGGCATTATTATTATCCCAGTTTATATTCTCTCTCCATAGTCATCTACAAATTCTCCATCATAGTTTTTATGACATTGTGCCATAATTTAGGGTCACTTATCTTTCTTTCCCAATTGATGGGCTATTTGAGTACAGGTGATGTTTTATTTCTTTTAGTATTTCCAGTGTTTATCGTATAAACGTACCTGTCATATAATAGACTGAATGAATGAATAAATGAGTAATGATCCTAAAACTTGCAATATGGGCTTTGTGATCTCACCTATTCGCAAAGGATGTCTGTTCGCTATTCAATCAAATTGCTTCTGCCCTCATCCTTCTTGGAAAAGGAGATCCAAAGGGGATAACTCTTTATCTCACAACTAATGAGCCATCCAGTCTCCATTCATTGCTATGACTTTTTAAGTATACATTTGCGGGGGTTTCCAAAACCATTTGGAAATGTAATTATGATGTTTCCACCTACATAAATACATAAAGGATGGATTTATTTATGTGCTTAGGTATATAATACGTGTCCTTTTCTTTTTCCCCTAGAATTTCCCCTTTTTCAGCAGACATTTCTGGGGCAAAGAAGGTTATGCTATATTTTCAGTCACCGTCCATCAAAGGGAACCCGAAGAAAATGTGCATATACCCAAGAGCACCTTTCTCACAGGCCTTGGGTAATGACTCACTGTTGTTTACAAGAGGATTTTGCCTCATGTGAAACAGGTGTTGAAACATTTGGACAGCTCTGTAAAAATTTTAGTGAAATGCGGTGAGCGTTAATCATCAGCCTGCATATTTTTTAAAAGTGCTTTTGGTCCTCTGAGCCACCTTCAACTTGCAGAGCAATCTTTTCTCATGCTTCCTTTGACCTATTGTCCCCTCCCGTCTTGTAGCCTTCACTCATACCTCACATACTACTGCACCCACCCGTGCCTCTCACCACCACCCACCCCCGATTTCACCAGCTTCCCTCCTTTTTAGTATTCATCCAGCTTCTAAAATTTCCCAACAAATTCCACCACTGAGTGAAAGTGAAGTGGCAATTTCTCTCGGCCCCCTTGTTTGTCAGAACATGCTGCCCCAGGTGCTTTTCCCTCTACTGTACCACACAGCTTCGTGGATTGCAACCGCGGGTAAGCAAGCAGGGAACAAGTAAACCCTCAACAAGATCAAAGTTGAGTACTGCGGAATCCCTCTGGGCCCACCCCAGCTTAAATCACTGCAGTATGTAACTACAGGAATCTGTTACAAGAACACAAATACCGGTATTGTTTCACAGAGTTGCCCAGAAGCATAACATTTTTCCCACTTCCCACCTTAATTATCTCACCCTTTTTACACATTTAAAGTACACCACCCAAGCTCATCAAAAGTCCTCTTTTTTTTTTTTTTTTTTTTTTTTTTGGTTAAAAGGCAATATTAAGAAGGGAGGTGGGAAAAGTACCATACTTCAGAAGGTGATCAAAAATCAGTAAATCTTTTATTTGTGCTCTGCAAGTCTTCTGAAAGCAGTTGAAAAATCTGCAACTGATGGCCCTCTGGGAGATATTTTTAGCAATTCTGATGCTATTAAATCACTTGGGGAGGGGAAACACAATGGTCCATCTGGTCCATCTGCACTCTAGACCTAGCATGTTTTAAATATCATGACCTCAACAACTGTTAGAAACTTATCCTAATCTAGCTCTATCTTCCCCTACAAAGACTAAATTTTCGTAGTAAATAAGACTGAAGAAAAGAATCAAAGAGTGCACCAACCAGAATTTAATGCTTTTGTGATTATCCAACTTAACTGTAAAAATACACTGATGGCAAATCATAAAAAGTAACTTCAGGCCACAGTACCCCATAGATCTTGTTTCATATTAACGAGTTAGAAAGTTTCATAGGCCATTCTCCTCCCAAAATCTATGTTTTGTTAGCCTCTGGCTACCTCTATGACGGTAGGTGATGTGGTTGGTTGTTTTTTTGATTTGGCATCTAAGGTTCATTTCCCTCACTGGCTCTTCCGTGGGATATCTCCTCTCATATGAGAGATCTTCCTCCTCTCCCCTAAATTATAACTGTTGAAGTGCTCCAAGAATCAGTCCTAGGCCTCCTTTTCTGTCTAGGTAACCTCATCCAGTCTGGTGGATTTAAATATCATCTGTAAATTGACAACTCCCAAATTTATACTTCTAGTCTTGCCCTCTCCCCTGTGCTCCAGACTCATAGAACCAACTGTCCACTCAACAGCTCTTCTTGAGTGTCTAACAGACATTCCAAATTTATCATATCCCAAATCAAATTCTTGATTTCCCCCCTAAAATCTGCTCCTTCTTCAGTGTTCCCATCTCTGGCATTTCTGTTTCCACTTGCTCAAGTCACAAACCCTGCCATCCTCCTTGACATCTCTCGTTCTATCACATAGTTTCTATACCAACCATCAGCAAGTCCTGTTGGCTCAATTTCACCATATCTCCAGACCAGACTGCCTCATCTCTGCTGCTTACCCTCTGAGACCTACTCACAGTACTGAGACAGATGTTATAGCCCTGCAGTAGATAGTTCTGTCTTCACCAGACAGTTGACAGCTTTTGTGAAATTCAAGTCTTCGAAAATGCAACTTAAGTTCTTCTAGGTTGTCTGAAACACAATGATGTTGAGAACAACATAAAAAGTTAGATAAAATATTTTTTAAGTGTTAAAGAGAATCATAGAGCTACCAAGAGAGTAATGAATTATGAGGTCAAAATCTGCAGAAAATGAGGACCCAGAGAGATTAATTCAGTATTCAAAGCTGATTTGGCCAATAGAGAATCTGTCAATTTGAAGGAAAGAGCTGTGGAACTGAGCTGCAATTTTGATAGCCTCATGGGACAAGGCTGACTGAAAAAGGATTACTAAACGGTATGATTTTGTACATAGAAAACGTCCCCCAAATCTACATTTTTGTAGAATTAAAAATTAGAAAATTAGAAAAAATCTACATTTTTGGAATTAATAAAAACCCAATTTATTCATTTATATGAACAATGAACAATAAAGGAAACAAAAAAAACACTTTGACAATACATAAAAATATGCAGTAGCTAGGAACAAATCTAACAAAAGGTAATAAGACTTCCACAGAGACAGTCATAAAAAAAATTTTTTTGAACATCATTAAGATTTAAATACATGGAGAGATGTACTAAGTTTACGAATTAGGAGACTCAATATTATATAGATGTCAGTTCCAAATTGCCTTATGGATAAAAATGAAAATGTTAGTTTTATTTTTTAATATGACAAGATTCTAAGATTTCTATGGGCTAAAACTAACTAAAACACTGGAAAAGAAAAAAAATGTGAAGAAATGTTCTACCAGATATTTTTCTACTAGATATTAAGAATTCTCACAAATCTGTTGTGATTAAGATAGTGTGATCTTTGTCTCAGAGGAACATAAATTGACCAATGTACACAGAATAGAGAACATCCAAAAAAGACTAATGCATGTGTGGGCACTTGATCTCAGACATGAGTCACTCAGAAGATTGCTGAGAAAAGGACATTATCTTAGGTCTAGTTTCCCAGAAGCACACACTGAGATGGAGTTTTGTGTCCAAAAGAATGTGCATACCTCCAAAGGGAACACAGTAGTATTAGTGATGCCTTAGGACTGTCCCCCAAAAGGCAAAAGATTTGGGCTTCTTTGGTCACTGGTTAGGGGATACCCTGGGGCCATGTAAATTCCCAGGTGCTTCCAAGGCTCTCAAAGTGTAGGTAGAATGCTCTCCAGTAGTCCAAGGGACAGTCTTCTATAGAAGAGCTGCAAGTATTACCAGTTGGAAATGAAAGCATTCCTGTTCCAAAATTTTAAAGATTATGTAAGGTGATATGGGTGGAGTAGTATCATTGTTTAATGCAGACAGCCTTCAATAGTCAATGCCAAGATCATTGGATATTGATAATAAAAGATTGAAATGAGACTTACAAAAACACAAAAAATGAGCTTAAGTAAGATAAGACCAATTAGAAAGTCAAAACCATTAAGCTTTTATAATATACTAGAGTATAGGAGAATATCTTCACTATTGAAGAGTTGGGGAAGGATTTCTTAAATAGTATATTAAGAATATTGATAACAAAGGAAATATTAGTAAATTTGACTACATTAAAACAAAAAGTTTCTGTCCACCAAGAGACAACATTAAATGAGTAAAAAAGTGACTGGTCAGTGCAAGAAGCTACGTGCAACACATATGCCCGCCAAAATATTAGTGTCCAGAATACATAAAGAACTACTACAAACTGACACAAGAAAAAGAGACAAGCTAATAAAAAGTAGAAAAGAGTTGAACGGGCACATTATAAAGGAAAAAATTCAAATGGCAAGTAAACATGTGAAAAGGTGCTCAACTTCATTGCTTATCAGGAAAAGGCATGTTAACACTCCAATGGAATACCACCACACAGCCATCAGATTTGCAACAATGAAAAAGTCTGAGAATACCAAGTGTTGCTGAGGATATGGAGCAACTAAAACTCTTTTTTTTTTAAGATTGTATTTATTTGAGCCTGACATGGGGCTTGATCCCAAGACCTCGAGATCATGACCTGAGCTAAAGGCAGATGCTTAACCAACGGAGCCATCCAGGTGCCCCTGGAGCAACTAAAATTCTTATTCACTGCTCATAGGAGTGTCCATTGGTACAATCACTTTGAAATATAGCTTGGCATTATCTAATAGAGTTGAATATAATGTGTGTACTCTGTGACTCAGCAATCCCACACCTAGATATATCCTCCAGAGAAATGTAAGCAGAGGCCAGAGTCTCCAGACAAGAATCTCCATAGCAGCATTTGCTGGTAATACCCCTAAACTGGAACCAATCTCATGTCCAACTCTAATAGGACAGATAATTTGTTTTGGCATGTGAACACAATGGAAATGAATGAACCACATCTGCTTATAACAAAATGAGAGCATTCGAAAACATAATATTGAGTGAAAGAATCCAGAAACATGGGAAGACTTCAAGTGCGATGACATTTCTATAAAGTTCAAATCATTCTAGACTCAGCAATCTTGTTTAGAGATGCCTATGTAAATGGTCAAACTATAAAGAAAAGGGAGGAAATACTCTCACAGAAGATAAATGGTTAGCTAAAGAGTGAAGGAGAGCTTCATGAGGAGGAAGGAGCATAAGAAGAGCTTGTATATTCTACATTCTTCGGGGTGTATGTTTCAGTTTACACTTAGAAAGTTGAAAAGAAATATGCAAGACTGTGCTGGTTTAAGCAGAGTGAGGTGGGAGGATGTGAAGAACAGATTGAAGCATAATACATTTCAGTGCAGAGTACTATATTTGGCTGTTTTAACTAATGAACTTCAGCTAATGAGTCCCCAGAGGTACCTTGATTGAAAAGGACTTCCTTGTGCCTCAAAACATGTTAACCCTAAGCTCCACTCAGTTTGGGGAGTAACAGTCAAATCCCTGTTTTCCAGTTTATTTATCATTGTCATCATCATCACCATCTCTCATCAGAAAAGATTCTCTGGTGGATAGCAGTAATTACAGATTAGGGGTAAACCCGACTGCCACAATGCACCTCTGAGTTAACCCTTCCCTGTGGCAAAAAACTACAGAGACTTAGTAGGGAAACTTCATTTGTAAGAATTTATCCACATGTTATTTCTCGATCTTAGGTCATCACCTGCAAGTTTGAGTAGGTTGATATATACATGAATATTAATATTATGCATTTTGTATTTCTAAACTCCTAAGGATGGGGAAAATTTGTTCAATTTCTTTCTGCACTACTTAGCAGAGTATAGCTGAGTATATAAAAAAAAAATCCCTGAGCCTAAATTAATTTTTACTCCCAAATAGTTTATTTGCTCAGAGGTCAAACAATAAAATTTCCAGTAGGAGATTTCTAGTGCTCATTAGCAATAGCTGATGTGACTTCTTGGTGTGTGGTTTTGCAGAAGGAAGGTCCTAATATCTTCAGTATATAAACAATGTGCTGGGGCACCTGGGTGGCTCAGTCGGTTAAGTGTCTGCCTTCAGCTCAGGTCATGATCCCAGGGTCCCGGGATCGAGTCCCATGTTGGGCTCTTTGCTCAGGGGGGGGTCTGCTTCTCCCTCTACCTCTGCCCATCCCCCTGCTTGTGCTCTCTCTCTCTCTCTCTCAAATAAATAAAATCTTTAAAAATAAATAAATAAGTCATTTGCTGACATCAAGTAGTCAAAACTGTTGTGTCAAACAACTAAATCTGTTTACATTTGTCCAGTTGCAAGTGGCCATTCCTCAATCTAACTAATAATTGGATGCTTAATTTTATAGTTATTTATAAGAAGAACACACACATATTCATACCCACCACTGTTGAACAATTCAGGGAACTGTCTCTGATTTCCTCCCTTTGGGAATTATGTAAAACTCACGAGAGGCTCTGAATTTTGAAAACAAATCAACAAGAACTACTTCCAAGAAGATACGAAAAATTCTTGCTCTTTTTGTTCCCTTGACATACTGGCCCGAGATTTCTCACACAATCGAAACACTGGCCAATAGTCTCCCTGTCATCCTAGCACCTGCCTGAGGATTTCTTCCTGCTTTTTCTCCCAGCTTAAATGTTTCTCACTCTTTCCTGACGGCTTCAAATCCCACTAATCTTTCAATGCTCAAGTCAAACGTCTTCTAATCAACAAAGACTTCCTCTTGTCCTATCAGTTGGAAATAACTGTTCTCTTCCTCATTTCCATACATTTGGCCTAACTCTCCTATAACACCCATCACTTTTATCTTACATCTGCCTCACTAGACGGGAAAGTCCCTGGAAGGCAATGACTAGGTCTTTTTCAGTCTGATCCTCCAAGTGCATTGTACATAGTAAATGCTAAATGGCGTTTGTTGAGTGAATGACTAAATCATAGCCAGTGGAAATTTTATGTCATTTATAATAGAAATGCTTGAAGTTAAAATGTAGTATATTAGAAATATAGTCCTTGGAGTTCTATCTTTACCTTTTTTTTAAAGATGATTTTGTAGGGCAGTTTCAGCTTCATAGCAAAATTAAGAGGAAGGTACAGAGATTCCCAATATGCTCTTGGCTCCCACAGCTTCCCCTATTACCACATCTCTCACTAGGGTTCATTTGTTATAACTGATGAACCTACATTGACACATCATTATCTCCCAAAGTTCATAGTTTATATGCTGATTTACTCTTAGTGTTATACATTCAATGGGTTTGGACAAATATATAATTTATATATATATATTATATATATACAAATATATAATTTATATATAATATATATTATATATATACAAATATATAATTTATATATAATATATATACAAATATATAATTTATATATATTATATATTATATTACATTATTATATAATATAATTATATATTATATATAATATATAATAATAATATAAATATATAATAATCTCCACTTTAGTATCATACAGAGTACTTTCATTGCCCTAAAAATTCTGTTTGCTTCATTTATTCGTCCCTTCCCCACTCCCAACTCCCAGCAACCACTGATCTTTTTCTGTCTCCATAGTTTTGCCTTTTCCAGAATGTGTTATAGCTGGAACCATACAGTATGTAGTTTTTCAGATGGGCTCCTTTCACTTAGTAATACATTTAAGGTTTCTCTTCATCTTTTCCTACCTTGATAGCTCAGTTCTTTTTAGCACCAGCTAATATTCCACTGCCTGGATGTACCACAATTTATTTGTCCATTCATTTGCTGAAGGAGACATCTTGGTTGCTTACAAGTTTTGGCAGTTATGAATAAAGCTCCTATAAACATCCGTGAGCAGGTTTCTGAGTAAATATAAGTTTTCGCTTCCTTTGGGCAAACACCAAGAAGTACGATTGCTGGGTGATAGAATAAGAGTATATCTAGTTTCGTAAGAAGCTGCCAAACTGTCTTCCAAACTGGCTGCGCCATTTTGCATTCCCACCAGCAATGAATGAGAGTTCCTATTGCTCCACATCTTTGTCAGCATGGAGTGTTGTCAGGCCTCTAGATTTTGGTCATTTTAAAAGTTTTGTGGTGCTGTCTCATTGTTGTTTTAATTTGCATTTCCTAGATGACATCTGATGTGGAGCTTGTCCTTACCTTTATCTCCTCTCACTTAGAAAATAGATGGAGGAAGAAGCTAATATCCATTGAGGATCTGGCTTATGCCAAGTATTGCGGTAAGTGCTTTACACATATTACATCAGTAATTCTCAAAAATAACAATCCTTCACAGGTGATAAAACTGAGGCTCAAAGAGATTACATTATTTGCCCAGACTCACAAGCAAATAAGTAGGAAATCAATACTAAATCCAGTTTTCTTGAATTCCAAATGCTGATAGCCATCTTCAGTCAAGTACATTTGATTACTGTTAACAGAGAACTCTCTTATTTACAGAAGTAAGAAGAGTTTATTATAAAGATGAATTGGAAATGGTTAGGATAAACCCTACAAAAGTCCAAAACATGAAGTGTTACAGAGCTGGGCATTGTCGCTGAAACTGGACTATGGTTCTGGAGCCAAAGTGACTCATGGAAACTGTGTTGTTGGTTCATCATTTTCACACTGTCATGCCTCTGTTGACACAGATCAGCCACATTTGGTGAGGTCCTTTGTTTCCGTCCTGCATCCACGGGCTTTCTCTATTTAATCAGTTTCTTCCCCTATGACTACGGCTCACATATGGCTTTGACTTACCACATTTGTGACCCTTGCCTCTCCCTCATGACATCTTCTCTTAAACTTTCTTTCCCAATGGGCAGACACATTTTGGATATCTTGTTGTTTAATTCAAATTCCACACATGGAATTTGATAAAAATAGTTATTTTTAAATGTGAAAATTAGGTAAGAGGTGCGTTTATAGATTTGTCGCCTTGGGGCATGACAGAGCAGTGGGAGGTGTTGGTGTAGGTGTGAACAGGCTGTACATAATCATCATCTCCAGCCCAATTCCTAAATAAAGATATCCAGTCCAGACTTGTTTCTGAGCTCCAGATCTTATTTTTGATGGCTTATTAGACCTTTTCTTCTGTGTGTTACAGAGCTATTTCAATAGTATTCAGTTTAAGACTGAATTCATTATGGTATCAGCAAAAAAAATCCCACTCTATCCTTTGTTCTCTAGCTTGGCTCCAAAACAGCTTCAAGCTTTGTAACAAGTGGTCCTTCTTTTTCAGAAACCATTATTTTCTAAATGGGAATGCCGTTGTCAGTGTTCATAAGGTTCCAGCCTAAATACTCAGTGAGAAATTGTTATTAGATATTTTAAAATTAGATAATCAATATATTCAGATGAAATGAAATGTGGAATACTTTAAAAGCCACACGTTTTTGAATAAGTAGAAATACAAAGTTTATGGCTTATATAATTGGAAAAGTATTTTAAAAGTCTAAACAAATTCTATTCAAGAAACTTGGGTGTTTTTTTTTTCAGTTGGATGTTGCATATCAGCTCATTAGCTCTCTTGAAAACAAAATTTAAATGAAGACATAATGCTAATGAAAGGGATTAATGATCTACACCATTTAAAATTTTGCATAAAATTATAGCTGTGAAAACTATTTATATCAAGAATGAGTTACTGACAGTTCCAGGAGTTTTCAGCTAAAGTCAACCTTGAAGATTTGCAAATTAGCATATATAAGCAAGAACTGCAAACAAACTATGAATATTTTATCTTTGAAAATAACTATCCAGCAACTGAGGATAGAAAATGTGTCTGTGTCCCTCTTAGAGATATGGATTTCTTGTTTTTATCCAGTACACTCTGGAACAGATGTGTACCTTGAATTGTGCCCACTACATTCAATTAGAAAAATCCAGCATGCTTATCCAACATCAATATTTGCTATGTAGCGTTAAAATTTTCATCACTATTTTTTGAAGTTTTTGAAAGCAATGTGGTTTACATAGGATTTCAGGAAAGCTGAAAGTGTAAGAGATTTGTTTTAGAATTAATTTTTGTTGACCTAAGTCACATAAAATCACAGTCTAAAAATGTTGAAATAGAGATAAAGCTACCACAAAGAATTGAGGTTGATTTTGAAACCAGACAAAATGGCAGCGTCATTCAGAAGGAGCATTCAGAAGAAACAGTATGAAGTTAGGCATGAAATCTTGCTGTGTTTATTATTGAATAATAATATGTTGGCATATGATTTTGAAGGCCATTAAATTCTCCATAGACAGGAGTTTGGGACTACAGAGCTCAAGTCAAAGGTGCACACGAAGGACACAAGTGTTTCTCAAAAGTGTTGTTCATTGGCCACCGGTAGAAGAATGGCAGGCCGAGGTGCTAGCTAAAAGGAAAAAAAAAAAAAATCCACCCAAATTCTACCCTAGGAATTTACACTTTAAATAATCTCTCCAAGTGAATACCAAACAAATGCTATGTTAGGTGAACCACTGGAGAAGGTCTTGCTGAGCTTTCTTGATTGTTGTCGCTCTGGAATGACAGGAACAGGCAGGTAAGCAAATATGGAAGCTGGGCAGTGGATAAGATAATGGGAAGGGAACAGTGGGACTCAATATGACTTAGAGAGGAGTTTCCTTTTAAATACATTCATATACAAGTTTAAAACCCTATTAGTTAACAGAAACTGCCTACAAAAATTTCAGTGCCCACAACTTTAACTTAAAAGAATCTTGAGTTCCTCCATGAGGGATATTGAACTTGGGACTTGATTAGCCATTTAATTTTTCTTTTAATCTGCTTGATTTTTGTCCCATGCTCCTCTACTCTAATTAGCTCCCGTTTTTATATGTTTTGATGCTTTAGGCTTGCTTATTATTCTTTGTAATCTCCCAGTATATTTGTTTTAACTGATTTACTGTATCTTCATTTTTCCTAGTTTGCTGTATCTACAGCCCAGGGAGAGTATTTAGTGACTCCCTCAGCTGACAAACACTAAGCAAAGCCTGGTCTCACAGATGTCATAACATGATAACACCCGTCATCTGAATTACAAAACTTCAATATTTGCCCTTAACTCATAGCATGTGATACCTGGAATGCCGCACGCTCCCCAGAAACCACTGATGATCAGCTCTTATCCAAAGCCTGAAGGAGAAAAGTGATATTTTTGGAAGATAGTTTAGTAGCTTTATTTTCGAAACACTATTCTGACTATCCCAAATCTTTTTTTTTTTTGTATTTTATTTTATTTTTTATTTTTTCTCATTCATTATTTTTTTTTTTATTAACACATAATGTATTACTTGCCCCAGGGTACAATCTTCTAAGACACACGAGGCAGATTATTTCCTTACTTCACAAAGACGTCTGGAGACGTCTGGAGACGTGCATGTCTTTGTTGAGAGTCTCCAGAAGGAACAATGCTAGGGGTTCTAAAGTATTCTAAAATTTTGTCCCAAGTCAATGGGAAGCTCAATGATCTAGAGTTTAAGCACTGGTTCTCAAGGTGTGGTCTGGGTCCCCAGTACCCTTTTGGGATTTCGCAAGGTCAACTATTTTCCTAAAATCACTAGGATGTTATTTGCTTTTTTTTTTTTTTTGGCTTTCGTTCTCTCATATTTATTTGGCTTTCATTCTCTCATGATTCTCTCATGAGTGCACAGCAGTTTTTCAGAGGCTACATGGCACAGTGATGTCATCACTCTAACAGCAATGGAATATATGCTTTTATATTCTTTTGTTTTCTAGAATTTTCTAAAGTAGTAGTTTCATGTATATTATGTGCATTTTCAGAAATTAGCTCAGTTTTTTCCTCAGTTTTTCTACCGTGTTTTTATGCTTCTTTGATTTTACCTGCTATACTCTCTGTAACCTCATTATCATCCAATAAATCACTCAAGTTTTTCCTCATGTGTGGAAACACATGAAGAATAAGTAAACTTTGTTGTTTTGGTTAGTAATAATACTTTTGAATTGTTTGCGAAATTTTTCTAAATTTAGAAATCTTCTATAAAACTGTTATTTTACAGTTGTATTTTGTTTTTAAATGAAAAACATTATATTATAGGGGCGCCTGGGTGGCTCAGTGGGTTAAAGCCTCTGCCTTCAGCTCAGGTCATGATCTCAGGGTCCTGGGATCGAACCCCACATCGGGCTCTCTGCTCAGCGGGGAGACTGCTTACCCCTCTCTCTCTGCCTGCCTCTCTGCCTACTTGTGATCTCTCTCTCTCTGTGTCAAATAAATAAATAAAATCTTTAAAAAAAAAAACAAACATTATATTATAAATAAATTCACATTTAGTGATAGACTGTTGAATTAAGTAAGGAAAATTAGAAGACTTACCTTCTCAACCCATGGTTGTTTCATCTATGTCTCAAATTTCCTTTCTTTTAAAATGGGAAAGCTGATTTCATCTCACAGAATTATAATAGGGTTAAAATAAGAGAATTATGTTACTTTTTGTAAGTCCTAAACCTTATAAGATATTATTAAACATGTTCTTTTAAAATGAACTAGTCAACCAGGTGTTGGGTATTAAGAAGGGCACACGGTATGATGAGCACTGGGTTTTATAAATAACTAATAAATCATTGAACTCTACATCAAAAACTAATGATGTACTATATGTTGGCTAACTGAACATAATAAAAAATAAAACAGTGTTTAGTAACCAACCAAGCAAAAAATCAATCAATAATAAAATGAACTATTCGTAAGATCCCATCAAGCAGTACTCTTCCCTTTCAACTGGATTCACTTATAGTCCCTTACTCAAAAATTCTGACCACAGTCAGAAATTGGATAATAATTCCACTTATCTATGCTGTACCTTCTAAACATGAAATCATTTGCAAGATGGGCCAAGAATGTATTTGCTATACCTGTCTCTAAACAGAATGGAGAGCAGGTGTATGGCCTGCTGAAACCCTCATCCCACTTTATTCGAACTCTGTGACAGTTTTGAGATTTGTAAAAACACAACCAATACTGTCTATCTGCTTAGGTAGTTCTGGTGTACTTTCACAATAATATCATTTGTGTCATTTTTTTCTTTTCATTTAAATCCAAATAAATACTCATCACAGAGATTCTATCACCAAGACTGTAAATTCTATGCAGGCCCACACTTAATTTAATTTAATTTAATTTAATTTCCATGTATCACTCCTACAAATTCACTGACCCTTTTACAAGTAACCCCTTGGTTACTCGCATTTTTTTTCGCACTATTACCTATGCTATGTTTCTTAATGCATTCTCTTCCAAGGCTCCCGTCACACATTTTTCTTCTTTCTCTTATCACTCCTCTGTTGATCTTTTGTTCTTCACAGGCTCATGGGCTTCTTTGCTTACTTTTCAATATGCTGTTAATACTCTCAGACCTTGCAAAGTGTCTGCGATGATGTAGTCATTACCTCTATTTCTCAGAATAAACAGAGATCTTTTTCTTTGTTCATTCAATCAATAAACATTTACTGAGTGTCTACTATGTACCCAGGCAGTATGCTAAGTGCTAAAGATATGATGATGAGTAACAACAAACATGGTCTGTGCCCTCTAATGAATTTAGAATCTCTTATGGGAAATGAACAGTAACTAAATAATCACACACAAAAAAAAAAACCCACCTAGGGCTTAATTGCATGCAGAAGTAAACGCTGTGAAAGCAAGGCACTTGGTTCAATGAGAACATACCACCAAGGAAACTGACTTAGGCATGGGGATGAGAATAGGGAATGAAGAAAGACTTTGCTGAGAATACCAATATTTGAAAGAAGAGTGAAATTTACCAGGTTATATGTGAGGCTCATGGGCAGGTGGAGGGAGTGGCATATGTAAAGGACAATGTGACTAGCGCTAAAAGACTAAAGATAGGAGTGGCACGAATTGAGGAGTGGCACGAATTGAGGAGGCAGATACAGGCAGAGGCTGGGCCATAGGGCTATTCTAATTCTAACCCCTTCATAGGGCTATTCTAAGACTATCTATGATGGCATTTCAGATCAGAGGTCCCAGCTGAGGGGAGTCATGCCCAGTGGATTAACATGGTAAGATTTATCTTATTTTATTTTTTTATTAACATGTAATGTATTATTTGTTTTAAAAGAACACTTGCAATTATTTTGGTGCATAAGCTTTCTTCTCCTGGGTTTATCTGACATCTGACTCTAGATGTAGGTTTAATGTCAATGAAAGAAAGAAGTGACCGTGGGGAAAAGTGGCCTACCACCTTTTACAAAGTCACCACCGTAGATGAGCTTGTAATGGTTTTCAAGCAAATCAGTCTCATTAGACACAATGTTTGGAATGCTTCTGCTGGCAAGACAGGCTCCGTGTGATTTAGGTGTTTAGGGGTTGGCTACTTCATTAAATCATTTAAATCCTCTCAAACATCCCAATTCCAACTCTCAGGGCCCACATCTTTCCCAGACAATTTCATAACTTTTTTCCGGTTATGAATTCATAAATTCATGTGAGTTTTTTTTAGTTCAATCTGCAGTATAATTCATTAGTCTACAGGATCAGATGCTTAGATCTTTTGACTAGAACAGTCCTGTGAACACAAGGTAAAAGAAGGAAGTATAGAATGCTTCTGACTTTTTGACAGAGATTTTAGCCAAAGATTTAAAATCTTGAGTTTATTTCTTTTTGTAAGCCATCTGACATGGTTGGAAATGGCCATTTCACCCCTACAGCCCTTTTATTCCTCCTGAGCTTCAGAATTTTCAATGTCAGCAGCTACCGAGTTTGTCCAGGCTTTGAATTTCTTTCTGTGTGGTCACTGCTAAAACGTAAAAAGCCATCCCACCTCTGCTTGTCATGGACTGCCAGTGCCCCACCTTGTCCTAGCAACCTGATCCTTACTTTCTTCAAACCCAACTGCAAATCAGATTACATTATAATTAAGAAACTCTGTTCATCAAAAAACACCATTATGGAGTGAAAAGGCAACTCTCAGAGTGGGAGAAGAAATTTGCACCACATCATGGCTCACTAATTAGTAAGAAAAAGGCAACTAGAATGACTAAAATTTTAAAGACTGTCAGAAAAATGTGAGATAACTAGAACTTTAATACATTTCTGGTAAAAGTCTAAGTTGGTACACTTTGGAAAACTCTCTGGTATTATTTCCTAATGCTGAATATAAGGATATTGTATGCATTAGCAACTGCTTCCATATATACACATATCCATAAGAAAGAAGTATAAATGTGCACCAAAGACATACAAAAATGCTCAGAGTGGCACTTTCCATAATAGCCAAATAATGAAAACCACCCAAATGTCCATTGACAGTATAATGGATAGAAAAAAATTTGTGATGTATTGATACAAAAGAATGCCAGACAGCGTCACCAGCGACTATGGCCATATACAACATGGATGAATCTCACTAACATAATGTTGAGGAAAAGAAACTAGTAAAACTGGAAGGCATAGTGTGTGGGTTCATTTATTTAAAGTTGGAAAAGGCAAACTTCTCTTTGTTATTAGAGGTCAGAAGAAGGACTATCTTTGGAGAAGAGATAGGAGCACAGAGACAGGTGTTTCTAGGTATTGGCAAAGTTCTATTCCTTGATGTGGGTGATGGTTACATAGAAATTTGGGCACTAGTGTGTGTGTGATATATAAATATCATACTTATTTAGTTCAGTTAACCAATCCCAGATCCTCATTTCCTTGAGGGTATATTATGCAATCATTTCCCCTAACACTCACCGATTCATTCAGAATGGAGTCCACACTGAATAATTTAAGTAAAGAAAGATTTGTGGAAACAATCAGGCAACTCACGGAAACTCCAGGAGGGCCAGAGAACCAGGCGGGATGTTACATGGATAGGAAAAGCGTAGCTGGAGACAGTACGGTCAGAACCTCTGCTGCTGCCTACAACTCACCACAGTCCCCAGCGAAAATTCCAAGTGCTTCTGCCAACAAACTTGCCCGGCCTTCAAACTCCTGGGCATGGGGCTTCTGCCTCATGTGCTCACTTCCGCCTCCAACTCTTGTGTTGCTTCGGATTGAGGAAATCTAGATTCGATGTCTGCTTCCCATCTGAAAGGGAGTCTGGGAAATATAAGAGCTCTGCCTTGGGCATGCAGCACTCACAATGTGGGAAACAGAAAGCTGTCAAAATGTTGTTCAAAAGGTACCGGGCATTAAAAATAATGGACTCCCACTACAGTCATCACAGTAATTACAGTAGCTCGCGCATAGGCCATGGGACCACCTCAGCTTAACAGCAAACAATGGCGGGTGGTTCCAACAGTAGTGCCTTTGGAGAAATATATATCACTTACTAAATGGTCAAGATTCTCTTTCATATGATTGTGGAAAATCGATTATTTAATAAACATACTACTTTGAAATATTAAATGTGGGCTACCACCTTACTCTCCACTCCCAAATAGGCTCGTATTGTTTTGTAATAGCAAAAATACTGGGAAAAACTTAATCTCTATCAATAAGGCACTAATTAAAAGAAGACATATTTGGGAAGATGTCCAAGACAAATTGATATGTGAAAAAAGCTAATTAGAGTACAATATGAATAGTAAATATGAAAAGTAAATTATTCCATTAGTATAAAATCTATCATTTACCTAATCTATCCAACTACTCCGTATATGGTCATATGCTCATATGTGCAAAACATTTTCCAAAAGGGTATTCGATGCACAGCATGATTCAAAACTGGGTGACGTTAGGGCGTAGTTGGGAAGATCTTATTTTCGTTCCTAAGTTCTTTTCTAATAAACATATATAACTTTGATGTTTGAAAAGAAAGAAATTAATACAGTTAAAAAAATAAAAGGAAATGTTTAGGAGCTAGAAGTTAGATATCAACTGAATTCAAGCCAAGTGTACAGATAGGAGTGTCTGAAATGGCTTTTCCCTTTCTGATGATGATATATTTGGAAAGGTCTGCTAGGGTGTTTCTAAAGAAACTTAGCAGCGAAGTCCAAACCGTCATCTTCATCAAAAAAAAGGGGAGTTGGTTTGTGCGTTATGGGAAGATAAAAAGGGGAAGTGCACTGAATATTACATTAATAACAAAAGTAAACATCTTTGTTTAAAACAACAACAATCCTGCAGCAATTGATTCTCAGCAGACAGAGCCAGACGAGAACAGTACTAACTGCCCAGATAAGACCTTGCCAAGAGTGAAAGTATCAGCAAGAGGAAATGTATGCTAGTCTAAAACTCAATTAATTTCATCAAGGGTATCGCTGAAAACAAATTATCATGTCTGATAACACAAAACCTTAGCAAGCCAAAGGACAAAGATAACGTTCAAGTTCAAAGACTTGCAGTTTACTTTGTTTTCAGTAAGCTACATTTTGTCTGAACCCACGAGGAATAATTAAAGGATGTTTCCTGTGCTGTTTCTGGTATTAATTAGAGCCGTCCAGTGGTACCGATAGGAGAACAATAGTAAGAGAGCCAGCCAGTTTCATGTGCACCACTTGCTGGAGATCAACGGAGGAATTCGCTTTTTGGTGGTAGCTGAACCTCACTTCTTCGTATTTGGAGTGAAAGCAATGCAAAGTGTATCCTTTTTCTTGATAATTGCCCTTCATTTTTCTTTGGTGAAATTAAGAAATGAGCCACGTGGAAGCATGACGTCCGCCCAAGTGCAGAAGGACACTGCTCTGACGGTGATCAAAGTCTCTGCAGTGGCCATTGGCTCACAAACATCCGATCGCGGTTGTTCGGTCACTCAAATGGAGCTGTTTGTGCTTTTGCTGTTTGATGTCTTAAAGCAAAATGTAGCGTTGAGGAAACAGCTCAGGAATGAAGGCTGTGGCTCTGTGTTCTCACTCCCAACTGTGACTCACATCTCTAATGAGGCTTGTGCCAGGCCACTTAACTCCAATGTCTCAGTGTCTCCATCCATAAAATGGAAACGGCAGCACACACACTGTGCAAGGGGTTTTTGAAATGAGCTAATCAGTGTGAAGAAATCTGAAAGAAAAAAATCTGTCTCTCTCTCTCTCCTGGCAATTAGGGTTGCTAAATGATAAAACAAATTGTTGTCAAGGACAAAAGCTTTAAAAATAACGTAAGCTTTCATTTCACTGGGGTGGTCCTAGAAGATCTGAAGGCAAATATTGGTACTAGATAACCCCTTTGGGTCTTTTCCCCTTCTGTGACTTCATAGCGCCAAATCCTGAAAGATGGTCTGGGTTATAGCTACAAAAATGGACACATCGTTCTAGTCATTAAAAGACAATAACATACCATAGTTCTTGGGTGTTTTACAAGTTGGGCAACACTGGTGAACTAGGAAAAAAAAGTTTTAAAGCTCAACTAGTATAGTTCTTACAAACTTCGGGAGATGTTCTAAAATCATGACTTATACACATGAATTTTAGAAAAGACATTGGATGACTTCCTTTCGATTAAAATTCTAAAGGAGCCCAAAGGTCTGGAGAAGAGAAGCATACAGAAACTGCTTTGAAATACCGATAAACACCCCCCCACACACACACACAAATAAAATAATTTAATGGACATATGGATTTTCGCAAATGCCACAGCTTGCTGCCAATTTTGCAGTTAATATTTCTTAAAGTCAGCATATGCTGATCCCCATGTGTTTATAAAACAGTCTCAATAGTGAGGACAAAAGACTGTGCTTTGGCACGTTTACTAACCACATGGGCAATTATATCAGACTTTTACTTCACCCCCCAACCAGGAGAGTCAAGTAAGGAAGCCTCTTTTGCAGCTTTCTGGGATCGGCGTTAATACCTTAGGACTCCTGACGTAATTGCTTTCTGTGTGAACAGCTCACCAACATAAAAACAAATGAAAATAGTCCTTTAAGTATTTAGTAATTGTAAAAATATTTGGGAAGATAAAAACGTGGGATTTTGTGTGATATTTTCCAATGACAGCTGGAAATATGATTTTTCTTTACTTCAGGAAACTAAAACCTCTGGGATTTTTCAAATGTTTATTTTGGACAAAGACTATGAAAACATTCAGTATTTACCCTGGTGCCATTTGAAGCTCATGTTTTGTACGTTTGGGTCGTTTGGGCCTGAGATGTGCTCAAGCAAATTTTCATTTGAGTAGATGTAGCTTGGACGTGGAGCAAAACACTATTTGTCACAGACTTGCCGCTGTGCAGAAAAACTCCAACCATGAATTAGTATCTTTAAAAATGTCTTCTTTCAAGCTTGTGATCCTTTGGGGAGGTCTGAAAGTCCAGGAATTTAAAACTTTCCCCTAAAGAAAGGGGTTCTGGTACATCTGGAAGATGCATTTTTTTCTCTTCCTTTCACAGGCACCGGGGTTCGAGCTGACCTACACATGGAGACAGCAGGAAAGCCCTTTGGTTCTCCCTCTCTATCTTCTCTAACTCGGACTCATATTAGAAGAGAAACAGTGCCTGACGAAATATGGAGTAAGATAGCTTTTATATAACACACCTTATCTCAGTTCCTCTCTCAAGAGCTACACCTGTGCCTTCTCTTTGTGGAAGTGGGCGAGTGCCTTTTTTCATTGACTAGATCAGCAAGTCTTCCAGAAGCTTCTTGTGTCAGTGTTCTCCTACTTCACCCCATGCTTCTTCACCTGGTTAGGGTTACAGGTTCACAAGCACTTCGGCATCCTAAAATAATTTCCTACTCTTGATGCAGTTACTGAAGAAGTGGGTTCAAGAAAGACGAGGATTTAGGCAAGAAATCCAGATAACGTAGGCAAAGCCAAGCAAGGTTGGGGAGTAGTCTGGGAATACCTATGTGGGAGCAAGTAGTTCTTGAGGCTGAGGAGTGAGAATTTTCTACGGAGATGAGATTTTGTCTTTTCAGAAGAGGGTCTCCTCTACCCGGGTCTGCCCAGAAGTCTCACAGTAGAGCTCAGGAAAAAAACAAAACAACAACAACAAAAAAACTTGCTTTATTCTTTGTCCCCATTTTGATTCCCTTGGTAGGGGGACCTGGACCAGCGGACTGGCTAGTAAAGCACTGAGCTCCCTGTCCCTAGAAGTATACAAGCAGCAGCCAGATACTTATATGCTCGGACATGACAGAGATGGGCATTGTGATTTCTACTGTAATTTTAACCTAAATCTTAATCTTTTCTTGAATCAATGTCAAAATCTAGCAACATAACATGATTTTTTTAGCCAAAGAGCCATGGTTTCAAAAGATAATTTGTGTGAAGCCCAGTATACGAAACAGCTAAAAGTAAAGTTGTTCTTGTCCATGATGGGATGAGGCTTTGGGACCCAGCTCACTTGACTTCCCCACAATCCGTGAGAACCTATCCTCAGACTACGATATGAAAATCATTGCCATAACCGAACACCTGTGCCTTTGCATCCATGCACACCTAGCACAACACATACTTACAAATGGATTCTCTTTTTCCCATTGTGAGTAATATATGACCAGGCTTCAGTGTTCTTGTGGCCTGTACGTGCAACAGTCCATGGATTGTATCCACTTGTTCATAAATGTTTACAAAGAGCCCATTGTGTGGCAGGCACTGTCCTGGTAGCAGGGCTACAGGGACGAATCACATGAGTCCCTGCCTGAAGAGAAATGTATGAGGCTTTAATGAAATAATAAGATGCCTGCAAAAACATCAGCTTCCCATTGCCATCCCCTTTGTCTTCTCCTGTGAGTAGTCCCTCTGCAACCTCTAACTCAGGAATCCAAAGCTCTACAGCCTCTTCCTTTGTGTCTCACCTATCACGACTCCAGGTGAATTCTTAAACAATTAAGTTGGCATTGGACGGGGAGTTGGATCATGGCACAGATCATCTGGAGAAGCCTGAAAGTTTGAGTCCACTACAAGGGTGTGACATATTCACAAAAAGATGTGGGCTGTGTGAACAGGGTCATGGGTTTTGAAGGAGTGAATTTCTAGTCCTGCTCTCTTGCCTCTGTTCAGACCACTTCCAGGGACCAGTTCTGGAAGCCATTTCAATGAGGACATTGACCAACTAGAGGTCAAGTAGGACTATGGGGGATCCAGAGGCCACTTACACGAAGAATGCCTCAAGGAAGTGGGGACATTTAGCCTGAAGAGGACAAAATGCCTTTACTCTGTGTGTGCAGAGGATTGGGAGGGAGGAGAAAGGCATATGAAAGTGACAGGCAACTATTTGATAGAGCTATTGTGTTCAAGAGGGAACTGCTTGATCTGTGTGTTCTACAAGACAGAGCTAGGATCAATGAGTGAACTTCAAAGCGAAGAATATTTGCACTCAATATAAGGAATACTTTCCTAATTATTACAATGTCTCACACATGGAATGGGCTGCCTTAAAAAGGAGTGAGTGCCCTGTAACCGAAAACATTCAGGTCAGAACTACATAACCATCAATTAGGGTGATGTCATGAAGATTCCTGCAACTGTTTCAACAAGTGTCCATTGTGCACCAGTCATGTAGATGCTGGGAGACACAGAGAGGAAGAAGTGCTTCCTCCCTCACAGAGCTCACTTTTAAGGAGACCGACATGTAAACAAACCAATAATGACAATTTAGTCTATTCTATGCAATTAAAAGAACATGCACCAAGTTTAACTAGTAGAGAGAAAAATTGATGCTGTGCTGGGAGGAGGAGAAGAAAGAATGGAACCAGAGAAGATTTTAGGGAGAAGGTGGTGTTTGAGCCAATTTGAGGGTAAATAGGAGTATTGTGTGGATCCTGTTGCTCAATAAGTCATGGTCCATACAGAGGACGTGCAGGGGGGTCGGATATGCAAAAGCATGGGGGTAGGAAGAGCATGGCTTATCAGGGAAGCAAATGGTTTGAAGTGTCTAGAGCATGAGGTGGTGGGAGAAGTGAGGAGATGGGGAGTGTCAGGAGACCAGAGGAGATAGGAGGTCAAGAAAGAGAATGGCCTTTGATCTTGAACAGAAGGGCTTCTCTCACAGAGATGAGAGGAAACGCATAGGGATATGGAGAGGGTAAGGACTGGTCAGTGAGATAAATGTGGTTGGTGACAACATATTTCCAGTGAAGTAAGAGATGAATGGCTCAGAGTAAGAGGAATGAAGGCTGTGTGTGTGTCTTGTGGAGACTGTCATAAAGGGTTAGCATAATTCTAGGCAATGTCAAAGAGAGATCAAATAATTGATAGACAGCACTGAGGACCCCAAATGAGAATGAAACCTATAGCATCTGTCCACATGGGCCTGTGATGTTCTTCAGAGCACTCAGTTGTGTTGGAGGTCAGAATAGATGGCCCCTAAAGTCTTTTCTGAATTTAAGATTCCCCAATTCCATGCACAGTCATTAATCCTTCTTGGGCATATGGGATATTTCCTTAAAAAAAAACTTTTTAAATAATTAAATTTAAATAAATAAGATTTCAAAAACAACTTTCTTGCATATATCACACAATTTGCCAAGTGTAATTATATAATTCAACAGTTTTTAGCATATTCACAGGGTTGTACAACTATTACCACGGGAAATTCGAGAACACTTTCATCACCCCAAAAAAAAACCTCATACTCATTAGCAGTCATTCTCCATTCCCTCCCTACCTTACCCTAGCTTCTGGCAATAACTAGTCTATTTTCTGTACCTACAGTTGTGCCTATTCTGGACATTTTATATAAATGGAATCATATAATACGTGGCCTTTTGTGACTGACTGCTTTCACTTACATAACATTTTCAAAATTCATCCATGTTATAGCATGAATCAATGGTCCATTCCTATTTAGGACTGAATAATATGCCATTGTAAGGACATACCATGTTTCTTTATCCAATCGTTAGTTTGTGGGCCTTAGGTTGTTTCCACTTTTTGGCTATTTTAAGTAATGCTGCTATGAACATTCAGACACAAGTTTTTGTGAGGATGCCTGTTTTCATTTCTTTTGTCATACTGAATAATTTTTGGGCCCCCACTGCCTGGGCTATTATATGAGTTCACTGTTTCCAGGCTACCGCAACATTTCTAAGTAATGTTGTGGAACCTTCATCTCACCAATTCCCCAAAAGTACAAAATAGCAGCACCTTTTGGGGTCTATCTGTAGACCTTTATTTTCTTCCTGAGGAAGGCCTGCCTGCAGGTTCTAGGCCATGGGGCATATCTAAAGAAGCTGTTGTCCTTACACACACACACACACACACACACATATGTATATGTGTATACATACGCACATATGTGTATATATATACACATATGTGTGTGTAATTTTACAGTGTTTGTAAACAGATTACATATATTATTATAGAATGTTATTACTTCTCCAATTAATGGAAAACCATTTGCCCCCTAGTTGTGAGCTCATAGCCATTTCATCATCTTGAAATGATTCTCCTCTCCTATCTGCTCTGCCTTATAAAGACACTTGAAAGGGAACAATTTGGGCACAGTTACAGTGCTGCACCAGATGCCTTTTTCATGCTAGAAGAGATACCTGGTCAAAGCACTTCTAAGTAACTTTATGTAGAAGGAGAGAATATGGTTCACTCTTCACTTGCATGAGTCCCTACTCAGCAATCCTGAAAAGAAAAAAGGAAAAACAGGCCCTATTGCATGGTCCAAGTCTTCATACTTTACCACAGGGCTGAATAAAGAGGATTTATTAATAGGAAACTAGCTCAAAAAACATTACTATTAGATCTTATATGTGGTGGCTGATTTCTGTAGGCCTCTGTGTCTGGGAGAGGCCATTCATAATGTCACTAAGGAAGGAAAAAAGCCCTCTCTCTGTCCTTAGGCCTGCAAGATCTTTGGCATTGGCCTTGTAATGAACTTTTCCCTGAGATCTCTGCCTGGGGACCCCCTTATAGCACTGTTCTCAAGAGTTGCTTCTGTGCCTCCTCTCAGTGAGGATTTTACTTATTCACTTTACCTATATCTCTTGTGGTAAGATCTCTGTTTCCCTAGCTTCACCCCCATTTCCGTGCTCTCTGAAAACCGACACAGATCCAGCCATATAAGAAGGAGATAAAGCCGAGATGAAGACTAATTCAGAAAGCTTTGAACAGTTTCTTCTCTGGCTCCCTGCCTTTTTGCCCCAAGTCCTTCCATACTCCCAGATTGTTCTTTCTTCCATATGTTTCCTATTTGGCCAGAAGCTTGCTCTCCCTTCTCTTCAGCGAACCAGATGTGAGGACATTCACACTGCTCACATCAGGGGAGGAGCTCTCTCACCACAGAGTGATTTATAATCTAGTTTAGAGATCCATATTTTATGAGAAACTCCCCAACAGCCACCATGGAATGTTCTTACAAATTACAGGAAGATCCATGCTGACATTATCCATTTTAATAACTGTCTACCACCAGAAATGGAGAGTTCACCAGCCTTGCTAAAAGTGGACCAGTGAAGACAAAATTTAACTGAGTCAAAACGGAACTGGACAGGTGAGGCGATGCTCTTAATCAGGAGAAATCATTTTCAGAGTATCATAAATTGTTCTCTGCCTGTCACCAAACCTAAATCTTGCAGCTGGTTCCTAAGGGCTTTAGCAATAAATGTTTTTAGCAGAAAATAACGCTATCATTATTTTTTTCAATATTTAAAACGGTGATTGAGGACTTCAGTTTCTAAGTAAGATGGAATAAGAAGCAATAGAACCCCGTTCCCTCTGTAACAACTAAAAGAGCCAGATAATTGAAAATATATGTATATAAATATTTACATGCATAGAGCTTAATATGTTTTAAAATACATATATAACATATAGTTATATATAGACATATAATTTAAAGTACATTGTATGTTATATTTATATAAGTCAACCCTCATTATTCACAGGTTCCTTATTTGAGAATTCACTTATCCACAAAAATTTATTTGTAATGCTAAATCAAAGTTCATAGTGCTTTTGTGGTCATTTGTGACATATCTATGTACAGAATGGCAAAAAATTTGAGTGGCCCCACACGCATGTTCCCAGCTGAGACCAAGCAAGGCAACAACGTTCTGCTTCTTGTTTCAGCTCTCATCCTGTACTTAAGTGTCCTTTTCATGGTCTATTTAGTGCCATGTTTTTTGTATTTTGGGGCTTTTGTTGGTGATTTTGTTTTCTAAATATGGCCTCCAATTGTGGGCTGAAGTGCTAAGATCAAGAATGCTGTGATGTACCTGGTGAAGAAAATAGATGTGTTAGTTAACACATCTCGCCTTTGTTCAGGCATGAGTTATTGCACTGTTGGCTGTGAATTCACTGTTAATGAAGTAACAGTATATATTAAATAATCTAATCCTGTCTTTTCCTAGGGACAATGATTCAGTCTTTGCTAATTAAGTGATTGTGGTGACTATAGAACATAACTACCTCAAATAATGAGAACCAACTGTGTGTGTATAATTTTTACATATATATTTTTATTTGTATGTATATTTATATAATTTGTACATATATGTGTATATATATTTTAAGACACTGGGGTGATGTGATACAAAGAGAACCGAATGAGCTCAACCAGAGTAGCAAGCCCTTCCAAGGAAGCAGGCTCTTGCGGCTACTTAATTACCTGGTGGTATTTGCAAATCGTGACTAAAAACTGAAGATTAGACTTGAGGGGAAAAGAGAAGCCAACAAGGCTTTTGATGGTCATGCAAGACTATTGTAGCCAATTGGAAACTTCGGGAGCTCAAAAACCTGGTGGCCATTTTCCCCCAGAATTCATTTGCTGAATCCACATCTGTGTGAGATGCTGGAGAGTATCTAAAAGGCAGATTATAATCCTTCTTCATCTAGCAATATTTGGTAGGTAAAGTATTACATGAAGAAAAGGGATTTCATTAAAAAGGGGGCCAGTCTTCTCCTTGAGACTTTTGAAATATTTGCCAGATCATGGACCAGAAGGCTGAAGAAAGCAGCTCAAAACTACCACAGAGACATTGACTCACACAGCTTTTCGGGGTGGGGAGATAGTATGGAGACCTGCCAGGTTCTCAGTCACAACTTAGGAAGGTTTCTTCCTTGAGACATTTGAGATCAGAGGTAGACTGAGTTTAATTAAAGCTGCAGTCCAGCTCTAGCCCAACTCACTTTTTGATTGGATCTAGAAAGGAAAGTCCTTTTCTGAGGAGAAAAGAATATAAACTTCAATCTCTACAACTCATTTCTATACAGAGTCTGACATAAAATTAACAAAACAAAAAACAGGACATGTGAAGAATCATAAGAATGGTAATCAAGAACAAAAATAATCAATAGGAGCAGACTTACAGAGGATTCAAATGTTGGAGTTAACAGGTAAGACCTAAAGGAATTACAATAACTATGTTAAATAAAATACAGAGAAATATGGACAGAACGGTTGAAAATATTACTAATTTAAGCAGAGAATTGGAATCTATAAAACCAGATGGACCTTCTATAACTGAAAAACACAATATCTGAAATTTAAAACTTAGTGGATAAAGTTTAGAGCAGTCAAGGCACAGCAGAGAAAGGTCAATAGCTAGCTATACATTCAAACTCAAGGTTAGAGAGAAAAAGGATATAAAATTATGGAACAGAGTGAAAGAGACATGTGAGAGACGGTAAAACAATCTAGTGTACATGTCATTTGAACTTTATAAGTGAGGAGAAAGAGAACAAGGCAGAAGCATTATTTGAAGAGATAATGGCCAATAATCTACCTATAGAAATTCAAGAACTCAGAGAACCCCAACCAGGTAATACAAAGAAAATCACAATTAGGCACATGACAGGCAAACCTCTGAGAATAAAAAATAAAGAGAAAAGTCTTAAAAGTAGTTGGAGCAAAGAGACACCTTACCTTCAGAGGGACAAAAACAAGAATTGAAGATCACTTCTCAGCAAAAACCATGGAGGCGGAGCACATATTTGAAGACCTGAAGGAAAAAAGCTGCCAACTTGCAATTCAGCACCCAGAGAAGTTATCTGGAATTCATTTCCAATATATCTGCACTACAGTGAATAAAGTTCTTTAGCTTTAAGGATATACATACAAATTCATCAAGCTGTCACTTGGGATTTATTAACCTTATTGTATTTAAATTTTTTTAAATATATAATAAAACTGACCCTCAAATATAGAAAATTCTCACCCTCTCTTCCCATTTCAGGACTTCAAACCATCCACTCTTGCTTATTTTTCTATGTGACTGGGAAAGCAAGTGTCTTTAACAAATACCTCTAACAAGAAATCTGAACACCGATTAAATCAATGAAAGAATGAACATGGAACATGATGACAAATATATATAATGAACTGTGACCTTATTGATTACTGACTTTTAGTCTTCCTTTGCTCAGAGTCCTGGATTTCATACATTTCTGGTTATTTTCCAAAAAGTTGCTTGCTGTCCTTTCTGCCTTCCAATGTGATCTCTGGAAAAGTATCTGCCTGTTGGGTCCTTATCATCTACTGTAAAATAATCTGCAGTGGATTCTAAAACATGTTTTGGATTGTGTGTGATCCCATATAATGTAGTTATGAATTATATCCTATCTTGGTTGTTCCCTATTTATTTACTGTCTTGCCTTCTCAAGTTTCTTTTGGTAGCAGATTAATAAAGATATTTTCTATCTGAAAGCTCTTTCTGCCTCCTAGGTATATATTTATCCTGAGATATACTGCCCCTCCCACCCAAATTTTCCTGGATTTCCTTAAATTTCTATAGATGCTTCTGTCTTGCCAGTTCTATATATTGGCATGCAAACTATCCAACTAAGACCCTAAATGGAGATTATAGCTTCTCCACCTTCTATCCCATGGCTGTGTTACAATTCTTTTCCCATTTATCATTACTTAACATATATACCTTACGCACTAAATCTTTCTTAGCCCCAGTTCATTGTTTTAACTTTAGATATATATTGTTATGGACCCACTTGTTAGATATTTAGTTATCACAAAGATAATCCCAGAGATAGTCTTCCTTGATTTTTGCCAAATCTACAAAAATTGTGCTTTTAGTCTTCTGTGTAAGATTACAGACTTCACAGACCCAAGTGTGAAAAGACAGAGAATCATGAAAAAATAAATTCTCTGGGAATTTATAGATAGCACCTGTAGTTCAAGGCAGTGACGCTCTTGATTTTCATAGGCCTTGAAATTAGCAGCTTAATCCAAGTGTACCAAAATCTGCAAGGAACATTAGGCTTCAGATGACATCTTAGTAACAGATACAAATCTAATTAGCAGTGTGACATCTATTAGTAATTAGCAAATATGTTTTAATAGTGTGTAGTCGGTTGGTATTTAGTAAACAATTAGTGATGTCTAAAGTAGTAATTCATAGTAAAGGTTTATTTGTGATGTGTAATGAGCCTAGATCATGGAATGCTACTAGGTTGCTTGTCCTGCCTCTTTCCCAGGACTCCTGGGAATATCAGGAAATGGGGCAAGCATCTTATCCATAAAGTCATAGTAAAAGTTCAATTAATACCAAATGTTACATTAAAAGAACTAACTTTCCTGTATCCTGTAACATTTAAACATGGTACTTAAAGAAGAAAATTCCATGCTCTTGAAGAAAAAAAAACTTGACATGAACCAGCAGAAACATCTACCTATAGTTGCAACTCCAGTTACTCTTTCTGCTCCCCTTCCATTTAACTGCAATCTCTACACCAGTCCTAGTCTCACCTTTGATGCCTTAGGCTGCCATCTTTCCAAGCTCTGACTTTGAGGAAACTACAGGATCAAGAAGCAATTATCCTTCTGGTGTAGTCTCCTCCAACACACTCATGTTGCCAAGGGGAAAGGAATCCACTGTCACATTTCCTTTCTAGGACAGAGTTGCTTTCTGTATCCACAAGGTCTTTTGAGGGAAGCCCTCAGTCCTCTTGAGCCCTACATTATCTCTCTGCATTACAGCTTTGTTAGGAAAAGAGGCACTCTTGAAGATAGAATGGAATCTACATGAGACAATATGTTTTTTGTTTTTTAAATTGCAGATAACAATTTAGAATCAGACTGGCCTGGGTTCAAATTCTGACTCTATCACTTAATATTGGAGAGACGTGAAGGAAGCTTGAGATACCCTTTCTCAATTGATTTCTAAAAAGAGGAATAATAAAACCTACTTTGTAAGGCTATTGTAAGGATCGGGGATAATTTATGTTAGATGCTGGAACGCTGCGTAGCCAAATAGGTGCTCAGTTAATGGTAATTTGCTCTTCTTAGAGTAGCTTCTCTAGTATGAGGAAGAGGGCACCCTTGTGTAAAACAAATTATATTTGTTTCTGTGGAAGCAAAGGGGTCACTAAACAAAGTGAGTAATCTAACTTTGTACAGTAAGCATTCAATAAATTCTAGTGAACTAGTGGTAACAGACTGTTTCCTGTTTATACTAGAAGAAGAATATCTTTCTTTTCCCCTAAACAGCTCATGAACATCATTGTCTTCAAGTGCTCATTGTGCTGCAATAGCCTCAGTTAATAAAATGTAATGTCTAACAAACAATATACCCTTAGCTGCAGATTACTAAATGAAAAGTTAGTAACTCGAATGTCAAGGTTTTGATTATGCCATTATGAATTATGCTTATAATATGACCATGGTTACTGAAAAATCTGGAAGTATCTTCTGAATCATCAAAGACTAAATTGATTCAATGTGATTTTTCCACTGAGCATATTTGTGGCATTCAAAGCCTTTGAAATTGGTAGCCTAAGGAAGCTCCTTGAGGGAAGGCCAGGATGTTCTGGGTTATTGTCTAATGATCTATGTACATAATGCCTAGAGAAATAGGAGCTCAATAAATATTTGTTGAACTTAAAAATAGGAGGTGGGGTGGGAGTTGGTTAGGTAAGTAGCTTATATGGCAATTCAATATTCTAACTAGGGATTTAATTAGTAAGAACAACATATTGCTAAACCACAATAGAAGACAGAGACGTCACTAAAGGTTAGGTGCCTTAATATTAGTATTTAAATAACAGAATTTCTTTATGAAATGGAATTTCTCTAGCTATGCTGCTGGGGGTGGGGGTCATCTTATTTTCTAATTGTGTGAACAGTGATTTCTAAAGATAGATAAACGTGCAAAAGATAGGTCTCCTAAACACACAGGCATTCCCCAAATTTGGCAATGTTACTTTCACAAAATCAGCACTTTAAGAAACTATGTGCTGACTCTACAACTGATTTTTACACACCAGATTTAGACTTTAGAGCAGCAGCTAATGATCTAATGTCTCAAGCCATCATCTGTATAGCTGCCTGCCAGACAATTTAATGTTGGCATCATTACTTCATTTGTCTCCAAAGCAGTTTGTATGATTAAAAAATATATATTTCATAATGTTTCCATTATAGTTTTATAAAGATGTTGCTACTAGAAATAAGAAGCATAGTTCTGATAAACTTCATAACACTGAAACAAGGAAAATAATTACTAGGTATAATTATTAGGTAATCCAAACCAGAACACATTAACCTCCAATTAGAAGTTTATTTAATGCAAGACGTTCAAAGATCAGAAGTATGAAATGTTGCAAGTACATCAAGTACATCATCAAAGATTAGCTCTAAATAAATGCTCAGGTTTAACTGCGAACTTGCAATATTTTATAGATTCCTCCTTATTATGTATAAGTCCATATACATATATAGCTCTTCAGAAACATATTTTGTAAAACAGAATGGAATCACCTATAAATAAACAAGGAGCTTCCAGGTATAACAGAAAAAATAAGACCGCAGAGGCTTTTGGTTCTTTGTCCCCTTTTCTGTAAACTTTTTTTTTTTTTTTTAACACAGGCTTGCCTTAAAATGCTGGCATATTTTGTTTGCAACATATACATATTCTTTTTCTTCCACTCAGCTGGAGACAAAGTGAGGTCTCTTAAATCTCAGTGAGATGATGATGACTTTTGGGGGCGGTTCTACAAGCCACAGCCCCCAAAGATCAGCCTTGCTGAAGCTAACGTGAAGATAATTTAAGAGAAGGCCGCAGAGTGACATATGTTGAGGAGAAATGAGTAGCCTTCATACCTCATACATTACTTCACTCCTTATGTCGAAAGCCATGCTGACAGTCTCAAGATCCTAGCAGGCCTTGTTTTTCCCCAAACCCCAACTGTTCGTGCTGGATCTGGGCGTCTCTACGCCAGCCACGCAGAGCTGTGCCAGACCCTCTGCCACCTCCCACGTGCCTCCCCCTGACCCATCGCTGGCTCCCAGGCTGCCCCAGAACGTGCAGCCCAGGCTCCTTTTATCTTTCTGGGACATCTGCTTACAAAGAAGAAGGGAGTTTTCCCCCAAATTGATGTTTTCTTTTCCCATTTCTCTTTTGGATCTCAATCTCTCCTGCGTGCTAACCCGAACTTACCGACACGCTTTGCGTGAATTTTTGTTTTGAACCAGACCCATCAAATGGAACCCAGTGTTCTTGGGGAAATCATAAAATGACTGCTTGAGCTGATATTTTATTGAATTAGGACATATATTACAACATCTGTTTCATAGTTACTATAATAAATAATGTTTCACTTCTCAAGACTTGAGTTATAAAAATAATTGATTTTGACATTAGCCCATCTATTTAATATAGGCTATAAAGTGCTCAAAAAATTCTAAATAATAGGATGGCCTGACAAAGGAGACAATCTGCTAGCTGGATGAGGACTTTGGAGCTCTGTCTAGGGGATCCTACAGAAATACAGTGATAAAGACCATAGGTCGCAACTGTCTAGTCCTGATGTTTGTTTATCCATCCAGCATAGCTTAGGTTAAAAGTCCTGTATTTGTTTCTATGGTTATAAACCGTCCCACCCTTCTGGACATTTACATTGACTCAGTCAGCCAGCCAGCCAGTTGTGCAAAAAAAGAGTCTGGGAGTAATTAAAATAAGAGTTATAATTTCTTTTGTCATTTTACCATTCTTTGTCAGACTCTAACAAAACCAACCTGAGACAAGAACAACATCTGAAAATGGTAAAGATATACTAGCAAACATAAGAACACACAAGTAATTAATTCTAGCCATTAAAGGTGTATGGATCAGGTGTCCCTCCCTCACCTCACCAGCTGTGTTTGCCACAGGAATGCAAACAAGTCCATGCAGGCCTGGCCCACTGAGGGGTGGGCCCGATAGGGCCTGAGTGGTGTGAGGAACCCTGGAGGCTCCTGGGAAAGAACTCTCTCTGAGGAGAGGCAAGGTTTGATTCTACTAACAGTGTTTTGGCTGTTGGAGGAAATGGGGAGGATAAGAACAACCAAGCATTTATCACTCAGATTTGTCCTTCAGTGTCCTCTTCAAGAACCGACAGTGAGGAAGCTTCCAGAAAAGGTGAAGGCAAGCCTCTGTGATGTTTTGGGAAGTGGGAGACTCTTGCCTGGCACACAGTGACTCTAAAGCTTTGGTGGCATAGCAGGAACTTGTGACAGTGGCAGCACCTGCACTGGAAATCCCCAAGAACCTGTTTGGCAGGAAGAGAGAGATGGCGGGCCTTATGCAGGCATCTCAATATGGCCCCACTGCCATAGTCGTGGCGTACTAATTTTGTGAACTTTATTTCTATTTTGCATTGGAAAGGGATGATGTGGGGGTTGTGGCTCTGAGAATATCAAGAGCTTGAGCCCCACTCGGTCTTCGTAAGAAGGTTGGGGGCTCCAACACTTGTCTCTTGCCCCAGCAGAGCCGTCCAGTTTTCTGGAACTGCACAGGCTTGGGTAATGAGCCTATCTGCAGGTCCTTCCCAAATATTTGGAACCACGTACCACTCCTAAGATTTCCCCAGGACCCATAGGGCCCCCGACAGTGATAGATTTATGTATTTTAGTCTGGCAGAATGGGAGCTATAAACATAATTAATTTGATTTGGAAAAATTTGGTTGGAGTGTGCCATTTCTCATGTTAGAGTATTGTGATAGAATCACACCCATGCCAACTACATTGGGGAGTGTGGAACAAAAGACATTCTATGACTGCTAATGACTCCATTTTTGTTCCCAGGCTAGAACAAAAAGGTTTACAAAACCAAACGCTAAGAAGTTGCTGAGGTAACCGTCTCCAGCGGAAGCCCAAAGCCAACAACTTGTGTAGAGTAAGTGGTAGAAAAGAAACATGTGTCCCAAGGAAAAGAAAACACAAATGGCATGACTCTGGCTGGATTACAAGCACCAATTTCTAAATAAAAATCTCTTATTTACCTGATAAACTGTTGACTAAGTAGCAGCAATAATCACAGACATTAGTTTCACCTCCAGGAAGCAGGTAAACTCCGTTTTACTCATGCTGACAACCTGCCCACCCTCATTCATGCCCGTTGTGTCTGATCTATGAGATCCAATATGGGTTAAAGGGCGTCAGGCACCGTGAAGAAGGCCTGCACACGACTGCCTTACAATCATCACGATTGGGGTCCAACATGAAGAGAGTGAGCATGGAAGTCGAATATTTACCGATGTCAGGCCCGTCTAGGAATGTCCATTCTCAAGGATGTGGGCATCTGGGGTTGAGGGGGTGGGGAGAAGGAGTCGATGTAATATTTTCTACAAATCACACTTAATTACCACAACAAAGTTTGGTGAACACTTTTGAAGGCCAAGCCTAGAAGAGTTGTGAGAGATCCATGGCATAAAAGAACCTATTAGAATTTCTGTTTGTATTTGTATCTTCTCTATATAATTCACAATCATTTTAAATAGATGGGTTGACCCTGGTGCCATATTCTATGCGTCAGGAGGTCATGCGCCATAAACAGAAGATGACGTAGCAATCCCAAAACACGGAGAGGCTGACTGCATAGCTCTTACTTGTGGGTTTGCTTTCAGTATGTTAAGACTTACCACTACGCCCAGTTAAGTGGATGTATAGATTATATTGTCTAACTCACAAAATGGGCAAGAGGATTAAACTTATTCTTAAAATGAAGTCCCAAATTGAACTATTCCCAATAATGGAAATATGTACAATTAGAGATGGGCCACTTTCCTTCAGTTATGAATTGACAACAAAATTAAAAAAAAAATCTTTCAGGGTTCCTGGGTGGCTCAGTGGGTTAAGCCTCTGCCTTTGGTTCAGGTCATGATCTCAGGGTCCTGGGATCCAGCCCCGCAGGCTCTCTGCTCAGTAGGGGGCCTGCTTCCCCCTCTCTCTCTGCCTGCCTCTCTGCCTACTTGTGATCTATCAAATAATAAATAAAATTTAAAAAAAAAAAATCTTTCCAGAAGTTGCTTAGAATTATGAAGGGCAGGATTTGAAACTATAAATTCAGTCACTCTTGTTGAAGTTGAACCTTGCACTAATAATATAAAATCACTTATAATATTATATTAATAATATAAAATAATAATATAAACTCACTTAGGATGTTAGCTAATAATGGTTAGAAGCACCACTATCAACTAGTCACTTATAAACTAAGTAACTAGCACATATTAATATAAACTTTGGTGAGGGAACATATTTTTGTGTTATTAATTTTAGAAATAAAGTTGTTTATTTCACCTTTTTTTTTTTAAGATTTTATTTATTTATTTGTCAGAGAGAGAGAGACAGCACAAGCAGGGGGAGCTGCAGGCAGAGCAGGCAGAGGGAGAAGCAGGCTCCTCGCTGATCAGGGAGCCCGATGTGGGACTCGATCCCAGAACCCTGGGATCATGACCAGAGCCCAAGGCAGTGGTTCAACCGACTGAGCCACCCAGGCGTCCCTGTTTATTTCACCTTTATCTTACTTGTTCAATTCCTTTTTTGTGTCTCTTTTACATTGCACATACAAAAACGTAAGAAAAAGTTCTAATATGGGGAGGTCAATAAAGTTCAGAGACCATTGATGTAACTGCAAATCAGGAATATACACAAACATATTTCACAGAGTGCTCTGCAGTCTTAACCTGCAACCATGATTAAATCTTTCTCTAAAATTGGGCCTCACGTATTTAATTAAAGAAAGGATACTGAAACTAAGAATAAAATTTTGCAACCAGTGTGCTAAGCAGTATTATACCTTAATCTATAATGGGTAGAAAAAAAATCTGCCCATTTTAGAAATATGCTCCTAATAATTTTTTATTCACTGGAAACATAAAAACCTTGTTGTTAGTACTTTAAGTAAATATAATTGCCAGGAAATCCACCAGTTCTTCCGTGGAAGGTTTATTGTCCATATGTGGCCATTAGTTCTGGTAACAACACAATTGCAAGTACTAAGATATAACATACATTTTACTGAACCATTTTTAACCTAACTAGCTAAATCAGCCCTCAGCCAGACATACTTTTAAAGCCAAGATAAAGGTCAATCATTCTTTTAGTATTTAAGTCTCATCCTTTAAGATGCTGACATAAGTCATTTGGAAACAAAATGTTTTTTAGGATGCCTGGATGTCTCAGTTAAGCATCTGAATTCAGCTCAGGTCAGGATCCCCGGGCCCTGAGATTGAGTCCCTCATTGGGTTCCGTGCTCGGAGGGGAGCCCGCTTCTCCCTCTGCCTGCAACTCCTCCTGCTTGTGTTCACTCTCTCTCACACACACACAAAGAAATAAATAAAATCCTTTAAAAAAAAAAAAGGAAAGAAAATGTCTTTTTAAAATCTGAATTATTTTCACTCCTCTATATGCTTGAGAACATTCATGATGTGATGTTGAAAAATTGACATTTTTCTGGCTTACGTGTGGAGACCTAATTTAATGTTTAAATGTGTAGAAATGCATATACCCAGAAGAGCATAAATTAGAAATGCAGATATTAATAAGGATCCTTAAAACTTTGCTCCTTCTGCTTGTATTATAGCCCTGTGCATGTGAAAAATATATATGGGATTTTAAGAGGAGAAAAATACATCAAGCGTGATATGCACCCTCTACATACTAATGAAAATAAGTTGTAGAAATTACGATGGGAAAAAATTATTAAATTTTAACTAAACCCAGGTAGAAACATAGAATTTGAGAAATGGAATGCATCCTGCCTCTCATTTTATAGAAGAGGGAGCAGAGTCCCAGAGAAACTAAATGCCCCCGAGGGCTGTGTGGCTTCCGTGCAGAGTCTGGGCTGAGTCCGATGTATCTCCTGATATCACATCAGGAGATATATCCACATCTATATCTAAATCTATCTATACTCTGGTATCGATATCTATACATATATATCGATATTTTTTAATGGCACTAAAAATAAAATTAAATCATAGTAATTTTTTTCACTGGCAAGCCCCTCCTCCCTTTGTATTTCCTCTTAATAAGGGACAGTGACCTCTGTGGACAATAAATCCAGATGGTATTTTTTTCTGCTAGGTGACCGTGATAGTTCATGAAGATTGACATCTTGACTACTTGGCTACAGTTGGCTACACCTGCTCTTTTATTTGCCCTGGTTTATACCTTCCCTCTGAGTCAAAGCTCCACTCACTTGATTCCCATTTATTAAGCACCTAAATGGTGCCAGATGCTAAGGATTTACAGGAGAAATGGACCCCATCTCCACCGTGAAGGATCTCCGTCAGGTGGCCAGGGAAGCAAGTTTTCACCTCCTCCCCTCACACTTTGTTCCCACTATGCTGAGGGTCTTAAACTGCAGAGCAATGAATCCTGTGGGGTTGCACCTGTGACATGTGAGTGTTCAGGTGAGGTTAATAATTTGGCATCCCTCCAAGTGATCTTCTTTAAATAGTTTCTAGACATTACCTAGAGGAGCAGCTAAGTGCAAGAGAAAGGAAGAAAAACGAGACTATTATCCCTGTTCAGTGTTGCTTCTGCAGTGCTAAAAGCATTGGGCAAGCTTTCTCCACTGAGAAGGCTGGAAGGAGGGTGCAGGGGGAGCCATCCCTAACATCTGTATTTTATCTAGCCTTTGCTTTGACACACTCTTTCTCTCTGAGGGTGTGTCATGCCCGTGTGATGTGTCTAATTCTGTGATGGATGATGTTGTAACAGGGTTCTCTTTTTTTAGTCTCTCCCCTTCTCTCATATCAATTCTTACCCTGTTACACAGAATTCTATGTCTCTAGAAGTTAAATACCTTGAGATTTTGGCTTCTCTGGCATGAAGCCATTCGAAAATGGCCTAGGTCTTTGATTCTCATAGAAATCTGGCATCCGCTTATGACAAGCTATTTGATTGGCTCAAACAGGTCAAAATGAACATGATTGATGTATAGGCCCTTTCTAGGCAGTCAGATGCTTGGTTTGACTGGTCTGCTTAGATCATTTTTGGCCCCATGCAAGGATGGACATTTTCTTTTTACGGTATTAGAGATAGGGTACCTTCAGAGGATTCATGATTTCTTTATCCCTCCCCACGCTTCCCACACTCCCCTCTTGCTTCCCAGAGGTGTAATTGTTCTTTGGGCTGTGCCCAATACCTTCAATAATGCAAGGCAGAAGATGTCTCACAGCAATCAAACTAATGAAATATAAAGGGTTATTAAGAGAAGAGAATTCCATAAATATCTATAGGGCAATGGGACCATGAGCAATCAGCTTCATGAGCATATAATAATATGACTTTGTATCTCTCATGAGGCTCTCCGAGTGCTTTATGTAGTAGTCAGTATTATTAGTCTACTTTACGGAGGAGGACATTGACGCATAGAGATGTGTATTCCCAAGTTCATACGCTGAGTCCAGGGCAGAGCAGTCAGAAAAAGAGTGAGCAGACATCCTATAAAGCTATATTTATACCAAGGTTGTTTCAAGAAGAGAAGAACAAAGCCTATGAGCGAAAACAAAGCTATTACAGCAAGAAGCACCACCTATTTCTCTTATTCCAGACAAAGGTCTGAGAGAGGAGAGAGAGAAAAACAAAGCAGTGTTTGAATTTACCATACATGATAGGAGAGAAAGATATTTGTCTGACATTTGGTTTTAAAACATTTTAGCCAATAACTATGTAAATAATTACATGAACCAAGGTAAAAATTATGTCATTTAACATCAACTTACCTTTTTTTTCCCCCTATTCAAATCCTACAGCCCCCACCAGACCTACCATGTCCCGCAATGGCATTTATTTGAGTTAAAGGACCCATACGCTTTTGGTCCTGTGAGGAATGAGAAATGTTGAAGGCTTTAGGACCACATTATATCCAAATGGGGATATTTTTACTGTTCGTATATGTTCCTTTGATATAACCAGAAACCATGTATGTGACAATTTCCCACATCTATAACATGATTGGTGGTTTCCACTCTCATCAAAGTGAAAGGAAAGCATTGGTTGTACCAAGGGAGTGGGGGAGGGGGCTACAGAGCCAATGGGTTCCAATGGTCCAAGCACAAAGTATGGTTTACAAAAAGTATCCAATGACTGTACTAATCCAAAGAAGTTGGTAGGCCATGTTTGTTAAGTGTGGAACTTCCTTGCACAGGTACTGACAGCTGGTAATAAGATACAGAAACTGTTACCACATCAGTAGCCCAATCCTTCCTGGCCTGGAGCTTTCCCAAGATTTGTGCCCTCTGCTACTGTGTTTATGATACACAGCACAGCATGGGCTGCTGAACGTGCCCATTTTTCAGTTCGAGGGGTGCTCAACCATTTCTTCCACATCTTAACTCATGAGAAGTGACTTTCCAAATTCTTGGATGCTGGAAATGACCCAAACATAGCTCACTAAACTGATTTCCCTCAGAATTTTTAACTGCATGTGCATTTGAGCATAAATACTATCCATATGTTTCTGATTCATTTACACTGAACTCATCAAAGGACTGTGTTGTAAGAGTCGTTTGATGTCCAAGAATACTCGAGGGTTTTTTTTTTAATGGAATTTTATACTTTCTTTCACCATTTTTCTTAGGAAGCCAAACGCTGTTGAGAGTAAACAAACTTGGACCCCCAAGGATCTGGGGTTTACCCTTATATTCAAAACTCAGGAGGATAGTTTGACAGCTTGGCAGGAAAGACATCCCTAGCCTTGGGTATATCTTGGCACTATTCCCCAAAGGATAGGAAGGCCTTAGGGTGAGCAGGGAAACCCCTTTCAGGAGACCTTCTTTCATTTGGTGGTTTATTCATTCAACTCCAAAAAGTTATTCCAAACTCTTGGAAACTACTTGGGATCTCTCCCTTGCCAGTGTGAAAGAGAGCTTAAAAATGTTGCTACTGTAATCGTCCTTCATTTTGTGGAAGGGGACTACAGGAGGTTTTTTTAACAAAACAGTATTAGTCCACCTGAACACATCCTGTCGTCTTACATTTATATGCTAAAAAGACAAGACAAGCATCTCTGGCTACAGCTGAGAACTAATTAAAGTTGCTCTTTTACAAACATTATGTGGTTCATTCCATTCTTTCTTGATTAAGAACAAAAGAGAAGGGAGTCATTTATTGCCATGAGTCACTTGAGGTACAACGGAAGGAATTCCAAGACGCCGCTGAGACAAAACAAAACTGACGTTATGAAAGCCATGTCTAAACACTAATTTAAACTGTCAACTTACTACCAAGGAAGACTCCTCACAGACAGAGAATTAAAGCTTGAAAGACTTCATAAATCACTGAGGAGATTAGCACCAGTGCAAATGAGTTAAAATACATTTCTGCCTTCAGTGTTGGAGTGGTTCAGAGCAGTCCTCTAGGATTTGATGGGAAAATTAGTTGTAATAACTAGGAAGAGAAAAATTCTCAAATATAGCTTCTTGGGGGTTTCAGAGTGCAAGCTTCACCCACCACAGTTATTCCAGGTACTTGAGTTAGTGAAATATAATATAGATGTTTTCAGGACCTAGTACATAGTACAATAAAAATGACTTGAAAACTGTCAGAAATCAAAAACATTATTTACAAATACCAAACATTTTTCCAACCCCCCAAACCACTAAAAATAGCTAAAATGTCAACCGAAATGTATGACTCAGTAGCGGTTTTAACACCACTTTGTCCATCTCCTATTTCTTATTCATGCCTCTCTCCAAGAATCCGACTGCATATGATTACTCTCCGGCAAGACCCATCACCACGGCCCCCTTTAGGTGGAGTTTCCAAACTCTGTTGCCAACACAAAGAAGTCTTCAAAGAAAACTTCGTTGGGATTTCCATTAATTTTTATATTTAAATATTGCCTCTTGAACATTAAAGGCACTTCTTACTCCAGTGCAAGCAGCCTCGCCTGCTACTGAAGGTGGGGGCGCAAGGGTCCCCTGCTCCCCAGTGGTTTGTACCCCGAGTGGCTGAGAAACCGCCACTGTTTCTCTGTTATAACAGAGACACCACTGGGAGTTGTGCAACCTTTCAAGAGAGAAGAGGCAGAGAAACGTGAACTCTAGGAGTTAAATCACACTGTGCTAACTCTCCTCCCCACTCCCGAGGCTTCCACTAATCATTTCTCTATGGGTTCTTTCCCAAAGACCCCATAAAATAAAACTGTGTTTCCTAAGTCACGGTGCACTCTAGATGATCTCTTTGACTTGGATCTTATCACATCTCTGCCTGTCCAGGAATGACTTTCTGAAGTACATGTTGATCTGGTCTCTTCCTTCCCCAACTTGGAAACTTTTGCACGCGGTAATTTTATTTCATTCCTTAATTTTTTTTTTTTTTTTCTTTTGGCTTAAGTCAAAGTGATACAGAAATCCACATGGAAAAGAGTGGAACATAATTGCTGCAGTCTTCAGACTGAACCCACCCTTATCCAGGATACAGCTGCTACATCCTTCGTTCTTCTCAGGCACTTTGCTTCTCTCCCTCCGGCCCCCTCCCCCATGAGTAGCAGTTGTCAGAAGCAGTCAGAAATGGCTTAAGGGCTAATATAGAACACTAACAGAACATTTAAGGAAACATCTTGAGGTGGCACCAGTTGATTCAATGACACGCATCCAGCTATTGGACATTCGCTCCCAAGTTCCAAGTCATAAAACTTAGACTCTGGCTTGGACACAGGTCTTAGGATCCCGTCATAGATGTGAATTCCTCCAGAAGCTTTTTGTCCGGGGTCACATCTATGTCAGTCTTCTGCCCAATGGGAATCTTAGTTTAACTTTTTAGTGGTGCTACAGAGGTTGAATTACAGTCATGTTACTCAAAATTCAGTTCTTTAATGCCAAAACTATTGCACTTTATTCCTTTCTGGAAGAGAGACAGGAAACATGCAATGTAATCGAGATCCCTCCTCGGGCTCCCCTTCCAGATTCTAAAATAAAACTCAGATCAGAAATGGCAGAAGTGGTCTCAATAAAAAGGCCATCTTGCTTCTTTGAGGATAGGCTTAAGAGCATGCCCATAAATCCCCACAGAGCCACAGACTCATCCTCAAACTACCCTTTGGCCAATTATAAGATGGAAGACACTCAGTTCCATCCTCCACTCCCAACAAGACCACCACTCTGTCCCATGCCTTCTGAATTTGCTCCAGTTGGAAAGTGGTAATTGCCACACAACTTCCACATGAGAATCATAAGAGGTGCCTTGTCTGAAGACAAGAAGAGAAACTCAACAGTGAAATCTACCTAAGTATGACACCCTCAGAAAGGAACTGAGTTATCAAGATCTGCTATCGGCTTCTGAATAACATTGTCTGCTTTATTTTTTTTTAATGATCACTTGATCTCAAAGCTGAAGCAGTATGAAAACCCCACTAACCCAGTTTAAATGGCTTACAGTTATTTCCAGGCTCTTAATTCATCATGAACTCCTAGATGTTTTCAGACTCCTGTGGTTCCTTTTAAGATTTAGTCCATAGAAAAGTATACCATGTATTAGGCAGAAACTCTGGCATCGGGAAGCGGACAGCCTGCCAGCACTTGAAGTGCAGATGAATGATTTGATTTGGTTACACTATTTAAAGCTGAGTGTAGGGAACACCTTGCGTAGCCAGAAACCATGCTTTCTGTTTATAGGTCAAATGACTAGCCACTTAGAGAATCATAAAGATCATATTTGGATTTGGCCATCTCTTGCTGACATTCCTCCTGTGTTTGTAAACATTGCTGACTTTGACCCCAATCTTTCACAAATCCATGACCAACACCAAACAGCCACAGAGGAGCAGCAGAACATAATGTGATTCTGTAATGCAAAACAGGATGGCTTGCTAAATGTGCAGATCTGGAGAGAATTCCTGACATAATCCTTCTTACGTCTTTTATGATAATCATTTCCATCTTCAGAACACACGCAAACAGTGCTCCTTGGACATTGCTTCTGGAGGCTGGACTGCAATCTCTTCTGCCGAGGGAGCTGCATATGATAGGGCACTGGGGCAATGAGTATGTGAGCAGGAGGTGGTATTTCCTGCAGAAGTAGAAACAAGCAAAGAAAACTCAGAGAATGATTAGCTGGAAGATAGATGCCTCTGCAGAAGGAAAATGTGAACTAGCAACCATTCTCCACGAAACGTGAAGATCAGCTTCAGTCATAACTGAATACATAACTCGTCCATGTATTCATTTAGTGGACATTTATTGAGTGCCTACTATGTACCATAAATACACCATTTGGGAAAGGACCATTTCTGACCAAGAGACTATGAGTTGAAATCTATTAGTAATATCACATTTTTAATGGCTGTGCCAAACAAAACCAGTCTCACCTGAGTATAGAAATAGAACCTTCAAGGTGGGACAGGAATATTTATTTAAAATATAGTTACCACTTCCAAAGAAGTAAAAGCTATAAAATACTGAGTAGACTGGAAATGGGAGGGGCCTGTGCTGATTATGTAAACAAAGGGGAAAATTTTGGATCCTGAAGATTCCACCTAGTCAGAACCATGTACAAATGCTGTCTAGAATTAACTCTTCCCAACTTCAATTGTCAGGACACATGAATGGCTTTCCCCTAGGAAGTTAATTCTGTAAAGAAAATGTGTGAAGATCCCTGTATCTTTTATTAAAACCCCCCCGTCTAGTGCAAGGGCTCCTGGGTGACTCAGTTGGCTAAGCATCAGCCTTTGGCTCAGGTCATGATCCTGGGGTGCTGGGATTGGGTTATTGCTTTTCCCTCTCCTTCTACCACTCCCCCATGGGTCGTGCTCTCTCTTGCTTGCTCTCTCTCTCTCAAGTAGATGGATAGAATCTTCAAACAAACAAGCAAACAAACAAAACACCCTGTCTAGTGCAGTTGAGAGGGAACCTAGTAAAGTGGGCAAAGGGCTGTGGTCCTGAGTTATGTTCCTTGTGTCCTATATCTGATGGACTTCAAAGAGAATTTTGCCTTTGGATCATTTATACTATCTCGAGAAAAAGAAGCATGGATCTGATCTAGGACAAGTGTATAATCATGGGCACATTTTATTCATACAATTGTCACTGTTTGTACCTGGGGATAAAAGAATCTCAAATCTCAAAGACCTTATAGTCATTCTAATAGATCACCTTTTCCTGAATTTGCTTCTGACTCTAATAGCAGTAAGTATAGTTATAGTCCAAAACAAAAGAGAAGGGGAAAAAGTAGAGGCTTTGAACCTAAGGAAGAGTATAATAATAAGACATGACAATAAATGCCCATATGTGCCAAACATCCTACTGTATGTGGCATTGTTGTTGTTTTGCCATACGTTATTTCATTTTTTTCTTACAAAAATCTTATGAGCTAGACATTGTTAATTCTTTCTGGTAGGTAGAAGAAACTGATAGCGATCAAAACTTGCCTAAAATTCTACAGGTCCCATATTTAAAGTCAAGCTTCTGATTCTAAGACCTGTGGTCCTTACCTTATAACACATTGTTGAAGGTGTTTTTGGAGACTTTCAAAGTAAAATATTTATGTCAGTTCAGAATAATACAATATGCAACCCAGAAAACAGTATGTTTACATTGTTTTTGCATAGCCATAACAATACAATCATCCTTACCACCACCATCATCATCCCTAGTCATGATTTTAACAGGGATTTTAAAACACATGGTGAAAATTGCCTAAGGACAGCAGTACAACATCTGCAAACTAGTATTTCGCCTTTATCGTCAGATGTTTTCTCAAGGAGAGAATCCTACATGAGTATGTCTGAGTAACTATGTAAACTGCACCAGGTTCAGACAAAAACTTACTCCCCAGGAGTCCCAAAACCTAATCCAATGAAAGATTTAGACTACAGCCGATCTCGCCAAACTTCTTATCTGGATCTTTTCTCTCCCTCTGGAAATGTTAAATATTACCCTAGAAATTCCATACACTTTCCTTTTTAGGTGGTAATTGCACTGTCCCAGATGTTAGAAAAAACAAAATTGGGGCACCTAGGTGGCTCAGTCGGTTAAGCGGCTGCCTTCAGCTCAGGTCATAATCCCAGGGTCCTGGGATTGAGCCCCACATTGGGCCTGCTCAGTGAAGAGCCTGCTTCTCCCTCTACCCCTGCCTGCTGCTCTTCCTACTTGTACTATCTCTGTGTCAAAGAAATAAAAACCTTTAAAAAAAAAAAAGAAAGAAAGAAAGAAAGAAAGAAAGAAAGAAAGAACAAAATTGATGTTGCTCTTTTAGCACGGAAATGCAATTCTAAGACGTTCACAACATGAAGCCTATCAAACAATGAGTCAGCAGGCTTTGCAGGTGATATCTTTCCATTTCCTTCATTGGCAATTGAGCCTATTTTGTACAAGGAGAAAAGGAAGGCCCAAGCAAGAAAATGGTTTTAGGTAAGAAATTTCCAACAGAACTGTTAACTGAATAAAACTCTATAGAAAATATTTCATTATCAACGTATCTTTTCAGAAAACTAGATTCAGAAAGTTATATAACTTAAGAGAAAAAAAGATATGCGCTTGAAAGTAAACACGTAGTTGATTTTTCCTGCTTCCATCAGAGGAAATCTTAAAATTAAGTGTGATGATTCTGTGAAAAAGGAAAAGCTAAGGATGAACTGAGCCTGAAATAAGAAAGCTCTTGGGATGAGAAACTTTTTCAGCATTCTTACAAAGATTATGTCACAAATCTGCTAAAATAAATTATGAAAATTCAGTTCAACTTAAACTCATAGTAAGTATGGGCCACGCCCAGGGATTGTGCTAGGTGCTAAGTAAGTGAAAGAAAGAATGCAAAGGAGTTTAAGATTCATTTATTGTCCTCGAGGAACTTACAATCTGTAAGAGCAGTGACTACCTTCTCTTTGCTTCTCTTCTCCCTTCTAGTGAAGAAATGTAACAACACATAACCAGACCAATTCTAATCAGTTCGCAAATAGCGGTGTTATTGGGTAAAGTCTGAATAAATGGTGTGCTGAACTGGGAGTACTGGATTTTTCTCTAGTTCCCATATCAAAATCAATTACAAAGGCTGAGACTTGTTAAGTCTTTTACAATTCTGCTTCCCAATTTCCATCTATAAGGTGATACAAATAACATATGCACATCCTTCCTCACATAAAGAAACAGCTAAAAACTTTAAACTTCCTTTTCCAGTAGAAACTCTAATCAATCTAATTTAATCATCATTCAAATTTTAGTTGCACAAACACCAAAAAGAAAGCAAAGAAGACAGGTCTAAGCATTCACCAAATTAATGGACTGCTAAGTATGTCTATATGGCCTAATAATAACTGAATAGCTCTTCTCAGCTTATAATTCAGCTATTCAAGAATAATTCCTATTATATAAAATTATGTCATCACAAATACTCTGTTCAGATTTACAGTTTTTCTTAAGATACTTAAAATTTGACTTTGGTTAAAGAAATGAAAAATACACAACCAAAGCCAATTGTTTAATCTACTTCTTGAGATGAAATGTGGAATTAAAATTTGAATAAAATCCAAATATAACAGCAATCTTGGATGAAAAGTTAAGTTGTAATGGCAACTAAGATGAGGAAGGTTAAAAATGTTCTGGGAAAACCTACCCACTTACAGAATTATAGACACCATTCAGGAAAAAATTAACATAAGGAGGTAAGAAGGAGGGCACCAAATTGAAAGCTGAGAGGAATGCCAAAGTCTTAGAAAGATTCTTCCTCTCAAAGCGTTTAACCACCTATTTGAGAATGAAAGATACACAGCTGAGATAACCAAAGGACATCTGTGCAGAACGAAGGTGAGGTGAAGAGGGGAGAAGAGTCCATGAAGAGACCATCAGGGGCTTCTCTCTTCTCTCCCCCAAGAATGTCAATAAATCTCAAAAGCTGGGGAATGATGGTGGAAGGTTCCTGGGAATTTGAAAAGAAGTGTTCAAAATTTATATGTAGATATGAATTTTCCTTGGAACCCTGGAATAATTATCATAATACTAAGTATTCAATAAATGGGTGTTTATTACTACCACTATTATTATTTTTATCAGAAATTATTAGGTTGATACATAGACGTTATAGAGAGTAACTTCACAGAACCCCACTAATCTTAATTTGAATGGGTACTTACTAAAGATAGTGGTAGGTTATAGGTAGGATGACTACATGCCCAAGTTAACTAAGACAGCCTGGGTTCACCCCATTCCCCCACCTTAATTATAAGTAAGCCTCTCTCATTATCATAAGTATCCTGTTTTGGATGGTAAATACCATGGTAACATAGTTATACGACAGATTAAGAAATAACCAATTAGAACCACCTTTATCACTACCAATCAATAGTGTTCCCCAAGTAGCACTGTGAGGTGGTCCAAGGGCAAAAATAGATTTTCTAGAACACAAAGGAGAGTCTCTCCTCCTAGGCTCAACTTCTCTCCAATAGAAGAGGAATAAGTATCCAGAAGAAGGCAAACACAACTCCACCCATAGTTGAAATGGAGGACAGGGAAATTTAGGAGTCAAGAGTTGACACAGCAGATTTCACCAAATACAGAGAAGAAACCACACATTCTGGGTCAATCTGTGCTTCTGATTTTCTTTTCATTCCCTTAAGTCTATTGAATCACTGAACTGGTGATACAAGCTTACATTTACCAGAACCTCAGCTTAAGATAGAAGAGAAAAATCCAAGAAGCATACCAACAATAGTGAGGGAATCAAGAAGATCTCAGCAATTCTCTTTTGGGGGCAAATTCCAATTTTGGATAGCATCTAGTCCTAGAAATATTAACCTCAAAACAATTAACAATAATACAAACATAAGATGTTTTGAAGAAGTAACATTTGAAAATAACAACAAATAACTCAAGTCAGGTTTAAATAGAATCTGCTTTATATTCTCAAGGAAATCCAGGAACATGTGAAATCTGTAAAATGAGAGATAAGATGAGAAGACAACAGGCTGAAATGAAAAAGAAGGTGATTAGGAGGCATGGAAAAATATTTTTAAAGCTGCATGAGAAATATAAGACTTTAAATAAACAGGAATAAATTTAGTATTAGCGTTAAAATGAACAGAGAAACAGCAAAAATCAGAATTAACCCTATAAAAGTAAAATCTGTGATAGAGATGGCAAGAGTAAGAAACTCTCTGAATGGAAAGAAAAGGACAAGGAGTTAAATCAACAAGAGTGAAGATTATGGGTAGAAAACTGACAAAGGAGAACTAACCAGTGCATAATAAGACAAATGGAACAGATTTAATAGTCAAAAATATAAAAGAAGAAAATTTTACTGAAATGAGAAAGATCTAATTATCCAATTTAAAATATCTCACCATGAGTCAGACAAATTTAATGAAAAGAAAACAAACTAAGATGTTGGTTAAAATTCTATATTTTAAAGAAAAATAAATAATCTTAACATCATTAAGACAGAAAAAAATTATCTATTGAAAAATTAGACTTTTTCTTGACATTAAATGCTAGAAGACCATGGAGTAGCAACATGTGAAAAGAAGGGTTTTGACCCAAGGTCATTTAGCAACATAAAGAGATTTTCCGTTCACATGGTATATTTTATACCATTCATACAGTATATTTTCTTTTAAATTTATACAAAAAAATGAGTAAAGAATCAGAAAATATAAAAATAGATATTAAATGACTTCTGGTGACGTAGAAAGCATTTATGTATAAAACTAATTGAGGTGATATATGTCATACTAAAAGCAATATTTTGAAAATAATTAACACGATCAAATGATTTTAATCATAAATTTAATCAAAGTAAGGGATGGAAGAGAGGAGGTTTAAAACAAATAAAAGCAGATATTTTCCCCATGATATATATATTATAGTCATGTGTGTCATTTGATTCTTGGTTGTTAAAGTTCAATTCTAGATGAATCAAAATAGGACATAAAACCTTAAATCATTAAAAATAAATAAAATTGGTATGGAAAATACTGACAACAAGGGAAAATCAAGGGACAGCAAACAGAAGTATAAAATAAGGTAACAGAAGTAAGAACAAATACCATTATGACAATATGGTTAAACTATCTTTTAAAAAAAATAATACCCAGAATGGGACAAAATGTCAACTTAGAGTTTATAAAGTCTAAAGACAAAAATATACAGAGCAGTTTGAGAAATCTGTAAAGTAATTTGATGAATAAAGACACACACAGCTACTGCAAACTAAAATATAACAGATCTCAATATTTACATCAGATGAAGTACAATTCAAGTCAAAACACTTTTAAGAGGGCAAATTAGGTCATTTTGTATTAACAAAGAGTACGTTTCTCAATAAGAATATGTTATTAGTATTAATATGCCAAGTAATGCATAAGAAAAAATAAGAATAATACATGTTTACTTAGTTAACATACTTCCCGGTGGATCAAATAGGCAAAAATGAATAAGAGTGCAAACAATTGAATTATATAATTTTAAAGGGTTCTGTAATAAACATTTATCAAGCTCAATACCCAATTAACAGAAAATACACTTCTTTTTCATGTATCCAGTTAACATGTGCAAAAAAATCAACACTACAGGATATGAAAAAGAAAACCTTAATTCCTAAAAGGAGAAATTATATATTATATTCTCTGACCACAGTGAAATGGAACCAAAATTACTAACAATGCATAAAAAATAACAATGCGTAAAAAATAAAAATGCCCAAACTCTTATTTTTAACCTAATATTCTATACCAGATCTGACTATAAATTGCAAATGAGAGCAAAATAAAGATATTTTCAGGTATATGAGAATACAAGGAAGATCAAAGGGGTTACCTAAGAACACTGTGCAGTAAACTGAGAGTTAATAATAAGAAAAAAGATAGCTTGAAATCCAAGGAGACTAGTAAAGAGAAATCCAGAATGACTGTTGGATAAGAGGCCTTAAAAGCAATTACTCTAAATTAGAACAGTTGGCTCCAAATAAACAGGAAATTATAAACTCCAAATATTTTGATTCAGTCTTGTTTAAAATTACTGGTAAAATCATATGTCATGAGGCAAAATGGCAATTAAACTAGAACCATGAACGCAGTGAAGATTATTGACACAACCATGTTTTAAAGATGAAGGAGAAGGTTGAAAAACTGACAGAGGAACAAAGAGCCATAACCAAATAGGTGAAGTTTCTGTATAATTTAACTTATGCTTATTCGTATCTTGTCATCAAGGAATTTAGTTTTTATCTAGTCTGTTTACCAGGAGGGAAAAAGAATTTCCAATGATTTTCAAATAATCCTCTCCCGTGGACTGACCTATGACCTTAGAACTGTGTATATTTGTTATTGAAAACAGCACTTGTTAGACTATTTTGTCCTCAAAAATTGAATTTGCTCACCAATCTTGTATATTTATATATACAATAATTAATCCACTGTGTCCTCATGTTATAATTCATCTAACTAGTATATAAACTGCTGATTTTCTTGCTAATTAGGAAATATGTTTTAAGATTTTCTTAGAAGACATTTTGCCAATAAATCGGAGGTTGTAGCAAATTCATTCTTAAAATACAAAACAAAATCCCTCACAATTGCAAACAATTTATTGTTAAGAAGAAAAGAGATACGGATTCCAAGCAAAAGATAGAAAAACTGAAGACTTGGTTAATATTAGTGCACGGTGAACAAAGCATATGGTACTTCTCCCAAAAGAAAAAGAAATGGCAAGTACAAATCCAAGGGGGAAAAAATACAACTGTAAAAGAAAGTCCTGGTACAATTATGAAACAAATTAAAATTTTTGAAATAATGGTGAACATTCAGTGGGATGCCAAAAAAAAAAGGCCAAACTTTGGACTTGGATATTTAATATTTGGTGAAATGGACAGACCTTTGGACCCATAGAGAGGGAAATAAAATACTAGCACGCTCCCTGGCTATGTGGTAAGCAACATAAATAAATTTATGTGGTTGTAATATTATATACAAACAACATAAATCTTTGGTTCAAATTATAGAAAAAGCAGATAAGGAATCATTCCTTAAATGGAGTTACAGATCAGATTTTACAATGTAAAATTTAAAAACTCATTGATAAGTATAGAGAATGAAAAGAAGAGGGAGGGTTATTACTGTTCCAAAATAGGAGCCAAGAAGCATACTTTGAAGTATAATGTTTAAAGGTATAATGCAAACTGATAAAAAAAACTATCAAAAATTGGCATAAAGTCCTCAGTCCCACATATAAGTTCTCTAAGGTGATGACCAGTGACCTTCACTGACACTAAGGCAAAGCCTCCTGGTTGATAACCATCCATAGCCACAGATCTTCCAGCATGGATAACTGAGTATCACCAGAAATTTGAGAAGAATCTGTAACATCAAGGAGAAAGACCAAGAGTTAAAAAGAGATATGAACTCTGGAGAAAGGGGGAAATGCAAATTTAATTAACAGTCTTAGAGGAAAATTGAAAAAGTGTACAAGTAACAACAATCAGAGAAAAATTAAGACCTTTTAAAGTTTTTATTTATTTATTTTAGAGAGAGTGTGCATGCCCCGGGTTGCAGGAGCGGGAAAGGGAGAGAATCTCAAGCAGACTCCTCATTGACCATGTAGCCCCCACCTGGGGCTTGATCTCAAGACCCTGAGATCATGACCTGAGCTAAACACTTAACTGACTGAGTCACCCAGGTGCCCCAGGACCTTTTAAAGTTTAACAAGGTGAATGCTGAAATAAAATAATTTCAAGTTATAAGATAAAGTTGAATATACCTCCAGAAAGCAGAACTAAAAGATAAAAATGCAGGAAATATGGGCAGAGTAGAGAGATAACACTGAAGTTCAATCCAGATATATAGAAAACCAATCCAGAAAAAAAAAAAAAGAACAAGGAACTCAAAGAAGAAGAACTTATGAAAGGAATAATATTACTAAATTTCTCAGAGCTAAAGGGCATGTCACCAAAGTAAGATGATTCACCGAGTTCTGAGTAAGATAAAACAAGATAGATCTACACTTAGGTTTACCACCTGGCATTTTCAAAATACCAACATTAAAGACAATATCCAGGAAACTTTCAGAAAGAAATAAAGATTGTCTACAAAAGAAACAAGCTATCTGATGCTAGGAATATTCTCCTTTGAGAAGCAGGAGCCATGACACTGAAAAACATCCAAGAAAAAAATATAACCATCCCATAATAGTGACTCTGTGGTGAACAAATCTTACATAAAAACAACTTATCTGAAGTTCTGGGTTTTCAGTGAAGCATAGAAGAGAATTATGCTTACAGAGCAGAGTGTAATTATCAGTCTTGACAATTCCAAAGTATAGTGGAGAGAAGGTAGAGGCGAAATGTGGAAGGGTTTATAGGAATGGTAAGGGTGATAACATCCCATTCCTAAAAATGGAGTAGTCGAGCATTAATGCCAGTGATAGATGGAACAAGTGGCACCTGCATGGCTCACTGGGTTAAGCAGCTGACTCTTGGCTTCAGCTCAGGTCCTAATCTCATGGTGGTGGGATCAAGTCTCCCCCAACCCCCTACCCCAAGTCAGGCTCCGTGCTCAGTGGGGAGTCTGCTTCAGATTCTCTCCCTCTCCCTCTGCCTCCAGCTCACATGCTCTCTCTCTCAAATAAATAAATAAAAACATGGACTGAAGTAAAATGAAGGAATTAAAAATTGTGATATAAGTCCATTATCAAGGGAGAGAAGGGGAAGATCGGGTTAGTATAAAAGAACCAAGTCCATATCTGTTACAGCAAGGAGTCAACAGCGCATGTCTAATGTTGCTAAGTCAAGAAACAGAGATATATCATTTAGAGGAATGGAAGTCACCACTAAAAAATTAAAATAATTAAAATAGTTGCTTCTCTAGAGCAGGACAAAGAGCAGGGAACTGTGGCTTATCTAGACATTTCTTTTAACCAACAGATAATATTCTATCTTGATACATTAAGGTAAAGTTGTATAATAATTATTTAGGTTTAGGGAAATACTTAAAAAAACAGGCTGAGTGCTTATTTGCCAGGTGTTAAGACAGAGGAAAGAACTACCAAAAGAAATAAGCAGCACAATTCCTGGGGTTCAGACAGAAATGAAAATAATTCCAATTCTACCAGCTGGAAAGGATAGATCTTGTAATACATGAGCAACAGGTGGAACCCCTAGAAGGCATAATGGGGCTCAATGAGCCCTACACTAAAGCCTTCTCTGGACTCAACAAATCCTCAAAAGGCTCATAATAATCCAATGAATTCTAAATAATTTCGCTATGTGCATAAACAAAATCAACTATTTAAAGAAATATCACAAAATGCAGTAACCAATAATGAAAAGCTCATTATGTTTGGCATCTAAGCAAAAAATTACCATGCAAAATGAGTAGAATATGACTCATAACCAGGAGAAAAAGCAATCAATCAAAAAAGACCCAGAAAGGACAGAAATTTGGTAACTAAGCTATGGGAATTGAAGAGCTGTTATAAATAAGCTCCATTTGTTCAAGAAGGTAGAGGAAAGCTTGACATGATGTGAAGAAAAACAGGAAATACAGAAAAAAGTAAAATAGAACTTCCGAAATAAAAACTACAGTAATCAAGACATTGTGGTATTGGCATAAAGGTAGACATATAGATAAATGAAGCAGAGGAGAGCCCAGATACATAGATTCTCATGTATCAAGTCAACTGATTTTCAACAAAGATTTTAGATTATTCAATGGGCAAAAGAGAATTGTTTCATAAATTGTACTGAAACAATCATATGGAAAAATAACTTTGATGCTTACCACCAGCACACACAAAAAGTAGCTTAAATGAATCATAAATTAAAGGTAAGAGCTAAAATTAACAACCTCCAGGAAAAATAAAAGGAGAAAATCTTTGTGATCTTACAACAGGCAAAGATTTTTATTGATATAACAGAGAAAAGCACAATCCATAAAAGAAAAAAAATCAGTGAATAGAAATCAACATGAAAGATTTCTCTTCTTCCAAAGATGATGTCAAGGAAATGAAAAGACAAACCATGGACTAAGAAAAACTATTGACAAAAGTGTGTCAAAATGTTTATCAGATTTCTATCCAGAATACGTGAATAGCTCTTACGATTCAATACTATGAAGACAACCTAATAAAAATAAACCTGATTAAAAAAATATGTGAATAGACACTTCACTGACGAGGATATATGGGTGACAAAGAGGCACATGAAAAGATGTTCAACATCATTGATCATTAAGAAAATGCAAGTTAAAAACCATGAGGTACTACTACACACCCTAGAAGGTATAAACTCAATGTCTACCAGGACAAGTGTTAGCAAAGATGTGAAAACAACTGACGTTCTCACATATTTCTGGTTGGAGAGTCAAACGTATAGCTGCTTTGGAAAATTTTTGGCAGTTTCTTTTAAAGTTCAGCGTTCATTTACCATATGACCTGGAAATACAATGTGTAGTTATCTATTCAAGAGAAATTAGAATGCATCCACAAAAAGATTTGTACAAGAATATTCATAGGAGGTTTATTCATAATAATCAAACACTAGAAACAATGCAAATGTCCATCAACCACTGAATGGATAAACAAATCATGGCATATCTACATGCTGGGATACTTACTCAGCAATAAAAATCAGTAACTACTGATACACACAGCAACATGGATGATTCTCAAAATCCTTATGCAGAGCAAAAGAATCCAAACATAAAAGACCACATACTATAGTGTTCCTATTATATGAAATTTTGGAACAGAACAAAGAAGAATGATAGCAGATGGGTGATTGGTTGCCAGGAATGGGGGTGGAGGAGGGAAATGATTGCAAAAGGGCACAAGGGAACTTTTTGGGGTGATGGAAATGTTCTATATCCTGATTGCAACGACAGTTGTAGGACTGTGGGTATTTGTTGAAATTGATCAAACTATACTTAAAACTGGTGTATTTTATTATATGTAAATTATGCCTTAAAATAGATTCTAAAGAATAAAAGTGAATGTCTCTAAAAGCAAGCCTGAGAGTCGTAGAACATTGTTTCTTTCACTTGAACTTCTACGCTTTTATTTCCATGGGCATGTATGACATCGGTTTAAAAAAATTTTAAGGGGCGGGGCACCTGGGTGGCTCAGTTGGTTAAGTGTCCAACTCTCAATTTTGGCTCAGGTCATGATCCCAGGGCGCTGAGGTCGAGCCCCGCGTCTCCTTCTATCCCTTTGCCTCTCCCTCTGCCCCTCCCCTCATACTCTCTCTCTCTCTCTCTCAAATAAATAAATAAATATAAAAAAAAAATTGTAAGGGGAGAGAAGATTGGATTTTTACCAGATTAACTTGAACCACATCTTAATGTGGTCAATACGATCGTGTTTTATTTCAGGGAGAAAATAAACTTAAGATGTTACCCAAAAACCCCACAAAAGCATAGTGTAAAGGTCCCATTCATGAGGGCAAAAACAACCTACATGCTAAAGTCTTTCTGAGCCCACCTGAGGCAAGACAAGACAAATGTTGAGATGTGCAGTTACAATAAAATCACAATTTTAAAAAAATTTATAACATAATCTTAAAGTTCTTCTGGACAAAATAAATATATAGGGATAGTCAAGAATTGCCCGGGTAAATGGTTTTTGCCTCGCAGGGAAAGGGGGCTATGAATTTTTAAAATTATTCAATTCCCTGTGATTTAATATGCCTTTGTTTGGTGGATTTGTGTATGTTTTATAGCAATCCCTAACAAAGTGATCTTGGTTTCAATAGATTCCTAGGAGCCTCTACTGACTTTATACTGAGGAAGAGTCTTCCTACTTCACACTCTCATTGCAACATGAGATGTAGATAAAGTGCATTTACTTGATGGACTTGGATTTTAAATATTTAGTTTGTGAACTAGATGCCCACAGAATGTGACTTATATATTCTGGAGGATAGAGGCTGTATGAATAAACCTAGACGTGCAAATTTGTTGGTCAATATACCCCAAATCTCTTCCAAATAATAGGAGTTTGAGAGCTTATGAATCAACCTGAACAGCTTGCTGATGATCATTTGACAGACTGTGTGGGAAATTGAGTTTACTTCAAATTTATGAACTGATGGAGCTATTCCTTATAATGATTAACAATGAGTCATAGAAGAAACCAAGGGTCATGCTCAGGCACATGTGCCTAACATCAGGTGTGGAGAGAGTGAGAACAGTTATAGAAGAGGGAAAGGTCTCATGACAGTCTGTTAGCTAATTTTCATTTTTAAAGTGAAGACACAGACTGGAAAAATTTTAAGGCAAACTTAGTACCTAAAACATCTCCAAAATGGGTGCTTTGTGAAAAACCTGGGTCACAATCCCCAAAAGATTATTATTACTATAAGAAAGCAATAACTCAGAGGAAGCTGTAATAATATCACAATATGTTTACTTAATTTGGGAACTCAGAATAGAATATAAGTGCAGGAAGCATAGGGTGCTGCACACATCGCTCAGATAATTGATGTTTTTACCTGAAAAACACATCATATACACATTCCAAGGCCCAGATGTGAAACACTTAGGAAAGTATATAAAAAGTAAGTGAAGCAAATGTAATAGTAGATGGTTAAATGGAAAAAAGACACAGAACTAGTCTTCTGAATGTGATTTTGTAATATAGTCAATGTTAATTACACTTAAAAAGAGTGATCAACAAAATGAATATGGTTTTAATGGGAGTTCTTTCAACAACTGTCCAGCAAATACCGATTGAGCAGAGGCTATACTGAATTCCTTTAAAGCATTATTCTGCTCCAACATCCCAACAATCCTATGAAAGGGGTATTGTTATTTTCCCTATGTTATGGATAAAGACACTAAACGTGGAGTATAAAAAGCTATCCAAGTCCGCCCAGCCAATTAGTAGTGGAATTGGGACTCAAACCCATGTATTTCGGTACTAAGAGTAGAAGGGTTGACTGCTAAGCTCAAGAAATATCACCAGGTGAAATCCAGACTATTCAATGATTAAATATTTTTAAAATCTACATAAAAATATTATATGAATTAATTGATATAATATATAATTAATAACATATATAATATATAATAATATTTATAATTAATATAATATATAACTAAAATATATGTATTATTCTATATAAAATAAATATATTACATTAATAAATATATTAATCTGCATAAAATATATAATTTATATATTATAAATATATAAACAAAAATGTTTATGTTAAAAATTCTGTGGTTTAGACAAAAAATAAGTTTTTGTGTCAAAATTTTCTATTTATCGATCTTCTGGGTTAATTCTGCCTGTAGCATGACCAGCAAATGACCCAATGTTGCTTCCCCTCATTCTTACAAAATTAGAGACTTCAGGAATATCGATCCAACCATAATCATTAGGTTACTATTTCTGCACTTCTGTGTAAGTACATGGACTTTAGCCCAAAATTCAGACACTGTGGACAACATACATACACATAACAGTAGTTTATAATCTAAAACAGAAGAAGACTAATACATATGAAACGATTAGAAATTACATTGGGAATGATTGTCTAAATTCTGCCTGAACCAGCAGTGAATAGAGCTGCATACGAACAGCCCTTTGTACGAAACAACAATTCTCCAAGTGTGCTCCAAGAAAACCTGGGGCTCCACATTTCAGGAGGTACCCGAAAAGCAAAACTACCTTCCTACTGGGGCCTTAGTTCTCATTCTGTCACGAGCGGACACAGACATTTTCCACTATCATGTGCCTGGAATGTAAACTCCTAACTTTTGCAACTCCAGCAAAGTGGGAAATCTGAGGGAAAGACCACAGTGAGGTGGCCTGGAACTCTGGGACGGGCTTTCAAAGGTCATTAAAATAGTCCCTGCACAGCTCTCTTCAAAGAGCCTTCAAAATACGTGTTAGTAAGCGCGCTTATCTTCTACACCAGTGGCTGTCCAGTTTGCGTCTGCATGAGAACCTCCTAGAGGGCTTGTTGGAACACAGATTGCTGGGTCCCACCTCCAGATAGCTTGAATCAGTGTGCTGAATTCTGAATCACTGTTCTCAGCTGTCGACCAGCCAAACTCTGACCTCTGTCCAACTGGCCAGGCTTCAGATGGTAAAACCAAGTGTGTGACCTACTCTAAACTTTCCAACTTCCTGTGGTTTGTCCTCATACATTGCTCTTCGAAAACTCACTACTTGGGTCCACTGCTCTCAGATAAGTACTTGTGGAAAAGCTTTCAAAACATCTAACATTAAAGGTTCTTTCTAGATGTTCACGCATCGGTAATGTTAGTTGAAGCTGGAAGTTTTCGTTCTGGAATGATTCATTGGAATTGCAGATTATGCAGGTGGAAACCCTTGGAGCATAAGCAAATATCTAGGAGCCACCTTCAATACTGTTGCAGTCAGTAGAAGAGGTATATTATCTGTAATTGCTAAGAATATGGCGCGCACTGCACCCAACAGAATTCCATGAAGTGGAGAAGTCTTTGAGGGCATGTTGTCCTAACAGACCGCTTGCCAGCATCCTGAGGGAATTAGGAAGTCCTCCTTGAGCTGCCCTCCAGACATGAGCACACACAAAGGAAGGGTTCATCTGAAATCCTAAGCAAATAAAAGTCAAGTGAGGAAAGTGGAACGTTAAATTTTAGAATTGGCAAGTAGCAACATTTTGCAACCTTGAAGATATTATTTAACTAGGAGTTGGAATCCCACAAAACTGCAATTTTGACAACTAAATGCCCCCCATAAGTGAAGACTTTACCTGGAAAAAGATCTAAAGTGCAGTTCTTTAACTCAGGATAATAGGCACAAAAGTCACGTATGCCAAAATCCTGGGGGCCAGGGGAATAATCTGCAGGAAAGAGGGAAAGGAGAGAATTGACCTTGGGGAGGGGGACCCTGAAACACTCCTTTGGATGGGCTGTGGTTCCAGAGCCATTTTTCTTGTTTCTCTTAGGTATTTAGCATTTCCACGGAGATTTGCCTTCCCTAAACAGCATCAGGCTTCTGTGAAGCTGTCAGCCTTGATGTGCTGACGTTTTACCTGCTGTCTTTATAGTTATCTTCGCTCAGGTCTAGAATTCTCCATCGTTTCTAAACCAAGAACTTCACAAGGATTCCAAAGCCCCTCATGCGATATCCATTCAATTTGTCCAAGTTTATTCAACGGGAGACTGTAAGGCAATTGTTTGGTATAACATACCTTATTTGATGCTTTGGGCAAAGAGAAAGACGTGTCTGACATAGATTTTGCCCCAGAGGGTCTCATATATGGTCGTTGAACAAATAAGTTGCCTACATTTATTCTGATGAGACAGAAGTGACAGGGATGATTGTGGCAAGAAAGACAAATGTAACGTTCAAGAGCTAAGTGAAGGATGTGGGGGGTTAGGAAAGGTTTTGAGGAAGAGGGGCTATTTAAACTGATCTTTGAGGAATAGGCAGCATTTGAACATGTAGAGATAAGAGAGGACAGTGTATTAAATTTGTCTGGGTGATCATTGGTATGGGCAAAGCAAACCCAGCCGAGCTCCGTTCCCCAGAATCAATTCCTCCATGAGGTGGGTCATCTCATTCACATAGCAGGTCCCCCCAAATAAAAGTCTTTCTGGAGTTCAGTAGCATCCTTGTCTAGAAATATTTTTATAGACTTTTTTTCTCTTCCTTAGATATTCAGTTTCCTAGTGTGATATTCAATGCTCCACAGCACAAATTCATATTTGTGCTTTGTCAGGAGTAAATTTTTTAAAACAGCCATGCTGAGATTTATGTTATTTGTATACAAATGATGCATTTGACATGGGAAAGACCTCTACCAACCTGGCTGCCCCTAGACTCTTTAGGGAGAATAACAGAGAAATCACCCCAGTGTAAATTTCATATTCCTCAGGTCTGCCCCAGCAATACGTTTCCAGCTGAATGGTTTCATCACAGAGGAAAAACACTTGGATTAAAAAGAAGAGGGGGCCAGATAAGAAGGAGGAGGAAGAAGAGAAAGTAGAGAAAAAAGCCCAAAGACAACCAAATGAAGAGGAAAGTTGTTTGGATATGAGGAAAGCATAAAAGGAGGCAAGGGGAGGGATGAAAGGGGAGATAGGGTTGGGTGACAAGAAAACTTTTTAAAGCAATGCAAACCATTTTGTCTGTCCTTGTTATGGAGAGTGCCCTGGACTCTCCTAGGGAGATTGCTCCCCGTGGACACACCCATTATCAGGGCTTCAAACCGTCTGTCTGGCCCAGCCTTTGGCATTCCTGTCCTTGTGGGACAGAGGAAAGACAGACAGAATGCATGGGCTGGAGGAGGCGATGCATGCCAGGGAAGCCCGTGAGGATTGCAGGAAACAGACCACGCTGGCCCCAAGAGCCAGACACCTGTGTAAACTGCAGGAAGCTGAGAGGAGCCCAGCCGAGCTGATGGAGACACCACATGCACAGGGCTGGAGGAGGCAGAGCCACACAGAGACAAAGGCAGGCGCGCACATGCGTGTGTGCATACACACGCACACGCACATACACTTACGCACGGGGACATGAATAGAGGCAGACTGATCCAGGGAGGAGCCGAGAACATATTAAAAAATATTAAGACAAGGAAAATTACCTCCCCACAAACACAAATTATCTAAAGGAAAATGACTATTTCTTTTTTTTTTTTAATTAACACATAATGTATTATTTGCTTCGGGGGTACAGGTGAAAATGACTATTTCCAAGTAAATGCCTTCGTATTCCATTTTCACAGAAATTTATTAGCTACATCAAAAAAGTGGAAACCCTACCTTTCACTGGATTAAGAGTACCCAGTTAATGTAACTTAATAATTTGTCAAATATCTAGACAGATAGGAGCTCACGTTAAAAAAACCCAGAGGCATTTTGTAAAATGCATACACCCAGGCCCCACCCCAGACCTACTAAACCAGATTTTCAGGCATGGGGGCTAAATCACGGGGGATACTGATGCACACTCCTACTGAAGAAGAGCTTCTGAGACATGGGGAGGGCCTTGCATTCCCTTTAGAGGCACATAAAGCCTGTCTCTGGGAAATGAAACCATACACCTGCTCTGTTTTAAAGGGAACTTGTCCAACGCACACCCAAACATACAGAGGGAAATAGTGATAAACATCTTGAAATTTGAATTCTTAGTCGAACAGTAGACAATATAAACAAGTTAACACCAAGCACTTTCACAAATGCTCTAATCTAACATCATTAAGGTAGAATAATTCCCACTTACCTAAGCATATTTATTCTCATGTTTTTGGTACATGAGCACAGTGCAAGATAGTGTTTCCCAAAGTGTGTTCCACAGCACGCTAAACCCCCAGAGGGCTCTTCGGAGAAAAAAGAAGAGATTGAGAAGTGCTATACATTCTCCCCGGCATCCCCACGCATACACCAATCACCACGATCCAATGAATATTAGTATTTAAGACATTTTTTTAAACCTACTTAATCTATTTTTTCAATTATTTTCCAAAATTACATGACCACAGAGCCAATTTTTGATATAATGCCTGTGAATGTCATGAGGACCCAGTATTATAAGAAACTCACCTTTAAAAAGCATTGAAACTTTGTATAAAGAAAGGTAACTGGTCACTAATCACATTGTTTTCAAAGGAGGAAAGCCAGTGATTTGCAAAATTATAATTATAAAACACAGCGACATAGGCCAATGTTAAAAGCACATATACTGGCATTCAGTATTTTCCATACTCTATGTTCCTAAACTACCTTAGATGAAGATCAAGCTAAATTATTTTGATTCATTAAAGGAAAAATGCTTTCTGAGGAACTTGAGCTAAACACAGCTCCTGGGCCTATCAGACAGGGAAGTACTACTTCCGGGTAATCTACAGAAGCAAATTTAATGCTAAAGACACCCTGAAAAGAAAGTCACCGGTTCGAGATTAACGTGGTTGAGCCTCTTCTCATGATCAGAACACCCGGCTGCCCCTCGGACTGCATTATAGGGTGGCATCAGATCCTGTAAGCTCCCTGTGCCTTCACTTCGCAGTTTGCCCCTTAGTGGAGCCCGCACACAAGGAGGATGACTGGAAATAGATCAAATCAGCTGTTGGTGAAAACACTGGGTTGACTCATAATTTCATAATTCACCAGCTCACACACATAGCTTACATAGGCAAAGCTAGCTTGATAGAAAGGTCTTCGGAGAGCCCCTGAAGGTGGGGCAAATCTGGTTCTAGAAAGGAATACAGGGAGCGCCTGGGTGGCTCAGTTGGTTAAGCATCTGGCTCTTGGTTTCGGCTCAGGTCATGATCTCATCATGGGTCTTGAGATCAAGCCCCACGCCAGGCTCCATGCTCAGCGGAGTTGGCTTGAAGATTCTCTCCCTCTGCCCCTCTCCCCACTCGTGCACACGCTTTCTCTCTCTCTCAAATAAATAAATAAATATATTTTTTAAAAAGAACACAGGATGAGAGACAAACCTCTCATGAGGGGAATTGGGAAGATGGAAAGCTAACAAGAATTGACAAACTTTTATTTCTAGACTTAATGAACAAAGAGAAAGAAAACTTCACGAGTCGTTCCTGAGTGGCAAACACCCTTGGTACTATAAAATGAGCAGATAGAATAATTACTTAAAAGTTGGGCTTTTTATCATAGACGTACTTTTTACACATGGTTTTGGAGCAAATGGTTGCTAGGAAATATGACAGAATGAGGACACGGACTGTAAGTGATATTCAGGGTGTGTGCAAGATAGGGCGGGGTGGGCAAGATGATCTAACGTAACTAAATGTAACTAAATACATTTCTTGCCAGTGGTTGATTTGGCATCAATTTTAAGTCTTTATTTTGAAATTTCCAAAGCACACCTTTCTAACTTGGTTTTAGAATACAAAACCTGATATACATTCTTGTAAAACCCAGTGTCCACACGAAGGACAATGGTGTTGAGAGAGAACAATTCAGCAAGAAAATAATAAAAAATTCCATGACATTGCTTATCAAATCAAGATTTTGTTAATTAAGTCTCAGTTTTCTTCTTAATAGAAACAGGTGTGGTTTCAGTCAAAGTAAAAATATCAAATAATCTTCTAACAGTGACAAAGCTATATACTTTGATGATTCCCATTGCTCTCTTTCTTTCCCAAATCCTCTCCCCAGTCCCACCCCTGAATATTTCAGATAGTACCAAGCCAGCAGCTGGGGGAATCAGAGCATAGCAGCTGGCTCCTCTGGGTGCTAAGGAAGAAACAACCACTACCACCACCATTTCAGTAATGGAAATGAGATGATGTTTTTCAAAGCACCCTCTGTGTGAAATGGGCCACAGACACAGTCTTCCTTGTAGTTCTCCTGTGTGGCTTCATTGAGGCTAAAGAGAAAAAAAAGGGGGGGGGGTGGCGAGTTTTATTATCTTTGAATTGATTGAGTGACTCAAACCGATGGTTTAGAAGAGTGAAAATAGCTATTGATTTGTGGATGAAAGAAGTAGATATAGATTTAGATAATATTTGGGGAGAAATATTAACTGTAAAAAGCAGGTCATAAGGAAATATGCATAGGATAATCCCACTTTGTTAAAATAGGTAATCTTTTTCCACAAAAAATGTACTGTAGGTAACAGGTGGCTAAAATGGTAGAGAGTCTCGATGTGTTGGTTTTGACTGAGGCATCAATACGATAGATTCAGGATAAGTAGGAGACAGGCCTCCATAATTTCTGACTTTAGAAATGAACGGTTAAGTACCAGTTTTACAATTCTAGGTCACTTGCCAAAGGACCTCTCCCTCACATTAAGAATATGAAGGGGTCAGGACAGTGCAGGGGGTTTTCAGGAAGATAACCATAGAGAGCTGTTCCCCTCCCCCAAAGCAGGAGCTAGGAAGGGCCATCTTCTTCACCTCCAGTCTTGTGAAGATGGACTCCTACGGGATTACTCAGGGAGCTTTGAGTACATTCTTTGTCTTTGGGGAACACAGAGGACTAGTAACTAACACACACTGAGTGTCAAAAACCGTATAGCGGTGAGGCAGAGATAGCTGCCTTAGACTTTGTCTAATTGTCCTCGACTTTGTTGGGGAAAAAAAAATACATGAGTATTTTTCATGGACCACAGGTGAATCACATGTGAGAGCAGGCTAACAAAGGCTGGTCTTGGGTCCTTTAAAATAAAAGTATCCAGAGGGACAAAGGGACTGAGCATCAGGAAGCTGAAGACAGACAATTGGATTCCTAGAAGCCGTGGAAGTAGTTGCAAATAACCAACCCGAATAGAATTGCATATAGTCTTCAGTGACGGGAATCTCTGACGGGAATCTAGGAAAAGGGTTTTAAAAAAAAGTAGTTAGGGGCGCCTGGGTGGCTCAGTCCTTAGGCGTCTGCCTTCGGCTCAGGTCATGATCCCAGGGTCCTGAGATCGAGCCCAGCATCAGGCTCCCTGCTCAGCCAGAGCCTGTTTCTCCCTCTCCTACTCCCTCTGCTTGTGTTCCTTCTCTTGCTGTGTCTCTCTCTGTCAAATAAATAAATAAAATCTTAAAAAAAAAAAGTAGTTAGCTTTAACTAGGGCATTTTTGAAAGTGAAAATGGAAGCTACTAATAATTATTCTGGGACAATAAACATAAACCAGCACTGTTCCAAGCAAACTGTAAAGAATGGTTATCCTAATTTTTACTCTCTGTCACTCAGACAGCCTCATGACAACAGCTCTCGCTATTCAAGATGGTGCCTGTACCCCATTGGTTAGACCACGAAGTGATGGAAAATCTTGTGAGAAAAGGATAAACTATGAAAAAGAAGAGAGAAAAGGACTATATACTATATTCCCCATTCCCAAGAGTTATTCAGTTGTCTGTTAAATAGTTTTGAAGCTTAAAGGGGTTTGAAGCTAGTCTTTTGCCGCTAATTTCTAATTATTCTGCAGTATCTTTAACAAATATTTTCCACATGATATTGATTTGTTGAAGCTTTTCAGTGGTTTCAGACTTCCATAAAAGCTGTACATATTTGAAGACAAGTAGTATTCTCTGTTTGCTGGGGTAGAGTTCCACATATATTACCAACCTAAACCTCACACGTCACATGAAAATTAACTCAAAATGGACCATAGATTTAAATAAAATCATAAAATCATAAAACTTTTCAAAGATAACATAGGAGATTGTTCAGACTGAGGAGTTGATAAAGAGTTCTTAGACAAAATACCAAAAGCATGATCGATTAAAAAAAAATCAGTAAATTAAACTATATCAAAATTAAAGTCTTTTGTTCTGGAAAAGACCTCATTAAGGGGATAAAGAGACAAATTGTAGATCTGGAAAAAATATTTGGAAATAAAATCTGACAAAGGACTAGACTATATAAAGAACTCCCAAACTTAACAATATAAAAACAAACAATCTAGTTAGAAAATGGGCAAAGACATAGAGAGACATTTCACTGAAGAGGATATATGAATGGTGAATACACACATGAAAAGATGTCTATTACTGGCCATTAGGGAAATGTAAATTAAGACCATGGTAAGGTATCGTCACACATCTATTAAAACAGCTAAAATTAAAAATATTGACAATGCCAAATGCTGACAAGGACGTGAAGAAAGTGGATCTCTCATATATTTCTGTTGGGAAAGAGTTTGGAAGTTTCTTTAAAAACTAGACATGTATGTACCATATAAGCCCGATATTGTACCCCTGAGTATTCATCCCAGAGAAATAAAAACATGTCTACATAAAAATCTATATATGACTGTTCATAGAACATTTATTTGTAATGGTCAAAATATCCTCAGTAGATGGATGATTAAACTATGGTACATCCATACCATGGAATACTATTCAGCAATAAAAAGGAGCAAACTCTTGATACATGCAACAACTCGGATAGAGCTCAAGGTCAGCACGCTGAGTGGAAAAAAAAAGACAATTTCAAAAGGTTACATATTATATGATTTTATTTATATAACATTTAAAGTGATAAAAATTACAGAGGTGGAAAAAAAATAGTGGTGCCTAAGGTTAGGGATGGAGGAAGGAGAGGAGGAAAGTGGATGTCATGAGGAAATCTTTATTATGGTGCAATAGTTCTGTATCTTGATTGTGGTGGTCATTACACAAATCTACACATGTGATAAAATACCCAGATCTATAGTCACACTCAATACTAAATTCCTGGGTTTTATACTGGACTTTACTTATAATAGATGTGGCCATTGAGGGAAACTGGGCAAAGGGTACATGAGACCTCTCTGTGCTCTCTTTGCAATTTCTTGACTCTAAAATTACTTCAAAATAAAAAGTACCACAAATTTTCATGAGGAGGATAAGCTCTAAAATAATGACCCTACCAATTCAACTCAACTTTGATCAGATCTAAGAAGAGTCTAGAAAATATGAAACAAAAAAGAAAACGTAAGTGAAAAACGAGCTACCAAAGTTGCATATTTTTCGACAGGCAAATTTTTTAAAAGAATGCCTTAAGAATATAATTCCTTATTTTTTTACTTTGTGTGTGCTACCTTTTTAAGTAAAATATTTTTTAAATATCTACTACCATGTTTTTCCAATGTTTTTTCAAGTCATAACCAATTTTATTGCAAAAGGACCCTGTGCACATTTATCAATTCTAGTACTTTGAGAGTTACCCAACAGGTCATTAACATACAGAAACATGCATCGTGAAAAGCAAGAAATACCTCCCATTGCTTCTGCATATTAGCGACTTGTCCCCCCTGAGCAACAGTGTTCACATCCCTGAGGTCTGTGAACGGTCACTTCTTTGCATTCATCCTGAGTGGAAGATGGAATGACGAGTACGAATGCAATGTACTGTAAACAATTTCTTACCAAAAAAAGTCCCAAATTAAGCCAAAGTATTTTACAGAATTTACTACAAAACACCATAAAACTGCCTTCACTTAAGCTCTCTTCTCGCATCAGGTGAGCCAACTGGGTGTGCGTGGTGATGGTGACTCTTAGCATGATGCACACAGATTCGGATCTTCATATAAACCTGCCAGGTCCCCTTCACTAGCCTCCTGAGGTGCACCAGTGGTGGCACTCTGAAACCTCGAGCTTTGAAGTCCTGGGCGATCTCCCTCATCATCCTCTAGAAAGGCAGCTTATTCCAGTAACCACGCGTCTTCAGAAGCACCGATGCCTGGCCTGCAGCAATGTTTTTCCTCCCCGCCGGTAGAGGGAGCGCGTTCCCCCGCAGCATCAGTGGGCAGCTCTTCACGCGGCCCTTTCTTGCGCAGTCCACTTACCTTCGACCCTTTCTTTCGCCTGGTGCCAAAGTCTTGGGCCACTTCTGCTGCCCGATGCAGAGCCGCAGCCACCGAGCAAAAGCATGAAGCTCCTCCGAGGAATGACCAAACCACTCAGTGCTCTACTAATATTTCTTAATAGTTGAAAGTAACAGAATATGGAGATTTGCCCAAGTTATATATCCTAAGATAACTTGCTTTTTCTGAAAAGAAAGGTGTTGGGGATAAAGGGGTTTCTGTACTACGCTTCCACTGTTCACGAAAAGGTTAGTAATAGTATTCAATGTGACGCTTCTGTATATTTTTGTTCATCAGCTTTAGGACGGGCAGACAGTACCAGAAGTCTTTTTTAAGTTTGACAGACCCAGAGATTAATGATGACTTCAACTCCGCTTCTGCTTTGCTTGACTGCCAAGAGATTCCTGGGTGTCACACAGCAAACTTAGTGAATTTGATTGAAGAAATATTTGGAGACTGAAATAATCAGTTGACAAGAAGAGCATGTAATTATCACTGACAATGGAACAAACATGGTGAAAGCGCTGAGTGATTTAGAAAGGAACCCCATGCATATGATGCTATGTTCTCGCCCTTTATTCGCGGTCCATTTTTTTAGTTGCTTGAGGAGGGACAGGAAATCTAGTCCCTGATACTCCATCTTGGCTGGAAGAGGAAGTCCCCAGATATGTGCTTTATTAACATATTAATTCTTATAATAGAAACTCTAGTAGAATTTCAGGAATTGTGATATGAAATTCAGAAATATGATATGAAATTTGGTCCTTCAGGTAGAAGATATCTTCTGTCCATGCTTAAGAGTCTTTCTTTATGATTAACTTCTATGTCTTTGTTTTCCACTTTTAAGCCTAAGACCATCCCAAACATTTGAAGTTTTCCTTTATAATGAATTCCATTGGGAAAGGCAGGGCAACGTAAACAGAAGCAGTCCTTTGTGAGTGTGTGAACTCTAAATCAATAACGCGCTTTAATCTATGACGTAAAATTGATGTCCTCTATGTCAGTGTTTTAAAGTGGGGCACATTTATTCAATCAGAATGACTTCATGGACAGAAGATTGGGAGGTGATTCTACTCGTGGAGAGCCTGCTGCAGGATCTAACGCCCGAACCAGCCATGTAACTCCTTTAAACCTCAGAGTTTTTTTCACCTGCAAATGATGTGGCTGCATAACATTCATGATCCTCTTAAAATCACCAAAGGTTATTTTTTCAGACTGCTAAGAGAGCAATATGGCAGCCGGGATGGGAATAGAAATTTTAAAGAAAGTGATGCGAGTCTAGATTTAGCCCCTGTGGAGAAAGGGACGGTGAGCTGACCAAGGATGTGTGAAAGGTTCCACCTGGGTTGCTTAGGAGCCAGCTGAGAGCAGAATTCTTTGGTCTCTGTGTGCAGGAAGATGTGGCTTTTCTGAAATAGCTCTCAGCAAATATTTTTCTTATATGTCATGTCTATTATGGTTTAGGGACCAGCGAGCCAGTATTAGGTAAATGAAAGAAGAAGAGATCATTAGATGGGGGTTGACAATTTGGGCTCATTATCTCTCAAGTACCTTTCAACCTATAAAAAAAAAAATCCCTCTCTAATGCAATATAATACAAGCCCTTTGAAGGGTCAAATAAATGCAGTTGCTTAAAACTAAAATGAAATATATGCTGTATATAAAAATGTACATGATCTATTGATAACTTGGCAGAGGGGATGGATAGAGACCCTATAATTTCCACCCCCACTCCTGGCTGTGAGCCCTGTTTCCACTGACTTAGTTCAGCTGATGAACTGTCTTGTTCCAAATATGTTTTATATGCTGTATACCACATCGCTTTGGACATGAAAATACCACCCTTTGTCCTTCTCCCCAAACATTGGTGTGTACAGCAGACTGAACGTCCAAGAATGACAAGAAAGGGCTACATCGCAGATAATTCAACATTTACTACTCTTCTTCATTGTTCTCAAAAGTCCCCTGGCTATTTCCTACCACTCAACACAAATCCCCTAGGAAGGCAGAAGGACCCCCAAAGTAAAAAAAAGACCACAAGGGGAAAGATTTAAAGGACCAAGAATGTGAGTCAAGTTAGTCTAAAAGACCCTAAAAGTAAAAAGCAGAATTAAGACAGATCTTATATTTAGGACCTTTAGCTATATCGACTACTTGTCCTCTTCTTATCCTAAAACATTCAAACTGTTCAGAAAAAAATATAACGGGGACTTACAGATATTTCTTTGGACTTTACTACGTATACATAGATCCATTGTTTTCAGTAGTAAAATTACAGTGTGAAATTTACAGGTGATTGGTTCTCACAGTGCTTTAGCAAAGAGGATGCAAAAACGCAGAGAAATAGAAACAGTTTCTCTCACAAATGTTCATAAAGTCTGAAAGTACTTTAACTTTAGATTTGAATACATATTGGTCTAATTTTCACTAGTTTTCCTTTTCTTTTGCATCTCTCTAAGTAAATATATATACACACATTACATACACATATGAGGTTATGTTATATAACAACTATATCGATCAATTACTATTTCAAATAAGCTTCGCTGTATCCATGGAGCTTAGAAAGAAACAAGAGTGGTGGTTCCTATTTTGAGATTAGGGAAACTGAAGCACAGAAGGGTTAAATGCTTTCTTTACCACAAGGTCACAGGGAGAATCTATGCCAGCAGAGAGAGAAGGGTCTTTCCTTCACTGCGTACTGTTTTATATGTTAACCATCACGCACATGCTAAGTCAATGGATGCTGGCACTTTACATAAATATATGATGATGCAGTGCTATATGTAATAAAAATCTGAAGCATGAAATGTGGAAGCAATTCAAGAAAACAGATCTCACATTTTTGCCTTTGTCAGAGTCAGAATCTGACATGCTCTGATTAAAATTCAACATCTGCAGGCATTTAAAATTAAAATACACAGGTATTCATGTTTTCCTCCTTCCACAATGTTTTATTGCTGCTTTTTTCATCTTAAATATTAAAAACATTACATTATTTTATTTCATATGTCGAACTTCATGTCTCAGTATATTACGCACTGCCCTTTCACCTCTGAGCTCTGGTTCAAATCCAGCTCTGAGCTGAGGAAATAAAAAACACCTGAAAATATTTAGTAGACTCATCTCAAGGCCTAATGGACTACAGTTTACATTAACTTGACAAACACAACAAACAAACAGACTTGCCACAAATTAAAATGTTTACGTGAAAACATTCAGGAATGAACAGTATATAAAGGCCCCTCGGACAGATCCGAAGGCTGTGCTTTTATGCCATGGAGAATTTGAAACAAAGATGGAGAAAAATCTGGGCTGCACCTGTCCCACCCAAAACAGGTGAATGAAAGACCAGATCGTAGAAATCCACCTCCGCCATTTTGCAGAGGGGAAACCTGCCATTTGGAAGGGGACAGGAGATGGGAAGAATAAAACGGCCTGAAAATAAATCATCAGCTGTATCACATTACTCTTCTGTTCATGCAAAAATTATTTATTGAGGCACGTACTATGTTCAAACACTTTGCTAGGTACTTTTTCATTGGTGCCTTCAAGCAGGTCAGGAAAATACAGGTAACCTTGGCCTAGAGACAAATCAAAGAAACAAGCCTGGTTATTCTCTCAAGGACCAACTTTTATGAACAAGTTCATATTTCATGATTTAAAAACAAGGCAACAATAGGGAGTCTCATATTAAATCTGTTACCCTCCCCGGGAGTGGGTGACCAAGTGCCTTCAGAGGCAAGGAGATCCTGAGGAGGGCAGGCCCCATATAAAGGCATTCTGATTTTTTTTAAACTCGTTTAAGATGTTTTGTTGTTGTTTTTTCAGATTTTATTTGCTTATTTGAGAGAGAGAGAACATGAGCAGGGGAAGGAGCAGAGGCAGAGGGAAAAGCAGACTCCCTGCTGAGCAAGGAGCCTGATGTAGGAGTCGATCCCAGGACCCTGAGATCATGACCTGAGCTGAAGGCAGACACCCAACCGACTGAGCCACCCAGGCGCCCAAGGCATTTTGATTTTTTTTAACCTTTGATGCCATGTAGTCCAAACACTATATACGTGCAGGCCACAGTGTCTCTGCTCTACAGCTATGCTCCAGGCCCTCCATTTGATCACCAATGGTTGCTACATCCCTTCCTCCACCACCACCTCCTCCCTCCCCCACCACTTCATCTTCTAGAAGGCACTAGACACTTGCCACTACAAAGGGAACAAATAAGTCAAATCCTAAGTCAGAAGTTCAGTGTATAAAAATCTCTTGGGAAATCTGTTAAAATGCATATTCCTAGGCCCAACCTCAGACATTCCAATTCTGAAGGTTTGACGTACCGCCTAGGAATATGCGTGTTAAAGGCTTGTCAGGAGATGCTGATGCAGGTGGTCCAAGGCTCTGTGCTGCAGCGTGGATCCGACTCCTGTTCTCAGTGGCTTCATCAAGATGAAGGGGAAAAAACCAACAGAGGGGAAACATCCACACCCATCCTTGCTTCCTTTCCTCGGCCTTTACGGCTGGCCGTCTAGGAGGGTTCCACTGAGGACAGGCGGCCGGATACGGCTGAGGAAAAGACACAGCAGCTCAGGTGATGGGGACCAGCAACTAGGTATATCCCACCCCAGGTCTCCCCAAGCTCCCCACACCTCCCCTGATTCCATCCTTAGCAGCACATTCCACTGCTTAATGACCTCCACCAACAGAAATTCTTCCTCCCCACTCACTGCATGCTTGAGATGTGGAGCCATTTTGCTTTTAATTCTCCACACAACAGCGATAGGAAACGCCAGGCACCACCCTCAGAGAGGAGAGAACCATTTATACGGTGTTAAGTGACACACCAAGAAGGGCCATGGGAAGGGAAATACTAAATTCAAGCATGCTCTGAATCAAGCTTTTATAGTAATTCTTCAGTGGTCTAAATTCTGATTTATGATAACAGTTCGAAAGGTCTTCTGTAGATCCTTTCAGCTTCTCCGTGGTGCAACTCGGAAATAGTTCATTCTCTCGTACTTTGTATGTGAAGTTTCTGCCAAGCCTCAAATGGCCTTTCTCTCTTTCTCTTTTTTTTTCCAGACAAATACTTAAAGACAGAGCTGCACTCAAACATTCAAATTTGGTAGCATTAACTCCAGTAACATAACTGACATCCCACTTAAAGAAAGGAAGAAAAATCATAAAAACCTTCTGTTTCACTTAATTTAATAATTGACAAGTTCCCTTAAGAACAACCGGGATATTCTCACCAAGTATTTTCAGTCGTGCCTTGACCCCATCTGTGCCTGGAGTTGGTACGTGAGCATCTGAAGGTGTAATAAATCCTTCTTTCCTGACACCCAGCCCCGAACAAGGACTGTGTTGGGCGGTGTGAATCATCGGGCTTTGATCTGATTCCGAGGCAGGTATCTCAGTGATGGGAGATGGTACAGTTCATTTTGCTTTGTCTTTTGCGCTATCTTCATTCTAAGATGCCTCTCAGTCAAGGCTGATCAGACAAAAAAACATATTCCCCCCTATTTAGGAATTTAATGAGATCGACTCAGGTCGTGAACTCACTTCTGGCACATGTGATTATGACCAGACAAGTGACAGAGGACAAACATCCATGGTGGGGACAGAAATGAGGATGATGATGGTGTTCTCACCTATTGTCTATTTTTTTTTTTTTCTGGTAGGTACTCCATTATCAGAAAATTGGTATTTTTCTTATGTTGGACATTAATCCGGGCCTGTCATGTTGTGCAGGTATGTATTTCACACTTTCCGTGAAGGGTTTTGTTATTGGAAATACCACAAAGTGGTGTCAAGGGAATGCCCTCTCAAGAGTATTTTTCAAGAATATTTTCATTGGTAAGAGTTAACATCCATTTGCTTAGTGAACCGACTGGCAATCATTTATCAAGACTCTATTATTTCCATATTATTGTACTCTAGATTAATAAGAGTGTAACACCATAACAAGACCTGTGCTTACTTTCCAAAAGTATAAAATCAGGGCAAACAGTCAAGACTTACTTAGGATGAGGAACAATTATAACTCCAATGTCCAGCACTTGCCTGATTGGTCTATGATAGATATTTAATCATTTCTTACATACTCAATAAATGAACATTAAATGTTGAGGCACAGATTGAAAATTCTATAGCTCTAATAAGAGATAGTGTGTGGCATTTCTCAACCTCCTCTGATGATGGAATTCGGCTTTCAAGAAGCTCCTCAGGGAATCATGTTCCACAGAATCCACTTTGGGAACTCTAGCTCGGACACACTTCAGAGGGAGAGGTGGGATTCCTACCGGGTGTTATTAAGGAACAAAGAAGTAAATGGATGGAAACGAGGGGGAAATCCAGGCAGAGAAAATAACAGAAGCATAAGGTGGAGATCAAAATTAACCTAGGACATGGGAAATCAAGGAAATTTACCTAAATGGTTATAACTTAAATCAGTAGCGTTAATATTCTGCCTAGCCAAATAATGGCTGCTATAACCAGATTAGACAGGGAAAGCCGGAGGTGAACTTGTGACGGTACAATAAGAACCTGGATTTATATTCTCTGGGAAAACTAGCAACCAGTTCTACCATATTTGGGGTCCAGAGCATAGACCGCCAAGCCTAATGGTTTCACAGTTCTCTTATCAGAAGCTTCTGTAGAAATTTGGGGGAGGGCGGTAAAGAAATAGGGAGCGAAGGTAAGGGAAAGTCTTATTTTTATCCCTTTTTTTCAAAGAGATACCAGTACAGCATTTGAGGTTCTAGATGTTTTTGTTTTTTCACTGATTTTTCTACATCTCAAAATAGTCTTTTAAGAGCGCCATGCTTTCTTACATCTCTTTTACTTCCATTTTTTTGTTTTTTTCTGGCTGCCTTTACTTCCAAATGAACCTTCAGGAAAATTTGTTTGCGACAGGATTTTGATAGTTCGCCTCTTCCTTCCTGTCTTGAATGGGTTGATTAGTTGTGTGTGCTGACTGAATTGCCTATGTTCCTTATTTCAGTTCACTCTTTTCCAATGAAGGGAGTAAACTGGAAGATGGTCTTTAAAAATGTAAATATCCTTCCTTCTAGGAGAGAGCTATTTTTGATAATAAGACAGGTCCTGTCAGATGAACGAAATCCATAACCAACCTAAGCCCTCTCCCAGGGTACCTAGAGGCAGCCCTTCCTCTGTGCCTATACCCTTTCTGCATGGCACCATCAGCATACCCAGCCACTCCATATAATTATGATGTTTTCACAGCTCAGCTTTTTCTACCAGAATGTGAAATGTTTGATTTAGGGGCCAGATGTTTTTCATCTTTGCTTACCCAGTCCTATTTCAGGAGACGACACCCAGAGGTAGTACTGTCTGGTGGTTGAGAATGTAGGTTCTGGCCCTGAGTGGGTTGGAATCCCAGCTCGGCCACCTTACAAGTTGTATGACCTTTGGAAAATGGCTTATGCTTTCTATGCCTCTGTTTCTTCATCTACTAAAAAGAGGATAAAAATAATGGCTACTACTTTGTGAGGGGATTAAACAAGCATAAAGTACTTGGAACAATGATGAAAAACATTAGCTGATTTTTAGGAACCAACATCATAAATATTCAGTCAATGTTTGAATGAAAGAATGAGTCTACCAACACAAAAGGTTACATGGGCATAGGTTGATTATAAAAATATGCATATAGAATTTGTGAGGAAAACAAAGTCGAATAAGATATAGTCCATGGCAGTATGAAAATTACAGTCGAGAAGGGAAACGAAGATACGCACTTGAGCCATTACAATACTAGATAGAATCTGATAAATACTCTTATTATTACAAGAAACAAAGTGTAGCAGGAGTTGGGAGGAGAAGAGAGATGGTTTCCAACAGAGGGGATCAGTAACTGCTGCGTGGGTTGATAGATCTTTCAACAGAAGAGAACTGTGTTTACACAACATCTGTTGCATCATCTCCCCCAGCTTTCTTCCCCCCTGGAGGTTAGTAGATTAAAAAAAAAAAAAATCCTTCTTTACAATACATAGAAATTGAGACTTAGAGAGTCAAATTTGCATCTTGTTTTGGGCTGATAACTAAAATTCTGAGTTATGTTTTTGAACAACAAGGACAGGGGATGGGTATTCCCAAAAGGTTGTCTGCTGTTTTGTGCAACCAGAAAACTTTTGCTGCCAAGCACCAGAGGCATATGCATGAGCGTAACACCAGGAGATCAGCCAAGGCCCCACTCGGGATGCTTTTACTGTTTGTCTAAAGTGGATGTTTTCCCAAGCAAACTGTATTGTGTTCCAAAAGGAGATCCATCATACTTGTCTTTGTGGTTACAAAGAGCAGGAATCAAAATGATGGGGTGATGGGTGCCTGGGCCAAAGGGAAAGATGCTCCAGATCAGAGGCTCCTCCTTTTGCCTGGTCCTTTTCAAGAACAAGAAAATCTTTGGAATGAAAATGTAATGACCTTTCAATGAATGACCTTGAAGGAACCTATCTCCAGGATTTGACTCTCAGGGAGTTTTAGACACTTGGGAAATCCAACCAAGCCCCTGGGAACTTTCACCTAGACTACACAGAGTGGAGAACCAGTTTACATTTGTCCAGTGACGTAAAGACTTCTCAAGTTCTGGAGAGGTAAGTCACATTTTGTGAGTTTGGGTGATTCTGGTATATATAGCACAAATCTCCAACCCCACCAAATATATGCACTCCTAAAGGCATCAAGGTTACTTAGTATTTTCTAAAAGTTAAAACCATAAATTCCATGAGATTTGAGCCAAACTACATACCTATTCTCATAAGTTCATTTTTGTGTGTGTGGCTTTTCAAACAACCCTACATTTGAAATTATGATCCTTGTTTTTCAAAGTCTTAACACACTAGACAGCTTTCAAATGAGCAAATCTGAATCAGGGGCAGAATTTTAAGACTCTAGCCTAGTACCACTCCCTAAGGAACATATCTAGGGTCTTCAGTGTTACACGAGCACCATTCCTTCTTTGCTGAACCCTCATCCTATCTCACTCCAAGCTCAATCGAGAGGTTTATCTCAGGCACCATCTCCCCAAGCTGCTCCTACTACCGTTTCAACAGAGTCCTTATCTCCCTCTTACCTTGTCTTCCTTGTAGAAAGGATCATGTTTAGATCTCCAGAAATACTGACCTCCATTACTACTCTATTTGTGAATCTCTTCCCTTCTCCCAAGGGGAGGCTGGCCTCTTCATCCTCTACCCAATCCCTGGCAGCAATTTTTCCAGCTCCCTTTTCTCTTGGCTCTAGAATATGTACTCATGTCCGTCTATGTCTTAAGAAGAACTGTAACTTTGTCATCATCCTCATCCTCATTTTCATCATCTACCATTTATGGACGATGATGCACCAGGCACTGTGCTAAGAAAATTTATGTATTATTTATTTTATCCTCACAAGGGTACTTTCAGTTCAGTATTTCTGTCCCTGGAAACTAACCTTCAAAACTCAACTCCTGGGATGGGTGAGTCTAATTCTACTGTTTGGTTACTTTGCCCCATACTTTCTGATTACCATGATCTGGTTTCTGTTTTCATATCACCCTTCTAAAACCATTCCCACAAATGTCTCCAGATTAAATTGAAGCCCCCCCTCCCCAACACACCCTTTTATCCCTGCATATCTTTGGACCACTTCTCATTCTAACAACTCACTTCTTTCTGATCACTGACTTAGGAATCCATGCGGGGTTTATTTATAGACTCCTTCCTTCTATACTGACTCTGTTGGGATGTTTATATGCTCCAATAGTTTAATTCTTACCAAAGATGTTTGAACTGTCACTCAGACCCAAAGCACCATCTCAAACTTCTCTCCAACCTGATAAGACACAATTTGCCAAAGTTCGTACACAAATATCTTTAAAATTCCTAGGTTGATATTCATGAATTTTAGGAAAACATGTAAATTGTACATCAAACTCAAGATTCTATGGATATTGTGGCTTAGGAACTAGTTAGGATTAGAAAAATGATCAAGGAAATATTAACCAAATGAAAGTACAGATATGGGACAAAAATTGTGAAAGTAATATTAAAATTATGAAATCTGTCGTAGAACATTTTATTCTGTTGTCAAAAAGGAAATGGCCCCCCAAATTCCTAATTATCTTCCACTCTTGCTCTGTCTCTACATTCTCTTACCTTACCTGTTAGATTCAATGACATCCCCTAACTTCTCGGTCCCTTAAATAACCACACCCCTCCCTATTTTATTCATTCTTTCTATCCAGTCTGTCTCCAAGGTTTGCCAGACCTTTTGCAATCACACCAGGAAATAAGTTATTCAAACAACCCCCTAATCTGTCATCTACCAAAATTCCTCAAGAGCCATTTTAAATACTATACCCAGAAAAAGCAAAAATTTGTAGCAGCATAGACAACTACTGTTCCCTCCCCCATTTCTTGGGCCATGGAAATGAGGAGAAGGCCATTTACAGGAAGACTTCATAGCCAGAAGGTGAGTTTGCAGAATAAGGCTGTCTCAAGCTTCCGACTAATATTAGAACAAGTCACACTGTACCGTTTCCCAAATGCCTGCCTGGTCTAGTTTGCCAGCGCCTGCCTCCATCACACCTGTGATCCATACCTGTCTCCTGGGTGACCTTTCACTGCCACCTCCTCCTGCACCACCAGTTCAATGAAGCTTAACCTGATACTTCCCCTGGCCTGTTCCTCAGTACCCAACCCTCTGCCACATTTGGTCATTGCATCCTGTGGAGCTCCTATTCCACCAGCTGCCCACGCTCCTAAAGTGGGTTCCACTATCTCAGGTTGATTGGTTTAGCAAACATCATTTCTCCCACAGATCTCAGATAGAGCTGCTTCTACCTGCAGTCTGTTCCGACTCTCTCCACCTCCCTCCATAGAGCCTCAGATCTGGTTTCACAATCATTCCGCAAACACTAGTGAAATATAGCCATTTATACCATCTTCTCCACGAATTTCAGATTTCTACCAATCTCCCAATACAATCTCATACTCCCAAGTGCTGCTTTCATCTTATTCAAGGCCACTGCCCTCAGTGACTTTAATATCCAGCACCCCGGACTTTTCTCATTCTTCTTAACCCTTCTGCCACATGACATAGCTGACTCAAGCCTCCTTAAGTCTAAATCCTCCTTCGCTTTCATGGCACTCATTCTTCTGATTCTTCCTTTTTTACTCTGACCGCTGCTTCTCTGTCTTTCTCTAGCTCCTCTTTCTTCTCCATTCTCTAAATGAATGTATTCTCCAAGGTTTTGTTCTTTTCTTTTTTTTAATCTTCATGCTGTAGAGATCTCATCTATGCCAGTAAATCTAACCCTTAACTCTGCACTGACATATCTATAATTATCTGTAATCTGTAATTACATATCTGTAATTCTGACACTTCTGTAAAGCTTGTTAGTCGTTTTCATCTGCTTGGTGGGCAGTCCCATCTATATGTATTTTTGGAATCTCAGTATGCCAATTCCTCCTTCACCTCCTGGTTTCTCTATATTTCTGTTAGTGGGACAAACATTTTCTCAGTCATATGCATTCAAACCCTGAGAATCATTACTGTATGCTCCTTTTCCCTCCCTGGCCAAATCTATCAATTCCTGTCAATTGTTTTCTTATTTTACCTTTTTTCTAGCCTCTTTTCTTTTATTGTAAGGTACATATCATTATTGCTGTAAATGAATATCATCATGTTCATTTTATAAGTACAAGTTTGGAGGCTAAGTATTTTCCCAGGGTTACTAATCTGGTAAGTGATAGAGGGATAGGATTGAAACTTAGGTCAGTCTTCAAACCTCATCTTCTTCCTTTCGTCAAACTGCTTGCCTGAAAATAGATGACATTGTTACATAAAATAATATATAATTTGCCTAATTAGAAATAAATGTACTTTTTATAATTCTTTCTGTAAAGCTCATTTTAATTGAGTTCTTATTTCAAAAGGTCTTCCTCCTTATATAAATTACAATATATATCTCTATAGTATAAATTATAGAAGCAACTCAGGGTGAGGTTGGAGAACATCAACTTTAGAATGAATTGGGTTCCACTTTCCAGTTCCACACATCAGTGATGTAAACTTTGGCAAGTTGCCCAACTTCTCTGTGCCTTGCTTTCCTTATCTGTAATAGTAGTGGTTACAGATGTGGAAAATCCACATGCAGGGAACAAGAAGTTACTTGAACACATTAATCAGCAATACCAATATTTGACTCCTGTCTATGGTTTTCGGGGCTGTTTATTCATTGTATAGGCATACAGTTAAATTTAGCAAATATTTATTGAGTATCTCCCAAGTGCCTTATGACTAATAAAATGATCAATAGCCAATGTCTGACAACATTCTATGGCTTGAACATCTAATCTCCAAAGTAGTTACAAATAAATAGATCTAATTCAAATTAACCTAGTCTTACAAGTATGTGAAAAGCACAATCTAATTTCATAACATAAATATCACTCATAGCCTTGCCTTCTATGCTTTTCCTCAGGTCAAACTCTTGGGGGGAAACCTTAGTCTGAATCCTTGACATCCTATCTCATCATTCTTTCCAAGTTCGATGGCTGTTCTGTACTGTCCAAAGGCCTTCAGGTCTCCGTAAGCACTCACCTTCAGTCAACATCACATCTTCTACAGTAGCCGTCCTTCTTCTTGAGCATCACTATAAATTCACTTCCCCTTCTTTTCAGAGCTAATAAATTTTCCCGTTTCCCTCTCTGTTAGTTTGACATGCTTACCAATGACCCCTTCCAATTTATCAGCTTTCTTTCTTCTCTCCAGCCTCTGCTTTGTTTAACCAACCTCCTTATTAGTTCCTTCAAACTTTTCCCTATCCATGCACAAATACCACCTCCTACGTGACCTACTCTACAATAAGGTACCCAATCAGACTTCTCAAATCAAAGACCCAAAATTCCTTTTCCTCCACAAAGTCCTCCAGCGCTAAACTAAAAAGAAGGTAGTACTTTTCCCTCACTCCAATAACATACTCAGACATTCATCCACCTGAAACCAGGGACATTTCACTCAGCAAGTCATCTAAATATATAATTTTGAAATTAGGACGCTTACCACTTTATTGCCACACCATTGCTTCCTTTTTGCACTCTACATCTGTCCTGTGACGGAATTCTCTGGGGAGACTATCATCTATCTCAGGCAGTGAGCATCTACAGCACTGTTTCTTCTCTTGTGCCTCCTAACTCTGTGAGACATGAAGACATCCTGAGAGTAACATTTCCTTCTGCCAACTTCTGAGTAGGGATTTGGGTTGTGGACAAGGCGGTAGACATGGCAGGAATAAGAGATGGCGCAAGCTAAGGCAATATCTGAATATACCCGAATATATCTCATTATTAGCCAGTTTCTCCCAAAATATTGTCTCTTAAAAAAAGAGTCACCTCACATGGAGTACTTGCCAGATATCTTATATCACGGAAATGCTTTCTCAATTACTTTATTCTGAGCAACAAATACCACCGGATGGAGGTTTATTAGGCTGAAATAGTCTCAATCGACACAAGTTTTGGAAGCTTGTAGAAGTTATCCGATATGAGCAGCTTTTTTAAAAGAAAAAAGAAAACTCCCACAGATTTAGTCATTATTCGTGGATAGTTGACAATTTCATGTGTTGACTACCATGTTGATGAAACTTTCAAGGTTTGCTTAGGTGGTTCTGTTGTGCGGACCATGGGGTGATTTTTTTTTTTTAATCTAACCCTAGGCAGATGGCTGGGATAAAATTTGCAGTACAGTATTATACACTCAGATCGGAAAAATGAAATGGAAGTGATGGCAACAGAGTCTAGAAAACTGTATTGGGCGATTCGAGAAACCGCTCTAGCGATGATGAAAGCTCAGCTGCATCTCAGCTGTCTCCAAGATGCCTGTAAAGAGTCCAAATAAAAATTACTATGTCAGATGGGAGCTCAAAAAATGGGTTCTAAAATAATATATCAGTATATATAAGATGTGATTATAAGTACCTATGTGAGATTAAGTTAATAAATCAAAATCATAAATAAACATTTGATTCATCCATATCCATTACACTTGCCATATGTAAGCTAGCCAAAGGCTTTTTGGGAAATTATGTAATGAGAGAAATGGTGTCTCCCCATATATTGAGGTCAGCCTTACATTGCGGACATTCATGGCGCACAGGAGCGCATAGGATATGGGTGGAGCTAGAAGGTTTGGTTGGACCGATCGCTGGTGGAAGATCTGGCTCAGGAAAAAAGAACGGTGATATATTTTCTGACTGTTTCTTAGCAGGGTCACAAGTCTGTCCTGTGCTAAGAGAGATTGGGACACTCTGGTCAGAAGGATGAGAATGAATTCACTTTAGCTCATTTTGTTCTATTCCCAGAACTGAGTGCTCCCTGACTATTATTCACTGATGGTTAGGATGTGCCGTGAGGTTGTTTATTCCAGCATCCTCCTAATTTGTTACATAACACAAAAGAATGGAATCTGAAAAACACAGAAGGTGGAGAAGTAGTCAGCATAATAAAGTCATGTGTGATACATATTTAACCCTATCTACAAGTTCCTCTAGCTATTTGTTTACACTCACTCTTGGGCTTTTCCCTAGCTAAAAGGCCTCCTTTTGTTGAGCAATTTCAACGTATAGTCACATTTTGAACTATTGCCAGCTAAAATTCTTGCATTAGGCTCCATGGCTGTCTGTTCCACCAAGACAAATAAGAACTGGCCCGACCCCTCATCTGATGCATTGTTCATGGTGCTGAGCAGTGATTTTCCATATCTGCCTGTCTTTGCATTCACCCCAGGAGAAAGGGTGAGCCTGGTTTATTGAGTTCTCATTTCTCACAAAGCAGCAACATCTGGAGGGCTGAGCAGTTTGTTGGCAGGTCCGGCCCGAAGGAATTCGGCCATGGTTCCGATTGGCTCTTATCAGTAGGTGTCACTAAAGACAGCTTCAGAGACAGAAAAATAAATAGGCCAATTAAGCAATGCCAAGAACAGACTATTTTATAGCCATTTCTGCTCTTTTTATTGTTATTCCAACTGCAGAAGTTTTAAGAGTCGAATTATTCTCTGGCTTTTTTTTTTTTTCCCTCCTGCAAATGACCATTTTCCATTTTCCAAGTGGCTTCCTTTAGAGTTAGAGAGTGGGACATTCAATTAATAAACTTATTTTGTGGTGCCTGATGTAGTGAAAACAAAATAAAAACAAATGAAGATTAACTCCGACACTGGATTGCAAGGACGCTACAGCCCATTGTTCATCTGCACACAGGCTAAGGAACACTTCACCATCCCCTCTCTCTGTGCAGCATGAGACGCTCAGCACATGTAGAGAGCAAGATAACTCATCCCGCCCCAGCCATGCCTATGTGTCCCCAGAGGATGCACGCAGGGGAACTCTGGTGTGAGACCACGCATTTCTGAGGAGGTCCACGGGGGAATTCCCAGGCCTCTTTCTGGAAAGGGGCCAGACATATTCATAGTGGCCGCCATATGCACGGACTTCACTTTTTGGTGATTGAGACTCCCACCAGCAGACATAGGCCCAGGGGGGACTCTAAATTTGACCTGCAAGTCCAAGGAACATCATACATATGTAGAACACTTTACTGCTATTCCTAGTTAGCAGATACTTCATATAGATTCATCCGTTGTTATCTAAGAAGAACAAGAGAACAATTCGAATGGATGGATCTGGTTTGCAAAATGTACTGCGGACAAAACCAGGGCATGGATCCTGGTGTCAGCTCTATGTCTAGCACATGGTAGGTACTCAGGCAATGTTGGTTTGTTGCTGTTGGTTTTTTTAAGGTTTTATTTATTTATTTATTTATTTGACAGAGAGAGATCACAAGTAGGCAGACTGACAAAGGCGTTACTTACACATTTTAACCCGTTTTATTATTTATAAACTTCTGGAATACTTAATTCTTTTATGAGATTTTTTTCAGCTATATTTCATCTCTACCAAGGCACAACACATCTACAATGGACATACATACTCCAACACATTTCAAAGAATATTGTTTATCTTTCGTCCCAATTGAGGAACATCCTTGTGGAATCTTATTCATAACAGATTCATGCTCAGAATACTAGCTCTGGAAGCTAATCCTCCCCAGATTTCAGTCATCTGATGGCAAGTGAGAGAAGAGCATTGTGTTTATCATCCTTTTTGTCAAGATCAGTAATGTGTTTTATCCAGATGAATCAAAATATAGGGGAGAATTCAGTAAGCGTATACCTCGTCAGTATAATATAACACAACAGTAATAATACAATATACGAGAATAATAATATAAAATACAACAATAATATAATACAGTAATATAATACAACAATTTAGAACCAGCTTTGTTAGGACCCCTAATCCTAAAAGTTTCATTTATAAAACCCAAATCTGCAAACATTGAAGATCTATGATGAATAGAACACTGTCCTGCAAAGTAGGTGCACATGAATAATACTGTTCTTACCTTCGTGATGCCACACAATGAAAAATAGGATGGGTGTCATGAAAGACTAGTCTTTAAAGGAATAAAAGATGACCCCATTAGGAGAATCAGGAAAAGCTTTTTTAAAGCAACTGCATTTGAGATGAGCCCTCACAGAGACATGGAATCCCTTGTTGAAAAGTAAACGAAAGGGAACAGCATGGAGAAGGGGTCAAGCAGAAACTACAGATTATAGAGGGAAATGCAAAGAGTTTAGTAAGAATGAGGCTGAAGACCAGGCTGAAAAAATAGATACCATTTTATGGTGGGCCTTGAAGGCCAATGGAGACTTTGCACGTAAATCAAAAAGCAGAGGGGAGCTACTGAAGTCAGTAGGGTGGAAGTAGAGTGAGATCCATCCCAAACTTGAGGATGCCTCTCCTCTGGCCCAGTGCCTGAGAGACATGCAGAAAAGAGAGCAGGAGGGATAGACTATGAGGAGCCTCTAGAGCACTACAGATGGCAGCATCTGGGAAAATGAGATCCGGCAGAAGGGAACAGAGAGATAGAAAGGGAGGAAGGATGTTGTTGATGACAGAGGGATAGGGGTGCTGTTGCTAGCAAGAAGAAAGTCAGGAGGAGAGATTGCTTTCTCGTTGGTGGAAATTGCAGTTTGATTTGGGACAAAGTGAGTCCAGTGGCCATTCATACATGCACAGGCATCTTGAATAGGTCTAGAACTTGCCCCTGGGGTGGTAAATTGGGGATCCCTCACTCCAACAGTAGCAACAAAAGCCGTGGAAACTGGCCAGTCAACGAGAAACAGGACATGGAGAGGATAATCTTCAATAGGTAAGTGGGCAAAACGCTAGAGGATGATAAGAGAGTGTGAAAGAAAACTGTATGTGTGCTTCAGAGTCACACAGACCAGGATTCAAACCCAGAGTCCCTCTCTTAATAACTGTGTGAACTTTAGGAGCCTTTTTTTTGAGAACCTAATGAGATGTGTACATAAAACTCCCAGCCCCATGCCTGCCACAAAGTAAGTTTTCTAAACGTGAGTTAATTCTTCAAAGCATTTCTGGTACCACTGGCCATTCCTTTTGATTATCTTTCCATTGTATTTGAAAGTTCGTGTTTCCAGAAATTCAGTTTCCGGAATGATAGGTTAATATACTTTAATATCTATAGGAAAGAAATATCTGGTTTTGAAAGAAAAGGATAAAAATCCATGACGGTTCAGAAAGGCCTTTAATTTGCAATCCACTCTAATCATCTGAAAAGGCATAGCCTCAAATAACTCGTGAGGAATGGTGGGGCTCAGGGTTAGATTCTCAGTAGAGCACCCTTGGTCATCATCCTCTATGTTTAGTAATTAAAATAAAACGCATTCTTGAGCAGTCACATAAAAAGTATGAATCCACATGAAGCTGCAAAGTTCTGTCAGTCTTCTGTTTTCCCCAGTTACATAATCTGAGCAACGCAGATTGTTACTGCTTACCTACCACAAATTTGCCTGGTCCTAAGCAAGTAGCCAAGTAGCTTCTTTAGTCACTGAGACTGAAAATGCCCCATTAATTTTGTCCCATTGATAAGCCCCAGTGGTTTGTATAAGGAATGGTTATTTTGTTAGATATCAAGACATTCTCAGATGAAAGAAAATGAAGAGAATCTGTTGCAAGCACACCTAACCTAAGCCAATGACTGAAGAAAGTTCTCTAAGCAGAAAAAAAATGATAAAAATAGGAACCTTGGAACACAGTAAGCAAAAACATTGATAAATACAATAGACATCTTTTTCTCTTGAGTTTTCTAAATAATGTTTGATGATGAAAGCAAAAATTATAACACTGGTGGATGCAGTTTTAAATTTATAAAGAGGAACTCTGGAAGGCAGTTGCATTGTAAATGGGGTAGGGTAAGCAATGTAAAGGGAGGTGATGTTTCTACACTTCATTCAAATTTGTAAAATGTCGACAGCCGTAGACAGTGGTGATAAGTTGCATAAGAGATATATAGGGTGACGAGATACACATATCTAGTTATGTATATAACTTAAACTATATAAATTATAAGTTTATAAACTTTAAAACTTTTAGGAAAAATTGTAGAGAAAACATCTTCAGAACATGGGGTTCTCATGCTTTATACTAAAAGCATAAGTTATGAAAGGAAAAGTGGATCAGTTGAACCTCATCAGAAAGGATAACTTGCTCCACTTGACACCCTGCTAAGAGAATGAAAAGACAAGCTATAAACTGGGGAAAAAAATATTTGTGAACTGTATATCCAACAAAGGATTAGTGTCTAGAAAATGTAAAGAACTCTGAAAACTCAACAGCTAAAATAAATCCAATGACAAAAATGGGCAAAAAACATCAACAGTCATTTCATTGAAGAGAAGCTGCAGATGCCAAATAAGCACAAGAAAGACGTTCAACTTCATTAGCCATTAGGGGAATGCAAGTTCAAACCACAAAGAGGTTATCACTGCACATCTATCAGAATGGCCAAATAAGAGACAATGACAACACGAAATGCAGACACACTGCATACCTACACGTCTTTGCTGCTGGGAACGGATGAGGGTACAACCAGCCCGGAAAGGAGGTTGGCAGTTTCCTAAAGACTAAACATACAGCTACCACATGACTAGGCAATTGCATTCCTAGGCATTTATCCCGGAGAAATGAAAACTTACGTTCATGTAAAAACCTATGCATGGATGTTCGTAACAACTTTAGTCACAATTGCCAAAAACAGGAAATAGCCCAGATGGACTTCACTGGGTGAATGTTTAGACAAACTATGGTATATCCATGCCGTGGAATATCAGTCAGCCATAAAAAGGAACAGACTACTAGGGCATGAAAGGACTTAGATCAATGTCCAGAGAATTGTGCTGAGCGGGGACAAAAAATGTTAATACCCAAAGTTAAATAGTGTATGATTCTAGTTACATAATGTTCCCAAAAGGACAGAATTATAAAACGCAATTAATGTTGCCAGTGGTTAAGGACAGAGTTGAAGTGGGAGGATAGTGGTTTATAGCTATAAAAGGGCCAAATGCAGGATTCGTGTGGAGATAGAAATATTTTGTATCTTGAATGTATTAATGTCAAAACTGTGGTTGTGATATTATATGAGAGTTCTGCAAGATGTTTCCATTGGAGAAACGGGGTAAAGTGTACAGGGTATCTCTGGGTATTGTTTCTTACAACTGCATATGAAATCTACAATTATTTCAAAATAAAAAGGTTAATTCAAAAAGATGTCTAGCATCAGTTATTCTCCCATACTCAGATGAGATTCCACAGGGAATCACTATATATTAACAGGCTATTTGGAAGGGGAGAGGGAGTGGGAGCAATGAAGAAAGGGGAGGAGGAGGGTGGGAGGCGGGAAGCAACAGGGGGAGGGACGTGAGGGAGGTTGGGACAGGAGGGATGGGAGGGAGAAAAGAGAAGAGATAGAAGTAGACCTTGCAAAAGATCACCTGGTCATTCTTTGGAAGAGTCTTGGGAAAATGGGGGTGGGAACACCAGCTCAGAGGTTCCAATAGAAGGTCAAAGATGGTATCTCTGATAACAGAGAGAAAACTGCTTCCTTCTCAATAAAAAGCATGAACATACTGAGCGTGAGTAAGAATTCCTCTTGGCACGAAATCCCTCAAGAATTCCTCTTGGCATGAAGTCCCTGAAGTGTCCAAGAAAAATTGATGGCCCACAGGGCATAATTTTGCAAATTTGAAAGTTAAAATGAAATCTCCCTATCTGTTCCAGCACATGTGTGTCCTTGCAACATGACAGTTATGATGTGAATTGGGCTGATTAAATCCATTTTAGGGTTCAGGGATTTGCACAACCTAAATATCCTGGTTCTCAGGGAATGAAGAGCTTCATATTTCCTTGGCAAGTTTCGTCTCACTGGCATCAATAGGAAACTGAGTGATAAGGAGAACTTGTCACTGGGGGCACAGGGGTGGGTAAGTTAGCCGTGCACAGTGGAACTTCGATCTGAGAAAGGGACTCCTCAGCCATGATTTCATGAAAACTCTTTATGAGCCCCCACCTGGGACGTTCATACACAGATGGTGTATATGAGAAAGTATGACAGGAGAGGCCCTCGAGGTTAGTAAACACAGAAGTGATGGATGCTAGAGTAGGGTAAACCTCATCATGGAATCTGGAAGAAGGTGAAGTCCTGCTAGAGACTGAAAAAGAAGTAGTAAATGAACCGGGGAATTAGACCTGATGCTGAAACCGAAGATCATTACGTAAGCCAAGTCTAAACTCATATCTAAACTTTAGAAAGCAAAACGCAATAGGGGAAATTATTATCCTCCTGCAAATTCCATTCCGGTAGACCCACTATCCCATAATGGCAAGAACCTAGTACCCAAAAAACAAATCCATTTTAAAAGGAGACAAAGAAAGTTCTGTGTAGTATATTATCTTTCCCCGAGCAAGTCCCATCGGACTAGTTTTTGAATACTATACAACCTAGCAAACCTTCGGGTGCCGAGTCTCCAACAAAGCCAGGCTTGTCAACTTACTTACACTTTATTAATATCAGACTGGAGGTAAGGTGTCAGCCAAATAATGATGTAAAACCCAGAAAGAAGAATGCTGCTAATTGCCAAATTTGTTATGGAATTATCACATTTTCTGTTTCAGGGCTAAGCTCTGGGAGATCCACTGAATAAAAGCTCCAAGAAAAGCCCATAGATCACCAAGATTGAGGTAAATAAAATTCAGAAAACAAGCCTGTAAACTCGGGCATTAGACCCTTCAAAATAGACATCTTTGAAGGGAACGATCAATATAAACATACTCGCCACTGAGCGTAATTTAACAAAATAATTTCCGCGTATAAACTCAGAGGCATGCTGGATGTAGAGATGGTAAAAATCTGGTTCCTCTCTAAAGATTTGTGCAAGTGTTTTATTAAGATTCATTTCCATCTTGACCTTCAACCTGTCGCTGCTTCCTTTCTGCCTTTCATGTTCTCTCACCTTGATGCAAGTCAAAATCCTGTCTTGCTGTATGGCTGACATTTTATTTTAAGTTAACTGTATAGTTTAACTTTGCTCACCACCATTCTTAACATATGGAAGCAATTAATTCATTTTCTTTGCCATCATTAGGATCAGAATCCCAGATATTCTAAATGTAACTTCATCATAGATTTCCCTTAACTAATTACATAATATCTAACCCATTTTCTTAAAAGCAAAACTTGCTGGTTAAGAAATAAAAAACGGCATTGCTTATAATAAACTCTGCATGCTACACTGTAATTTAAACTGTACTGTTATGTACGGGGAAGGACTGAAAGTTTAGAGTTACTCCCCTTGGCAAACATTTTTTTTAAGGATTGCTTAAATAAGCAGTACAGAAACCAGATGTCATTTGGTAAGAGTATCTGAATGACCAAAAATTTGCTGTCTGGGTATTTTTTTCCTTTATGAAAACAAGAAAAATTCTTTGGATTTATATCATATTTAGCAGCTGTGAAACAGTGCAAACATCTGTTTGTACCTATGGGGAGCTGACCCGCGGGGTCCTCATCTCTTAATCACCAAGCATCAAGCTAGCCTCACATGCACACTTTCTTGTTTTTCTTTGCTGTTGCCTCCCGCACTTCAAAGTTTTCAGATGCTCAAGTTCTATTGGCAGAAAGGAGGAACTAATCCATTCATTAGAAGACCAGATGATTAGGATTTTTTGAGACATGATCACAGCGTTCTCTCCACCCAGCCTGTGCCGAGAAACACATTCACATTTTCCTCTAAATTCATTTTGGAGTGTCTACACTTAATCCAAATAATGCAAGATTTATGAGCCTCAAGCAAGATTATAGCAGCACATATACTAGCCTGCCCAAGGCCTGCCGTCAGCATTTGGGGCCACAGTCTTTAAAAAGTCATCTTAAGATAATTTGTTCCTTTTTAAACTCTGCATACAGATATTGCATTAGCTCTTATTTGGAGTTTTCCTACCGGAGTTTTTGCTAGAGGTTTTTTTTTTGTTGTGTGTGGTTTTTTTTTTTTTAAAGAGCAGTAATAACAACAACAAAAGCCTTACCACACTTGCACACCCAGGGAATATCAATTTCTAAAGGCTAACATTTTTACTGCACTTTATAAATAGGGAAAGTACGCTGAATTGGAATCGAAGCTTGCCAGGTCAAATCAGCTGCTTTATTTTTACATTCTTTTTTTTATATACAAAGTCTGCCAAATAAAGCATTCCTATTGTAAAAAAAAAAAAAAAAAAGTAAGAATCAGCCTCATTTTTATAATATTAAAAAAATACTCATTAAAACAAAGTGTCATTACCATGACTTCCATTACAAAGAAGATACGCTCTGTATAACGACATTACTTATAAGGATGGCCCATCATAAAAACGCTCTATTAATTAGTGGGAGAATGAGTTCTCTGTAACAATTGATTGTTGATCAGTGAATGCCTTTGGTGGCCCTTATTCATGTAGCAGACATTCCCTACACTGTGTGCTATTTGCATTGCACTCTGGAAACAAAGAGGAGGCCGTGTTATAGCTGTACTCTCACCATGTGGAAATTATACTTGGCTGATTCCTCTATTTTAAACATTCCAACTGCCCCCACAGGGTGGGATGGGAGAAGGACGTGCCCAACAAATTAAAGCCATAGGAATATCCAGCAACCTGAAGACGCTAAGGTAAAAACCACATGCACAACACCTCCCTTTATATCCTGCTGGGTTCAAAGAACTTCTTGTAACTTGATGACACGCTAAAGAAAGACTAGACCTTGAATTTGTCTCATCTTTATAAGCAGGATGGGCTAATGTACATATTCTGAATCTGGGATCCATAAAACAGACCAATTCCCAAGGTACCAATAGGTGTTCCTGGGAAAGAAGCTTCCACGGTCAATTAAATTCGGGAAATACTCAGAAGACCCCCCCCCCCCTTTTGGGGACAAAGATGAGGCCTATTAGCAAATTAAAGGCTCTGAGAACTACTGCAGTAAAAGCATCTTATATTGTTTTTTATTGGAAAAAAATATAGAGATAAAAAAGTACAAAGAATAGTAACAAAATCCAAGTACCCACATAGGAGCTTAAGAAAGAAATGTTACAAATACAACTGAAGCCTCTCTGGGCTCTTCTCCCCATCATACCCCTTCCATCTCTCAGAAGTAATGAAATACTAAAATGTAGATTGTGTCCATGTATTTATTAATATTTTTGTTACAGTTACATATATTCTTAAATAATGAGTGGTTCTGTTTTTATGTTTTTAACTTTTCTAAAAGTGGTATAATACTCTAGGCATTATCTTGATAATTCTTTTGGGGAGGACTCAACATTGTGACACTTTAGCACATGTAGCTTTAGTTCATTTATTTCACTGCTGAATAATTTTTAATTGTGTGACTACATCCCAGTTTCTTTATCTGTTGAACATTTTTACTTATTTTTTTTTTTACAATTATAAACAGCATTGGTATTGGTGTATAAATAGACAGAGTAACCAGGCAGAACAGAATAGAGGCCAGAAACAGATTCACACATGTGTGGAAATTTCACCCCTGACGGTGACTCTTGAAAATTGGTTACCAAATGTATAGAAGCAGTTATCTATCAATGTGAAAAAAATTAGATTACATCTTTACCTCACACCATGTATTTCCAGACATATTATATGATCAGTTCTAGGTATATTATAGACTCGAACATAGAAAACAAAACATTGAATTTCTAGTAGAAATATATGAGAATGTATTAGAGAATCATTCCAAACACCAAACCTCAAAAGCTTAAACAATGAAAAAATATTAATAACTTAGATTATAGCTTAGTTTAAAACTTCTATTCATCGAGAAATACTTTTTTTTTTTTAAGATTTTTACTTATTTGTCAGAGAGAGAATGAGAGAGAGCACAAACAGGGGGAGCAACAGGCAGAGGGAGAAGCAGGCTCCCCGCTAAGCAAGGAGCCCAATGCGGGACTCAATCCCAGGACCCTGGGATCATGAACTGAGCAGAAGGCCGTCGCTTAACCGACTGAGCCACCCAGGCATCCCAAGAAATACTATTTTTAAAAGCAGAAAGACAAAGCCTAAAATAAGGAAAGATATTTGCAAGAAACATAACTAATAAAGGATTAGAATCCAAAATATATGAAAAAATACTCCAAATTTTATTTAATTCAGCACTTTCTAAAGGATTTGACTCTGACTTAGTGAAACACTTATTGACATCTCATTAAAAAAAAAGAAAAGATTCCATGGCACAATTTGGGAAAAATTTGTATCATGTCAAAAGCATCAAACTCTGAAAAAACTTTGGCTTAGATTTCTACTCACCTCTTTATTCTTAGCAATGTGACACTAAAACAATTTATTGCTCTGGGCTTTCATGTTTAACCCATAATGTGGAAATTGGCCCTATTCTTAGCACACAAAGCTAAATAGTATGGAAATCCAGAAACCGGACTAACAGTTACAGCCTGAGTGACCTATAAGCAGCTGGCAGTGACCTCTTAGAAATCCTTTACCCTCACCAACAGTGGCAAGAGATACCCTCAGAGGTTGGGTAGAAAAATATTAATTCTGACAAATTCTGTCTGAAAGATTTTCTATTCTTATATAAATAGAAGTTTCTATTCTTCTCATGGTGCATATTCTATCTCTCACTACCAATAACTAACATCATGGATAGCAAACTACAAACTACCCCTATTTCTTGGCAGCTATATGCAGGCCACATACCAATGGCCATAACAAAAAGCTCAAGAGAAATAATCTGCATCAGAGTTTGAAGCATACATAAAAGAAGTAAACATAAATTTTTGCCAATATCTGCAAATCCAAAGTATTCCCAATCAACTGAGGAAAACCATTTCAAATGAGAGACTAATCTAATATAGTTTTATTTTTGAAGATTAACTCCATCATCCATGGAGATGCTATTCTTCACTGGGACCTACAAGGTTTCTCTTCTGTTCTGACAACAAGAAAGAGATTATGAATGTTTATGTGGAAAACCATTTTTGCATACAACACAAGAGCAGAATCTTTCTTTGCATGTTAAGTTATTCTTTTCTTAAGTGGAAAGCTCTTTTTCATAACACAAAAGTAAAAAAGGAACTGCTTCTAGTTCAGATATTGGAGATAATTAAAAAATTGTAGTAAAAAATAAGCTCAGGATAAGCAGTTTAGCTTATTTTAAGTCCTATAAATTAACTTTTCAACTTCAATTTCCAGCAATATCACAGACTAGAAATCTGAGAAAAAGTTTTTGTTCAAAAACCGGGTATGCTTAACCACCTATTATAAAAGATTTAGGTTCCCTAAGCTCAAGGTTGCTATTTAATAATACAATCCACTGCGTGTATAGATATCATCTGACACCTCTTCAAGTCACCTTGTAGGAACTGAATCTTAGGGAACCAGTGCAAAATGTTGATACTCGAGCTACCCCTACTGCAAGGAAAATAAACTTTCCTTCACCATCGGCTCAGGATCCTCAAGTCTTGAACCAGAATCCATGAAACTTGATTTCTTAAAGGTAGGGTAAAAGCAGAAAAAAAAATTCTCGGGCCCTTCACAGTTCTTGACAATGGCTACATGGGAAAGCCTAGGGAGTGTTGAAGAGGGAGAGGCTAAGACTCCAAAGGACTACAACCTTTTAGAAATAGGCCCGTTGTGTAAAACAAAAACAAAAACAAAAGAATAGAAATAAGCCCACTGTATTACACACTATCTACCTACCTACACTTTGTCTTGTGTAGAAGGTAACAAGGAAGAAGATAGCAAGGGAATTTGGCACTGGCCGAAGAGGGCAAGTCACCCATAATAATTCATAACTATAAGCTCTCCCTCACATGGGTTCCCAGACCAATTTTATCCACTTACGTAGTTCAAAAAAGCCTTAAATGGAGAACTTAATTTGGAGGTCACACATCAGTGGAAACACCTATGTAACTAACAAACACCATTGAAAATCAATATAAATCCAGGCCTCACAAAATCCCAATGTTTCAAAAACACAAAACACAGAAGGAAACAAAGTACCATGGGAAAGTATAAATAGAGACAACAGAGAACAAAATCAGACCCACAAATATACAGTAACTCTCACAAAATAGTAAATAAGTATGTTTAATATGTTTAAAGAAATAAAAGAGAGGCATTAAGATGCAAATAGAATGAATAAGTAATTTTTAAAGTTTTAAAAGAATTTGAAAAAGAAACAAATGGAACCAATAGAAATTATAAAAACAAGTAAAAATTTTATTCAAAATTGAAACAGCATATCAGACAACACTGGAGATAACTACTAAACTGGGAGATAAATATAAAGCAATACAAAATGAGAGGCCAAGAGAAGGAAAACATATAAGGAAAATGGAAAATAATGTGAGAAAATCTAATAGGTATCTCATCTACAGAAAGATAACAGAGAATGTGGATGAAACAACTTTCAAAGAAACAATAGCTGAGAATTTCCAAAAACTATTGAAAGTTACTAACTCTTGGATTCAACATTCCCCAACTCATTATATGAGGTTAATATACCTGTGACATCGGAATAGAAAAGGAAAGTAATGAAAAGGAATATCACAGGCTAATCTTAGTAATACCCAAAAATATAAAAATTCTAAGTAAAATATTAGTATACAAATATTGCAGTGTATTCAAAACATAATATTTCATAACCAAGTAAGATTTATTCCAGACATGAAATGTTGGTTTAATATTAGAAAATCTGTTAATATAATTTAGCACATTAATAGCTTAGAAGAGAAGAAACATATCAACTCAATAGATGCAAAAAATTTACCTGATAAAATTTAGCATAGATTTTTCATGATTCAAAACAAGAACAGAAATAGAATAAAATGCTCCTAAACTGATGAAGGACAACTATAAAAATAAATATAAATTACATACTTAATGGTGAATATTAAAGCTTCAAAAAGAATACAAATACAACTACTCTCACCTCATCAATTCAGCAATGCACTGAAAAAAAGTTAGACAGTGCAATATGGACAAGAAAAAAGAAATAAAGCAATAAAAAGAAAAAAGATGACAGGACTGTCTACTAGGAAAATCCAAAATATTTTCCATATAAATTATGAGAATTAATATGAAAATTTAGTGGGATTTCTGGATATAAAATCAAAATTAACTGTGTTTCTAGACACCAGCCACAAACTGAAAAAATACATATAATTTGCTAAAATGTTGTTTGCTACAGCAATAAAAATGATAAATTTTGCCTAGGGAAAAGTGCCTAGCAATAAATCTATCAAAATATATTCCAAGGCCTTTATAGAACAAATCATAAAATATTTTAAAATACATTAATTGAGACCTATATAAATTAAAAGAGATATCACATTTATGATATGAAATAGGAACTTCTAACACTTCATTCTCTCTTCTTCCCTCGTGGGAGCACACCTCAACTCGGTTCGGTCAAAACCACGTGAAAGAGGAAGCCATAGACAGGACGGAAAAATCATCCTCTACTCTTTTGGGAGAGCAGTATTCTACAAGTTCCTGTTTCACAGTCAAGGAACTCAGTAAGGAAAACCCAATTTCTCCTCCCGAGAATATTCTGATCGGCCCACTTAGAACTTCATTTGTTTTTTCTCTCCACCAACGTGGTTGATCACCTAAATATATCTGGCTATTCTTAGTGTTGGATCACAAACCAGCAGCATGGGCGTCACCGGAAAGCTTGTTGGAAATGCAGAATCCTAGACCCACCCCAGAATTCTAGACCTGGTGAATCAGAATCTACATTTTAATTAGATCTCCAGGTGACTTCCATGCGTAGTAAAGTTTGAGAAGCATTCTCTAGGAGGGCCTCCGACCAGATCAATCTACCCGGCATTATTCTACTCTGTCAATCCTTCCCAACAGTGAGTATCTTCTAGACTTGCACTGCCTAGTCCAGAAACCACTAGCCACTTGTGGCTATTAAATATTTGAGTTCTGCTATCAGTATAAAACACAAAATGGATTTCAAAGACTTAATACACAAAAGTAAATGTGAAATACCTTATTTTTATATTAATTACATGTTGAAATGATAATATTTTAGTATAGGAGGTTAAATAAAGTATATTAAAATTAATGTCACCAGTTTCTTCTTACTTTTTCATTGTGGCTACCAGATTTTTGAAATTATACATATGGTTTGCATTCGTAGCTCACATTATATTTTTTCCACCCAGCACTGCTCTAGACCCTGTTGTCTGCCCACCCATTTGAAACTGTATGACCCACACAGCCATCCCCACGCTAATTAGCTTCCTGGTTGCAATGTTGTGATATTCATTCTTTGATATAACTAATAACCCTCTAGCTTGACAAGCCGTTTGGTCCTGATCACCTTCATCGGGTTGCTAATACCCTACCGAAATGTAAACTTCTTTTTCTGAAAAGCTTAGGTTTGATTGTGGTTTGGATTAAACAGGAGAAAAGGGATCAGGGCTCTGGTTCAGGCTATGTCTTTAACATTCGCTATGACCTTGCCACATCTCTGTATCTCTTCTTCCAACCCCTTTATCTAAAATGTGAGAGATTTAAAACTAGATTATCTTTAAGATCCTGGAAGTCCTAAACATAGGCAATAATCTTTTACTCTCAGTTATTTATTATGCACATTTACTGTCATTCCGATTAGACTGTAGAATCTTTGAAAGCATACATTTCATCTTATTCTTTTTTTCAGTTTTATTCAGGTATAACTAACAAAATTATAAGATATTTAAAGTGTACAACATGATGGTCTTATATAAGCACTCACTGGGGAAAGATCCCCGCACCTCCCACCCCACCGTCAAATGAAGTAACGCATCTATCATCTCACGTATTTACTCTTTTTTTCCATAAGAGCATTGTAACCTCTACTTTCTTAGCAAATTTCAATTATACAATACAGTGTTATCACCTATAATCACCATGTTATATACCAGGCATTTTATTTTATAGTTCTGTCTTTAACTCCTGGAGCTATCGCTAAACTTTGAGTATCTCAACAATTATCTTTGATGAGGAATTTGATGCCCAAGGACAAACCATTTATTTGAACAGAACCAATCTTTAGAAAAAAGTTGAGATCCTACAAAGAAATTGAAGTAGAGACATAGTCCGCAAGTAGTTGAATTTTGAGGTAAGTCCTGCCTGCATATTTGTGTGCGCACATTTGTTTTTAAAAGTTTGGCATCTGACTGTAACCTGAGCAGTTCTGGTTAAACATTTCTTTATGCAAAACAAAGAATGTTGAGTAGTTAAATATTTTACCTCTGAGGCTAAAATTGAGTTATTTTTTTTCCTCCCTTCAGAATGTTTAAGGGGGAAAACCAAGTGTAAATGTTCAGAAGATCTCCAGTCATGAAAATCTCACCATCTATGAAAGAATAGTGGTAACCAACACCTTTGAAAGGTTAATTAACTCAACAAACATGTATTTTTTTTAAAGATTTTATTTGTTTATTTGAGAGAGAGCGCATGCGTGTGCATGAGCATGAGTGGGGGGAGGGGCAGAGGGAGAGGGAGAAGCAGACTCCCCGCTGAGCAGGGAGCACAAAACACAGGGCTCAGTCCCTTGACCCTGGGATCATGACCTGAGCGAAGGCAGACTCTTATCCGACTAAGCCACCCAGGCGCCTTCCACAAACATATATTATCTTCTACTATAACTGAATGAGTCAACAGTATTTGCTGAGCATCAACAAAATGTGGAGAGATCTCTGGTAATACAGAGACAATGGAACACTAGTTAGTACCTTCTCCTAAGCATCTTACAACCTGATTGAGGAAAGGCGAACATGCAAAGTGAAAAGGACCAAATGGAAATTTACACAATACATAAGTAATCAATCAAGAAACATTTTTTGATCTCCTGTTACATGCATAGTGTACAGCAGATACTTATCTGAACAAGGCTAGTATGCATACCCTCAACATACTCTCAAGTGCTAATGGCTCAAAGGGGGCTCAGATTAACTTGGGTGCTCAAAGAGTTAAGGAATTGTTTTCGAAAGCAGGAAGCCAGGAAAGGGCAACCTCGTGCCTGGCGGCAGGACAAATGCCAGAACCCACAGGTAGCATTTCCCTACTTCCACCAGAGAAGGTGGGTGAGGTGAGAAACCACAGGAAGGGAGTTCAGTCACCTGAAGTTCACCTGTAGACATGTGGTTTGTAGACCACCCGGGGGAGAATCACCTGGAGTTTTTGTCATAAACGCATATTTCTCTGACCTACTCCAGAGCCGTCACATCAGTACCTTTGAGGATGAGCTTCAGAAAGCAACACTTTGAATACACTGCAGGTGATTCTTCTGCACACTGAAATTTCTGAATCACTCACTAGGTGAGAACAAGAGTGTCAGATTGGCCTGTCTCCACAGCTTTATGATAAATTGCCCCATCTGCTGCCCAGCCTCTCTAGGCCTCAGTTTCCCCATTTGTCAAAGGAAAACCATAAGTACTATCTGCCTATGGTCTCGTTGCGAGGATCACATGATTCACAATCTAAGATGCTTAGGCATACAGTGAGCACTCAATAAATGCAATATGAGTTATAATGAGTGAATGAAAAATTCACCAACTGTAACCAATGATAATGTATTACATACTTAAAAAATGGTTAAGAGGGTAGGGGCGACTGGGTGGCTCAGTTAGTTGAGCTTCCAACTCTTGGTTTTGGTTTCCGTTCAGGTCATGATACCGCAGCCGTGAGATCAAGCCCCATGTCAGGCTCTGCACTCATTGGAGTCTACTTGGGATTCTCTCTCCCTCTGCTCCTCCCCCCCCCCCACTCATTTGTTCTCTCCCTCTCTGTCTCTCTCTAAAATAAATAAATAAATAATGTTTTAAAAATGTGTCAAGAGGGTAAATCTCATGATAAATTTTTTCCACAAGAAAAGAAATTCTAAAGAAAAGAACAAAATTCACCAAATGTGATCAGAGGAAGCAGATGCAATGAGGAAATGAGATAGGAAAATTTTAAAAGGACAAAGCCAGAGGTCCAAGCAGGAAGTTGGTCCATTAAGGACATGTTTCCAATGACAACCCCTTACTCACCAGTGCCTATATGACAGGCTACTTTCGTATTGACTCAAAAGATCCTAGGATCACCCTATGAAGTAGAAATTTAGTAGGAAAGCTGAAGGTCGGCGAGGTCAAGTGCCCAGAGCAAAGTCACACGGCTAGTAAGTCACATGACACACATTAGGCAACAAATTGTATCAAAGTCAAATAGCCAGAATCCAACCTCTGAGGCACACAGCATGCCCTCCATGGGACAGAGACGAGCCAGGTCAGTATCAGGTGTGCCCTGGAGTGGAGCCAAGTTCTGAGATCAAAGGGTACAGCCAGTGTCAGGCTCCGGAATGTGGGGTCAGCAAGAGAGTCCTATTACCTATTCTGCCAAGAACCTTCCTTATTGCCCCAAGTTGTTATTAGGGACCATAAAGATAGACAAATAGAAGATATTGATTTCCTGCCACATGTCTAAAAATGTGGAAATCTAAACCATTGTTCAATTACTCTGCAGTCAAGGTTTGTTATTAGTATTAAATGAATTTTAACTCCTGGGTTCGACAGTATTCTTGATAGAGGTGAGTAGGGTTAAAAAATCTGAATACAGAAACCAGAGCTCTGAAAGGATCACCGTCTGACTGGTAAGGCCACCAAAATGAATACTCATTGTGTTTCCCTGGTCAGCATCCATGCCCCTTCTGAACCAGCTTCCTGATTTTCCTTTGGGTACCACTCCTCCCCACCTGAGTCCTTGTAGTTCTGATAGGGTTGATCCCCACTCCCAGACTCCAGGAATGGACACATGACTGCGAGGCTTGCCCAATTAACATATTCCATGCCTCTGGTGACAATCATTGCCTCAGGGATGACAAACGATCTCAATTAGTCCAATCAAAAGCTGATCTCAGATAGGAAAGAAAAGTTCTCCCCGTGATTGGATTTGCCAGAGATTAGCTAAATTTTTTAGGGCACACTTTATGGAGTATATTGGTTACATTCATTCTTTGCTCTTCTGGATGCTCCCATGTCAAAATTTTCACCCCTAGTCTTTTCAGGTATGTGAGCCAATGATTTTTTTTACCTAAACCTATTTAAATTAGGATTTTCCTCACTTAGGGATAAAAATCCTAACTATCCGAGAACCACATATAACTCAAAGGTCATTGCTCTTGTCACAAACTTACACTTAACGTGAACTCATTCTGTGGGTGCAGGACACGGATAGTAAGAGAATTAGGATGGGGGAAAGAAGATTAGTCCTTAATCCATGGGTAGGGCTAATGATATTAGGACAAGACCTTCAAAAATAATTTTTTTAAAGTGAAGCTAGAAACAATAAAGATGAGATTCATCAGGAGAAAATTAAGCTGGAATATGTACCCCTCCTTTCTGAAAGAAATCAAAAATTTAAATATGAGAACAGAGACTTAGCAAACATGTCCCTAGTCCACTAAGGCATAGAGGAAAGAGAGGTAGGAAGGGCTCCATTTTTAAAAGAGGTGAGGAGACTAGAATAGAAACAAAAAAATGACAAACCGTTTCAATATAGAGCATATTTGGGACAATTTTCAACAGGAGGAGACATTAACGTCTAGAATTTTGATTAAAAATTTAAATTAGGGAATTGATTCAGTCTGTTGTATAGTGGGCAAACTGAGAAAGTCTATCTGAAATTATCATTACTAGAGAACATTTTATTTTCACATACATCATAGGAGAGTTGGAAAAATAACCGGCACATAATTCATAATGCTTGAATTCATTCATTATCAAAATTCTCAGCTGACAGACAAGAGGGGAAACAATTTAAGCATGTAATTCCATTTTCTTTTAAAGATTTTATTTATTTATTTGACAGAGAGAGAGATCACAAGTAGGCAGAGAGGCAGGCAGAGAGAGAGGGGGAAGCAGGCTCCCTGCTGAGCAGAGAGCCCGATGCAGGGCTCAATCCCAGGACCCTGAGGTCATGACCTGAGCTGAAGGCAGAGGCTTAACCCACTGAGCCACTCAGGTGCCTCGTAATTCCATTTTAATACAAAAAAATCAACCCCTTAAGTAATCTCAGGCAAAGAAATAGTATATGTCCCCATAGGTGAATTTTAAAATTCCATCTGATTCAATAGTATCTGCTTTTAATTTTCTTCATGAGTAACATTAATAGATTATATAATTCTATGTATCTCTGCAGGTGTCACACGATCAAATAAAAATAGATTAAGTAGGGGAAGAGAAGAAAGCCTCCTATTTGGTTAATCCTTTCCAACCAAGAGTCTAATTCAAGGCCCAAACATAGCTAAAAGATATGAAATGTCTTATTTAGATCTGAAGGACAAGAACTTAATTACAACAGAACATATTTTTCAAAACAGTTGAAATTAAGGAGACACCATAACTAAAGAAATCACATAACTGGGATGAAAAATGGAAAAACACATTAGCTCAATGGCGAGATTTCATTATAACTCATTCAAACCCTTAAACTTCAAGTATATTTGCTTTATAAACTTAGGAGTGCCTTGAAGATGCAGACTGAGTTAATGTATAATCATTCTAAGTGACTGTTTTAACTACCACTGTCCTAGTTTATGCAAATTAAGAATTGGGCATGAGTGTGGAGTTTCCTAATGCTTAATGTAGGGATAGACTAGCCGTATTTTCCTTTGGCCATTTATTCTGGTGTATTTTGTCTGTGCCTTTTAGAGCCCTGTACACATTACATTACGGTCAGTTGTTTATATGACCCATTCTTCCTTGAACTATAAACTTTTCCAGAGACAGAAACACCTTCTGCTCATGATCTTTCACACTGTTTCTAGTACAATGCTGAAACAAAAAGAGCCTTGGCAGAAGTGAACTAATGTCTCCCTTTTAATTTGTGATAAAGATTGGTACTTTTTGCCAATGAATTAAAGCAAGAATTGTGAAACCATTCTGCCATGATGTGTTGGTATATTAACATCAGAAATATATCTGTGAACAATTTTTTTAAGATTTATTTATTTATTTCAGAGAGAGAGTGAGAGCGGGAAGGGCCAGAGGAAGAGGGAGAAAGAACATCTCAAGCAGACTCCCTGCTGAGCACAGAGCCCGACTGAGACCTGAGATCACGACCTGAGCCAAACCCAAGAATCAGAAGCTTAACCGACTGAGCCACCCAGGTGCTCCTGAACCATTTTTATATACAATATCCAAATCCAGGATAAGATGGGAGAAGGGTTCTCTTCAAAATTGAATAAAACCAAGTTTAATAAAGAAGTTTTAATATTGTATATGGATTTGTCCAGTAATTATAGCATATCATTTTTTAAAATGAGGTACACATTCTGCTTTATTTTATATATGGTTTTTAAGTGGTGATTAGTAATAGTAGTATTTTAATATTATTTTATTATTATTATAGTAATTGGTACTATTTAAAAGGTAGTATTTTTTAATTTAAAAAAAACGTTTTAAAACAGAATAAACCAGAGGAAGGGTGTTGTGATTTCAATACATCTAGTCCCAAGGAAATCCATGGAAGACTATGAGGCCTTAAAACCGAGTACTGCAGCCCATGCAGAAGTTTATTCAACTGAGAACATAACCAGCAAGAAAAAGTATCATCCTTAAATCTGCTGGTGCAAAACAAATCAATAAAAGTGATGAAAGGTCATCGATTACAGCCTACAGCACTAATCAGTCTGTATCTTCAAACCCATCCCCCACCCAATGTTTCAGGCTTTGTATCCAACCAGCCAGAGACATCCCACTTGGAAGCTCCATAATAAACTATGCTTCCGCCAGGGAGCAGACTCAGGAGCCAGACTGCCCGAGTTCGAGTTAGCAAACTGCTTAACCTCAGCTTTACCATCTGAATAATGTGATTAATAAAGAGCTCTACCTCACAGAACTGACGGGAGGGTAAAAAAAGGTTCTGGCACCTATGAAATGCTATGTAAATGTTGAGTAAAAGATAAAATCCTATGTGAAGCCTTCAGTAAAGGTAACTCATTCCCACCCGCTGCCTGGTGGCTCACCACCACCCTCCTTCTTTCTTTTCCTTTCTTCCAAATGCCAAGCTCTTTCTTGTTTCAGAGTTTTTACCCCCCTTTTGGCTTTTCTGCCATTTCCTTCTGGTTTTAGCCCCAGGGGCCACCAGAGACTTCCTGAAGTGATACTATTTTAAACGCCAT
>CM052896.1:86759692-86774731 GCA_028534135.1 Potos flavus
TTTTGTTGTTATTATTTGTTGTTATTATTCTGTCCACAGAATAAGAAATAGAGTTCAAGTGTATCATCTCATAGCTAAGCATAAGTCTTCATCTTGATAAATACATTTAGTTCTAGTTTGTTGTGTTTGATTAGTTAGTTGCAGTCCTGTGTGACACAATGAAAAATTATGCCAGGTGTAAAGACAGTTCCTACGTGCTATGTTGTCATAGACCTGGACTCTGTCACACTAGACAGCTTAATCGAGGTAGACATTTGGTAATACAATTGGAATGTGTTAGGTATATTTTCTTTTTATAAAAGTTTCCCCACACCTGACAGACCAAAAAAAAAAAAAAGAAAAGAAAAGAAAAAAGAAAAAACAATATCCCATGGAAAAAAAATAAAAGAAGGAAGGATGCAAAAAAACAATATTTGAGGGCCTACTATGGGCTAGACATGAAAGCAAAGAATCAAGTTCAGCACAGCTTTCATGGCCCAAGGACCAAGGCCAGCAGTGTGGCAGAATCCTCCCAAGGTGAAGGCATGGTTACAGAAACTGTGGCCTATTTTAAATGTTTTACATTTAAAAAATCAATACCTTGAACAGGAAAGAAAAAAATCCAATGCACCATCATTGAACTAGCCATAGATAATTATTTTTTAAAACATCAGTTCAAAGTGCACTCCAGAGCCTGATAACAGGTCACACGTAGAAAAGTGTCCGATGAATAACTTCTACTTTCGGTTCCTTGTGTCCTGGTAACTGTAAGTATAACCTCACTTGCAGATAACAGTCAAGACCTGATTTGTGAGCGCGAGGCTTGAGCCAGCGGCACTGCATCTTCCCCCCGGGGATGGGCCCTGTTCAAAGCAGGGTGTTTTGACCTAACACTTTGATGCAGCCATTTCATGTCAAACCACCTTGTCAACATGTGAAATCACCATCTTTTCAAAAACAGAAAAGAGATATTCCTTACCAGAATTGGATTCAGGCCTTATGAGGCCCAGGTCATACCTGAAGGAAAAAGAATAAGTATGATGTGAAAATCAGCATTTATTTAAAATGAAGGGAAAAACACAACATGTTACACATTTTAATAACCCACAAAAGCACAAGCATAAAAAAAAGAAAAATAACAATTTTTTAATAACTCCCTGGTAGACCTTTAAAGAAGTTTTCCCATATTTTTTGACTATACGCTTCTTGATCATCCCTTCAGATGTCAATGATTTTGTAATAGCAGTCCTTAGAGAGAAGAGGAAGATAATTCTATTTGTCTTCTAACATCATTGATCAAAATTTATGTTTAATTATTAACAATTTAGAAAAGCTATTGATAGTTACCGATAGTTTAGCACCACAAATTGTTACTGGCAAATATACTACATTCTTAAGATTTTTGTCAAATTCTGGAAAACTTCCATTTCTTTTGGAGATGACCTGTAAGATTTCAGGGCCTTGAGTTTTCTTGTGCAGTGACCAATCTTAAATACTCTTTGAATGAACAGAATTTAATAACCAGGCAATGAACTTGAAACAATTATACATTGTAAGTTTTGTGTTATCACTGTCAATGTCACTATTTCATTTTAAGTCAGTTAGAAATGTAAGTATTTTTCCATTATATCCATGTAATTCAGTGACATATTGGGGTGCATAAAACATACGATGTCATCAAGATATAAAGTACTACAAAGTTCGCAGCAGTGTTATATATGTGTGTCCTATAAATACAGTATTTCTGATAAATTCCCTCTTGAAAGATTTCTAAAATATTTCTAAATGTATCAACTACATTATCAAATATATTTCTGGCAGCAAAGATCTTCAGTTTTGTTGGGACCTTGATGGGAATGGAATGATTCTGTCACAATTTTGCCTGCCTGACTGGAAGAATTGTCCACAGATAGGCTTCTGGAGCCATAGAATTCAAACCATGTTTCTCCTCCAGCATCCACATATGTTTAGTCGTAGGAACTCTAACCCACTTCACGTTACCACACGAGCTCTGGCTTTACACTTATGGGTCAGAAGGTTGATGAGTGGAAGCAATGGATGGCAGGGGTGAGCCTGGAAGTAATTGCTATACCAAAACAGGGAGCTAAATAGTTCTGTGTGGATTTGACTGTAAACAATGTAAATATATCCCTTGTGCCTAAACATAAATGAATCCCCAACTCAACTTTTCTACAGTCTGTTCTCTAAAAGGCCTGAGGGAGCCCCAGTGCCACCTGACAGGAGGTGCAATGTGACCAGAAGAGGTGAGGGTGGAAAGAGAAAGTAGCCTTCATTAATGGAGGCTTAATTAATTAATACTTTTACACATTTTATAAAAGCAAACGGCTCTATCTACATATTACTAGGGCCATTGCAGGGCTTTTGAAGGGGCCCAAGCAAATGAGGGGCTTTGACATTATGCTTCAACATTTTGCAATAGCTCTGCCTTGATCCCTGACTTTTATTCCATCCCTAACCTCAAACTTGAGGGTTTTTTTTTTTAAGATTTATTTATTTGAGGGGGGGAGGGGCAGAGGGAGAGTATCCTCAAGCAGACTCCTCATTGACCACAGAGCCCTGTGTGGGGCTCCATTCCATGACCCATGAGATCATGACCTGAGTGAAACCAAGAGCTGAACACTCAACTGACTGAGCCAACTAGGCGCCCCTTAATCTTATATTTCTGTTTTATTTGTATACAGAATATGTTATTCTGTATGAATGAGCTTTGATTTTAAAATCAGAAAAACAGCACAGGTTTAAGTCTGTTGGGGTTGACCAAGTTAGGCTCCCAGGCTAATCATCTGTTCCCCAACCTCCATTTTGAAGGAGCTTAATAGGTAATGAAGTGCCTATATAGAATGGACCACTGAGAAAACCATTAGAAATTTAACTGAGTATTTTCTGGGAAATCTGAAGAATATGAGATCCTATTGTGCTACAAATATCCTCTTCTGATTCCCACCTCCACCTTGCTCCATAGATAATATATACCCACTCAAATAAGGTTATAGAATCAAGAAGTCAACCTAATGGTGTTCATCCTATAGATTTTCAAATGAAAAGATGGAATGAGTACCTCAGTTGAGTGAGCCCATCTATTTATTCATCAAAAGCAAATGATAATAACAACTGTCATTTCAGAGATACATCCAAGATATTGAGATACAGATGATGCATATGAATTCTCAGAAAATAAGCAGCCTCCTAACCTAGGATGATGGGTGGCCCTTTCTGAGATTGGCAAATGTAGTAAGACTCTGATTGTTCTTTCTATGTTGTTTGACATCCATTTGGGACCATATTTCTATACCTTCCTTCCCCCAACCTTCAACCCTGATGTTAATCCATCCTTGATTTCATCTCATTCCTAATCCCTACCCCAGGAAGTACAGGTTGGAGATGGAGTGAAGTTCAAAGATAGGGTTAATTTGACTTTCATATTATTCATAATTAAAATAGATACACTTTAGGGCTTACTTTTTAGATTATGTCAAAATATCTCCCCCTCAATATCACTGAATCAAATGGCTACATCAAATGGCTAAGCATTGAGAACCTTAGTGAATTAAGTTATGAAGCAAAAATTATAGAGGATTATATACATTTTGGTTAAATTCTTAAAGAATAAATTTGTCTAGGGACGCCTGGGTGGCCCAGTCGGTTGAGCATCCAACTCTTGATTTCTGCTCGGGTCATGATCTGAGGGTCATGGGATAGAGCCTTGCATTGGGCTCTGCAGTGGGTGTGGAGCCTGCTTGAGATTCTCTCTTTCTCTCTCCCTCTGTCCCCACCCACTGGTACAATCTCTTTCTCTAAAAGAAGAAGAAGAAGAAGAAGAAGAACAACAACAACAACAACAACAACAAGAACAAGAAGAACAAGAAGAACAAGAAGAAGGAGAAGAAGGAGAAGAAGAAGAAGAGGAAGAAGAAGAAGGGAAAGAAGAAGAAAAAGAAAAAGAAAGAATAAAAATTATCCCCATATTGCACAATATTTCTGGGTAGAACACCACAGCACATTTCTAAACTCTACTACCTCTCTTATTCTTCAGCAGCTTATTTTAGGGAAGTGTCTCAACATGTATTTTCAAAAGAACTGAATTTTAAGGAGCTTAAAAAGCATACTCTCCCCTATCATTCTGATGTCAGATTATAAAATAAAGCAGCCTACAGTAACTATCTCATTCTGGGGTGCTTTGGGGCAGAAATTTCACTTCACTAGGGAAGAGAAGCCTAAAAATGATAGGGAACCATCTCCTGGTAGAAGAATACTAAGGAAATCTCTGATTGTTACAAGGTGAGTGGCATTCACATATCATACATCCCTCCATTGTAGGACCCCTTTATTGAGTCAGCACCATGAAATTTAGTAAAATGGATCTATAACCTTTATATTTGACAGCTTTTTCCTTCCTTAAGCTGACCTTTATTTCAGTGCATGTCTTCAAGACTAGGCATTCACTCATCCACCCACCCATCCATCCATTCATCCATTAAGGAATGATAATTCTCTGTGTGTTAGGGAATGAAGATACTGCAGTAAGTAAAAATGGCATGGCTATTGCCTTCATGGAGCTAACAATTGAGCAAGAAAGATCGACAGTAAATAAAACATTACTCAAACGATTGATTAATCATAGAGAGGATTTCCCTCTGTTGCCAGGAGTACTGGGTTGACACTCTGAGTTGGGGAGGAAAGATGTTTGCTAAGACCCCCCAAATCCATACCTCTTCACCACAAAGCCAAGGTTAGGGGTTCTACTCTAGCCCCAAAAATTGTAAGGAAGGAGGACCCTTATTAATTTGGTAAGCTTCAATCACGGAGCCCACCCCTGAAACATCTGGTCATAAGCCCACCCTGTGTGCTGGTGGTCAAGAAGACATGTTATTAGAAGAGTGGAGATGGGGAAGTTTGCTGATCAGACCAAAACAAAAAGGCAATAGCCCCTATATCCATATCTCTATAGGACATAAGGGCCTGGGGCTTATTCTAAGAGCAAGCAGAAAACTAATGCAATATTTTAAGTGAGAAAATGATGTGATCAGATTTTTTTTTAAGCTACCCTGGCTGCGCTGTGAATAATGGTATGAATGGGAACAAGAATAAAGGCAAGGAGAATAGCTAGACGTTTTTTTCAGGCAAGAGATGATGATGTCTTAATTTAGGGTGGTGGCTCTGATGATGGAAAATGGTAGATAAAGTCAGAGCTATTTAGGAGATAAAATAGCAGGTGACTGAGTATGAAAGGATAGGGAAAAGAGAGAGGTCAAGATAATCCCAATGATTCTTTTTTTTTTTTTTTTTGACAGGCAGAAATCACACGTAGGCAGAGAGGCAGGCAGCGAGGGGGTGGGGGGGGAGCAGGCTCCCTGCTGAGCAGAGAGCCCGATGCGGGGGCTCGATCCCAGGACCCTGAGACCACGACCCGACCCGAAGGCAGAGGCCTGACCCACTGAGCCACCCAGGTGCCCCGAGTTATTTCATTCTTCTTTTGATCTTTTTTTTTTTTAAGATTTTATTTACTTATTTGACAGAGAGAGAGAGATCACAAGTAGGCAGAGGCAGGCAGAGAGAGAGGGGGAAGCAGGCTCCCCGCTGAGCAGAGAACCCGATTCGGGGCTCAATCCCAGGACACTGAGATCATGTCCTGAGCCAAAGGCAGAGGCCCAACCCGCTGAGCCACCCTGGTGCCCCAATCCCAGTGATTCTTAACCTGGCTGCTCATTAAACTCATCTAAAGACCCTCATCCCCAAGATTCTGATTTCATTGGTTAAGCAAGGGGCCCAGGCACGGATATGTTTTCTACACTGCTCAGATGTTTCCAATAGGAAGTCAGGGTAGAGAACCCCTGAACTAAGTGGTCAAGACTTCCCAAAGTAGAAAACACCTGAAAGGAGGGAAGTTTGAAGGGAAATTCCATGAGTTTCCATCCTATGTGGGTCTTGTCGGAGGAGCCCCAGCTATACGTCAAGTTCAGAGTTGGACATACCTGTCTGGAAGAGACAGAAAATATCTAAATTGGAGACAGGTGAAAGTGACTGACAGTTACACCGAGATAGAAGTCGCGGCAGAGTATGCAATTACCTAGGGAGGGAATATAGCGAGAAAAAAGAGGGTGCTGAAAAACCCCTTCATTCAAGATAGAAGATGGTGAGTCAGCAAAGAAGACAAAGAAGGAGTGCTGGTAAGTTAGAAGGAAACCAGGAAAATGGGGCGCTGCCAAAGTCAATGCAAGGGAATGTTTCCAGAAGAGAGTGTGTAAGTGGCTCTAAAGCTGTGTTTAATTTTGGCAGGGCCTGGAACTCCACCCTCCTTCCAACCGTCAAACCTCTGGGTTGATTTCGAGCCCTCCCCATGGTAAGTCTCTACTTTGGCAAGATAGCTATTAGCAAGGAATTATTATTTAAAGGTCAAATTGTAGGAGACTTGAAAGCCTAGTTTTTCAGGATTTGGAAAATAAATACAATCTCAGTTCAGATACTAAACATAAAAGATAACATTCTTTGTGTACATGCACTCGTGACTTCTAGCACTGGGATGTATATTATGTTCGCCTATTTGTGGGTTTAAATTTGGCAAGTACCGCACTCTTTTAGGGTTCAGTAGCATTCTTTCTGTTGCCAAGCCTACCCGGGGCAAAACAAACAGAGTGATCTTTCAGGATTTGCCCCCTCTTTGGGCCTCTACCGGACCATGTACAGATTTTTGTCACTATCATGAGGTCCATACCATCTCATTGTATTTCTTTACATGTGTGTCTCCTCCTGATTTCCTTGGGGGCCGATAATGGTCTTATATGAGCTTATATCCCCAGCACCTATCACAATGCCTACCACTTGGTATGTACTGAATAAATGTTTGCTGAATGAATGGAAAGTTGCATAATATTTCTGTGAGTTCATGGACAGCCAATCTGGAAATTCCATCTCTAAGTATTCTTTCATCATAGACTGTAAAATATTGTTTAAATAAAGGATGTGGTTTATCCATGTTTAAGTTTTAGGTCAATTTTCTATGGAGTTAGTAAAATCTTGTTCCAATACAAATTACTTAATCCCTTGGTGCCTTGGGTTTTCTGCCTATAAAATAAGAAGGGCAATGTTGATTTCCCTTGGAGCTACAGTGTGGATTGTCAAAGTTAGAACTCTATTTGGCCCATACAAGGTACTACTTGGGTCTCAGGACTAACTGATAATCATTTCTGGTTTTGCTCTGAGCGTATGTTGGTTTAGATCGAGGGGGCAGCAAGTAAGTTTTCTGGGTCTATTTACAGCTGCTTCTGGATCAGTTGCTAAAGGCCGAATCTTGTGACCAGTAAAGGATTTCCCATGCTAGGAGCTGGGTTCATCATGTCATTCTTCGCCACAGGGCGATTTTTCTGGAGGGATCCAGCCCCTTTCAGGCTGGACACAGAGTAAATGAAGTTTTGGTGGCCTTAGGGCAGAGCCAGGCTAGCGACAGCAAATGTAGTCAAAAACTGCCTTTAAGGTCATGTCGGATTTGGATCAGTTTATTCAGAGCTAGTCTCCCCTCTAGCTCAAGTCTGCTTTTCAGTTGATCTAAGGGTCTCTTGGTGACAAATCTATCAGAGAAGTAAGAGATTACCTTAACCAAGAGCAATCTCTCTGACTGCAATTTAAATAATATAATGCATTTTTATTTATTATAGGTCCTCTCGAAGCATAGTTCCCCACTGATTGAGCACTGCTTATAACTTAGACTTTTGAAGTACTTTTCAGCATTTTACGTTCACGTGGCTATTGTACCATTTCCATTTTATACGTGCAGAGAGTGCAGTCAGAGACATTATAAAATCTGCCCAGCACCACGCAGCAGCTGGCAATAGGCAGAGACCAGATGAAACTCTAACCTCCCTGACTCCCCGCTCAGCCTCCTTCCTACTAGACATTCATCTCTCTGTAGGCCTTTCATATGCTATTATGTTAAAGCTAAATTTCATCCTCATTCAGCTGAATATTTACAGTCCCGCCTTGAAAGACACGCCTATGGGTTTTCTTGTCATTTAAGATTATTTGGAGGCCAAAAAAAAATGAAACGAAAGCAAGTATAATATTTAGTTATCTGCTTGCTGAATAATCTTGTTAGATTTTAACTGAGACGTAAGTTTCATTTTTGTTCAGTAATTTGTATTATTGTGTTTGTTTCAGTACAGAAGTAACATTCAAATCTGTGATCACTGTTGTTCACTTACTTTTGTTCATTTACTTTTAAAAAGTCAAACTGTCTTCTACAGCTTTTCAGATTCTTGTGCTTTTCACACCATATGCACATTATCTCATTAGATTTTCCAGTAGTTCTACCCTTGGAGCTGAATGTAAATATGCAATGCATTGACTATTTAGGGAGGTACTCTCCTCGTGAGCAGATGCCAGCAGCCCCTTGCCCGATAACTTCAAATGAATCTGGGTTTCATGTGCTTTTAATATTATACCTAGGAGGATTTTTACAGATTCTTAGATTTTCATCCACAAGGACCTAATAGCTTCATGGGAACAAGATAAAAATCAATAAAAGTCAAGTTATGGTCCCTGGGGAAAGATAGCTCCATTTTCTCCAAGAGGTACTAGGTAGACTGCACAGCCAACATAAGAACACAGGTCAAACTGACCCTGTGAATTGAAGGTAGTAAAGTGTTTTCCTCTCGGGTGTCAACTCCAAATGATCGGTAGTAGCTACCTGAAATGCTGGGTTAAGAAAGATCCTGAGGCTGCGTTCTGGCTTAGTGGAAAGAATGCTATAATCTGTTTGTAATGTCTTCCATGGGCAGTGGGGAGTTGTGGCGAGGCTGTGCACCTGCCAGGATTTGAAGTCCTGAGAGAGGACAATAGCCTTAGTAATAACTCAAGTAAAAACCAAGCTCCAGATGAGGTATACATCACTTTACAATGGCAAGAGCCCCATTTCACAAATTGCCCCAAAGAAAACTTACGAATGACATGCTTCCAAACAAAAAACAAAAACGTGCAAAGAAATACAGAGAAGGGTAGAGGAGAGGCTGTTGTTCAGGACAGAGACAAACAGATCATGTTCCTGCAATGTCTCCGTGCATACGGGGACAAGGGAACTATGCCCAGTTAGTAAGGAGGAACCCCAGATCTGGCAAAACTTTCCCTCCTGCAAACTTAGAGGACAGCTTAGCTGAGGAGGGGAGCAGGAAGCCTAGGTTAGTACATTCCAGCAGAGAAATACAGAGGGACCGTGCTGGTGGTGTTGACATTCGAGCTGATCACACTAGCGAAATAGGTGTCCAAGTGTCAGGGATTCCTATATGGAAAGCTTCTCTTCTGGTGACCTTGAGCAGGACTCCCGTTGAGACTTAGAGTACTTTAAGATGCTTGTTATTGGTGTTCTTTTTGGTGTGGACAGCTCCTCCTAATGCACTATGTCTCTCTAATAGGTTACATTTCTCTGCCTTGAAACATTCACTGTGTAGAGGGGGCAAAACATGCAGGCATTAAATTGCAGCTCAAAGTGGTGCCTGTCTCACACGGACACTGAGGAGGTAATCTTGGAAGCAGGTAACCATCTCTGTCTGGGAGGGGCAAGCCAGGCTTCTCAGAGGACACAATAGAGCCAGTTTATTGGGCAGAAAACCCTGAGGAGTTCCTTCTAGTCCTAGAGAAAAGGATAGGCAGAGGTATGGAAGCAACAGCATGGTCAGTCAACTGCCGACTAGTTCAAGGTCGCTGGAGCACACAGTGAGCGAAAGGAGTGGGTAGAGGGTCTAGATCATAAGGGGTCGGAAAGCCACTGAGGGTTTTTAAGCAGAGATGCGGCGTGCACATCTTTGTTGTCCGGTGTCATTGGCAGCCCTATAGGGACTGGATTGGAAGAGAGACAGAGGTGCTGGCTGGGAAATCACCGTAGTTGTCCAGGTTAAAAAAAAAATGATGACTATAGGCAGATTCAAGAAATACTCAGAATTAAAATCACCGGGACTTAAATAATGCTGGGTGGGGGGAAAGGACAACGGAGGAAGAACAGAGTTCAAGGTGCCTCCCAGGTTTCAGGCGTAGGATGATAACAGGGTCATTACTAGGCTGGAGAAGACAGGAGGAACCGTGGGTTTGGGATTCTCTGCATGTCTCCTGCAATACCAGAAGCTACATCAATAATGAGCAGTCAAGAGCATCAGCTTTGAAGTCGGAGATTAGGATTCAATACCTTCCCTCCCATTCAACAGCCACATGACATCGAACAAGTTAGTTAGCCTCTCTGAGCCTCAATTCCCTGATGATAGAGGTGAGATAATACCAGTGTGCAGCTCGTAAAGCTAATGTTGAAGTTAACTGAGGCTATGTATATGGGATACTGAGTACAAGAACCCAATAATGCTAGCTATTTTTGATTCAGTAAATACATTGCTTTTTCCTTTTTACAAGGTAAGCAATAGGATAAAAACGTTTTTTATTCTTCTGGCCATATTACATTCACTTGCTATTTTTGTTTCACTGGCTTGAACTGAATTTCTGCTAAGGCATTTATGGTATAACACATAAAAATTGTTCTCGAATGGCCCTCCAATCTAAGGATTTACCACTGGCTTCTTGACCAACAAGTCCATATAGCCTCCTGGGAACCTGACTCTAGGCGCCCACGCTTAGGAGAGGATTAGGTTGTCCTCCTTGGATTATGCTGGGATCAGTCCCAGTCCAATCAGTAGTGTGACTCGGCTTCATGCGTCCCTTCATCCAGGTCTTGTACGTTATCCTTAACGATCACAGGCAATGGACAAAATTCTTAAGCCCATGAGGTAGATGGTGCTATCCAGAGTGTCCAACACAGGAACTGGCCCATAGCAGGTATTCAGTAAATTTTGGTTGAGTAAACACATTGCACCACCTATACCACACTGAAATGCCTAGCCTCAGCAAACAACCCTTGAACCATGCCAATGCCTAAACCCTTCTTCCTTTTATCCAAGTCATGTGCCCTAAGCAGAAATATTTTTAGCATGAAGTATACCTTCCAAAGTATGTAAATGGAGTATTTAATCTGCCAATTGTACAGTGAAGACGATAAACTAAATATGGATTAAGAAACCAGTGGCGATATGGGTAAATTTCTTCAAGTATACATTGATAAACTAAAATGTTTTTACCATGTAGCGATCCATAGGTTGGCCAGGTTTCCCTGAATGTGAATGTGTCCACCCAGACAACTCAGGACAATATGAATCCGAACTTATGGGTGCTTGTGTTTTTCAAACCCATTGAAAAGCACCTAATTTAAGGATCTGTGATTTAATGAGCCTTTCAAAGCTGAAAATATATCCCACTGAGACTTAAAACAGAAAATAGATTTAAAATAGAAAAAAATTAAACAAAGCTAGTTTTGTGTTTCACAGACACAGAAAGGTGCCAGAATTATTTACTGCTTTCTGGACTTTGCATTATGACCAAATTGATATTTTCCAGGTTTTTCATTAACTTAAAATGTTCTGAGGTAAACACATCATTTGCCATGATTAAATCCAAGGTGTTCCTGCAGCTTTCTTCTGAGCAGCTAAAAATTAGGCCGAGAGGTAAGAGTTCTAGTCGACCTCTTTGTGAAAGTAGCGCTGAAGAAAATGCACAGATTTCACCAGGCAGCTTCACTGATATTCTAGTAGCCCCAGCAAACAGAAGGTCTACAGGCAGAATCATGTGCAAAATCTCCTAGTCCAGAATTTTCTCACCTCTAAAAGCAGAAATCCTTCCACCTTGTTTTAAAAATTCTCATAGATTTCCCAAATCGCAAAAGAACTTAGAGTTTACCTGCCCACCCTCAACGCCTACTGCACTGACCCTCCATAAAGAGGTCTACAGGGGTGAGAGCTTCTACTAACTCTCTGGATGGTTCTAGGCTGGGCCACGTAAATAGATACACAGCTCTTAGAATTCACTAGGATTTCAAATTTCCTTCCCAACCTGAATTAGACTGATTAACTCAGCTTCTGTTTTAAAACAGACGGAAGATTAAAGATAAATAGAAAAGCTAATTCAATTTAGCCTTTTCTTTCCCCTCTGCATTCTACCTCTCAATCTTGGAGACAGGGACGTCTCTAGGATGGGACTCCACTGGGTTCACTAAGTCCATCTGATGGGCAAACAGAGAACGTCGTAAAACTGGCCTTTGCTTGCTACCAATGTTAGAGGCCCCATTGGTCACCCAGGGGAGTCCTGAGTAAATTATCTGGAGAAAGTAGTGGAGACCACTCAACAGGAATGTCCAGAACAAATTTAAAAAAAAAAAAAAAAAACTTTTCATGGATCCCGACTACCTGATTCGGCATACAGCTAAATTTTGAAAGTTCACTTCTTGACCCTTTCAAAACTGAGTCACAATCAGAGGTAGAAGACAATTCCTATTCACTTATTTTATATCCACATTCCCTACACCTTACATTCACTCAGGACAAGACCAGACCTTCACAATGTTGTCCAGAATGGCACGTTCCCCTGACATTCCAAGACTTAGTATATAGTGACCAGTTAAAGCTCACTAACATTATCTGGTTCATAAATATAGATAACTTCTTTTAATTTCAATGAATAAAAAATAACATCAATATAAGCCAAAATATATACGGAGAGAGGCTCTCGGGGAAAGTGAGTGTTTTAAGATCATTTCATCATCTAATGTACCCGCTATAGGTCAATTTTAATTGTTGAACAGTTCTTAAAATTGAGTTGAATTTCCCTTCCCTAGGACCAACTTTGTCCCTAATTCTGTTCTCTGGAACCAATCATGGTACCCTTTCAGACATGGAAATGTTTTTAAAGAAAGGTTTAATTCCTTGCTTGGCAACTGTGGCTGCTCCTTCGAAAACAAAGCTAGAAATTTTAAATTAATGGATTTGGTGTACGATCAATCAATTAATCAAAACCTTGAGCGCCTACCAAAGCGAGATACAGCCCTCGACATCGAGAATGATTGGCAGTAATTAATCAACTTATTCCTAAGGGATTAGTTTCCCCTAGTTCTGTTGTTGTTTTGTAATGCCTCCTTTGAACAGAAAATCAGTTAAAAAATAAATGGGGGGGCAGGGGCAGAAGGAATCAAAATGATGTAGTGTGTGCTAGTTGCAGATGTAACCTGGAGAAAAAGAGGGAGTACATATAAGGTAAGAAGTAGTAATATTCATGGGCTTATAGGAACTCTAGGTGCTTTATATTTATTATTTCATTTCATTCTTATCACAACTCTGTAAGGTGAGTTTTACTCGCAATTAACCAAAAAGGAAACTGAGGTTTTAAGTGTTTATTTAAATTGCCCAAAATGATACAATGCTGTGGAGGAGCCAGGATCCACACCCAAATCTAATTCCAAAGTTCTACTCCTTTAACTGTGTAATAACTCATTACTTGCAAAGAAATCAATATAGGAGCATCACCACTTATCTTGGGATTTGATACTGTGTGAGAATGGCTAATAATATATACCCCTTTCTGCTGTTAGTTTTATATATAGACCAACCAAAAAATATATTTTTTTATTTTCTGAACACTCTTAAGTCATTGAATTTTAATGTAATTGTGCATAATTTGCATCTATTTGGTGTCTCCAAATTGGCAAGTAGGGAACTCTTACAGAATGACAGTAATCAAAAATGTAAAAGAGAACATGCCATAGAGAAGTTTCGAGAGAGAAAACCATTTGATCATCTGTGTTTCAGAATATTTTAAAGCTGTTAAAATCATTGAGTGTGGGTAGGAGTGAAACTAAGTTTGGAGGGGAGCAAATTTCCTCTGCACACCCCAACGGAGATGGTAGGACTCTCTCACAGTGAAATTGCAACTAAGGACGTCCCTGTGGCTCTCATCTGGGTCATTCAGTTTAACTCTGACCAGGATTCTGCTTTGCCTTCCTGTTCTTTTGCTCACGGGCCACCTTCTCAGCAGGCGATGGCTTAAGTTGGGTACTGTGCCACCCATTTTTCCATCATATCCATTTCTCCACGTTCTAAGAATCACAGTGCCGGTTTTCAAGACCCTCCATGCATTTTCCGGTGATGGCAGACAGATCCAGGTCAACTTGTAAACAAGGCACTTGAGTCTTAGCAGAAGAATAGATGATGGAGAAATGTGGTTTTGCTCAGCAGATTATACCATACTGTCTGTGACACTGGCCATGCGGCAGCCACACATTCCTCATAGAGGGCAAGGTTGCTCACTGTTGTCCTGACTCCCAAATTATTCCCGATGCCAGTGCCTGTAATTAACCTCATTCATTTGGTGTAGGAAACAAAGGCAGAAGGAAATGCAAATAAAATTAAATGTCCTTATAACCTGCAGCCCTTTGACAAATCCTTGAGGCAGGCAGAGTATAATGTTCCTCTAGGAGGCTCCCAGCTGTCTTAATGTCAATGTCTTGCTAGAGGGAAAAGCAACCCTAGTTTGATAATAGCAAGGCCTCCCACATCCTGTGAGTCTTGTTTAGCATATGAAAATCCTTTGGAACTTCCCTTATCTTTACTTTCTTCCCACCCCAAAGTATATAATCAGTTGCCCCTCTAATCCTGGGGCAGCAGAGAGCATCAAGCAGCAGGCGCGGTCCTGTCCCTGGGCTTTAATAAAACCACCATTTTGCACCGAAGACGTCTCAAGAATTCTTTCTTGGCTGTGGGCTCCGGACCTCACCCCACAGAACCTCGCCTACATTTCAAAACTGCATCCCGTTGACTTTGCACATAGGAGGTGTGGAAAAAGGCTCAGCGGTGCTCTGAACCGCATCCTCCGAAGCTAGCAAACAGCCAAGATGCCTGCAAATGCGTGTTTCCAACTTCCCTACCAAGTTTTTTCCAATAGAAACCTTGAATGGGTCCTTCGTGTTATAGCCTCTTTGAAAGTCTGTAAAAAAAATTCGATAAGAAATGAAAAGGAAAAGAGTTCATCAGACAGATCTTTGCATCTGATCCTGCGGCACGTTAGTCTCATTTTATCTTGGCTCTTCAAGGTCATGTTATGAAATGGCAGGAGCAAAACCAAAACGGGCCACGTACAAGTGTCCAATAGGAGGCATAGCCCGGCCTTCCTGCAAGTTCTGGCCTGGAG
>CM052896.1:86775231-86882064 GCA_028534135.1 Potos flavus
AAAAAAAAAAAAAAAAAGAGCCTCCTTGGTCAGGTGCCTACGCATCCTTTGTCAATCCTGCAAGGTGGGGAGGCTGCTGTCCCACTGGTCCAGCCATTGCAATGGTACAGATGGGAGGGTGCCAGGCAGCGGAGGCAGCAGTTACCCCAAAAGTGAGAATCCAGGACAGGCAACCCAATGGATACTAATACATCCATTACTGACTTCATATTCTGCCCTACCCACTGAAGTTCTTAATACTCTTATTATTAGTAGTAGTATTCTCATTTTACAAAGGAGCAAACTAAACTGCAGAGATTATATAGGTGGTAAAAAGAAAACTGGAAGCAGGATCAAGTTTTTCTCTGTCTCTTCCTGGCCCGTATGTGATAAGTAGCCTTATTTAAGAGAAACTTAAAAAAAAAAAAGGTACATAGCGACCCCTCCTCTCTTTCAGATGCTTTTAAGTTTAACTAGAGACACAAGACAGATTCTCACGAAAATAGTTTAATAACATTTTAAAAGCACATATAACAGACAAAGCAACATGTAAATATTTCAAACTATTGGAAATAGCTAACCTCTGGATTCTTATTTGGAAGGAACTTAGGAAAGAGTATGGGGAGGACATTTTAGACGTAAGAAATGGAAGAAGTCACACATTATGAGTAGCAATTCGCCTATTAATACTGAAAAGTCAACTCACTCATCACCCTACTATTTGCAGGAAGGCAAGATTTATATTTTCAAAGAAATAGAGTATGAAAGTACAACCACCGAGATTTCTAGATTTCCAAGCATTTGTTGAGCTCAGCCTCCAGCCTGCCATTTTCCTCTGTAAACATAGTCAGTGCCCCAGGACTATTCTGTTTTCTGAGACAGTCACCATGAAAAGTGCTATTTTATTTATTTTTTTTTTTTTAAGATTTTATTTATTTGACAGAGAGAGAGAGAGATCGCAAGCAGGCAGAGAGGCAGGCAGAGAGAGAGGGGGAAGCAGGCTCCCTGCTGAGCAGAGAGCCCGATGCGGGGCTCGATCCCAGGACCCCGAGACCATGACCTGAGCCGAAGGCAGAGGCTTTAACCCACTGAGCCACCCAGGCGCCCCGAAAAGTGCTATTTTAAATCTCCAATTCAATAGGATTGAAGCAGAAATTCTTCTCAGAATAACCTCTAAACAGGATTTCATTTATTTTTACCTCTCTGCTCTTCAAACTAAGAATTATTTCTGCTAAGAATTAGTTCTTCATGAATTTTTCTGATCTGTTTCTAATGTCATTTTCAGTACCCAGATTTCAGAAATGACATCCAGATCTGAACAAGATTAAGTGTCCCATTATAACAGAGCCCCGCTGAGCGATCAGCGGTTGGGTCTTGTTCCCTTACTACATGTCATGGTGCTATCGTCCCAACCAAAGCCCTTGAGATGGGCAGCCTGGGACTCTAGCTCCAGATTTGGACTTTCCACAAGCTCTTCTAGGGGTTGAAGGAGGCTCTTTAACTTTCTGAGGTTTTTGCCTTCTTCACTCACTTATCAACAAATATTTTTGAATTTCAAATTACATTTCAGGCCCCGTTCTAGGCTCAGGAGGTATAGCAGAAACTAAGGGGGAGAAAAAAAAAGTCCCCTGTCCCTGTGGAGCTTACAGTCTATTGGCTGAAAACAGAAAATAAATGTAAGTAAATTATATACAATGTTAGAGGAGTACTATGAAAAAAAACTAAAGCAAAGAAAGAGGAATGGGGAGTAAAAGAGGGTGGTTATAATTTAAAAGAACATGGTAAGGATAGGCCTCAATGACAAGGGACCTGTGAAAGAGCTAAGGGATGCAGTCATGCAAATGTCTAGGAGAAGGGCATTCCAGGCAGAGAAACAGCCAAGACAAAGATCCTGAGGTGGGAACATGCCTGGTACGATAGGAAAACACCAAAGAGGCTGCTGGAGAGAAAGACAGAGGAGGAGAGGAGTAGGAAATGAGGTCAGAAGACAGCAGATGGTGCAGAAACTTGGAAGGACTTCGGCTTTTACTTTAAGTTAAATGAAGTCCATTGAAGGGGTTAGAACAGTGTGATATGATCTAAAACTAGAGTTGAACAGTGTTACATTGTGATATATTGGGACAAGGCTTTAAGGCAGAAAGGGCAGAGAAAGGAAAATGAGTTAGGAGTAGGGTGACCATATCTTCTGTTTGCCCAAAACAATCCTGGGCAATGTGTCTCAGTACAACTATTAATGTCCCTCCCCTCTGAATCTTCCAAGTGTCCCAATTCAGATGATAAATTATATTATAACCCTAATTAAGAGGCCATAGTATTGCAAAATCCAGATGAGACACGAGGATGGTATGAGAGAAGTTCATAGCAATGAAGGAGAAGTGATCTGACTCAAAATGTATTTTGAACATGGAGACTACAGGATTTCCTGATGTTTTCAATGCGGACCATGAGAGAAAGAGAGGAGCTAAGGACCACTCTTTAAGATTTTGAGGATGGAGCAACTGGAAGGACAGAGTTGTATTAAATAAAATAGAGCAGGCTTTCCATGAGAAGACCAGAAGTTTCATTTGCGACATGTTAATTTGAGGCTATGAGATATCCAGAGAAGGTATCTATTAGGCAGTTGGGACTATGTCTGAAATTTAGGAGAGAGGTCTAGGGTGGAGATATAAATGTGGCAATCAATAGCATACAGACAGAATTGAAAGCATGAGATTGGAAAGAATCATCAAAATGTGATTTCAGAAATAAGAGAGGTCCAAGATTGGAGTCCCAAGGAGCCCCAATGGCAGAAAAAGAGGAGGATTCAGGAAAGGAGATTGAGAAGTAGCCAGCGAGGGAGGAGGAAAATAGGCATTTCTTCATCTTTACGATGAATTTGTTAGACTACACAGTGATTTTTTATCTTTTATTATTTTTATTTTTTTTAGCCATGACCAAGAGATACATCAGGGACAGCTATAGTAAAAGATGAACTGCAAGGAGCAGAAGAAGGGGCAAATTCTTGTCTCCTCACCTCCACTCCACCCAGAGCTGGTCTGTTTTCTTACTCCAAATAATTGGCTGCAGCCTAAGATTTCATTTATTAACAAGGTGGAAAGGGGCAAGAGGAGGTAGATTCCCACTAGAAAGAAAGAAAGAAAGAAAGAAAGAAAGAAAGAAAGAAAGAGAGAGAGAGAGAGAGAGAGAGAGAAAGAAAGATAAGAAAGAAAGAAAGAAAGAAAGAAAGAAAGAAAGAAAGAAAGAAAGAAAGAAAGAAAGAAAGAAAGAAAGAAAGAAAGAAAAAGAAAGAAAGGAGGGAAGGAAGGAAGGAAGGAGGGAAGGAAGGAAGGAAGGAGGGAAGGAGGGAAGGAAGGAGGGAAGGAAGGAAGGAAGGAAGGAAGGAAGGAAGGAAGGAAGGAAGGAAAGGAGAGGGAGGGAGGGAGAGAAAGGCAGAAGGAAGGGAGAAGGAGGAAGGAAAGAAGGAAGGAAGGAAAAGAAAAGGAAACCATTACCCCGGATAATCTTTAAGGCTTATGGTCCATTCTGGCTCTAAAATATATTTATTTGATTCACCCGACTCTAACAAGGAAATAATTTTCTGTCTAAAGCTATTTACCATAGCAACGTGATAGGGTCAATGTGGAGATAGGGCATTTGAATCATTTCTCTTGCCTGAGATTGCCCATTTGTTATAGGAATCGAGTCATATGAAAATAGGAAGAAAAACATAACAATTGGCCTTGAGGAGTGGGGAGTCAGTTGAGTTTTAAATATGAATCCAGGAAATGTTTTATTAAATGGCTAAGGCACTTACCGGCTTAGACCAGAGAATAAGCCTGCTCTAAATCCCACTAACCTCATGAGTATTCCATTTATCTAAGAAAGCCACAGAAGCACATTCCGAGAAAGTTTCTTGCTGTACTACACTGACAGGGCAAAAGAAACACAGGCTTCTACTCGTAAGTATTATTAATGACAATAAATGATAGTTTCTGTTCATCAAGCATGAAACATGTGCCAGGAGCTGTGTTAAACTCTTATGAGTCTTCATTCACTTACCACATCCCCCCACAACACAAGGAAGGTGCTCTGAGATACTCAATATTTGTTGAAAGAATGTCATGACTGAGAGCAAAAAGAATTAACTCGCCCAAGTTTACCCAGCTGGATAGGTGGTGGATCTGGGACTCGATTCTGGGCTGTCCAACTCCACGGCCAATATTCTTAATCATGATACTTTGATTAATTCACTGGATCTTAACAGTGGATGAAGTGGATGTTGTGGTGTCCCACCCAGCTCCCGCCTCATTCCCCCAGCTGCCACGAACGTAGGCTACAGATGGCTCACAGCTGAGTTTCTCCTTGGCCAAAGTCTCCTTGGACAGTCTCTCTGCCAAAGGGATCTGCCCCACCAAAGGTTACTGCCCCTCCCGGGGGAGGCCTGTAACCAATAACTGGTGGATGCAAGGACACAGAGGCCCAGCCCCTTGCCTCAGTTCAGCACCCCTGCTCTGGAGTTCCCAAATCAACTTCTCCCTCTGCCCAATCCTGCATTCCTCATTTCCTCCTGAGACCACCATGTCATAACCAGTGAATGTGTACTGAGTTCCAGGACAGGGTGAGATTTCTTCTTTTGAGTATCGCCTGTTCATAACATTTGTGCATTTTCTACAGAGTCGTCTAGTTTTAAAATTCACAAGAGTGAATTTTACATGTTCTGGATGCTAATTTTGCGTACTAGTGGTATGTGTTGCATAGCTATTCTTCCTGTCTGTGTCTCGTCTCCTAATTGTACAGTATCTTTCTTCTTGGACTGTGAAATGGGTGGTTCTTTCGCAGGGCTTTCATGCTTGTACTTCATGTGTCTTATCTAGAAAACCTCCTCTACGGAAAATCAGAGAAATGCAAATTAAGACACAACGAGATCCAATTTCATACCAACCCTATTCACAAAATTTTATAAATCTGATGATCACAAGAGCAGGTAGAGAAGCAGAAACATAAATGGGTGCAATGTGCAGAGCTCTTTAGCAAGCTGAAGATGGTCACACCAGTAATCCTGAAATTCCACTTTTAAACCCTTGGAAATTCCTGCACTTAGATATGAGGAGGCAGGTGCAACAAAGCATGTACTTAGTGTTTGTAAAGAGGAAAGGATTGGAAACAACATACATGTCCATCAAAGGGAAATGGAAAAGTAAATTTGAAATATTCATACAGTGGAATAACCTACAGTCATTAAATGCAATAAACATTGATAAGGCTGCCAAACAATATGTAGAATGAAGTCATTGCTCAATTATTTATAGCTTTCAAGTTATAACTTTTAAGTTTATAAACCTGAAAAGTAATAAGATATATTTGGGGATACATAAGTATGTCATAGAAACATATATATGGTAATAATAAACACTGAGTTCACAGTAATGGTGGTCTCTGGGGGCAAGGAGGATGGAATTGGGGTACCCTGAAGCCTTTCCAATATTGGTGAAGTTATACTTCTTAAATTTAAAAAAAGTCTGAAACAAATACAGCATGATCTTAGGATTTGGTAAAGCCAAATCATATTACTCCCAATTCTTGTCTGTCCTGAAGTATTATACAATAAAAAATACATTTAAAAAAAAAGAAAAACATATTCACTAAAGTTGAGAACACAAGATCAGTTTCTGGGTATTATTTTAGATCTTAATGGATCATAATGGTTTGATAAGAAATATAGAATATATACGTCATGGAAACATAAATGAATTAAATAACTGGCTAAGGAGTTTTTGCTAAATTTGATCAGGAAATGAGACTCCTTTGAGCAGGGGAGTGACATGAGTGTTTCTGCTTTCCTCTGGAAACACAAGCCTGGCCAGGTGGTGTAGGGAATTAAAGCAGAGCAGGAGAAGGCAGAGTCCAAGAGGTCCTTTGGGTGAGCGGGTGAGCAGTCATGAACCCACCCCCACCCCCGACCCAGGAGGCAGCAGCGGTGAGGAGGGAGGAGAGCTAGAGGTTCAGCGCAGTGGTACTCCACTTCACATCCCGAGTTAACTAATTAGTTTTGAATCTATTACATGAGGGCAGTAGAGGAGAGCAAGAAGTCAAAATTGGTTCTGAATACAGCTGCCTGGCTAATTATGGAGGTGGTTTGATTAGCCAGAGCAGAGATCTCAAAAATAGAATCTGGTCATGAGAGATTCTAATTTTCCTTCTGGTTTTAAACATGCTGCAGTCAAGGTGCTGATGAGACCTTCAGGGAGAGAAGACAAGGAGGCGGTTGGAGGTGGGAGTCTGCAGTTTAGTGAAGAGAGGTTAGAAGGATGGTTTGGGAAGCCAGCTGCAAAGAGGGGAGAAGTGATGATGTGAGAACACCATTAAGAGCCTAAAAGAAGGTGAAAGGAGAGGGAAGAAATGTGGGGAGCACCAGGCAGGCTTTCAATCTCCTACTTCCCTTTGGTCCTGCACAACAGGCCTGCCCTTAACATCTCCTGGCCAGGACAAGAAAATAAATGGAGGCCTCTGGTATTGGCCTGCCCCTCTCTTCCCATCACCATCCTACATTGTAAAGGTAGCTCCATCCTACATTGTAAAGGTCTGGGGTGCATGTGTCTAGATGCCCCACCCCTCATGTCCAAACTCCATCCTCCCAACACACATATATACCAGCCACCCCTCAGGAGAATGAATGAGGAACAAGACGTTCATGGGCCCTGGAAGACGTGTCAGATCACTGGGCAAGAATTCTCTAGTTCCGGGTACCCAGATTATGAAGGAGTTGGTTGTGAGCTCTGGGTGGATACTCCTTAACCTCCCAAAATCTCTTGCCCCATTGGTTAGATGCAAAGCACAGAAGGATCTTAACAGCATCCTCTAATGCAGGGGGTCTAGCACAGGGACCCAGTTGTCCACCTCCAAGGGTAGTACTACTCCATGGCCAATGCAGTGCCAGATTTGTAGACAGTTCCTAAGTAATATCTACCATTTTCAAGCTTTCCATTCTCACTTGGGTCACCAGGAACACGGGGGGGAGCTCGGGTGAAAGAGTAGAAAAAGGGTAGAGATTCCAGGGCACCAATGACTCATTAACTGTCTATGCTTTTCTATCAGCAAAAGAGAATGAATATCTGTTGATCATTCACTCGATAACAGTCTAGACTTGCAAGGCAAAGAGCGCCACCCCTTCCTGGCGCCTGTGCTAGACCTGGAGCCAGTGCCCTCCAGGTGCCTCGTGTTCTATGGGAAGCCCCAACCTATCCTAGGTCAGCAACTTCCTGAACCTCAACATGAACCAGCAGCCCACCCAACACAAGCCAGTGGTCCCAGTGCTGGGCAGGCTAGCGTGAGCAGCCGGAGCATTCTGCAAATTAAAAACCTGAGATGAGTAATAATAATAATAGTTCTTACTATTAGCCGAATATGCTGTTTAGACTTTACCAAGAAAAATTACGCCTCAAAGGAAAACAGAAAAGCACCTTCTATCCCATTGCGTGTCTTCCTAAAAGCATAAAACTGCTAACCTCAAAAATATATGTAAGAAAATAAAGTGAAAATGTACTAACTTCTTTCCAAGAGTTATTTGGCACTCATGATACTATAATCCAATTTTTCTGTGCTGATGAAATGGAATACTTTCTCCTATCATCCTTCCAGTCTGTACTGCAATAGGAAGATACAGTATCTTACATTTTGAAGCTATGAGAAATGTGTTGGCAAAGACTCTTTGATGCACATTATCCCACAACATAAATCAGGGCTGATTAAGCACACAATAACAGAGAAGGCAATAGAAGTAATTTTACAATTTGCTATACACAGTAGTAAGAAAAACAGGAAGTAGGTGTTTATTAGCAGTTCCAAATATACCAGCCAAAATACAACTCCCCATGGAGTCAGAGTTATTCAAAATATAGCAAAGAACAGAATTCCTAAGATTATAAAAGGGTAATTAATCACAAGCAGCGTTCACAGACCAGTGATTTGGAAACTGCCTTCTTATTGAAGATCTGGATCAAGAACAAACTTCAAAGCAAAATTAATTGATCTCAGATTCACTGCATCTGGTCAATAAACCCTCCCCAAAACTGTCACTTTAAGCCTACTCAAAAGTCTATCTTTTTTATTTAACAATTCTATATTCAGTGCATTAAATAGTCATTTTTCACTTAACTTGGTTAGAATATCATTGCCTCCCCACATAAGCCGTTTGTACTGAGAGCACCACGCCTTACCAACACTCTGTAAATTGCATTCAAAGTTCAGACATGTTTTTTAGGCTTTTTTCACAGGAACACAGGTTCACCAGGAAGCCAGATTCACAAACCGAAAGGACCCAGTTGCTTGGACATTTAACATGACCTTGTGGCTTTCAAAATTTTATTTTCGATTGAGTGAAGTTTTAAAATATACGCCACAACCATTTCTGAATTAGGACAAAGGACCTGTAATTTTAGTGGCCATGATTCAAAAACACATATTTAAAATTCATAAAACAAAAATATACTTTAATTTTTGCAAGAGTAATGTAAGGGGTTTAAAGGTAAATTCTGATCTGATTTGGGAAACTAAATGATTAAAAGTCTTAGGAACTTCTAGCAATAATGATCACTTTTAAGAATGATCATGGAAAAATCCCTTAACTCTTCTGTGACTCAGTTTCTCTCCTATAAATTAAGAAGTTTGAAGCTCGGTTCAGCTACTTCAAAAACTCCTTTGGATGAATGTTAATGACTTAAATATTTGTGAGGTGCCCTTAAGTCCTCTGATGGAAGCCACTTTGAAAGTGCAAAGAATCAATAATTAAAATGATTTGTCTCCATCGTGGAAACAGAAGAAATCAAGTAAGGGATTCTTTGTGTATATTAAATTGGAAGGGTCTACATACATCTTAGTCTATGTGCTCTTATAAGTTTATAGACTTGCCAAGGAGGGAAAGGAGAAGAGTTCTATGAAAATAGCTCTACTGAGTGAAAAATTAGCAACAAGCTAATCAGAGAAAAATTAGCTGTTATACTATCTGAAGGAGACCATCATGCTTCCATGATTTTTAAAGTCCAACCTCATAGAAAGCCAGGCTACCAGCCTGTTATTACTTGGGCTTGACTGCTCTTGCGGTTGGCCAGTCATTATCAGCATGAGAGAGAGAAAAAAGATAATGGGGAAGAGATGAAAGGAAAGAGAGGGAGAAATGAAGGGAAGGAGCAAAGAACATGTTGGCATGTTCCTCCACCCTCAGCTCAGATGGTCAATGGGCAATGTGTCAGCTTCCCATGTGACTAGGTTGTGGGCAATGAAATATTACAGAAGTAAAGATGGCTACTCCTAGGCCTGGCTATAAAACAGACCAATCAATTCTCTCTTTGCTTATCCCAGGAGAAGGGCTCAAGGCAACCCCAGGGGAAAGAAGAGGCCCTGAAGGGAAGGAGCTGGATCGCAGAATCCATGCTTGGAAGAGAGTCCTACAAAAACCACTCTCTGAGAACCCAGTAGACTTTGCCGGTGCAAAAAAAAATTTTTATTGCCGTAAGCCATTGAGGTTTGGGGCTTTATTTGTTACAGCATCAGGTAGCCTACCCTATCTAATACAGACTAGTAAAAATAAATTCATTAAAATCAGTTCTCTTTGGCCAATCAGTTCTAGGCTCTGAGGCATGTGGACAAATTGGTGGGTGAGGGGGAAGGGCTTTCTTGTTCCCTCCCTTTTTATCTGGCAGGCCAAGCTTCCTGCTGACCAGCTGGACCAGTGGTGGCAGCCGGAACTATAGCCTCCTCCTAGAATTTCTGAAATAAAGAAGGTCACCAATGTTCTCTGCAGGTCAAACCCTGGAAATTCGTTTTGTGCTGACTGGAGTAAAAAAGTCCATTTTCTCTTATTCCCAGAATGATATCAGGCCTCAGTTCTCTATCCCTCCCCAAAAACATATCATTAAATATATTTTGCTCAAGTACTGGTGTTTGTGGTGATCATTCTCAGAGCACGGCCTAAGTTGGTACCTCCATCGATCACCAGGTAGAAAGACCTACACAAAAGTATTTTAAATTCATTGCATTAATTCAGATAAATTAAGCACAAGCAGTAGCCCTGAGGAGAGTTTTGGCATCCTGGGGCCAACAAAAGGACTCCTGATACGTGCTCTGAGAAGGCAGCAGAGGCCAAAGAGAGTCCCTAACGAGTTTGCCTAGAACCTCACAGTCTCTAGCACATTCTCTAAGTGATATAAACCAAGAGTTCATGAATATGGAGTCAAAACAACTTTTTTCAAAGTTACTGCCTTCACAGAGTTGTTTCTCCCAACAGAATCCTCTTTGTTTTCGTCTCTGCTAGAGCTACAAACTAGCAGACCTGAGTTGTATCTGGACCAGAGAGATGTTTGTTTGGTTCTCACCGTGTTTTAAAAATAGTGATAGCAACTTTTTTTAAATGAGGTTTAAAAAAAAAATGAGATTTTACACACAAGTCTAGATTTCTGGCTTCTCTCGAAAAATCAGAAGATTAAGCAACACTGGACCCATGTTCCCCCCAGGGCAATACTCCATCAGAACTAAGCTGTTGCTACCCATGGAGTGGGGCCCATGTTGCTTGCTTGGTCCCCAACTTGAGTACCAGTCACCACACTGGCTATGCTGTTCTTTGTGTTTCCCACCTGCCTTATAAGGCACTTGGCTTACTCCTTGAGCAATATTTTCATTAATTTATGCAACATATTTTTTCGTGGCCTGCCATGTCCCTAGCACTGCTTGTAGATGCATCTGGAAGAAGCAGGGCATGGGCAGGAAAGGACATTCTGCCATCATATGTGGCCTCTACCCTCCCGTCTGCTGGTCATAGACCCAGGAAAGGGAGGAAGCAGGAAGACCCTCACCACGGGCACTAGGTAACTAAGATAAATAGGCTTATCATCACCAACGGAGGAATCTTACTCAAAGTGTGGCTTTGCAAGATGAATGGGAGTCCCCTTCTCTGCTTTCTCTGGGGCTGCCATAAGTCCCAGTTACCTCAGCAGATGTTTGTGCCAGGGAGAAACTCCCAGAAGAACAGCAAACATCTGCAGACTGACCCAAGGCTTGGCTCTCTTGCTGGGCCCCACTCTGCAGTGTCCATTGAACAAATAATGTGTGATAAGATTTCTAAAGGTGGCAAGGTAGATTCGTGGATCTGGGCTGACCTTTCTGCTACTGATGAACACAGGATTTCTTTTTGGTTTGTTATTGGTTTTTGCCTTATGCTTTATTTTCTTGGGTTTTCTTCTCTTCCTCCTTCTCTTTCTTTTCTCCTCCTCCTCATTGTTATTGTTAAGTGATCTTCAGCTTCTGAATATAGTATTTCATTCAGAGTGTGAGTAAAATATCTACCCATTGATAACTGTTTCAATGCTAAACATAGGCACCCAGGAAGGCCGGGATCGTGCGTGTGTGACCCCGGCCTGACCCATAACAGATGCTAAATAAATACCGGCTACAGAGATAACTGAACAACATGAAGACTGAGGGACACACTATCGAGTACACTTTTCATCAATACTGGGGACGAGCAAGAGCACTTCCTTTTCTCACTGTAAATTCTAAAATATATGAACTGGGAGATGTCACCAATGTTAAGATACGCTCATGAGGCTCAAAATGCATGGTGTCTGTTGGCCCCTACCATTACCAAAATGTCAGTATACATTCACGTAGACTCTCTTGCTGTGTCTGAGCTCCAGCACTTACCACAAGACAGAAATCACCTTGTGCCAGTGAGGACAAGCCTTCCCTGTCCACAACAACCTGGAAGGCCAAAATCCTTCTCCTGTTAACTTCATCCAAGAAAAAAAAAAAAGGAAATTTGCAGAAGACTGGCTCTGTGTCTGAGCATAACTTACTCCTTTGGAGGAAATCTAACAAAGTCCTCCCTCTGCTCTCTCACCTCAAATTGTGTTTCTATTAAGTTTGTACCTCCAGAGAAATATTAGACTTCATTGCCTTTATTTCAATGGTTTACATAATGCCAGGCTAGATGCAGGGAGATGAACTCATTTGACCTCCGGCGTCATGTGGCAGATATTGCTTTGGTTCAATTGTTGTCTGCGAGGTGCTGGGGGCTGGGTGTGACATCATATAAACGAAAACAATGGCCATTTGGTTTATACAGAGTCTGTCTTCCTGTGATTTCAAAGCAAATTTTAGGACTAATACACATGACATCAAAAAGGAACAGGCCAAAGATTTGGCAACTGGAGCCTGCAGGGTAACTCATCCATTCTTCGGGCTTACACCAGGCACCCACCACCTGGGGATGTGGTGGTGGTCAGGTCCCGGTCCCGGCCTTCTCAGAGCTTACTGTTCTGTGTTCTTTCTAGGGATAGCAACTTCCCCGATGTTGGGGCTTTTCCCCAGACAAATATTATGAGTTGGGTACACATGAAACAGCCATCGACATTTTTCAGTCAAGCGTTTCCGTTTCCGGTTTCCTCTTCAGTGAGGTTTGTCAGAGAAGTCTGGGTCTCAATCCAATGAAGTCATGGTATTCTGGTCTTTTTTTTTTTTTTCTAGTTGGTTTCCAAAAAAGAAAAAAATAAATGAAGGAATCTTCCAGGAGCAAATAGTTGATCAGTCAATAATACTCACTGGGGGTGAGAGCTGTTCATTGAGAGGGATGTTAAATATTTACGATGCCCTTTCCATCCCATGGCACCCAGCCAGGAACTGGAAGATTCATGCTTGGTAACACTGAAGCCCACTCTGAGGGGGACCTTCTGGAACGGCCCTGTGCCCAGTGCGATTACCTCACTTCCTTAGAATGTCTGCTCATTTTCTTTTCCCGGCATCCTTTGTATATGAGTGCCTTCCAGCCAAGTCAATTAAAAAAAAAAAAAAACACCAAACCTCATTTCCCATCTTTGAATGAATCCTGAGAACCATCCAATGCTAATGTTAAACACAGCAGAGCAGCAAATGTTTCAAGAGGGCAGATTGGGAAACAAGGAAGTAAGGGTTATCCATTAAGAGTGGATTCAGAAATGGGAGGGACGCGGCTATTTGAGATGAAGCTCATTTACAAGAACCAAAACAAAAATCTGCTAAATGCATCTGGGAAGAAAATAAGATGCAAACGGCAGAGAAGGACACACAGAACAACAAACGGGGCCTTTGAGGAGGAGGGTTTTTGCTTTTCTGTTTGCTGAAAAGGGTATAAAGATGTAAAAATGCACAACTCAGAGACCCCAAGAATTTTTACCTTTACGTTCGAGGGATCATTCAACCAATTTTGAAGAGATTGTCTAAGGATTTTTGCCTGTACTCCACAGGGAACAAAAATTTTAATCCTGCCATGTGAACAAATTATATATTTGTTCAGTATTTTCCCCCATAGATGATGTATAGACACACCTCTCCTACTCCCAATCCTTGACCCCACCCCTCATCTCCATGTTTCTGTTTCTTTGGAATTCTACACCCAAATATTAAGGGTCTCATCTTAAATCTCAGATAGGAGCCTCCCTTCTGGTCTGTAAGTGGTCAGAGAGAATAATCATTTGGGAGACTGTAATCACTTTTCAGTGTTTCTCCAAGTTTTTAACCTATTATATTTGGAAAATAGTCAAAAGAAAACCATTTCCAATAGTTCATGATATCCAAATATTTTTTTTCTTCTTCACTCCTAAAGATTTCTTTTTAACCTGTTTTACTCAAAAATGAGTACTAAAAGTCACAAAATCCCATCATTTCTTTAAATACCAGAAGTTCTTTCAATCCCCAACCTTCATTATGATATAACCTATATAAAAGGCAGGCAAGTCAAAGACATTCCAGAGGGAAAGTTAGCCCTACACTTTTAATTATCTTCCGGTATTTCCTTTTTTCCTTAAAAGGCTTAAATAAACTCACCGATGTTTAATATTTCTAGTCCCTCCCAAAATTATTGCTACAGCTTTTTTAAATTGGGTAACACAATTCTGTTCCCAGTTAACTAATGTTCTTCTCTGCATCATCCAAATTCAACAAGAAATAAATAGTGTTGCTCTGAACAAAACCTTTTACAAAGGATTGGATTTCATCTAAAAGCATGTAATTCTGCATAGCCAAAAGCAGTTTCTAATCTTTATATATAGGCACTTACAAGGCAAGGAATTCAAAGACATGGGATTAAATGAAAAATGCGAATGAGGAACTAGGAGCCCCTTCTCAGCCTTAACGTTTTTCAGAGTTAATCATTGCTGCGGGTGGGAAAATTGGCGGAATATGCCTAATAAGTCTTGTAGGTCGTTATATACTGAGACGCTACACTGAATGGTTATTTCTTTTTAAATACTAATAACCTGGAGAACCTGGTCTCGTTCAGCGGGAGGGTCAACACAGAGGCATCTGATTAGTGTCAAAAATGACTGCCTCTCTTTAGTGAAGGAATTTCCTAAAGGAAACATAATTCACAATGACAAATGTCGGCATTTTTAGAATTACAAACATCACCTACAGCTTGAATTCAAGTTATGAGCCCGCTGGACAAAGTTCAGGGCTTGCTTAGTAGCTAAGTGGGTGAATCCCAATTTTAAAAATTGTAAGTATGTGTGTAAATATATCAATAAAGAGCAGCATTACAAAAGGCTCTGACCTTTGAAACGGAAGACTGACAGAATAGTCATAATAAGAAGGCAGCTTCCTTACCGCAACCTGTAGTTTGGTGTTGCCTCCCATTATATGACTGAACTAGCTCCTTCAGCTAAAATTCTCAAGTTTAATGAGAAGTGTTAGGAGAAATGTCTGATGACAGCAAATAAAATGTTCCCGTCCTAATCACTCGTTTACTGAGCATGCGAAATCAATTTCTTGGCTGCTTTTATTTTGGGGGATATAACATGTCACCATCTCAATATGATAGATTTGCCATTCATAATACAGCCATATGGCTGAATCTGGGTTGCTCCCTAACATTTTTTGCTTAAATTAAGATACAAAAGCCGAGAGAATTTCCTTTAAAACCACACTTAAGGTGTTTATAATTAACGTATTAGTAGATCTTCTTGGAGGAAGAAACCCTTGGAAGTTCTCCTCAAGCATCCTTAGAGGTATCTGAGGTCGAAGCAGTCTCTTTATGACACCCTTAGTTTTAGAGGTATATTGTACATTCATACCTACAATGTATAGGGTAGGGTGTCTGTTAGTCTAAATATATTCCTCTGATACATGATTACTGAGTACATTTCCTGAAACTGAATACAATGAAGTATATGGTTCAGAAAATTGTATGCTCCCTTTTTTACCCTTAAAGTAAGAAAAATCTAAAATAGGATATAGGAAATGTTATTGCAAACAAAATACTTATAACTTCTATTTTTATTATACATTTGGCATTTCTAATTATTATTTAGGCTAGAAAGCACCTATGTATCGTATATTTTGTTTTGGGCACATAATCACATTTGAATTCACTGTAGATCTTCAAAACTATTTTAATTTAATTTTTGAACCAGAAAGGAATTTGGAATCTGAAAGGGGGCTCTAAATTTTTATGTCTGCAGCCATGCAAAGGAGAAAATTTTAATTCTTCAAACCCAAGAAACTATTGTAAATGAAATGAGAAACAGATACATACTGTACATCAAACTTATTCTCACAGGTGTGCTTTCTTAATGTTAAAATACCCGTGTGAATTTTTAGTTTCCCATAATGTAATGGGAGACAATAAATTCTGAAGTTACCCCATTTGCCTTCGGAAGAAGTAACCTCTTGTCTATTTAGATTTTCTGAGTATACCCATGTCCATCTGTGTGTCATACCAAAGCAAAGGTTTGTGTTGCAAGCCAGAGCTTATTGCAAGATCAAAGCTCTGGGCCACTCACAATAAAATAAGAGGGTAAAGCCCAAAGAATCAAAGAAACAAAGGAAACGTTTAGGAGATAAGGATCAGTCTCAGATATGACATTTCATCCCGATCAGATCCTGTGCAGAAGTTCAATTCAAAGTTCATAAGACAAAAATACAAAGCAATAAGCTTTAAGACTAGGTTGATTCTCTTTACCTGCGTGCCACTAGTTTTCTTACTATTCTTTAGAATCAGAGAATGTCCTTTGCTGGATCATTGAACTCACCTAATCTTTAAAATTCTACGGGCATTTAAGGTTGTGTGTGGATAGGCAAGGTTATCTTTTCACTGAGGTACCTCCAACCTAAACTGTATATACAGGTATGATTTAGCATTCCTAGGAAAGGTAAAAAGCAAGAATTTAATTAAAATACCATTCGCTGGAATTAATCCATTGGATTAATATCAATGGGAGACTTTGCAAAATGTTAAATGGTATTTTTCAAGATAAAGATGAAAATGACATATAAGTATTTAAATAAAATTCAAATTTCCATGGGAAATAAAATACAGATAAATATGCTTTGGCGAGGCATTACAAATATGGTATTATGTAAATTGATTAAATGACTTGCTGAAAATGCTACTCAAACTCAATTCCAAAGCATATGTCAATTCTCTTATAGAAGCTCAATATGTTTTTAGAACATAGAATTTTGATTATATTAGCGTACGCACAAACATTAAAATATTCTAAGCTACATGTAAACAGTAGAAATAAAGTCATTTCACAAAATTTGGGAAGATTTTTCTAAGTTATCTTTTCTCAAGATTTGATGGAGCTTTATGAAACAGACTACCTCAGTTATCATGTATACAATTAAATCAATTTGCAAAGTCCAAAATGTTCAAAAGATGCATATAGGTTATTTTGAATGTATTTAAATAATGTTCAGTTTCATAATTAAGTTACTTATTTAAAAATCTTGGGCTGATACTACAGTAACATTTATAAACATTCAAATGCAATTTTCTAGTGAAATGTACAATGTCTCACAATTACAGGTATGTAAAGTGTTTTGATATCTGGTATTAGTACAGGGTTTCCACTGATGTTAAAAAAAAAAATCAAGGAATTGTCACCTAAAATCAATATATACTGGTTCCGAAACCATAGGCATTAAATTGTATTTCAGCTTAGAATCCATAGAGTTGTGACCTTAGAAATTCTGATATGCATTTTACAAGTTCCTCTTTGGTAGCTCCGACATTTTATCAGTTTCAAAGTGAAAACTTTTCTGTAAAAAGTTTGCCTCTGAATCACCAACTGTGGTAATAATGACAGCTATGGTTTCCTGAGCATGAAGGCTTTGGGCCATTAAATTCAAGTCCACAGCGCAAAGCTGAAGGGTGGTAGCATTGTACCCAGGCTACAGATGAGGTGAAGTAAGCCCCAGAGAAGTCAGGGGATTTCTGAGAGTTACACGCTGGTCCCTGCAGAGCCCCCACTTCTCTGATTCAAAAGTCGTTCTCTTTCTCCGTCTCTTCACTATTCATGGGTAAAAGAGTTTATGTCACTCTGTGAGCATAAAAAATACAGGCGAGCCTCTTCAAATACTCTTATTTCCTCTTAGACTCACAGTGTTTTTAAAAATAAAATTAAAAATTAAAAAAAAAACAGCTATGGTGGAGACTGACAGTAAAGATAAGGGCCCACGTTCAAATTTACGTCCAAAACATTTGGTGTAACTATTGGCAAGGCTATTTTATATGTAATTAGAAGGTTAACTAAACTCTCAGGAAGCCCATAACTGTATTAAGATAACCCCTTACAGAGTCTCACCAAGTAAAACATGCACATACAGAAAGTTGCCAAAAAAAAAAAAAAAAAAAAACCAAACAGAGTTCAAACACTTCATTTGATTAAAAGTTTTCTTAACTAACTGGAATGTTTCCTTCGATTTTCTCTTTGGATTCTGAAGCTATATTATGAAATTGCTTTTCAATTCCCCATACGGTGATTATTTAATCATGCCTTTACCAGCTGTGAACCTAGCTTCTCTCCTGATAACAGTTTATTTTTAAAGGAAATTGTCTTTGAAGAAAATATTTTGATACTATGCAGCAAAATAAGAGTTCACTGGAAGAAATCAAAAAGGGAAAAAAAAAAAAAGCCAAAACAAAGATCACAAAAAAGAATGAGTTCTAGTTGTTCTTTTGGGGAAAAGGGGAATAGTGGCTGCAGAAAGATAAAAGAAAACCAGCCACTCGCATGGGAGGAAACAATTGGCTTGTTCCACATAAACAAAACCTACTGGCACCCCCTTTTTTCCCCCGCGTTCCACGGGCTGTTTTGATATCCTCTAGACACAGTCAAATATCGAGACTCCCGTGTCCTCTCTGTCTTTCGCTCATTCTCTCTGGGACCCCAAACGCTGTCTTAAGTCCGTCAGATTGCGACATCTTACGCATTGCTCAAAAACTTTCACTTTGGGGAGCCTGGGTGGCTCAGTGGGTTAAAGCCTCTGCCTTCGGCTCAGGTCATGATCTCAGGGTCCTGGGATCGAGCCCCGCATCAGGCTCTCTGCTCTGTGGGGAGCCTGCTTCCCCCACTCTCTCTGCCTGCCTCTCTGCCTACTTGTGATCTCTCTCTCTCTGTCAAATAAATAAATAAAATCTTTAAAAAAAAAAAACTTTCACTTTGAGGCATGTCACTGAGGGAGGGGCCTCAACCTTGGAGGGACACGGGCAGGGAGAAGGTCTAGAGGGACCTCCTCAGGCAGCAGAAGTCGAGAGGAAAAAAAAAAGAAAGAAATTACAATTTACTTCTGTTCCTAGGTACAGACTTGCTAGAACCATGAGATGGGGGAACGTAGAGAGAAAAGGTCCTTAAGCAAGGGGAGGATGAGACCCCAATGTGGAGGAAAGGAACTTTTGGCCAACGCTACAAGGCAGCGTTGGCAGGAGGTCAACCTCAGCACTGAGGATTGACATTTTGGACCAGATAATGCTTTGGGGTGGAGGCTGCCCAGTACAGGAGAGATGGTTAGCAGAACCCCGGCCTCCATCAGCTAGATGTCATTAGGACCCCACCTCCAACCCTCACTCCCACAATCGGGACAACTGAAACTCCAGAGAATGTCTCCAGACATCGTCAAATGTCATACCTGGGGGCCAAATCAGCCCAGATAAGAACAACCACTGTAAGAGAAGGTGGTCCAGAGCCAGTCAGTTCCCATCACTGCCGCAGCCTCCCCACCCTGCCCCAGGACACAGCCTCCTTCTCGGCATTTCTTTTTTCTTTTTTTTTTAAGATTATTTATTTATTTATTTGACAGAGAGAGATCACAAGTAGGCAGAGAGGCAGGCAGAGTGAGAGGGGGAAGCAGGTTCCCTGCTGAGCAGAGAGCCCGATGCGGGGCTCGATCCCAGGACCCCGAGATCATGACCTGAGCCGAAGGCAGAGGCTTAACCCACTGAGCCAAGCAGGCGCCCCTCATTCGGCATTTCCGAAGCACCTACTTTGTTTCAGTTTCCGCTCTGGATGCTGGGGATGCTGGCTTGGGAAAGACTGTATCCTGACCTTCCGAGAAGCTACAATTCTTTTGAAGAATTTCTTACAATTTCTTTTAGAAGAAAGAGTAAATGCAACCATCAATGCCAAAAAGGGTAGAAATAATGTAATGGTGGGGAGAGTTTGAAAAAATTAAGTACTGAATCCAAATGGATAGTGAGTGCCAAAGGGTAGGACAGGGTCCAGGAGGGCCTCTGCTAGCGCAGGCAGTAACCCTTTAATTGCTGGATCACCCGGAGGTTCTGGGGGTCCCCAGGTCCTGTGGAAATATTTAATTACTTAGCAACCCGTCTGGTTGTACAGGAGCACACAGCCTGGAGGTCCTACTGGGAGAGACAGAAGCAAAAACAAAGAGAAAGCAGAAGGCATGGCTTGGTGACCAGAGAGAGTGCTTGGGCCGCAGGGAGTAAGGATCACCATGGGAAGCAGAGAGAACTCTGAGGTCTGACTCTGGGGGCGGTGGGGGCCTACGCTGTAGGGAATGGAGGCAGCAGGGATGGGGCTGGAGGGGCAGGCAAAGCGAGAACGCCTCCCACGGGCTTTGTCCTGTGGGCGCTGGGAGACTGCTGAACACTTTTAGGTAAAGGACTAACAAGATTGTTACGGCCAGGGTTTGGCAAGTAGATTAAAAAAGTAAAGATGGTTTGACTAAGAACAGAGAGAGGGAAGATCAATGTGAAGCTCTAAAGTAAGCACAAAAAAGATATTAGAAGGTTGAAATCAACGGGAATAAGCATTGGGTTTGGTGTAGGAAGCAGGAGTCATTACAGAAAGAGAACAAACGTCGTTAATACAGAATTCCTTGCAGACGTCCTCACTGTGCTACTTCAGAAGGCTATGAATTTGTAAGTGACAAATTGACACCTAGAAAAAAAAAATCATCATATCTACATCAACTGTGCTGCAATTATAAACGTAGCAGTTCAAAACAGTGACTGTCATTATCAAACTTTTTTTTTTGCTGGGGGAATGAAAACCTTTGGGAACATATCCCAATTTATACTAAGGAACCGAAGCACCTAGAAGACATATGGACAACTCCAATTTGAGTTTGTATTGAGTAGCCAAGGCCAGATTTTGCTTCATCTCATCACTAAAAGCAACAATCTTCAAAGAGAGAGAGAGAGAGAGAGACCTTTGAAAGCCTTGTTGTGCATGAACAATGAATCTTGGAACACTGAAAAAAATTAAATTTAATTTAAAAAAAAAAGAAAGCCTTTGTTATGGTCAAATTTATCCAAAATGCATAACTTTTCATCTAGGGAACTGAAGACAAGGAAGCCTTCTTTCACACACTTGAATGAGACTTTTTTTTCCCCCTTTTCTTTGCAAGTATCAATAGCTTACGACAGAAACAGCATATGGGAAACCCAGAAAACCATTTACACTCAGCAGATATGTCCCGCTGAATTAGTGGCGCCCACCTCAGCAGACGTTAAACACTAACAGGTGCAAGGAGAGACTTTGTTAAAACACTGCTTCCTATGACTTCATCTCACAAAGAGTGAAGGTTCATGTATATTCTATATCCCCCTACCGTGCACAAATGCCTTTTCCCTCCACTCTTCATTTCAGCAGCTCTGTCTTCTCCACTCCCTTCCCCATTCCATCCCCCGCCCTCACCCCAGGAAAGGAATACTCAAGCTCTCCCTCTGTCAGCACGCCTCACTCTACTCTGGGACCGTTTTGGGTTATTTTGCTCCCTGCTTGAGATGGTGATGTAATCATTGTATATCTTCATCTAGAACGGGCAGACACAGAGGCCATCCGTAGCCATCACTCTTGTCTTGCCCTGCACGTAGTTGTGCCTCCCAGCCTTGCTCACCACGGCCTTCTGGGCAAACGCCACAAACTGGTAGGGGTAGGCCCTTCAGGCGAAACCTGGTGATCATCACTGTATGCGCTCCCCCTCTTGTCTGTAGGGACCGTTCTACCTTCACAGTTTCTTCAGCAGTAGGTGTTCAGGATCTATTAGGAAGGTTTTAAAAAGCTCCTAAAACTCCTTACCAAACTAACTCCAAAATACGCCAGGCTCCTACCTTCACAAACTTTAGTTTGTTCCTTTCTCTCCCCTTTGACTCTTCCGTCTCCCCCCACACTTCCCCATTTTTCCCTCGGTAATGGTGCTGGTGGTCAAAGGTCCAAAAAAGAGACTTCTCGAAGAACCTAATGAATCTATGAGGCAGTCGAAGTTTTAAGAAACTTCCTGAGCTAAGGTAAGGCCAATGCTTATCTCAGAATGACTTTTAAGTAAGTGTGATTGTATCCATTTCAAAGAAATGCAAACAAAGCGCTTCTTACCAGTTCTTGCAGCCCCACTGTGTGCTTGGGGTCCTCCTGTGCTATCTGCTGGCGCCAAGGACACAAGGCCTCCAGGCTTGCCTCCTGGCCCAAGGCAGGAGGTACCAGAAATGGAAGTGGGAGTAGGAACTCAAATATTCCCACCCGGCATCTGGCTGCCCATCCCCTACCCATGTGAGACCATGGAGTCTGCAAGGCAGAGGAAGGAATGAGGAATGAAGGGAGAAAAGGAGGGCGGGAGGCAAAGGAGGAGAAAAGGCCAGCGAGGTGGAGAAGGAAGGGAAGGAGAGAACATGGGTGGGGTAGAGAGAGAAAGAAAGAACATGAGGTGCTGTCCAAAGATTTTCCTCACCTAATCCTCACAACGCACCTAGGAAACACACATAATAATTAGTATCGTTGTACCATCCTTTCTCCTGTCGAGGGAACGGAGGTGAAGAAAGTTTAAGGAACTTGCTTAAGATCTCATAGTGAGCAAGTTAGGAAGCAAGAATTTCAACCCAGGTAGTCTGAATCCAGAGCCTGCCATTCCTACAAGGAATAAAGGAAGAAAAGACAATCCAGAGGTGATAAAATGAGCATCTAATGAAGTGTGAGCATCTTTGGAAGTAGAGAAACAGAGTTAATGATATTTAAAAAAAAGTCAAAGGTATAAGGACTTGGAGATCCTCTAACTGGATTATTTTCAGAGGATGGAACCAAGGCTCATAGAGGCTAAAATAGTCCTCTTTAGTAAGGAGAAGAGAGGAGCCCCTTACTTCCCCAACCTAAGTACTGTCTTCATAAACGGACCTCTACATAGTTGGGATGGGTGGTAGGTGGGGGAGGGGGAGTGGGCATCGAGGGAACAGGAAGAGGGCTGGGACTAGCTCTTGGGGTTGTTGTCCTCAAAGAGTTAATTTCAAGGGTAACGGTACCGGGAGCTTTCTCCTCGGCCTCCTGGGTGGGGGTCAGGGGAGGTCCTGGGGCGAATGCGTAGGGGTTCCTGTAGTTGATAGTGGATCAGACAACACCGCCGGTCTGGCTAGCATGGTTTGCTTGTGTCGGAGCGAGCGTGCCAGGAGAGGCATTCCACACAAGCGGTCACAGCATTCTGCATTCTTGGAAGGGACCATCACTTAACAGGAACGTGGATGGCTTTGTTATGTCTTATCTCCTCATCTGCAGTTGGAGCGTTTCCTTCCTTCTGCAGGTGCTCTCATTTCCTTCATTATTTGTTTATTAGAAACTCTTGTGGCCTTCCAAAGTCATTCTTATGCTAAGGAAGGTCGAATGTGATAACATATTTGTGTTGGCCAAGAGTGAGGACAGAGCAAATACCGAAAGTCACATAATCAGGAGTATAACTGAAAGTGGTGCTTCACGGATAAACAAAAGCTCCCTGTGCCCCACGGGGGTGGGGGGGTCACAAAAGTTTCAGAAGCACAGAGAGAAGGCAGTTGCTACAAATCCGGTTGCTTGAATGCTGTGGAAGTTGTGGCTGGAACTATTTTTGAGGTGCAATTCAGGGATGCTATGGGTCCGACGGCACTTATGGCCAAAGAAAGCTGGAGAAGACCTAGGCTGGACCACTAGATCTCCACGTGGCAAAGAACTTCTCCATTCATTGACATCCCTGAAGCCTAGAGGAAAGACACAGCAAACCTGAGTGCTGGGCCAGACAAGAACCTACTTCATTCATGTCTCCAAGAACTGAAGGAATACAAAAGCAGACCGACAGAGACACCCTGCAGTCTCCCAGGCTAGGCACTATTCAGATGACTTTCTTCTTTCTCACACATCCTCTACACATTACGGTGACGGTATAAGCCCACATTTCTCTGCAGTTATAGGGATCTTATATTGCTAGACTCCAAGAATCTCAGTGTAAACATCAATTTTTATCATTGCTTTACCATGAAATTTTTTAAAAATTGAAATAAATTACTGTCATATGAAAATCTCTTTCTTGAAATTCTAACCTTTTATCTGTTGACTCCAGTACATTAAGAGCCATTCGTCTGAGCCCTATTTTTTATAACCTGACTTGCTGCCAAATATACTTAAGATAAGAGTAAAGGTCACATAAAATATGCATTATAATAAACAAAAGGATGGTAAAGAAAAATAAGGAAAAGGGGAAATAAGGAACAGGGCATAAATTGTAAGCAGGAAGGTGGCCAATGCACAAAGTATATACCGTGAAGTCCTACACATCTGCTAAGGGTCAGCCACGATTTATTTCAATGCTTTCCAGCTGCCAGCAAGAGCAGGAGAATATGAATGGGGGCTCAGCTGAGAGGGTCCAGGCACTAAGAACAAACTGTTTCAGAGAAGCAATGTTGTTTGCAAGAGTAAAACCCCAGATCACTCCTCCTGAGAAGCCTCAAAGAAGTAACCCCATATCTGGTAACAAGCACTGCCCTGAGCTCATTCATTCATTCATCGAACCTCTGCTGAGCCCCTATTAGGGGCCAGGCCACGGTGGGGAGCTGGGGCCACAGAATGGAGCCAACAGAACGGTCCTGCCCTCTCGGCAGTGAAAGTCTCCTGGAAGAGAAAGACATTTACCAAGTCATCACAGAAATTCATATACATATACAGCCGTGGCGAGGGCCACAGAAAGGCGTGGCAAACTAGAAGAGCATCTAATGAAGAGACTCTGACCTCACAACGCTCTTCGGGGAAACCTAGCATTGGGTTTCGTGGGCCTGTTGGAGTCACCAATGTCTCACCTCCCATATTATTTTGAGAGAAAAACACAAAAAGTTTGGATTATGCAAGGCTCAAATTTAGTGTCGGCGAAAGGCTTTGAAAATTACAAGGCACTATGTAAATATAAGGTATTTGGGGTTTTTTTTATTTTTAAAATACTTTATTGGAATAGAATGTATATAGCATAGGGGCGCCTGGGTGGCTCAGCGGGTTAAAGCCTCTGCCTTCGGCTCAGGTCATGATCTCAGGGTTCTGGGATTGAGCCCCACATCGGACTCTCTTCTCGGCGGGAGACTGCTTCCCCTTCTCTCTCTGCCTGCCTCTCTGCCTACTTGTGATCTCTCTCTCTCTGTCAAATAAATAAATAAAATCTTAAAAAAAAAAAGAAAAGAATGTATATAGCATAATATTAGCATGTTTCAAGCAAAAATTTCAAGTGGCTTTTGTGTGTGTTTTTATTTGAGTATAGTTGACACACAATGTTACATTAGTTTCAGATGTACAACATAATGACTTAATAAGTCTATATGTTATGCTCTGCTCAGCAGAAGTGTAGCTACCATCTGTCATCATACAGCATTATTACAATACCAACGATCATATTCCCTAGGCTTCACCTTCTATTCCCATGAGTTATTCATCCACAACTAGAAGCCTGTACCTCCCATTCCCCTTTAAACACAAGGTATTTGAATTAAGAAAAGAAAATTGTTCTTTATGGCTTATGAGGAAGTACCTGAATAACTAGAATGTTACATATTTCTGATTAATTATAATTAGTTATGGTAACTTAACCATTACAATTTGGTGATTCTACATTAGTAAAATAATTGTATAAATGTTTCCTAAGCAGCGCAAAGCAACCATAATTCAGCTTTTTAATCACCTTGACCGTGATTTAGAAGTATGCCCGTAATGCTTGCTACGATGTGGTTACAAAATAAACCAGCTTCTAATTTTTAAATTATAAACTGATATATCAGTTTAATCTACTTCTATTTCGTCCCACTAATAAATCCTATATATTCAAAAATGGTTCCTACAACCGCGAAGAGCTCCAATTTATATGATGTTACCAAAAACATTATTTGAACAAAATTAAAAATATTTTTGCTCTATTCCATCTTCCACTTCCACAATGACCTGCCTTTTCTGAAGTTACAGAGTCAAAGTGCCTGAAATTTGCATAGTGCTTTAACAGTTTTTGGTGTCTTTTCACAGACGCCACTGAATTTATGCCATTCTGTGAAGTAGGCAAAGCAGAAAAGTGAGGCTCAGAAAGGTTAAGTGTCAAGGTCAAATAGCCGTAACGAAGCCAAGAAGGAGGGGCCACCTGAGCTTTAGGAGAAGGATCCTTCCACCGTATCACTCTGCAAAGCACCTATAAAACTACCTAGGAGGGATACCATCCACCAGACATACATTTATTTGCTCCAACAACAAGAGTAAAAGCTGGAAGCTGGGACAGCCCCCCCCCCCCCCCAGTACAGACTTCGCTGACGTCCAGCAGGAAGTACGTGGATTAGTCCTTCCGCAGAACAGCAGGCTTAAGGATTTTGTTTGGCGGCTGACATGCGTTCTGAAGTGCTTCGTGCATCATCTCCTTGGCCGCAGGACCTTCACCAAAGTCTCACCCAGATCTTTGTCCCGTGCTGTGAGAAAGTCAGCACCCAGCACACCATCCCTGGCTCATGTTCCCAGGAGTGATGTGTGATTTTTACCTCCACACCAGCTAGAACAGCCCCTCCTTGCTTCGTTATGTCTTTCCTTTTCCGCTGAAACTACTTGGGGATGCCTTCACCACGATCTGAACGTTCGTGGGGTTGGGCAGAGGCTGGAAAAGAAAATGAAGAGAGAGGCACAGCACAGCGAGACGAGTAGGCATGTATACATCAGTCTCTTTGTTAGATAAGCACCCTCTAGCCATTTTGTTGGGGTTTTCATATTTGCCTACTTTGTTTGTAAACGCAACTAGAGAAGACCAAAATCTCAGAGAACCCAAAGTCTTGAATGAACAGCCAAAGAGTTCCTTCCTTCAGCAGAGGTTTCAAACCCGCAGGTAGATGGAAGGAAAGCTTTCACAGGGACCCAGCGCGGGGTCGGGTAGGGCCTCACCTGCCCCGCAGAATCAATGCAGATTGCTTTTAGACTTCAGCTACAAAGATGCTCCGAGCCACCGACTTCAGGGCTGATTTTTGTAGAAGTGACAAAAGGACCAGGTCTCAAGGGAAGATTTGGGGGTTTGTTTTCATTTCTATGGATCCCACGTGTCACCAAAGATTTCTTTTTTTACTGTTGTAGAAGACACTGAGCTAGATGCTAAAGGGAATCCTTAGAAACCAAAGCCAGTAAGGCACCCGGGGGGCTCAGTGGGTTAAGCATCCGGTTCTTGATTTCAGCTCAGGTGGTGATCTCAGGGTCGTGAGATTGAGTCCCAAGTCGGGCTCTGCACCGGGTGTGGATCCTGCTTGGGGTTCTCTCTCTGCCCCAGCCTCTCCTCCCGCTTGTGCCCTCGGGCACTCTCTTTCTCTCTTAAAAAAAAATAATAATAATTAATTAAAAATAAATTTAAAAAATAAACTTAAAATAATTAATTAATTAAAAGTTTTTAAAGAAATGGAAAATAGTGTCTAGCCTCACAGAGGGCAGAGTCTTGCCCTTTAGCATCTGTCCCGAAATCCCCAAAGGGAGAGTCCAGAGGTCCTCCTGAGAACTAGCCATTCTCAGAGGTGACCCCACTTCCGGCTCATCGTAAGCAACAGTAATTACAGCCACGTGGCATAGTCTCCTCCTTCCTTTCTATTTTTCCCTTCCTAGGTGATCCTAAGGGATTCAGGGGTTGCTCCCGATAGGATTTATAGAGGAAAAGAGAGGAGGGAAGAAAAAGCCTTCTTCTATTTCTTTCCCTTTAACAGTGGTTAAGGGTGTCGGCTTGCAAATGAGTCACGCGTGGGTTTGAATCCCCGTTCTGCTGCTCTCTAGCTGTGGACAAGTTTCTTAAGCTCTAAGAATCAAAGTAGAGTCAATGGTTGTAGAGAGAAAATGAATCTACTGCCATACCACCCTGAACGCGCCTAATCTCGTCTGATCTCGGAAGCTAAGCAGGGTCAGACCTGGTTAGTACTTGGATGGGAGAAGAAACGAGATGATCCAAGGGAGCGTCCAGCAGCGTCTGACCAGAGCACGTGATCGGTTGACGTCATCAGCATCCTCATCCTCATCTGTCATCTGTCTCGCGCAATCTCCACTTGCTCGCCTGATGCTGACACAAGACACAAGCATAGCCTATGGCCCTACCGACCACTGCGTGGACTCCTTACTATAAGGTCACCTTTTCTCAAGCACGGCTCATGCACTTTTGGAAAAGGTCTGGAAAGTCGGTATTTTCCCTCCAAGAATCTTGGGAGTCTACATATTCTCTGCCCTCTCTGCTACCAGGTTCTAGCCAGTAACATGCTTTCCTAGGATCAGTGTTAAGGATGATACACCAGAATGCATGGTTATATTGGGTTATAGATTATAAGGCACTTCCACATCTGCTGTTTCATGCGATTCTTGCAACAATCCTCTGAAGTAGGGAATTCTCCCCAGGATGTGCAGAGAGATTTCATGACTTGCCCAAAGTCACACTGCTGGCAAGTTGCAGAACAGGAATTGAACCCAGGTGACCCCGAACAGAGCTTTTCCATAACAGCCTGAGGGGTCAGAGATGGGCTTCTCAGGTTCTTCATCTGCAGGAGGGCCCGCCGCATACAAATGCTCAAGGAAACCCCTGGGTCCCTAATGGACCCGTTGCAATCCAGGTGTGGTGGGCCCTGCTTATAAAACAGACCTATTTCTCTCAAGGAAGGGAGGGAGGCATCTCAGCAGAAATGCATTTCCCTGTCCCCTCCACCCCAGGCCCCATCCACATGGAATGCCTGGAAGAGCTAAATAAACAGATTTAACTGACTTACATGTTTTCCTTGCCAAACATTATAAAATGAAGTAATGGGTAACCTGCATTAATTCTGCTGGATTCTCAGACTTTCCTTTCTCCCCCCGAGGAATGGAAAATTATTTGAACGAGATGGGAAACCAGCTTTTCCTCGCTCTCTCTCTTTCAAAACTTCTCAAAACACATTACTATGCAACTGGAAGCTGTTCAATTCAACTAAGTCATTAAGTTAAATCATCTGCACACATTTTCTCCGAAGGATGAGTTTGCGTGGTGGGCTGGTTCCGTAGAACAATTGCCTGTAAACATCTCCAGGGAAAACCAGATGTTGGTGACACACCAGTCCCTAGTTAGTCCTACAAAGAGCATGGCACTGGTCCTGGACATCATCTTTCCAGGAATCCTACAACCCGAGGTGGAACTTTGCTCCGGAGCCCAGCTGGTGGGCAGTTTGGGTTTTTTTTTTTTTCCCCCTCCTCCACTAATGCTCTTTGCTCATGGCTCTATAGCACTGAGACCAAAGAAGGCAGCCCAGGCCACCCAGTGTCGCCCAGCGAAGACCTCTGGAAATCCCAGGCCTGAAATTCAACAGAGCCACAAGGCCCCCTTAAGGGATGGGAGGATAAAACCCCTAGACCCTCTGTTTTTTCCGATACATCACTCGGGGAGGTGGACCCAGAGAACAGAGGGCCCCCTGGGAACAAAGGCCCAGTAATTACGGGTCGCCTAAGGCACAGGCCTGGAGAGCCTTCAGAACAAAGGGAAGAAGGGAAGGGACGAAGATGTGGCTAAAAAGACCCTGGCCAAGAACTCAATAATGAAGTTACTTAATTACTCATTACATGGTTTACTATAGTAAAGACTTTATGTATCTTTGTGCATTATATAGGTCACAATAAACATACACCACAAAGGAGGGGCGAACTGTAAGGGCTTAGTCTAATTAGTGAAAAAAAAACACTAAACAGCTGACCCTGTAAATATTCGCTTTAAAATCTAAAACTTAAAAAACATGTTACAAATGTCTTCCAGGGTCTGCCAGGCTAGAACAATAGGCCACCAATACAGCATTCCTGGACCACTGTTTGCAGTCGTGTAGGGAACACAGCCTTTCCAATACGGGACAGCCTCTGGATCTGGAAGCAATAAGCAATGTGCTAAGGTTTAAAGGTACATTAAGAACTCAGATGCGCTGGGAACCAAAACGGGGTCCCAGAAAATTGAGTGATGCCAAGATTTTTCAGCGGTGGCAATTTCCACCCGTACATGAAAGTGCTGATAACACCATGTTTGAAAGGCTCGATATCCACTGTGATGCATAAAAAAAAGAAGCCAGTCAAGTTAACAGATCTATAGGTCTAGTGCTGTGGATGAAAGAGAAGTAGAAGCCATCAGCTCCAACCTGAAGGGCCTTCCACTAAAGCAAACCTAGGAAAATAACATGCTGCCTCTGGGGGCGTACCTCTCCCCCCACCCCATTTCCCGGTTCTCCGTTCCTGACCTGTGTGTGAAGACCACCAAAAGCCAATCGGTGTTATTTCCGCCTTCCTCTCTCTAACTATAATTAACAAGAATAACTTCGGCTGGGTGAGGCCATATGCTTTCTTCCTCATTCTTTTCAGTCCTAGTAGAGATTCCGATAAATGGAGGAAAGCCCACATATGTTAAAGTGAGTCACAACACAGATAAACAAGATGCCTAAGGAATCAAATAAAACAAACAAATCCTGATTGAGCAAGGAAGCCATGAATATCCAAAGCAGCAAAGGAGACTCTTCGGTATATGAAACTTACATTTTCAGAAGACTCAGCCCAGTACAGCAAATTTGCTTGGCCATACACGGTATGATTCCAGATCCTTGTCACCTGCTTAGATGCGGCGATTCCAATGAGTCAAGCTGCACGGTAAAAGAAAGCATTCGTATCTGCAAAATTTAAGGGGGGGCGGCCTGCGTACCCAGAGAAAGTTATCATCTTAACTCAAGGTCAGTGTCTTTGACAACTAAAATAATAACAATTGCTCACCTTTACTGCAAAGTCCAGAGTCTGTAATGAGATTTCGAAGAGGAAAAGACAAAGCAAAAAGAGGAGGAGGCAAAGGAAGAGGGAGAAAATGCTTTTTGAGTTTAACTTTGTGCCAAGCCCTGTTTTATACATTCGTCTCCTCTGAAGGCAAATAGTTGAATTTTGTAACTATTCTTATCTTATTTTATGGATGAGGACACTGAGATTGGAAAATGGGGCTCACTTGCCCGTAGTGGCCACACTAGGAAACAACTTCTCCCATATATATATATATATATATATATATATATATATATATATTTTATTTATTTATTTGACACAGAGAGAGAGAGAGAGATCACAAGCAGGCAGAGAGGCAGGCAGAGAGAAAGGGGGACGCAGGCTCCCCACTGAGCAGAGAGCCCAATGCGGGGCTTGATCCCAGGACCCTGAGATCATGACTTGAGCCGAAGGCAGAGGCTTAGCCCACTGAGCCACCCAGGCACCCCCAGCTTCTTCTCCCTTTAAGCGGGGCTCCCTCTCTTTCCCCGAGCCCCATTATCTGGCTACTTCTTCCACCACCCACGAGCACTGTGACAGATTGCCCTTCCTCCAAAGGTACACTGGCTCTTTGACATGCTTCCAGAGAGCCGTGCCCATGCCCGCCTCCCTCCCTCAGCTGCTCTCCTCTCTTGAAATGCCAGTCATATGATTCCCTCCCTCGCCACACCTCGGGCCCCTGCTCTCCGCTGTGCCAGGCACCACGACCCCAAGCTAGGCTTTCTCCCAGGGGACCGATATCTTCAGTCCTCCTCTCTCTCTCCATTTTGGTACTGTTGCAAAGCCTTGGCTGAGACACGCATAACAAAGGCCAAGACCAGGGGAAGGGGTAGTTGCTAGGAATGCCTGGGCAAGACATCAAAGCATGTTCCATGAGGCCAAAGAGAAGTCAGGAGCACGGCTGGAGGAGAGCAGAAAACCTCAGAGAGAATTCACAGGCACCACTGCTGCTGCACTCTTCCTAAGTGGTCTGCAGGAAACAGCTGAGCAACTTATTTTTTTAAAGGAAGGACGAGGGAGAGGGAGGGAAAACGAAGAAGGAAGGAAGGAAGGAAGGAAGGAAGGAAGGAAGGAAGGAAGGAAGGAAAGAAAGGAGTGGGGGAGGTTTTCCAGGTCCCACCTCCAGACATTGGTCACCAGGTTTGAGGTAAGGCCTGGGGTCTGAACTGCTACCCGCCGAATCTGAGACCCAACACAAGTGGACCCAATGCATGGAGATCCAAAGTCCTCAGACAAATCGGAGATCAAAGCTTGAGGAAATTACCAAGGAGACAAAGTATTAGAACCATAACAGGCCTGGGATCTCCCAGGACATTGATTTCTTAGTCCACTCCTTCTGAAGGCCCAGGGCCCCAGGCTCCTGCCATTGCTTGATTCCTGATCCCACCCACCTCAACGGCTGTCCATTTGGGTAGTGCAGAAGCTCCGAGAGGAGGCTGTGGTAGAAGGCTGCCTCTCGTGAGATCAAGGATGTCACAACAGTTTTCCAAGCTCCGGGCCAATGCCCCTCCCAAGCCACCAGATGTTGCAACTGGACCCGTGCCTGCCAGAGTCCAGCACAGCTGGAACTGGGTTCTCAGACTCCCCATTCATCTTGTGGAGCAGAGGAGGATGGACTATGGGGTCCTGTCGGCAGTGGGTGGGAGGGGTTGCCTGGCAGACGGATGCTGACCTCCGTAGGTGAGTTTCAAGGAGCTCAAAGTCAAAAGCAAGCACGCAAGCAAAAGCACCCTGTCCTCTTCCTTCCGTCTGCTTTCTTTAAGGCAGCTTCTCTGCTTGTACCTTCCCCAGTTCTTCATCTTAAACAGGAACTCTCTGAGCTCCGTCTTTGAGAGTAACCTCACGTCGGTTCTGGTCCTCACTGATCAGGTTTGCTCCAAAACACCACAGTCTGTGTGTGGCGTGTGAATTCAGCATTTGGATGTTTCTCCTGGCCTGGGTCCCCAAACACCTGCTGGAGTTCTTGGGAATGTTTCATCATCCTCCCAACAGCTTAGGTTCATGAGCAAATAAATCCAATTCATTAGACCAGCCAGGCACGAGACACGCCAGGGAAATTGCTACTATGTACATGGGACAGTTGTCTGGCATTTTCTGGGAGTCGTCTCTTTACTTCAGCCCTCTATTTGCTTCTCTGCCTTTTTTCCACTTCAGGTGGAGCCTCGTATCAGACATCTGGAGCAAGTTTAAAGTTTAGGGAGGCACCTCCTCAGAGATACAAAATAACTAGCCTTTTTTTCTTGCTAACTTAGATAGCAGGAGACTCACATCCCAGGTCTAACTTCTGGACCTCTTGAATTTGCCAATTCAAGTTCTCTAAGGGAGCTCAGGACTCCGGCTCAGGACAGCTCAGGCTGTCCTCTCCTTCGCTGATCCACTCCTCAGGTGCTGCTCTCGTGTGAATCTTCAAGTCTCCTTGTACTAACCCTCGGGGGGATGGGTAATTGTCCTTTCTGCTCTGGGACTCCCTCAGGGGCCTGAGCCCCAGAGTATGCTGTTTGCAAGGACCCTTTCTTAGGCACCCACTAGGACCTCACCCCTCATTGTGTCTCCAATCCTTCCTTCCTCACTGGTAGATGAAGTCATATTTCCTTTAGAGCTGGAAACCAGCCATCGTTCCCAATTCTGTGGCTCGTGGTAAAGGCTCTTGCTCTCAGTCCGTCAGACTTTTGATATTAAAAGCAATTCAAAATCCTTATTTTCTCCCGTAAGGGCCCATTGTGAACTGAAAGTTGAGATGGCTTTGGTATGAAATATAGAACTCTTGGTTTGTTTGCTGGTTGTTTTTTTTTTTTTCAGCAGATAGTTATTGAGGGCTTGCTCTGTTCCATTCACAGGATTAGACATGAATCAGATGGATCCCTTCCCACCTGCTCAAGGTGTGGCCCAGGGATCAGCAGCACGGGCATCATCTGGGAAATAGCCAAGACAGAGCATCTCAGGTCTCACCCCCAGTTTACTACAGTTTAACAAGATGCCTAGCAGATTCGCGTGCATATGGACATTGGAGGGGCATTGGCCCCTTGCCCTGTTCACTAGCCCACAGTATGTACCTATATTTGACAGGTGTGAAAAAGAAGCCTCCAAGTAGGTAAGAACTCCACCTGGAAGCACCAGGTTGAGAGAAGACACCGAGGCTTCCCCACCCCCACAGCTTTCCCTGCCCCATCATGCTTTGGGGTATTATTCTCTGGAGGGTCCCCACAGTTCAGTGTCCGGTCCCAAGCAAACCCAGGTCCCAGACCCCCATTCTTGCTCCATCCATCTCCAGTTCTATTAAACACAAAGCTGTGTGCAGAACAGAAAACTCTGGGAGGCTTTGTTGGCGCCAATTGAGTCCCAATGTAGCATCGGTAAAGGAAGTGCTTTCCAAAGCCTATTTTAAATGTGTTTATTTATTTCTAATCCATAAACATTTTGAGTGCTCACCACATGCAAAGCCCTAGGCTGGATGAATCAGGGTACACAATGTGGAATATAACAACCTCGGGACATACCCGAAGCTTGCAATCTGGGATGGGGAAACAGATACTATTAATGTATAATTTGGAGTGACTTTCATGGAGATTACACTGAGTTTTATTTACTTTACTATGGAGTAAACACGTACAGTATTTATCCCTAAAGGTACCATTAGGTCAATCAGTCACATTGGACTGTCAATACAAATATTGAGAATCAGTTTTGAGGTTAAACCAAGCTGGGGTGTAACTTTTAGAAAAGAAAATTATTCACTATGATCAAAATATTTGTTAAGAATATTTCAGTAAGCCGATGCATTCTGAATGGAAGAAAGACTACTTACTACTAAATCCAGTGGGTTCTGTTGATGTTTTTGTTGTTCTTGGGGTCAGAAATGAGATATATTCTGGCTAATCTAATATTCTGATAAACCAAGAGTTATTATACAGGAAGTGTGAAAACAAAGTCAATGAGATTGAGTCCACAAAAAAGTATGAAATCCAGGTTCAGAATTTTTTTTTTCCCTTTTTTTTTTTTTTAATTAACATATAATGCATTATTTGCCCCAGGGGTACAGGTCTGTGGATCCTCAGGCTTACACATTTCACAGCGGTCACCATAGCACATACCCCCCACCCCAATGTCCATCACCCAGCCATCCTATCCCTACTCCCCCTACCCCCAGCCACCCTCAGTTTGTTTCAAGAGTTTAGGAGTCTCTTATGGTTTGTCTCCTTCCTGATCCCATCTTGTTTTTTTACTGGGTTTTTTTTTTAATGTAGGCTCCACACTTGGTGTGGGGCCCAATGCGGGGCTTGAACTCGCGACCGTGAAATCAAGACCTGAGTTGAGATCAAGAACAGATGCTCAACTGACTGAGCCACCCAGGTGTCCCCAGGTTCAGAATATTTTATTCATAGTTTATACATCATATAGAAGAGCAAAAATCCATAATCCTAAACCTATCTTGACTATCGTCCTTTTAATACATTTCTTAAAGCATTTTGAAACATTATAATATTTCAGGATCTTTTTAAAAAAATATTAAATATAACTAAAATAATCTTATTTTTTTAATGATTTATCTTTCAGTTATTTGGAATCTAGAAACTGAGAGCTTATCATATTTAACTGCAATTTACCAATAAGAAACTAATATTTTAGTGACCAGTAACCATACAAATGCCAGAAAACAAACTATATTCCAAATGAAAAAGTATTCATTGTCTTTAATTCACAAAGAAATAAGCTTTCCAAAAACAAACAGGAACAAAAGCAGTGACTAACTTTTGCAATTAAATTGCATCAAGAAAATGAGAGAAATATATTCAAGACCATAATTCCAGAAACAAGCACTACAATCCAGAATTAGAAGTCTATATGCAGAGAAAAATCTTCAATCCTAAATTATTAACAAAAATTCCAAAGAAACAACACTACTTATCTAGAGATTACTGGATGCAAGTCATTAATGACAGTAATACATATCTTCAGAGAGAAGGGTAGGAGAATTTGTTATTAACTATTAAGGGACACTGATCTCAAAGAAGAATCCATAGAAATAAAAAAATTTTTCTATGCCATATATTTCCTTAAAGTTAGGCAAAAAATAGTGTCAAATTTGGGAGAAGAAAATCCTTAAGATCGAAATGAGGAAATTTAAAATTAAATAAAGATTGTGGATTTGAATGTTGGTAAGAGAATAGAGAGTAGATTTTAAATGTTCTCACCACAGAAAGGACAGGGTAACTATGTGAGTGAATGGAATTTATTACAGTTGTAATCAATTTGCAATTGATAAATGTATCAAATCATCGGGTTGTACTCCTTAAACTTGCACAATGCTATGTATCAATTATATCTCAAAAAATTGGGGGAAAGGGGCACCTGAGTGGCTCAGTGGGTTAAACGTCTGCCTTCAGCTCAGGTCATGATCCCAGGGTCCTGGGATCGAGCTCTACAGAGGGCCCTGCCGCTCCCCCTGCTTGTAGTCTCTCTCTGTCGAATAAATAAAATAATTTTTTTTTAAGTTGGAAAAAAAGATAAAGCTTATGGCAGTCCTCCAAAAGGCCTGCCCTCAAAAAGGCTGTATTTTTTTTTATTTATTTAAATAAATATTATACAGGAAGTGTGAAAACAAAGTCAATGAGATTGAGTCCACAAAAAAGTATGAAATCCAGGTTCAGAATTTTTTTTTTACTTTATTTTTTTTTAATTAACACATAATGTATTATTTGCCCCAGGGGTACAGGTCTGTGGATCCTCAGGCTTACACATTTCACAGCACTCACCATAGTACATACCCCCCACCCCAATGTCCATCACCCAGCCATCCTATCCCTACTCCCCCTACCCCCAGCCACCCTCAGTTTGTTTCAAGAGTTTAGGAGTCTCTTATGGTTTGTCTCCTTACAAACAATTTTTTTTTATTAAACACACATACACACACACACAGACTGCCATAAGTTAGATCAACTTCCCAATGCCACTGCCCACAAGCAAATATTGGATTCATAAGTATAAAATGCGATGGCTCTCCCGCTAACACAAAAGGAGCAAAAATACTGTTTTATACGATTTTAAAGTTTCTCTCTTCATTTAACTTTTTAAAATATAATAATATTAATCTTATATTTTTAAGAAGAAGCATGAATTCACACTGAGGGTGAAGCATACTTTTGAAACTCCTAAAACAACATAACACAATAAAGAGAATTTTGTTATGAGTTGAAATCAGCAAACATTGCGATAGGCATATTGCTTTCACACAAGGAACCTCAGATGGGGAGGAAAAGTACAGTTTGTTGTTTTTTTTTTTAAAGATTTTATTTATTTATTTGACAGAGAGAGATCACAAGTAGGCAGAGAGGCAGGCAGAGAGAGAGGGGGATGCAGGCTCCCTGCTGAGCAGAGAGCCCTATGCGGGGCTCAAACGCAGGACCCTGAAATCATGACCTGAGCCAAAGGCAGAGGCTTAAACCCACTGAGCCACCCAAGCGCCCCAAAGTACAGTTTTTTAAAGTTAGGATAATCCCAACTACGGTGACAGGATCAGAGAAAAATGAACTTTCTAACAGCCCCTGCCCACAGTTGTACACCAAGCACGGTGGGAGGGAGGGACCTGCTGCTCTGATCAAGACTTAGCCTCACTCGCAGAAAACGGGCCTTTTCTTGACTGATCCGCCCAAAGGGAGCACCTTTTTCTGATCCACCTGCACAGACCGGTGATTCCATATAACCTCGGACAAGTAGCTTACTCTTCCCAGACCCGAACCCCTCTGTCTCCACCTCCACCTCCCCCCCGACCCCCCACCATACGCCCTTCGTAAAATGAAATGTTTGGAACCTGTGATCACCAAGATTCATTCTGGCCCCAAATTTATGACCCTATCGTCTTGTCTCTGTGTCATTTTCCCTCATTCATCTGATTCACCGTGGGTGATGATTCGTATGCAAATACTGCAGGCTTAATACTGACCCTTCATTTTCAGTCTCAGATTAAGAAATGACTAGATGTTAATGCATCTCATTAGCATGTCTCTCTCCCCTTTGACATCGTAAGCTCCTTTAGATTTAGCAAAATGTAAGTCACACAGCTGGTTTTGAATAAATGTTTAATTGTTTAGATAGAAAAATATCTTGAATCAGTATCTTGCCTGTTGATCAGATTTCTTTTTATGCCTCTTATATTAAAAATCTGGAGTAGAAATATAATGGGAGCCAAATTACATAATTTTAAAACCCTAGTGGTCATGTTAATAAAAGCAAAAGGATACAGTTGAATTAATTTTAATTTATTTTATTTAACCCAGTGTATCCAAAATATTATTTCAACTTGTAATCAATTGTTCATAGGATAGATTACATTTTTTACACTAAGTCTTTAAAATTAAGTGTATATTTTATACTTATAGCACATTTCAGTATGGACTAGCCATATTTTGAGGGCTCAATAACCACAAATAGCTAGTGGCTACTATAGGAGACAGCACAGATCTAGAGGGTAGAAGATCAGTAAGATGTATAATGAAAGACGCATGTTATCGCTTACGATTTCACAAGTATTCTCTTTTATTTATTTATTTTTTAAGATTTTATTTATTTATTTGACAGAGAGAGACACAGTGAGAGAGGGAACACAAGCAGGGGGAGCCGGAGACGGAGAAGCATGCTTCCAGCCGAGCAGGGAGCCAGATACGGGGCTCAATCCCAGGACACTGGGATCATGACCGAAGCCAAAGGCAGAGGCTTAACAACTGAGCCACCCGGGCGCCCCACAAATATTCTTTTCTAAAAAAAAAAAAACAAACCTTATTTTAAAAGTCAAGTTTCGTGCCTAAAGAGAAAGGTGAAATGCCGGGGGCCATGTAGCTCTAGCCTACAGAAGTTGTAACCAGTGCCGCGATGCTGTCTATACAGTTTGTGTGCAAAGTGCATGCGTGTGTGTGGTGTCTCTAATGCCAAGGTTGTGTCCTGATTGGGGTAGACAGCTTCTCAGGGTGCCATCCCGTAAACCTAACCATCCATAGGAGCCATTATTTTTAGGATAAATACCTACGGACTAAGATATTGGTGATGGCATTTATAGAGGCTGGCTACTTTGCTGAGAGGTACTTTTGACATCTGGTAACTGAAAAGTTTTGAGGCTCATAATCCAAACTCAGTTTTCAAATCTTCTCCATTGTTGGGACGCCTGGGTGGTTCAGTCGGTTAAGCAGCTGCCTTTGGCTCAGGTCATGATCCCAGCGTCCTGGGATCCAGTCCTGCATCGGGCACCCCGCCCGGCGGGGAGTCTGCTTCTCCCTCTGCCTGCAGCTCCCCCTGCTTGTGCTCTCTCTCTCTCTCTCTGACACATAAATAAATAAAATCTTTTAGAAAAAATCTTCTCCATTGCCACCAAACACGACCCCCTTTAATACACAGAGTATACATCGTGTGCTGTTCTCGTGACCCTCTTTCCCTTTAAACATGCCTTCATTGCTCTTGTCAACTTGACTCTACCCATGCAACAGTCTGCCGCGGAGAGGCAGATGGGGCCTTCCCAGAACTCTAGACTTCCCAAGTCCATGGTCTTCATTTTCTGCCCTCAAATAGCCTGTGGGTCCGCTTCATAGTGGCTTTTACAGTGAGTCTGTCCCCCTCGCCTCTGGTCTTGTTTCTCCCCCATCATTCTCTCTGGAATCCAACCTCCTGAGGGCTGTTAGTAAAATATGGACGTAGTTCTGGAAATCGACAAGCAGTTGGGAGTGTGGGACTCTGATGGAAACAATCTGAAAGAGAGGGGCAAAGTGGGAACAACTCCCAGCACTTTGCACTATAGAGAGGTCAGAATGTGGGCTACAAATCAAATTTGTCCTTGGCTGGATCCACAATTATAAGATACCTGAGCCCAAGGGCTTTAGAGCATCTGTCTGCCATTTGAGCCCAGAACAAGCTGCCTGGATATTGAGACTGGTCCTCCAATTAGCAACAATTGAGCTCAGGATGAGAGCTGTGCTATCCTTTTTCCTCTCCTCAATTTTGTTATTCTAGCAGCTGTCATCACCATTCACATCCACTCACAGATTGCACAGAGTAAAGGAGCTCCATTCAAGTTTTGTATCCAATCTACTTTGCAGCCCAGCTAACGTGAATTTATGGAAACCAATGGTAAATATAAATTTGCGAGCTGCATTCCCACTCGCCATGGGATGTTAGTAGATATTTACATTTAGGAGTTTAACACATCCTGGCCTTAATCCAATATTCTCTAACATTCTCTAAACAGCCCCAGTTTACTAAACCCTATGGTTAGCATGTCTAAAGAGAGGACCAAAGCGGGAGACGTTAGGAAGCAGTTATAAATATAAACCACCTTTGAAGATTTACACAGGGCTTTTGTTAGTAAATTTAGAGAGTTGTGTATGCTAGAGCTCAATTTTTGCCTATACGCTTAGAAACTAACAGAAGCATGCGGGGAAATCATCTGTTTTGTTGGCTTCCACCTCCACGCCCACCCTTTCCAACTTTTGAATTAAGAAAGGAAGGAGGCCAACCAAGAACCAAATGCAGTTATAACTGCATTACTTTTCAGTATTAACTACCAGTAAAACACACACACACAGAGGGGAAAAAAAATCATAAAACCCCTGGGCATATCAGTTAGTATTTTAGCTTTTTCCCCAAATGAGCTTAAATCATTAAACTAAGTAACTGCACTTTAGTCATCAATATTTAAGGTGTATGAAGTACTCCTCTGCGAGGTTGTTTGGTGATTCCCGGACCTTCGTTTTTCCATCTAAATTTTATAATCTAAAACTTTTCTTTAAAAGATTTTATTTATTTATGTGAGAGAGAGAGTGAGAGAGAGGAGGAGCAGAGGGAGAAGCAGGCTTCCTGCTGAGCAGGGAACCTTATGCAGGGCTCATCCCAGGACCCCGGGATCATGACCTGAGCCGAAGGCAGACACTTAACCGACTGAGCCACCCAGGGGCCCTAAATTTTATAATTTATAGGTCATTTTTAACCCCCCTCCAAATCCAGTTAAAATTGTGATCTGGCTCACCCTGACTCCAGAGACCAATCTGCAGAGGACTGACAGCTAAACAATATTGTACTTTTAACCACTGGGCATGTATCTAAGTCTCCATGTATCTGAGGCTTTGTTAATTTTAGTTCAGCAGTGGTTGTAGTTTGCAGAGTTGATGTCTTCATACCTTTCGTGAAATTTATTCCCAGGTATTTTATGCTCTTGGAAGTTAGGATAAATGGATTTTTTTTTTTTAATTTCATTTTTCAAATATTTGCCTGAGAAAAATAAATCAATACCCTGACCCCTCTTGCAGTCATGGAGCCAGGCACGTTTTCCACAATGACCTTCTTGCCCTCCTAGGTAGCTCCAGGACCGTTCTCCGTCTAGACCCTCACACCTTATTTGTCTACTTCATCTGCAGCTAAATCTCTCCGGGGCACATTTTGCTGATCCAATCTCCTTCCTCCAGTTTGCTGCCAGCTGCTTGAGTTTTTGTCTTGTTTTGTTTTTGTTTGGTGGGAGGGCATACACAGGAATCCTCGGGTCAGAGGGAAAAGATTCAGAAAGCACTGCTGTAAGAAAACAGACAGAGTGCTCATGTAAACACAGTCCACTGCCTTCAACGGGTGCATGCCGGGAACGGATAATCAAATCCGAAAATGTCCTCTCTTCATCGTGTGCACGCTGCGGAAAGAGCGCATTCCCTGTGGCCTGCCCACCCTTAATGAGCCTTCTGCGGCCTCAGTTTTCTGGTGAAATGATGGTGTGATAATGCATTTGTGTATGAATCACTAGCCAGGTAGAACAGAGCAAAACACGAAAGGTCAATAATTTCCTCAGGGTCTTGAGTTTACACTTCAAAACCAAAATAAGGTTTGTTAACCTTTTCCTAGCAGCTAAGGAAGTTTCTCCCGCGTCTATGTGCGAATCCACTGAGAACTAAGGCAGTGTCCCTTAGTTAATAGTGGTAGTGCATTTTAAATGACATTTATTACTATAACCTCTACTTAGCTCACTGAGCTTTGGTGCAGAAAAGACCCTCCTTCCCATTCCCCATCCTGATGGAGACACACACACACACACACATAACACTGAACAGGGCAAGCCGCTTTCTGGGCTCCAGATCTTTCCAGTCCTCACCTAGGTACAAGCCATCAAAGAAACCTCTGTCTGGGGCAGTTGCTTGAACTTTTTAATCCTTGGAGAATACCCCACTGCCTTCTCAGTCCTCAGCCCCTCCACCATTCCTACTAAATTCTCACTCACATCACAGAGAGTCCTCGTCTGGGAACGGCTTCCTTCCCCAACTTACGTTTGACATCTGTAGTTAATGCTGCTTGCCGCCATCATCTTCATGGCCTAGAGAAGTGAAATTATCCCACCCCGAGAAGAGGTAGCATTTATGTGGCTCTTACAATGTGCCAGGTGCTCCTCAAATGATTTTAATAAAACCAATTCAATCCTCCCAGCAACACCATGAGATAGATACCATTAGAGTCCCTACTGGATAGATATGAAAATCAAGACACAAGAAAGTCAAGTAACTCAGTTGAGGTCCCACAGCTGGAAAGTGGCACCACGGAGATTCAAATCCACGTAATCTGGCCCCAGACTCTTCACTCCTAGCCACTACACATGCTGTCTCTTTCTCTGTACAAAAAAGACACTACAAAGTTAATCCAAAGAACATTCTTTTCTAACCTTCACACTCGACCGTTGATATTCATGAGCAATATTTGCACAGACATTTGGTGCCAGCAGTAGAGTCATCACAACTATTTTGGCTATGCGGAGTATGAGAACCGACCCTCAGACCTTTCTGAGAATATCGAGGGCCCAGACGGGAGAGAGGAAACAGGAGACAAGAGAAGGAGAGACAGGGAGAGACATTCAGAGACAAAGACAGGGATGGAGAGTAATGACCCAGAAACAGAGAGGCTTGTGAGAAATCGATCAGCCAGAGGCCGGAGAGAACAGCAGCTCGAACAATCAAGGAGATGCCCAGAAGGAAACTTGATAAACTTGGGGGAAAGTCTTGCATACACACAAGTGCAATGAAGCAGGGAGAGCCAAAAGAATGTGCTATCTGGGCTCAAGGTAAAAGGTGGAACTATGAGGGAACTCTAAGTACCAGAGGGAGCCAGGAAGGAAGCTAGATTTGAGGACAAATATCAACAGACTGGTTATTAGAGGGCCAGCTAAGTAAGGTATCTCCTGTGTTGGAAATCAAGCTCCCGGAGATACAATATCTGCCTAGGCACGTCCGCCCTGGCAGGTGCCTACCCAGGGATTAGCTGGCTCTGCATCGAAGGCATCGACCAAGTGGCAGTTCACATGTTTCTCTAATTGGAGGAGACTGCTTTGCCTGCTCTGGTCCCCAAGACCAGACCAAGGTCTAGAGCCTGATGTGGGCTCGATCTTACCACCCTGAGATCTTGACCTGAGCCAAAATCAAGAGTCCGACACTTAACCAGCTGAGCCACCCAGGCGCCCCACACTATTTATACGTGATAAAGTTCCCTCTTCGTTGAGGTCAGTTCTCTGAGTTTTGATAAACACCATCACCACAGTGAAGATACAGAAAAGATTCCTTACCTCCCAGAATTCTCCCTTGCTGCTCCTTTGCTCAATCTTTCCCTCCACCCCGAGCCTCCGTCAATCACTGGTCTCTTTTGTTCCTATAATTTGGCCTTTTCCAGAATGTCATATAAATGGAATTACATGATATGTAGGCTTCTGAATCAGCCATCTTTCACTCAGCATAACGCATTTAAGATTTGTCCATGTTTTTGCATGTACCATTAATTCGTTTTTTTCATTGCTGAGTAATAGCCATCGTTACTCAGTGTGGATATACCACAGTTTATCTATCTACCAGCTTTAACCTTTAGGTTAAAACGTCCATAGGACATTTGGATTGTTTTCAGGTTCGAGTGAGTAGGAATAAAGCAACAGTGAATATTTGCATGCAGTTTTCATTTTTTCTGGGTAAATATGCAGGAGAGGGATTGTTGACTCATATGGTAAATATATGTTTAACTTTATAAGAGACCGCTAAACATTTTCCAGAGGGGCTGTGCCAATTTGCATTTCTACCAACAATGTAGGAGTTTTAGTGGCTGCACAACCTTGTGAGCATTTGGTATTATCGGTTGTTGTTGTTTTATTTTATTTTAGTCATTCGAATACATGTGAAATGGTATCTCATTGTGGTTTTAATTTGCATTTCTCTAATGACAAAAGATGTTGACTACATTTTCCTGTGCTTATTTGCCATCTGACTTTCTTTGGTGACATGTCAGCTCAAATTCTTTGCCCATTTTCTTATTAGATTTTAGTGTACTTATAACTGAGTCTTGGAAGTTATTTACGTAAGCTGGACACAAGGTTTTTGTCACATATGTGTTTTATAAATACCTTCCACAGTGTGTGGCTTGTCTTTTTACTTTATTAACAGTTTCCAAGATCAGAAGTTTAAAATGAAGTCTACTTCATCAACATTTTTCTTTTACGAGAGGGCTTTCCCTTTTGTATCTAAAAAAATCTGTGCCTAACACAGGTCACGAAAATTTTCTCCTGTTTTATTCCAGAAGTTATATAGCTATAGATTTCATATTTAAATCTAAAATTTGAGCTAAATTTTTATATAATCTATGAGGTATGGGTTGAGAGTCATATTTTTGCCATGGGTGTCTAATTGTTTCTGCATCATTTATTAAAAATATAATCCTTTCTCCATTGAATGGAGTATGCACCTTTTTTAAAAAATATTTTATTTATTTATTTGACACACAGAGAGAGAGAGAGATCACAAGTAGGCAGAGAGGCAGGCAGAGAGAGAAGGGGAAGCAGGCTCCCTGCTGAGCAGAGAGCCCGATGTGGGGCTCGATCCCAGGACCCTGAGATAATGACCTGTGCCAAAGGCAGAGGCTTAACCCACTGAACCACCCAGGTGCCCCTGGAATATGCACCTTTATCAAAAATTGTTTGGCACTTTTTCAACAAATGATGCTGGAACAATTGAACACCCCTAGCCAAATAATAATAATAATAATTGAATGTTAACCTCATACGTTATAAAATATTAACTCAAAATGAATGACAAACTCGAACATAGAACTTAAAACTATAAAATTTTGTGAAAAAACCTAGAAGAAAATCTTTGGGATTTAGGGATAGACAGAGAGTTCTTAGATTGGACTGCCAAAGCTTAATTTTAAAAATGAAAAAATGGACTTCATCAAAACATACTTTTGTAATGCAAAAGACTCTGTTAAGATGAAAGACAATCCTACAGATTGGGAGTATATATTTGCAAGTCATGTATCTGACAAAGGACTAGTATTTAGAATATACAAAGAACTCTCAAAAATCAAGGGTAATGGGGCGCCTGGGTGGCTCAGTGGGTTAAAGCCTCTGCCTTCGGCTCAGGTCATGATCTCAGGGTCCTGGGATGGAGCCCCGCATCGGGCTCTCTGCTCAGCAGGGAGCCGGCTTCCTCCTCTCTCTCTGCCTGCCTCTCTGCTTACTTGTGATCTCTTTCTCTCTGTCAAATAAATAAATAAAATCTTTTTTTTTTAAATAAATAAAATCTTAAAAAAAAAAATCAAGGGTAAGGAAAAAAAAAAACCCATTAGAAAATGGACAACAAACATGGAGAGATATTTAACAAAAGAGGGTGTAAATAAGCACATGAGAACATGTTCAAAATCATTTTCATCAAGGAAATGCACATTAAAACCACAATGAGATTTCACTACACATCCAGTAAAATGGCTAAAATAAAAAAATAGTGGCACTACCAAATGCTGCTGAGGATGTAGAGGAACCAAATTACTCAAAGATTACTGATGAGAATGTAAGTAGGACTAGAAAATAGTTCAGCAGGTTCTTTTAAAAACTAAATATGCAATTATCATAGGACTCCCTAACTGTACTCTTGGCATTTATCCCAGAGAAATGGAAATTTATATTCACATGAAAACCTATACTGGAATGTTCACTTCAGCTTCATTTGTAATAGTCAAACCTGGGAACAAATCAGATGTCCTTCCACGGGTGAGTGGTTAAAATGTGATACATCCATACCACGGAATAGTACTCAGCAACAAAGAGGAACAAAGTATTAATACACAAAGCAATTTGGGTGACTCTCCAGAGAATTATGCTGAGTAAAAAAAAAAGCCAAATGCAGAAGGTTAGATACTATGTGATTCCATTTATATGACTTTTTTTAAATGACAAAATTATAAAGAGGGTGAACAGATAGTGATTGACAGGAGTTAAAGATAAGAGTGAGAGGAAGAAATTGGTGTGGTTACAAAAGGGAAACAAAAGGGATCCCCTTGTAATGATAGATCTGTATTTTGTAGGTCCTTTGATTGTGGAGGTAGATACATGAACCTACACATGTGATAAAATTGCACAGGACTAAACACACACACACAAGTAAGAACAACTAGGAAAATCTGAACAACGTGGATGGATTGACTCAGTGTAATTGAATCAATGACGTTACACCATAGTTTTGCAATATGTTATTATGGAGGGAAACTGAATAATGAGTAAGTGGGATTTCTCTGTGTCATTTCTCAAAACTGCATATGAATCTATAATTATCTCAGAAAAAATTTTTTGAAAAATCAGTTGGCCATATATGAATCTATTCTGGGGGACCTATTTCTGAAATCTCTGTTTTGCTCCCTTTATTTATATGTCTGTCCTTTCACCAATACCACACTATATGATTACTGCAGCTTTATAATAAATCTTGAATTCAGATAGTAGGAGTCCTCTAGCTTTATTCTTTTTTTCAAATTGTAGTGGTTTTTTTCTCATAATTCTAGCTCTTTTGACTTTCTATATAAAGTTTAATTCGGCATGTACATTTCTCAAAAAAAAAAAATCCCACTAGGATTTTGAATGATACTGTTTTAAATCTATAGGTCAGCTTGGGGACAACTGACATTTTCACAGTATGAAGTTTTCAGTTCGTGAATATGATATTTCTCCATTTATTTAGGTCATCTTTCTTTCAGCACGTTTTGTAGCTTTCAACATACAGATCCTTCACTACTTTGTTAGATTTCTACCTAAGTATGATATTTCATGTTTCCAGTGCTATTTTAAATGACACTCATTTTTAAATTCTGATTTCTAATTGTTTATTGCTACTGTATAGAAATTCAGTTAACTTTTGTGGATCGATACTGTTCAACCTCGCTACACTCACATGAATTTCAGCGGTATCTCATTTTCTAGATTCTTTTGAATTATCTGAGTAGATAATCATGTCATCTGCCAAATAAGGAGTTCTTTACAATTTTGTCTATTATAAAAATTCCTTCAATGAACATCATCTTACATACTTTTTTTGCTTACTTAACTGATTACATCCTTAACAGATACATACATTTTAAGTCCTGATACAGTATCTCCACTGCTTTGTATCTTCCAAAGTTGTATCTGGTCTTGGAGCCAGAGCATGGGAAGAGAGCTCTTTTCTCTAGGAGGAGCACCTCTCGTCAACTGCAAGGTGGAATTGTGGAATTTAGCTATCTGCCTACTTACAGATACGCCTTTTAATGTTGGGTTAGGATCAGCTTGAACAGACCATCCCCATTTTGTAGAAAATCCCTTGCTTTTCCTTCTTCCCTCACCCAGTGATTTCTATAACTCCCAGACTGTTGCAGGAAGTGGAGTGATGAAGGAGGGGGATGGTTAGAGAGGTTCAAGAGCTACATTCTTGGGGTAATCTCTGACTTCTAGCTCCTGTTTCCAATAATTAATTCAATCTATGAATCATTTAGATAACTTATGCACATTGTCTCTCCTCTACAAAACATTGACTCAGCCAACTCGGACTCTTTCCTGAATTTCCAGTAGAAGAGTAATAACTTCTTTTTGAAGATTTATTTGTTTGAGAGAAAGAGAGAGAGAGAGAGCAAACGAGTATGCACGTGGGAAGGCACATGAACAAACAGGCAGTGGGAGGAGCAGAGGGAGAGAGAAAGAATCCCAAGCAGACTCCCAACTGAGTGCTCCTTGCTGGGCTGGATCCCACAACCCTGAGATCATGACCTGAGCCAAAATCAAGAATTGGACTCTTAACCCACTGAGTCACCCAGGCACCCATAATAATAACTTTTAAAATAAGCACACTTAAACAATCTTTGTGTGTAGGCAGATTTTACTGAAGTTTTAATGAAATGGAGGAGATTTAAGTCACAAATTCGCAAACAATAAATAATTAAAAGCAAGCCTCCTCTGCTCCTAAAAATCTTCTTGGCCACTTTTCATGGCTAGACCACCCCCACACAGAACATCAAGTTTTCCCACCTTGGCTGGCCCTTTGTCCTTTTCCATTGTCCCATATCTGTCCTCCACCATCATCTCCCCCATCAAATTACCCTAATCAAAATGATCTAAGTGATAGGAGAGGGCTAGCTTCATTGTCTTAACTTTAAGCATAAATATTCTTGTTCTGATTATGAAGGTAAGCTTTGACTAGACCCTTCTTCACAACAGAATTTGAAATACTAATTGGAGTACTATAAATCCTTAGTTAAAAGACAGACACTGCCTGTGATTCCTTGGCAACAATGTTTTGGTTCTTTCAAGAGACACAAATTCTCCTCCTATTTGTATTCCTGCTTAATCTTACTTTCGCAGGGTTTACCAAATAGTGGTCCATGTTTGAGAAACTGCACTACACTTAGAAGAAGCTAACAGGAAAAAAAAAAAACTTAAAATTTTTTAAATTGCAATCATTTTTTTGTAGGTTAAAAAGGTTGCTTTTTTGGGGTGCTGGGCTAGCTCAGTCAGAGGAGCATGCGACTCTCGATCTCGGGGATATGAGTTCCAGCCACATGTTGGCTGTAGAGATTACTTAAATAAACAAAACCTTAAAAATTTTTAGTAAAACTACAGTTGCTTTAAAAAGAAAAAGAGGTTGCTCTTATGTTCTGGTCTTTTTTCTCTTTCTCTCTTTTGATTAGACAAGGTTAGACCTGAAAAATGCTTCTTACAATGATAAGAAGTAGAATTGACTGATAGGGAGAGAAGAAAAGGAGTGAAGAAGAGAAGGGGGGGAGAGAGAGAGAGAGTTATAGGGAAAGCCTTCTTTAAGGTTTGTTATCAGATTTAATTTTTTGTACACAGATGATTCTTTTTTGAACAACACCACATTTAAAGGGTCATTTTCTTCAAAAGGCTACAGGCCAAATTTTTGTGGGCTGTTCAAACCATGAATTAAAGTGATTAAGTCCATAACTACTACCAACCCTAACAGTCAAACTGTCATGGCAACGAGAATGATTCTCCAGCTGAAAGTCAGAATACAGGGGTATAAAATTATTCCTCTTAAAAAAATCCTAGTCTTCTATTCCTTCAAGTTCAGTTCTTTCTGAGGCTTTGCTTAAAAGCCTTTTCACTCATTGCATTTCCTCAAACCAATAATGCTCGTCTAATAATCAGAAGTCTTAATAAAGTTAGAGACCATACGGGAACAGCTTGCACCTGCTTTTTCCTTTTTTTCCAGTGTGCTGGGAGCAGGTAAGTCAGGTCAGCATCCTGCTAGTTACTGTAACCATTATAACAAAAGAGAATATCAAGGAAGTTCTCAGCCTCAGGGTCGGATTAAGTTGCATGCCTGATTTTTATTCCTTTCCAATCAGCCAGAAACAAAATCGTCAGTCTAGTAGTACCCATGTACCATCTGCTTATTAAGCTCACCCATGATTAAATGAAGACAAATAAAAACACCATTGAGAGACTTTTTTTTCCCATGCAACAGATTAGGTGAATGAGAACGTTCGGCAATACCCAGTATAAGCAATAGTGTCAAGATACATGCACTCCGACAAGGCATTCATGGGAATATAAAGCGTTGTAGCCTTTTTGGAGTACAATTTCAGAGTCTGTGGAATTAAATACACACATACCTAGTCACTCGACTTTTAGACCTACATACATAATAGAAATACATCAACACTTATTATAAAGATGTTTTTTGCAAGATCATTTGTTTTTTAAAAAAAATGGGAAAAGGGTAATACATCCCTTACTAGAAGAATGGATGAATGAATGAATGAGCAAGCAAGCTGTGGTCAGTCTATGCCATGGAACATGATGCAAATATTAAGAAAATACGAGAGCTCTGTGTAAACTGCCTTGGGACTGCCTTGAAGTTGTCAGTGCTCCTTGACTAAGGTAAAATTCTCTGTATAAAACCATTCGATTCTTCGGAAAACTTACCAAAGAAAACTTGCCCTCAGTCACTCAGTTTTAATTGACAAAGTTTCTAGTGCAACCTGGAGACCTCTGTCTCTAAAGTCTTGTTCTTCCAGGGGTCCTGCTGCCTTCCACTCCAGAGTGGTATCCTTGCTGCATTTTGTGACAAGGTCACAGAAAGCCTCCGCTCTTAAAAATTTGCTTACTTGAAGAGCCAAATCGGCGCGAGAGATTAATTCAGAAGCAATCGTCTATCACAATGGTTTAGTTCACTTGCAAATGGATTCAAAACAAGGATCCTTTAAAAGGCAAAATTTCCCGGTGCTTTAAAAATATGACCCATTTAGAGAAACTGGAGGGGACACGTGTGTTATGTAAATTGAGGAATGCGAGCAATCTAAGACCTCTGACTGTCCCTTTTCAAAGAGCATTTGGAACAACCTGTCTAACCTGTCATCCTCAGTTTGCAGGTACCAAGGAATTACACCATCATCTCTGCCCTCTAGAAGTTTAGGATTCGTCCCCTTGCACTAGGTAGGGCAAGCGCACTTACGATTAACATTTAACACTAAACGCTTAAATATCCTTACTGGAAGATGCAGCCCATCAGTTACCGCTCACTTACATGTAGGAGCAGAAGCTTTTCCTAGTGTATCGTGTTTTCACTTATTCCCTCGGGCAGGCCCCTTCTGTTCTCTCTAAAAATGCTCCCCCCAAAAAAGTAAGGTTTCATGAACTCAGTTTTTCTGGGGACCCATGAAGTCCACATGAATCACAAAACACATCAGCTTCAACTCTCTAGACATCGAAGGTCAATGTCAAAGATTCATTGAATCAGCAATCGAGGCTGCTGCAGAGGCGACCAGAGGCACCCCTGAAAGAGTACGGGAGGCAGCAGAATCGGACATCAGGAGTGCCCGGCTTTTAGGCCAGGACCAGAACATCCCCCTCCTCTATGGCCTTGGGCAAGGCTTTTAACAACTAACTCAGTTTCTTCTCACCTGTAAAATAGATAATCATCACCTTCCTTTGAGATGTGTGTAAATTAATTAGTTGAGGTTTGGAAAGAGTTGTGAAAGCAAAATGACAGTCATAAATGCTAAATATTAGCCGATTTTCTTTTCAATTTCATGGTTTTCCTTGGCATCGTATATCACATTACATACGCTGAGAAGCAGGAAATATCACCACCTTGTATCTGATTATTCTTGCTTCAATTACATAAGGGCTAACCTCAGGGATTAAAGGCAATTCCAAAGGACCCATAAATCATCATGCATTATTAAGGAAAAAGATTATTTGCAAGGCATCTTAATATCCTATAACGTAGCCTGTTATTTTTATTAGTTCTGCTTCACAAACACTTGTGGAGGTGGTATAATGGCTTTGTCGCCGTCTTAAGGCTTAGGAAGTAAGTAGAGATCTCATGCACACATACCTCACACAGGCAACTTCCTATCCTTAGAACTCGTGGCTTCTAAATTACCAACCGATCCCTCCTATGAATCTCATCTTCTGCACACAAGAAATTCTCCCAGCATGGGTCACGGACATCTGAAAGAAAAAAAGTGTGTGGCTTTTAGAGACTGCAAATGTCAGAAACAGTATTCGCCTATAAAGAAAAGCCTAAGTTTTCTAAAGTCCAAAATTCTCTCTTGACCCTTGAACGTTAGGCTATGTATGTGCTAGAAATCATCTCTTTAAAAAATACAGTTTCGGGGCACCTGGGTGGCTCAGTGGGTTAAAGCCTCTGCCTTGGCTCAGGTCATGATCTCAGGGTCCTGGCATCGAGCCCCGCATTGGGCTTTCTGCTCAGCAGGGAGCCTGCTTCCCCCTCTCTCTCTGCCTGCCTCTCTGCCTACTTGTGATCTCTCTCTCTGTCAAATAAATTAATAAAATCTTTAAAAAATAATAATAAAATAAATAAATAAAAAATACAGTTTAACATAAAAGACTTCGGGATTCTAAATCTGTTTAGTTTGTGGAGAGCTGATTTGTTCTCTCCTTCTAGAGCTCAGCAAAGGCCAGAGCCCTGAATGTCGGTCACATGTGCAGGGGAGTTTGGATCTTATTCTAATAACCAAGGGGAACCCAGGGTGGAAGGGAAGAAAGAGGGCATGTGAAACAGTCAGGTTTATGTTTTGGAAAACTCACAGGCTTCATGAAGAAGGACGGTCTGGAAAAGGCAATGCTATGTGCAGAGAAACAAATTAGGGGTGCTGAGAGATTGAGAGATTGGGGGTGACATAAATTAAGACAGGCAGGGAAGCTGGAGATAGGGGGAAAAAAAAAAAGCCAAGAGCTGGTAAGCACATAAATGAGAGGGCCATAAGGAGTCCAGAAAGGATGGGATCCAGAGCTCACCCTGAGGATTGACTTTAGGTAGGAGGATGAACATCTTTTCCATCATGACAGGGGAAAGAGAGAAAAACAAATACGTGTTGAAAGAATGAAGAGGAAACACACCAAAGACATCAGTGACTGTCGGTGGAAGGTGCGAGAAAAGTGGTCAGAAGATGGAGGTCAGTGGAAGACTGTGGATCCTGATGACCTCAGAGGAACCTGTCTTGCTGTGAGTGTGCAAAGAGAAGTGGGCAGTAAGCAAGGCCACGGGCAAGCAGCTGCACTGTCCTGGGAGGCAGTCAGGTTTGAGAGGAAGCAGGAGACTGGGGCTGGGGGGGCGGTGTTAGGGGGCAGGGGGGGCTGGGGGGGGTGCTCTGTGAACCAGGGAGTGTATTTGCCACAGAACAGAGCTTTGCTCTACTTGTTCCTCAGGTCCTATCAAAGTGATTCCGAAGTCTAATTCTGATCTCAGACATACACATTTAGTTTTTCCTTCCAAGAAAGTGTCATCTGTGAATTAAAAGAACAATGCTTTCTACTCCTACTCACCGAAGGAGATATTAAAATGCCTGCCACGGGGAGCGCTCGGGCTACTATTAAAGCAAGAGTGACAACCTCAGCTCCAAAGCCTCTGCACTCTGGGACACGCGGTCCCCGTCCACTGATCACTAGGCATGACAAATGGCCTCAAAAGTCTTCTAAAGTCAAACAAAACAAGACGAATTTCACAGGTTAGAGCACGGGCATGCATACACCGCACGCGCGCTCACACACACACTCACACACACACACACGTGCGCAGGAATGGTGTTACTTAGGAAATGAAACAAAAACATGTTTTTAAAGACTAACGCTAAGTAAATATCCCTACGACGACATGATATGTTTTGCATTTCAAGTAGAAATTTAGATAAAGAGTCCATCGGTTTCCTAGGGAAATTTTGTAATATGGCACACAGAATAGGAGAGTTAAAAGTTCTAAATTTGTTTCTGACGTCACGCACGTCCAAGAATCTCCCCACGTTCCCTAAGAAAGGCCAGGAGACAACAAAATGCCACGGCCTCTTGAGAGGAGCATATGATGTTCTGTTCAGAAAAAATATATATGTTTCTCCATGCCACAAAAGCCACAAAAGGTCATCAATCCAACCGAAGTATTCCAGTAGAGCTCCTGCCAGGCCGCCGAGCTCATTATGACAAGCTGGGCAGGTGTCTCCGGCAGAAACCCTTCTATCTGGGACTTCCTCCTACCATTTATCTCCTTTCAGTTAATCTCGATAATCGGGATTTCTCTGAGCCAAAACCTGCATAGCCAGAAGATGCAATTTATGGAAATATTTTTAACGCTGAAAATGTGAAACCTTAATATCCAGGCCGAAACGGTCATCATGTAAATGTGTTCTTTTATAGCTACAAGGAAAGTATCTCTCTTCCTTACTTCTTGGCTCCATGTTTTTGTGCTTCTGGAAGACTTTCTATCCCAAGACACACAGTTTATATACATAGGGCCAGATACAGAAGCTCAGCCATTGTGCGGGAGAAACTACCCTGTTTGTTTTTTCTGGCAAGCTCCCCCTGGAGTACAGGTCTAGAGGGAAAATGCATACCTCTTACATACAAAGCAAAATAACCACCTTTCGAATTTTACTTTCTCCTTCAATCGTTTTTTAGTCTTGAAGAGTAAACGCAAGACGAACATGACAATGATGCCCCTTATCAAAAGCACCTCATAGGCATGAATAAGCTTTTTCTGAGGTATGTGAGAAAAATCTAGAACAGCTCCATAAAGAAAAGGAAATGGATTCCACGCAGCCATGTGATTATAAAAGGTTTTACTCACGTCCTTCTCTGTAGAGATTTATGAGGGTTTCTGCTGACATGAAGTATGTTCTTTACTGAATTCCTCAAGTGAAGCAAAACCACACATATCTGGTTCTAAAGAAACATACTGAGTCACTAGTTTACACAGTAAATGTGAAATAGTCATTTGCAAGCCTCCCGCGTACCTATGAAGTAGACTGAGCCATAACCACTGTCTGGGAAAAGATAAGAACTTTTAAAATGCAAAAAATAAAAAATAAATTATATATATATATATATATATATATATATATATATAGTTTATATATAGGCACTTGAAGCAACTATCAGTTTCCCCTTAAATTCTAACTAGTGGCTCCTCTGAAGTTGAGGGCCAAGACACTGCCTTTCTTCTAGTGCTCAGGCTTGGTCTCTTCCAGTTGCCATTGCCTGGAACCAGGCATCAAAGTCCTGGCAATGCCAATGCCCCTCCTGGTATCCTAGCCTCAGGTCCAGCTTTCCTTTCATGCCCACTGGGACAACCTGAGTTCTGGTTCTCATTATCTTTCGCGAAATTTACTGCAATCCTTCCAACTGGTTTTTGGTGCTCTAAGCTCCCCCTGCACACAAAAGCCAGATTAATTGTCTCAGACTGCTGCTGGGATTGTGCCTGAAAATGACAAGTTAAACACCATAGGTTCTCCGTCCTTTGCTCCCCTCAACTATCTATGTCCTAGCCTTCTTACCTACTACTTCCCCAGCGCCTACCCTACCCTAACGTCCATTGGATCACTTGCTAGTCCTCAAGCTTACTCTATCTTTTTCTACCTTTATGCCTTTGCTCCTGTTTTTCCCTCTGCCTATGATGCCATTCTTTATCCCTAAAAAACCCCACTACCTGCAGAGGGCCGAGACCAATATCACCTTCTATGTGAAATTCTCCATGAAAAACCCAGGACAATCTCTCTTTCTCTCCCAGTCCCCACCATGCTTTGTCTCTGTCTCTACTCTGACACTTGTAAAATACTTTCTGGTATTTGTTTTTTATATTTGTGTCTTAACCCCCACCTTATCCATGTATTCAATGCACATACATTGGGGATTTATCAAATTTAAGACACCATGTTAAAAATTGAGGATATGCAAAAAATGAGATGAATATAGTGCCTGTTTTCATGGAGTCTTAGTCTAACAGAGAGAAAGTTATTGGGTAAATGATGGCCCAAGAATTTACAGAATGAATAACAACGATGGTTTGCGCTGTAAGTGAGAGTTTGGGGATACATAATAGGGGCCCTTAACCTGTGGGGAGCATCAGGCAAAGCTTCCAGCACAAGCGATGTTTAGAGTGAGATACAACAAATTTACAGGAGCTACCAAAACAAGATAATTAGTGAAAAGCATACCAGGCCGAGAAAATTACCGTGTGCAAAGTCCCTAAATCAAAAGTTACCTGGGGAAGCCCCGTGAGATGCGATGAGAGAAGGAAGGGTAAGGAAAACAGTTGCTTAGAATAAGGAATAAGGTGCAGAGGAGAAAGGGACCAGACGATATAGGGTTTTCCAAGCCAGCTAAGACTTTAAACCTACTTCGAAGTACACTGAAAATTTACTGAGGATTTTAAGTGAAGGTATGCGGTAATAAGATCTGCATTAGAAAAAAAAAAAAGTCTGGAGACAGTATAAATAGTGGAAGAAGTGATAAGGAGATGTAGAGAGGCCAGTAAAAGAAGGACTTCAGCCATCTGAAGAACCAGCACTTGGACCACGATGTTGTCACTGAAATGGAGAAAAGTGAACACAGCAAACATGTATTGGGTGGAATCATTTGCAATTGCCTTTTTGCTGCGGTAAAAATGGTTGCTTATCAGCATTTGTGTGTTTAGGAGGCAGGTTTGGCAAGACCCGGTGCTTCGTTGGGTGTAGAGATGAAAGAGAAGGAGTCAAGGAGAACGTCAGGATTTCTGGATTGTACAGAGGACGGCGCCACTTACTGAGATGGAAAAACAGGAGGAGAGCAGATTTGGAGAAATAAATCATGATTTCTATTTAGGACAATTTTATGAGATGCCCCTGAGCCATCCAAGAATGCATTTGTATGCAGTGATCTGGAATCAAAGGCAAGCTCTGGGATGAAGATTTAGATTTGGAAGTCATCGGCATATGGAAGCCAGGAGGGGATGAGCTCACCTGGAGAAAGGAAGAGAGAGAGATGTGGAGATGGGGTGTGGGGGGGTGGGGACATAGGGCCATGGTTCTACAAGTGGTTCTACAAGAGGTATTATTAAGAATCACCTGTGGAATTTTCTTTTCTCAAAACACACACACACACACACACACACACACACACACACACACACACACCAAAGGCCAAATCAGAATTTCCAGGGTCTAGGGATGCCTAGCTTAAAATAACTCTCCCAAAGGACGTCTAATGTACATTCATGATAGAAATAACCAGAAAAGGGATAAGGTAAAAGAGAATCCAAGATAAAAGCCTAAGAAAAGCTACACTTAGACTTGAGAAGAGAAAGGAGAACTGGCAAAGGAGCCTGGAGGGGAAGAGTCAGAGAGTAGAAAACCAGGAGCAGAGAGTGGAAATGAGTGGAAATGAGAAAGTGGCCACACATGGGAATGTTCCTGCAGGTGGAATCAGTGACCATTGAATTCGTGACACAGTGACCTCAGCACAAGCAGATTCCGGGAGGCAGAGGAGAGAAGGCAAATGGGGAGTCGAGGTGGGGAAAGAGATGCAAGAAGTTGGACAGGGAGAAGAGAGTTAGGGCGGGGGTCAGAGGGAAGCATGGGGTTAAGGAGGCCCTGGGGTTTCCACTTGACCATAGGTGCTTCCTTGGAACCAGGAATTAACTCCATTTAAGACTTCTCTGCATCCCCATAGTACTCGGCACAGTGCTCACACCCAACGAAAACCATCTGAATACAGAAGCTTAGTAATGTTCATCGCTTGTAACCTTGAGGATCTCCTCAAGAACATGGATCCTTCAGATCCACTTGGTTCAATTACGTCCACTTATTTCAAAGACTATGTGTGGCCTTATTATGTGCCAGACACCTTGTTTATCACTGAGGACACAGGGGAGACATTGTCACACGATTATAAATGGGCTTGTGCCCCATGAGGCCATATGGGCTCAGAGGAATGGGTTCCTAGGGGAGACAGGGGACCGATTCCTCAAGGATCTGCACTGTAGAGCCTAAGTTGAAGACTATAGTTCTGTGCTACCTAAACTTTCCTGTAAGAAAGGCTCAGGGAAATCTGGACCTGCACCTCTCCTTCTGAAGTTATGCAGACGGGTTAAGACACTTAAAATGAGGAAGCTACCTTGGGGAGCCCCCGCTCACGGCTCTCAGGGCCTTAATGAGTTTTTCAGTCTGCACTGACAGCAGGAATATCTCTTACCATTTTAAAGAGCTAGTTAAAGGCCTTCTTCTGAGCTGGAGAACCAGTTGGCCTCTCCCTTCCTTGGGAAGGCTGCAGGGGTGAAGGCCAGCACTCCATGAGAAGTTTTGAAACCAGGGAACTGGGCTGCACTGGAGACCTAAGAGTCCCCCTCCCATAGTTGATGGAGATCTGGAGAGAGGAAGAGTTCATCCTCTCCCCCAAAGAGTGGGCACACGGCATCCAAGGGGGTTTACCTGGCCACTGGGGTGTTCCATTACACACTGGAAGACAAATGATTAAGGTCATCAGAACTGTACCCGTTCCTGAGAAAACATTCGTATTTTCCACCAAATCAGTTTCCCACTCTTAGAGGCCTCCTAATGCCACTAAAGGATGCCAGCCAAACCCCAGTGTCACAGGGAACACAGAGTTTACAACCAGCACTATAATAAATGACTTACGATGAACAACTTCTCCAAGAAAGTAGAAACAGTAAAATCACAGAATATCCATGAATAAAGTTGGAGCACCTGGAGGGACAACTTCCATTCCTTGCTGCATCCATTCACTACCTTTCCAGAAAGAAAACACAAGGGTCCAAGAGACTTAGGAAGTTTGATGGTAAAGAGAAATTGACTGGGAGAGGTTGTGGTCATCCCAGTAGGGAATTCACTACTTCGGGGCACAGTTTGATTTCAGAGACATTCGGAGTTAAGACCCTTGCTTTATAAATGAGATCCAGGCAAATCTAAGTGCTTACTTTAAAAACATCCTTTTCTAGTTGTTCAAAAGAGTACAAACTTAGGCCGTCATAAAACGTGCCTGGAAACTATTAATATATCAATGGTCTTAAATGGAAACATTTCCTGTAAATACACAAGATCCAACATATGTTAACTGAAAGTAGCTTTTTTCCAGAGGATTTCATACTCTGTAACCATTAAGTAGCTACCATACCTTTGGTAAAATTAAACCCTTCATTTACAAATATGCCTTTACATTAAAAAAGATAACTTAAAAGCTTTATCAAAAATCTTTAGATTATTGCTAAATAAAAATTACTATTTGGACTTCACTTGTCACTAACAAGCTTTGAAAGCCCTGCCAATTCAAGAATATTTTAAATGAAATAATTTACCTTCCTCCCATTTTTTAAATTCTCTGGATTGTGAGGTTTCCCTCCCCCTATGAAAATTCTATGAAAACCATATACACAAAAACAATAAGTGGGATAAAACGGTAAGTAGGTTCTTTAATTTTATAAGATATAGCCTTAATTAAAATCATATTTCTATTCCAAATATTTTTATCTAATTGAAATTGCAGAACAACTCCACACCTGTATATATAAATTTCTTTGCCAAATCCAGCCTTATCTAAGGGTGGCATAATTTCATTTCTTGGGTGTTATATTTATGTTTCTACCTTAGATAACTTTTTTCAGCTGTAAGATTTTGAAGTTGGTGTTTTTTTTTAACTCATTTGGGCAATTTAATAAAATTCGTTTAACACCATTCATTTCAGATATGTGTAAGTGACTTGGAAATATTACAGAACAAAAATAAGACTTTTAATAGGGATGACAGATGAGGTAGGTTTACTTATTGTATGATTTTTCTAGGTGTGCCATTAAAAAAGGGCCACCACAGACTGCGTGGCTTAAACACAGAAATTTATTTTCTCAGGAATCAGAAGACTAGAAGTTGGAGATCAAGGCTTCAGTGGGATTGTTAACTTCCAAGACCTCTTTCCTTGGCTTGTTCGTGGCCGCCTTCTCTCTGGGTCTCCACACCACCTTTCCTCGTACATATCTTTGCCCAAATTTCCTGTTTTTATAAGGACATCAGTCATATTGGGTTGGCCCATCTTATTGACTTTATTTTAATGTAATTATGTCCTTATGAATCTTATATCCAAATACAGTCATATTCTACGTCAACATATAAATTTGGGAGGACATAATTCAGCCCATAGCACTTGTCTTCAATGAACATGTACATATTCCTAATTTACTGGCCACTGTTGGAATACCTCATACTTATTAAAAGGGAAATTCGAGGTGTACTACAATAATATTCTGCATACAAGAGTTGTGCCTATAAATAAAAAGAAAATATTTGAGGGCAACTGGGTGGCTCAGTTGGTTAAGCAGTTGAGTGTCTGCATTTGTCTCAGGTCATGATCTCAGAGTCCTGGGATCAAGCCACACATCGGGCTCCCAACCAGTGGGGAGCCTGCTTCTCCCTCTGCCTCTGCCCCTTCCCCCCGACTCATATTCTCTCTCCCTTGCTCTGTTCTCTCTCTCTCAAATAAATAAAATTTTTAAAAAATCTTAAAAAAAATGAAATAAAATGTTTGAGCAGGCCAACCATTTATACAGTCAGGCATTAAAATTGAACTGTTTGGTAAATATCTTGGTTCCAAGAAGTATATTTTTGTCCAAATATTTTATTTACTTTTTTGTAATTATAAAGATAATGCAATGAAAATATTTAGTCTTTACAAGTCCCCTAAATTAGTAAAAACAACCCAAATCTCATTTCCCAAAGGTTGTCCTTATAACTATACTACTGAACATTGTGATATCATCTCTACACACACACACACACACACACACATACATATATTTAAGTTAATATTGATGGAATTGTCCTACACAGTTGTTTTCCAGATTGCTTTTTTTTTATTAAACAATATGCTCTTGAAATATCTTTCCATGCCAGTGAATATAGCTATGACTCATTCTTTTTAATGGCAACATAGAGTTCCATTATATGAATGGAAATAATGATTTTGACCCATCCTTTATTAATGAACACTTAAGTCACTAGTAATTTTTTTACAAATTATTTCCAATGTTGTAATGATGTGTGTGTGTATGTGTATTCATACTTGGTGCACTTAAGATAAATTCCTAGAAGTGGAATTTTATATTTTGATATCTAGTATCAATCTGCTCTCCAGAAATTGTATAAATTTATAACCCATGAATAATGTATAAGTGCCCATTTTCCCACATTCTTGCAAATACAGCAGATCGGTCTTTAAATCTTTGCCAAACCAAGTTCAAATGTTATAATTCAAATTTGCTTCATCTGCATTTCTTTGATTACTACTGAAACTATCCACCGTTTTTGCATTTTACATAAAACATTTTAATTTTTATCCTATTGTTTTTTAATGTTATTTTAAACCATTACAGAAAAAATAAGCAATATCAAGATGATAAAGTACTTTGGGTATCTGGATATATCCTGCCCACTTATCTGTCCTTCCTTTACAGTGAAACTCACCAATTTCATCCACATTATAAATGGCAGTAACTTACCACCTGATGCTAGGAAATCAATCAACCCATCGGATTCTGTCTGCTTGCTCTTTTAACCAGGATATCCCAAGAAGCATTGCCAGTTCTCAGTAGAGCTGAATGTTGAAGGATCACATGAGGTAGGTCTTGGTTATCATCTCTCACAACCATGTGTAATTTTAATTTAGAACAGAATGGAGAAGATTCAGTTTTGTAGTAGCAGGGGGAAGTCTCGTTTAAGAAATTAACAAGAAATTAAGTAGTAGTTTTAAAATGTTGGCTATTATCTTCAAGTAGCCAAAGGAGCAGCTGTAAAGAGGGATGTGACTCAATGAGCCTATCTCTGATTCTTCATTGGCTGGGAGAAGATTAAACAAAAATGGGTAGAGAGAGGAATAGAGAAAATAAATTAACAACAGGTGTATAATAATGTAGTTCACTGACTTTATGTGGGCTGGAGGGCTTGGCAAACTATGGGGTGGTTAGGAAAATGTTTCTCTTCTTATCAATTTAGTCAAGGATTGTGAACTTGAATACCTTTAATGACTAAGTAAACATTTTAAATGTGGGGAAGAGGCAAGGGTTTGTCCCACCTTAAAGACACTCAGATTTAGAATTTTTTATACACGATGCTAGCCCAATGATCATAACCATAGACCTAATTTCATTTCCGAATTGCCACAGTGACACCTGCTTCAGGCTCTAGTAATATTGGAGAATTGATGTTCATCCTGGTCCCAAGATACCACCTGAGTTCACATAAAACTTTCCATATCTGTCAACACTCATCTCACCATTGTGTTCACCCAAAATTGACTTTTAAAACTCTAACCCTCAGTATCTCAGAATATAAATGTATTTAGGGGCACCTGGATGGCTCATTTGTTAAGCGTCTGCCTTCGGCTTAGGTCATGATCCTGGGGTCCTGGGATCAAGCCCCCATCGGGCTCTCTGCTCAGTGAGAAACCTGCTTCTCCCTCTCCCACTCCCCTTGCTTGTGTTCCCTCTCTCGCTATGTCTCTCTCTCTGTCAAATAAATAAAATCTTTAAAAAAAAAAAAAAAGGAATATAACTGTATTTGTTAATAAGGCTTTAAAGAAGTGATTGAGTTCAAATGAGGCCTTTAGGGTGAGCCCTAACCCAACTTGACTGGTATCCTTATAAGAAGAGAACATTCAAACCCACAAAGGCACACGAAGGATGTGGGAACGCAGAGGAGAGACCATGTGTGAACCCAGGAAAAAGTGGCTATCTACAAACAAGAAAAGAGGTCCCAGGAGAAGCTAAACCTGCTGATAACTTGATCTGGGACTTCCAGTCTTCAAAACTGTGAGAAAATATGTTTCTCCTGTTTAATCCCAGAATGTGGTATTTTCTTACGGCTGCCCTAGTAAACTAATGCAGTCGTGTATATATGTGTCAGTGTCATCAAATAGATGGAAATTCCTCCAGAGCAAAAGCTGAATCTTATTCAGTATGCCTTCTGCCAACGACAGCAGTGACACATGATAGTAGTTATTCAACAATTATGTACTGAGTGAATGAAGAGCGAATTTCCTACAAATTGTATAAACTTTCCAACTTGGAAGTCATTGAAGTGTTCCACGCATTCCCCTTTGCAACTAAGAGAGGGATCGAGAAGCAACTTAGTAGTGAGCAGGCAGAGACCAAAAGCCCAAGACACTTCAGGAAGATTTCCACTCAAGTCGATAGCAACCAGCAGCCAAACAAATGGTGTGAGGGGGCAAATTGGGTCCCTCTGGCCATTCTGAGAGACCTGCTGCTAGGGGAAATGCAACAATAACATTCAGCCCTGACCCCCGACATATCTGGACCAGTGCTTCCTCCCTAATGGGGTAGGAGGCCAGGTCCCTTCCCTCCTGCCATTGTAGGCAACAAAAGGTCAGCATCCTCTTGGGGCCCATGAGAGGGAATGGCCTGGAGTTTAAGTACCCCACTGTTCTCTGCAGATGATGAAACTGAGTACAGCAAGGCATAAAACTGATGCTACAGGCCATGGCCATTGATCTGAGCTTGTGCAATTACCGAGACTCTAGGCCATATTTTCCCAATTTGTTGAGAACTATATCATGTGGGAAGGAATTAAAAGGTTTACTAAGGTCAATACAAACATAATTTATTGCTTCCCCTCAGTCAACCAAGCTCATCTACTTAGGTCTGTGACTAGTTAGCTAAGTTGGTTATAGCATTGTCTGCTCAGGGGCAAGGTCAAGGTATCGGTTTACAAAATCGGTTACTTTCTCTCTGTGGCACAGTCACAGCAGACTGCCATAATAATTCAGTATGATTTTGTCCCGTGAGGAACCTGGAGACAAAAATCTATGTGGAAAAGCAGTGCAAGTTAAGGACACTGGTGGAGAACGACCTCAAAGTTCACGTGGGACACAACAGGTCAGAAACTTCCGAAGGGATCCAATTCTCAACCTTTAAGGTCTAGTTCAAATCTCATTTGTTTTATGAAAGCTTATATTTAAGACAATGTGTGATAGACTTGAGTCATTGCACATATTAGATTGGTGAGCTGATTTTCTTTTTAAAAATACATTTATTATTTTATTTAGGCATCTTTGTCAGTGAACTCCAAATTCTTCAGAATGTTTCTTTCACACTTTGTGGTGACTTCACCCAATTCTCCTTTGACCCTAGGGTGTAAATCTTAGAACCTAAAGATCTGAATACTGCCAGATCAATTATCTAAGCTTTCACAAGTTCCTCATGCCAGTTGGGTTTTCTGCCCTCGTATACATTATCTGTTCTTGTTTCCTGCTCGCACTTGACCAGATATAAAATCGAAGGCTAAACATAAATTGTTTTCTACTATGAATTCGCTGTCTTCATCAAATCAAATCTGATTACAATTTTTCTTCTTGGTTTGATCTTTTTTGTCCTTGGGCTATTCCCCTAATACATCCCGCCCCGTCTTCATAGGCTTCCTTGATAACCTGGCCTAATCCTCATTTTGAAGCATTCCAGTCTTCGTGCTCAAAATCATCCTTTCATCTTGAAAAGCATAAACATTATAGATTAATGTGCAACAAAACGCGTTTCTAGATTCGTGACTTTATAAAGGAATGACACAAGATTGTCTGTAACATCTTCGTATTTCCCTAGGTGAACGGACCAGGTACAGTTTTCTACTGAAAATGCAATTTAAAGAAGAGAATAATTTGCACACTTGAGAAAAGGATACAGAGCTATCAAATCATTCAAACCAAATGCAAGCAGCACAAAATCTTTAATATCTGTGGTCTCCAGCGCCTGAGTAACTTTCCTTATTTCGTAGCTCTGCTACTAAGTGCCTTTAGCCTAATGAAACACTTACGAATGAATGAACTGGAGCTGCTGAGTTCAGCATCTGTTACAGGAAAATTACGGTGTAATGGTAAGGATATTCTAGGCATCTCCTTTAATAATAAAAAAGGGATCATTCTCAAGTATTAAAAAAAATCATTCTAAATTAAATAGGATGATGACACCTTGTCTGTGGAATAATTTTCACTAGAACACCAGACATGCTGTTCCGCAGCTGAGGACTACGCTAACCTTAGGTCCCATTCACACCTAGAACAGGGGTTCCTAAGCTACAGAAGTACACATCAGTTAGTAACTTATTCTTGTGTTACTTTGTGTTGTTTAAAACTTTGTTTATTTGACACAGAGAGAGAGAGCAAGAGAGCACAAGGAGGAGGAGCGGCAGGCAGGAGGAGGGGGAGAAGCAGGCTCCCCACTGAGTAGGGAGCCCTGATATGTGGCTGGATTCCGGGACCCTGAGATCATGACCTGAGCCAAAGGCAGATGCTTAACTGACTGAGCCACCCAGGTGCCCTATATTCTCATGTTACGTTGTCTTTAAAATTACAGGTAATCTACTAAATAAAAATTATTTCTATTGCAGGAAAGGAGGGGGGTGGGAAGGATGGGGTGCCTGGGTGATGGACATTGGGGAGGGTATGTGCTATGGTAAGTGCTGTGAATTGTGTAAGACTGATGAATCACAAACCTGTACCCCCAAAACAAATAATATGTTATATGTTAATCAAAAAATAAAAATAAAAATATATTAGTAAAAAATGTTTCCAAATCTCATGTCATGTAGGTGAGCTAATGACATTACAAACATTGTGTGCAATTTATTTCAATGTTCAATGTGCAACTTTACATTAACACTACTTATTTTCTGCCTCCAGTGTTTAAATACTCTTTTTAAAAGAGAGCACACGAACAAGTATTTAGCCAGCCATCTGATTTGTCATCTGAAATGATAATTTAGCCAGCTTTCAGATTTATCATCTGAAATGATAAATTTCAATTGATAGCACTTCAAACATATTTTTTATATCATGCTTTTATTTTTTAAAAGCCAAGATGAAAATTACATGTGAATACAAATTGCTAGCCACTCTGTTTCTTTAAACTTTGGTAAAAATTATTCCTGGATTATAAAGTATGGTATTTGGCACAGACTATATTTGCTTACTCTGCATACAATAAAGAAGTAGCATAATGACATATATGAACAGAACAATTGATTCTATTTATTCATTAATGAGAATGATGATATTTTACGTATATGAAGCCAGGTCAAATCTCAATTCTTCAAGTTCATAAGCTGTCAAGATATTCACTATACTCCAAATTAAGCCTGACTTGTAGGATGAGAAAAGAATTTGCTCAAAACTTTCAAATGAATTTAAATGAATCTTTAGGGGTGCCTGGGTGGCTCAGTCATTAAGCGTCTGCCTTCGGCTCAGGTCATGTTCCCAGTGTTCTTGGATCAGGCCCCACATAGGCTCCCTGCCCGGTGGGAAGCCCTCTTTCCCTCTCCCACTCCCCCTGCTTGTGTTCCTGCTCTCACTGTCTCTCTCTGTCAAATAAATGAATAGAATCTTGAAAAAAAAATGAATTTTTAGAATGACATTTCTAATAAATCAGCTCTTAAAAAAAAAAAAAAAAAAAGCATCATTTTCCCAAACACGTTAACGCACTGCCTTTTACATAGTGCTTTTCTCCCAGCAATCTGGACAAGTCGTCATAAGCATTAATTAATCCTCACCATCCTTATGACGCCCACTCCCAGTGCAAACTCTGAGGCTCAGCCGGGCGCATCGGACGCTGTGGATGCTATAATTAGGTAACAGTTCTCAGCCCAGTGCTCATCCACGGAGCTCATCTATACACCAACGATCTTCGTATCTCAGATCAAACTGTCTTGCAAAGCTCAGGTGGCCACTTTGGCATTCACTCCTCATAAGGCATCCTGCAAATATGGGGCCAGGCTTTAGCTAATCTTCACGTGGGGAAGTTTTTGCTCTTGAAAGTTTTAAACAGCAGGTGTTTGTTAACTATTGAAACCAACAGGACAGAGCTAATACATTCAAGGTGTAGGAACTAGTGTCTTCCATGTAATTTATGCCAAAGTATCCTATTTAATGCAGATACTTCATAGTGCATAGTAACCTTCTGCTTCTTAAAGGACCCAGAGCACAACTAAGTGAGATAACTGAGAAACGCCTTTGGGAACACAGGCTCAGGCTTACCTTGCAAGGCTGAAATGGATAATAAGTTTCCCACTCTTACTTCCGGATATTTAAGTCTTCTGTCTTTGGCCTTAGACAAATAAAGCATGTACCAAACTGATTTTCTCTCCTCAGTGCAGACAAGCTCCAATCTCTCTCTCTCTCTCAGTCAACTTCTTAACTTTACAGAGAACAGACTGCAGCAAACATGAAATTTAATATGCTTTATCACAGTCTTTTCTGGCTACGTTTAGTGGGCGGGTGCACATTTTACATCAGTGGAATCAGAGGGCATATATGTTGTGTTCTGCTCCTCGCATTTACTATTGCTTAATAAACAAGTCCAAGCGTTGATGTCTTTTACACTATTGTCATTTTTAGCAATCACTGAAAGATTGTTTCCAATCTTCGTAGTGCTGATATCAACCTATTGAAAATAATACTGTTTTCCTCTACAGATTATCTATATGAAGTGTGTCCCCCAAAGTGTCAAAGAGTATAAACAATTTTATAGTTCTGATTGCAGTTTCCTTGGACGCCCCAGAAAAAAAGAAAGTGCATCCATTTAGAGAAACATCAGCAATTGATGGGTGTGAGTACATGAACTGTTTAGAGTAATCGGCGTTGGAATATAAACTTTATGTGGTCTTAATTTGCATTGTAACTGCTAGTGACATTGCACATTTTTTCATGGTGATAATTTAGCATTTGTGTTTTCTCATGCACAAAATAGTATTTCCAAAAATGTGAAATGGGATCTGTGAAATATTTTCTCTCCCTCCTTCCTCCCTTCCCCCATCTCTATCTCTATTTCTGTATCTCTTTCAATCTCTCTAGATAAAACTAGATTGCATGTATTTTATGTGGCAGATGCTTCATTTAGGGACAGGATGATGGAAGGAAGATAAGAGGGGCAAGGTTCGCACTCTCATGGACCTTTCTTTGCAGTGAGAAGATGATACATACACATACACACACACACACACACAGAAAATTTCTTCTAACTTTCAGTGAGGAACACAGTCTGAATCCTGTGCTTGAGCAGGCTGGATGGGGGGAACTATTTTAGAATACCACGTCAGAGACGCCTCACTGAGAAGGAGACACGAGAGTCGGGAACTGAACAAGAAAGCCAGCCTTGGGACGATCTTGCGGCAGAAGCTCTTAGACAGAAGGAACAGCAGACAGAAGAACATTCAAGGCAGGAATGAACATATTTGGTGGTTAAACAACAGAAAGAAGACCTGAGTGGCTGGTATCTGGTTAAGAAGAAGAAAAGAGGCCGGAAGTGTCCTCAGAGAGATGGGAAAAGGCCCAGTCAGGCCAAAGCCTTATCGGGCTGAAGATCTGTGGGACAAAGGGGGTCCTATGGTTAAATAAGTTGAAGCATCACCGCTTGACCTAAGTTAAGCAGGTTTCTCCCTGTGAGATTTTTCAAGGGTTTTACAATGTGAACGTTCATTGTAAATCTCCAAGAGGGTAACATAGTTCACGGGGTTTCCCAAGTATATTTGGTCACAGCATTCTTTTTTCATAAAAAAGCTCTTGAGACTATTTTTTCAAGGAAAATTCTTCAGGGAACACTGGCAAAAAGCAGGAGTTGACAGTCTACTCCCTTCAGGCCAAATCCAGCCTGCGGCCTATTGCTGTATAGCCCATGAACTAAGAATAGTTTTTATATTTTTAGTATTTTTTAATTTAAATTCAGTTAGCCAACATATAGTATATCATTAGTTTTGGATGTAGAGTTCAGTACTATATTTTTAGTCTTTAACAATAAAAAGAAGAAGAATATTTTATAACATGTGAAAATTATATGAAATTCAAATTTCTGTGTTTATAAATAAAGTTTTATTGGGACACGGCCTCGTGCAGTTGTTTAGTATTGTCTGTGGCTGCTTTTGTACACAAGAGCAGAGACCTATGACCCACAAACCCTGAAACACTTACTATCCAGCCCTTTACAGAAAAAGCTTGCTAACCTCTGGTCTAAAGTATCTGTTCAGTTACAGTTACTTCAACTATAAATCTTCATATGGACTTTGGATTATAGCCATAATTTTTATATTTTATTTTTTAAATATTTTTTAAAGATTTTATTTATTTATTTGACAGAGAGAGACACAGAGAGAGAGGGAACAGAAGCAGGGGGAGTGGGAGAGGGAGAAGCAGGCTTCCTACCAAGCAGGGAGCCCGATGTTGGGCTCGATCCCAGGACCCTGGGATCACAACCTGAGACAGAAGGCAGACGCTTAACGACTGAGCCACCGAGGTGCCCCAATTTTTATTTTAGCAAATATTCATCAAGTACTTGTCCTAGTCATATTGGATTGTTTTTGCCTTTTATGCGTATTACATTTTGTTATAAGCTTTTTTTAAAACCTCTGCATATCAAACCAAATTTCTTTACCTTAATGATACCTTCAATTTCTTAAATAGTCTGAATGTGTTTCTTTAATAGGTCAGACAATAAGCAATTCAATTTTCCTATACTTAAAAACATGATTAACTTTTTTTTTTCTTTTTTTTTTCATGATTAACTTTTTAATATGTTTAGACATATCATGTTTAATATGTTTCAAAAGATTGGTGTGATTTGCACAGCTCTATTAAATCATTTTTGCAGGATATGCATTTAACCAAGTGGCATTTCTTAGTAATTCCTGTACCTACACCTACGTTGCTTCTAATTTGTCACGTATCAAGCTCTAACACATTCTTAAATCTATTTCTGAGCTATCTGCTTATTTCACTGATCCCGTTTTCTGTTGATGACCTAATAACAAGAGCTTCTTCTTTTTTTTTTTTTAAAGATTTTATTTATTTATTTGACAGAGAGAGAGAGATCACAAGTAGGTAGAGACGCAGGCAGAGAGAGAGGGGGAAGCAGGCTCCCTGCTGAGCAGAGAGCCCGATGCGGGGCTCGATCCCAGGACCCTGAGATCATGACCTGAGCCGAAGGCAGAGGCTTAACCCACTGAGCCACCCAGGTGCCCCTAACAAGAGCTTCTTATATTTGTCATTTTATAACATTTTTATATCTGCTAAGGCCGGTCTACTATTACCCTAAAACTTGAGGGAACATTCTTCTCCATTCATTGACCTTTCTGAATATCTTTCAAGTGGCATACAATATGTCCAAGGAGATTTTAGTGCTGCATTAAGTTAACCTAGGGGCATTTTCATGTTATGTTCATCATAACATAATTTTCCCACCAGTGTCAGACTTCTACCTAATCACATATCTATGCCCTTTAAGAAACAAACAAAAACAACAGTGTCCCAGCATTACAACACAGGGATGCAATCAATTCTATATAAATTCATGTTTGTTTTAGGACACATGTACCTTTCTGTTTAAAATTCTGGTATTTGTAGTTAATTATGCATGCACAACCTGAGTAAGTTTTCACATTCCCTATTCTAGGGAAAATAGAAGCCCCTTCCTGACTCTCCCCTCGTTATACTCCCCTCCCCACAGTCATGCTGCTCTTAAAGAAGCCTATAAACTCTGTCAATGGGTAGAACCCTGCAGAAGAGACCACAGTTCATTTTGTCCTGTTTGTCATTCTCTTCCTCTAATGTTTCTCTAAATTTACTGTTCTTAAAGTCACCATGACTTGTCATACAACATCATTGATCTTAGAGAGATATGGCAAGATTTGGATTCTCCCATAAATGCTCAAAATGTAATAGTTTCAACTCAAAAACACGGTTTGGCTTCTAGCAGCAAATCTTTTATATTTTTGTAACTGCCCCTTCTTATTGACAGAGCCTATTAAAAGCCTAGTTTCTTCCCCCAGATCCCTGTGATTGATCTCCCAACTTGGAAATTCTAGACACATTAAAAGAAGCCCCAACAAATCTCATGTGATTTCGAACCTCAGAGCGTTCAATCTTCTAGAATGCTGAAGAGTCCCCTGTCCTTTTGGTGGTGGGTCTCTAAGGTAGGGCATATTTGGTTAAAACAAATCATGAGGTCCTTTTGGACAACTATTAAGGTACAACCAAATAAACAATAACCCATACCTAGTGTAGGCCCTCAGAGATTGGGATTTAACTGCTTATATGACTCAAGTAGGAAGAGCAGGATAACCAAGTGACAAATATAATCTCAGGATAAATTTGCCTAATTCCCAAGCAGAGTGTCATCAATATATAAAAAACCTCCTCCTTGATTTATCTGGGGTTCTTATTAAAAATAAAATGTTATGTCTGTAAAGGAGAAGGGATGTGAGTGTGGTCTATTTGTTTTCCTGATGTTTCACCTGTAAGTCTACACTGAGTGGCCCCACACCAAACAAGGACGCTTAGCAGACCTGTCCTCTCAGCAACTATACGCTAAATCCTACAACCCTTCCATCCGGAAAAACTGCTAAATCTCAACATAGATAATGAGCAAAAGAGTCTGAACTTTTGGAGTTTAGGGGAGGGGAAAGGTTGATCAAACCCATTTAGCACACTCCTGAGTTGTGAAAGACTGTGGGAAAAGCGACTCTCCTAGTTAACGGTCCCCACCCCCTCCTTTCCAGCGAAATGGAATGCTTTGCTATGCAAATTAGGAGTCTGATCTCAGAGGAAGTGAAGGACTCCTGATAGTAAAGGAACTCACCTTTTGGAGATAAATTAACTCTTTTAAGGTACCATTGAACAAATTACTTCTCCATGCTCTAAAAGTTCTCTTAGTGCCCTAAAACCTCAAAATCACCTGAGATTAGTTTGCTCCTTCAGGGGTCAGGCCTCCTAAAGAATGAGTCCCATTGGAAAAACATCTTTTGTCTGTCCTAGTTAAGGTACACAAAAGAAGCATGTGGAAATCACTCAGCGACTCGACATTTGTGTTTGACCCCAGCCAACTGGAATCTGAAGGTTGCAAGTGTCAAGGTCGGTTCCAAGCCCAGTAACCTAACTGACTAGATTTCAATTTGGTAATTACCGTATTTAGATAATTCTGCCTCCCTGTCCCATAGTTCTCAGTTCCCAAGAAGACCAGTGCAGTAAGTCAGGGCAAGCAAATGAGGGGCACCCCTTGAGTCCAGTAGGAAATTGCTCAACCCATGACTTCTGAGCGTATGAGACAGCACTTAAGCATGTCTTCTTTGCTTCTCTGGGTCACAACCGACTTTCTCCAGAGAAGGCACATATTCCACAGATGACCAAATGAGGTGGGGACAAGTCCTCCAGTATAAAATTGTCTGAGTCCTAGATGTCAGGTAACCCAAGAGCATTCTCTTCAGTACGGGGACCACAACATTTGAGACTTAACGAAATCAGTAAGAATCTTAATGAAATTTGGAAATTATAGCCAGGCTACTTAAAATTACCTAAGGATAACTATGTCAGTTTTATACCCAGCTTACTTTCACAAAGGCGGGAAGGCGATCCACATTACCATGCATATACACCGTACAGTTGAGATCTTGAATATGTTACGGTTATTAAATTTTCTGAAAGTAAGAAAAACAGAAAGAAAAATAAAAGTTGTGTGAAAATATGCAAATATACGAGCAAAAGCTGAAAAACAACACAGAAAAACATAAATAGTTGTTTTTGGATGATAAGGCTCCAAGCAAATTTGCTTTCTTATAAATTTCTTTAAAACATTTAAATACAAACTAGAAACAATAGAAGGAAGAAAGACATGGTTGCATTTAAGCAGCTAGAATGAGATCTTAAAATTGCACGTTGAATCCTGAGTCTGAAATTTCTGGAAATGAAGTTAATGCTTTGGGTTATATAGCTCTCATTGACCAATTAAAAAGGATTTATAAGTCAGTTCTTGAAATATACACCTTTTTTACTTTGGAATCCTAGGCGAATTCAGGGGATATTGGCTGAATCCTTAACCATATCTGTTGTTATCCTTGAAAAACAGCACTACATTATTTTTCAGAATAATCAACATAAGTTTAAGCCAAATTGAATTCAATTAGAAATTTTCTCTCCTTCTCTCTCCCTTCCCTCCCCCCGCCCCAAAATAAAGTGCATATCTTTGGACTCTTCCCCTGGGTCCTACCTTAATAAAAACTGCTTTGAAAACAAATGACAAGGATTAAAAATTAAATCAGCATAAAGCTTAAGATGAACAGAGTTATACATTTTCTCAACTGAATTATGGGCAACTATGCACAGGATGGAGTCAGTTGCTGGTACCAGAGGGACAGAGAAACAATTTCAGGAGTAAAGACTGGAATCCAGTATTTTAAACTCTCAATCTGTATGCTTTGGATCTCCAGGAAAATTACCTGCTGGCCATGGATTCAGTTAATAAAACTGAAAAAACATATTGCTGAGGGACTGACAATGAAACTATGCAAAACCAAAATCTATTTGCACCCTGGCCAAAGGGGATTCAAGGGCTTACGACTGGGGGGAAGGGAGCTTGTTATTTTTAAATATTTCTGTTAGAAACCAAGTTATTAAAGGTCAAGAGAGATCAATAAGATCTTTTCTTCAGAAACTGGCGAAACCCACTGAAACCCAGGCTTAAGAAATTCTCATTAGTAACAAAACTCAGCAAATTATTGTTCCATCTTGTGTTCTTTTCCTCAAATTTCACATTTTTGAAGTAAACATTTCTATAGTAATGAATCCTATAGTATATTTTCTGAATAGTTCTGAACCACATTTTTATTTTCATTCAGGGTTCTTAGAGACTATTTTGAAAAGAGAGAAAAAGCAGAGACAATTGGAACTTGGTTTAGTTGATACCTTAGGTAAAGTGACTTATGAATTCTAATTTCAAATGGCTTCCTCAGTGACCAAATACTCTGATTTCTTTTTCCAGGCTTGACTAAATGTGTCCCACCTTGAGTTTTCCTATTTATTTTTCAAACTTTCCAGTTTTTTAAAAATATTAGAGCAATTGACCATTTTTTCCTAAAACCAGCCACTTTGCTTCATGGGCGACCACTGCAGTTTTGAACCGTGTATTTATTCTGCCACTAAGTGTTGAAAACGTGGGGAAAGGGGGCCACGAGGGCCCCATTTGTAACCACTCTGAATGTATTTCCAGTTTTTAGAATGGTGATAGTCTATCTCATATAATATGCCGGACTAATTCTGCATCAATTCTACCTCCGCAGTCCCCCAGGTATCCTAAATTCCTCCAGGGCATACTAATAACTTTCTGATTTCTCGGGTAATGTAAGGTCACCAACGTTGCTTTTGTATTCTTCTTTTCATTTAAAAAAGAGAATATGTGTACATTTTATACAATTTGCTGTGTCTTGAAGCAAAAGGACAGCGGAACACAGAGTTTGGAGACTTGGGCCTCAAGCTTTATTTTCCTTGATTCATCTTAGGGGGTCACCCATTTTGAGCTCTGGCCTTTGGGTGAGGGTGTGGGCCCTGGGCGTCCCTGGGAGGGACGGAGGTGCTGCCAAGTATTGTGGGTTCGGTATCTCATTTCCGAAAGAAATCAATCAACCCATTCTTGCACACCCTCGGCCTCTTCTGTTCTCCTTCCCTGCAATGGGGAGGCGTGGAGGCAATTCAGCGGGACCCCAGGGCTCTGTGCATCCCGAGGACGCTGAGAGGGCAGCCAGTGCGACCAGCCTGATGTCCGACCCTCTGTCAGGGGGGTCTGTTCTCCACTCACCCATGCTCCCAGTTGTATGCGGACCCACTATGAGCGTTGTGCAAGCGGAGCCTCGGTCGCTCATTTCTGCTTTCCGCCCACCGCGGAAAACGCCTAAAGATCTCGACCCTCCTTACGCCCCTCCACCCGAGTGAGCTTTTTCCCCAGACTCCACCGCTCTGCACCGCCGCTTGACCGCATTTCACGTTAAATGTGCCGAGCACCCGCCCTTAGGCCCCGCGTGCACTCATCAGATCCATCAGTCTTTGCAGAGCTTCACCTGAGCCCCGGGGCCCAGAGTGCGGACCAGCGGACGGGTGGTCAGCTCCGGGAGTGGGGCGGTGGGGCGGGGGGGGCCTGAAATCTGCAGTCTGGCTTGGAGGAGGCAGCGAGGAGCCAGCCCGCGGAGCGTCTCCCGCACCGCCGCCCAGCGCCCCGTCTCGTCCCCGGCGGGGAGGACGCCCCCTGGCGCCCCCGCCGCCGCCGCCGCCGCCGCCGGCCGGGAGAGCTCCGGGAGCAGGCGCGGGGCGGAGCCTGTGGGGCCGGATCTTGACGTCCGTCCAAGGCCGGGTGATTATTGGGGTCTGCCAGCGCCGCGGCTGCCCAGAGCCCTCTCAGTGTGGTGCTGCCCGGCGGCAAGGGGGTGGTGGGATGAAGCACGGTCAAGACAGAAAACAAAGTCAGCAGGTCACCTGGCAGGTTCCGAGCGCATTATGCAACGAAAGCCGGGGAATGTGTGATGCGTTCCGGGCCCCTACTCCCTTCCCCCTCTTTTTCCTTAAGCTCCTAGGAAGCCGGTTCCAGTTTAAAGGTTGGGCAGGGATCGACCGAGCAGCTCTTCTGATGTGGTTACTTTGCTGAACTCCTCAAGAGCGATTCTCCCTCCCCATCTTTAAGTAAAGGGAACATTTCTCTGGGAAAGAGAGACGGGGGGCGGGGGGCGGGGCGGCAGGCTGGATCCAAAAAACGATGCCGAGTATCAGTCTACGACTTCCGTAAAGTACTCCGTCGAGCGTTAGTCCAAACTATAACACTGAACCCTAAATTAAATCATCTCCACACACATTCAACCCCCTATCTCCCCGAGCCTCAGAACTATGCCTTCAAACAGAATTTAAAGAGTTAAAGCTGGCCGTAGCTCGTTGTTTTTCATGCTAGCATTTGTGGCATTAGGACTATTTTGTTAACTAGGTATATGCAATTCACAGAATTTCACGGTAAATTCCCCAGACCAAATATTTGGCTGAACAAATAAACAACATTATCCATTCCTGAAGATAAGCCAGTAGAAGGAGGGGGAGGTTGGGGGGCAGGGTGGTTGCTAGAAAGTGACCTGAGCCCGGCAGCCACCAGGCTCGGGATTCGCCCTCTGAGAATTTGTCCAAGCGCTAGAGATCTGCGGGTTCCTTTCCAATAACACGGACATTTCAGAAAAGTTGCTGGAAATCGGGCAAAACAAATCGAGGCCGCCTGAGGGGAACCCATAATGGGCTTCCCCTAAATGATTTATTCGACCTCCATACCATTAATCAAAGGGGCAGCGACCTGGGGGGCTTGAAGAGGGGGAGAAGTATCCCTCTATGCAGGGAGTTTTGGAGGAACTGTGGAGTCTTGCTGCCTTTGCCTGGGGCTCTGATCTCCTCTCTCCACCTGCGCTCTCCGGGGAGCTGGGGCTTTGGCAACCGCTCCACTTCTATTTTTATTGGTTTCCACTAAGCTGCTCCTTTTGGAGGATTGTAGGACTTCAGTAATTAAAAACAAAAATGAGTCCTGCTTCACCCACCCCACCCCCAAGAGCACACGAAAGAGTTGTGGACATGAATGCGGGGGGGGGGGGCGCCCCCTCACCCCACCACCTCTACCACTGGTACCTCCACCTTCATGAGGGAGAAACACACTCCTATCAGTCCACCTCACACAGACTGTTACAAAGACACAGCTTTTGCCCCAAACCTACCCAAGCCTCTGCAGGAAAAAGTACACACGTAAGAAATGAACCTAAGCAGGCCAAAATGCCAAGGCTTAATTTAGTTTCTAGTGGCAAGTAAGAAAAAGCGAAGGTCTCCTCCTTGGGCCCGCTTAGCTTTTACATACATGTCATTGCAGAGAGCCAATTTTCTGCCTTAATGGCAAGCCCCTAACAGAGGGATGCTCAACATATTAGCATTTTCCATTTTGGCCCCAGATTGGGCTTTTCTCCTTGAAGAAACCCTGGCTCAGAATAGCACATTCACTAGGTATGTCCCTTTCTGCCCAGCTCTAGAGAAGGGGAGCTGCCATTTGACTTGTGATTGTGTAAATCACAAGTCAAATTCTGATCCCATTGCCATCCAGCCCAAACTGTTAGAATTTTGAACTCCATGAAGGCTTTCACATGGGGACTAGGAGACAAGGGAAAAAAGTCAAGAAGCACTGGAGAATTCCACCATGTGGTATATTAAAATATGGTCACCAAACTTTTCAAAGGTAAGGCACATTATCTGTTCTATTGAATAAAACCCACTTCACCACCACCCCGAAATCCTGTTCATTCACATACTCACACACACACACTCACATGCAAGTTAGTTTGGGTTTGAAAATACAACATTGGTGCCTATCATGACTGGAGACACCTTAGGGTATCATAAAAGCTGTAGTGGGAATTATTCCCTAGAGTTGAGACTCTATCCATCACACTCAGCTGGAATGCACCTCTAACAGGTGAGCAAAACCAGAAGATGTACAAGGAGCCCAAAACTGACTCTTTAATCTGGCCTGCTCCTTTCATCCCACTGTTTCTCCAAGGCATGTGTCATCCAGATGGGAGAGGATACTGCGTCCTTGTTAACATTAAATAGAAATGGAAAACAATTCATCCTGGCAATTACCATCTCTCTACCATCACTTTACTTCCTGTCCCTCCAACTTAACCACCTCCAGTTACCACCCTCCAACTTCCATCCTGCCCCCAGCCCCTCCTCAGCAGGAAAAAAAAAAAATCTCATTCAAAAGAGATGGGGGCAGAAGGAAAAAGGATTCAAGAGAAAAGGAACAGTGTACTTTTAAAATAATGACTCATTTTATTTTTTCTTTTAATATGTAGTTATAAATATATTTTGTCAAAATATATGATCAATATGGTCAAAACATTTGCACGTAAAGTCATAAATAAGGTCAAGGTGAATGTTTAGATTTTTTTCTTTTCTTTTCTTTTTTTTTAAAGATAAAAGTCCAGCTATAAGGAAGCAGTCTGTGTAGTGTGTGGGTGAGTGGACGGGAACGTGTGTGTCCCCAAGGACTGCCTGATCTCAGCGACACCCACATCCCTCTACTACCATCTCCTGATAATTTTTCAGTACCACCTTGTCATACTCATCCAGGTACAGCATGGAGATGGCACTCAGTTCGGTGGGAACACAACAGGCTTTGGGGATACTGGAGTTGACAGAGTTGACCAGGGTCTGCACAATGGCATGGTTGGTTGAGTTGAGGTGGTCGGCCAGTGGAAAGGGGCAGTCCCCGTGGCAGTAGAAGGCCTGGTAGCCTGGTGGGGCCACAATCCAGTCGTTCCAGCCCACGTCGCTGAAGTCCACGTAGAGCGAGTGGCGCCGGCAGTTCTTATTCTTCTTCCGGGCCCGCTGGGGGTGATGCTTGGGGCTCCGCTTGGCCCTCTGGCGTCGGGTCAAGGCATGTCCACGGCCATCATGGCCAAAAGTGACCAGGAGGGGCCGGAGCTGGGCCCAATCCCCACTCCCTTGAGGTAACGATCGGCTAATCCTGACATGCTGGCCCTGGTGGGTCCGTGTCTGATGGAGGTGAGTCACCTCGATGGCCAGCCCATAGTTCGGCTGCTTCTCCCGGGTCCAGCGAAGGACCGCAGGGCTCACATCAAAAGTTTCCCACCGTGTCACATTGTGGTGGACCAGTCTCGTGTCCAGTAGTCGTGTGATGAGGTGCCCAGGCACCACTTCTGCCGGGGGCTTCATAACCTCATAAATGTTTATTCGGTGGAAGCCCTGCTCCCAATCAGGGCCCTCGTTCACCTGCTCCCGGAAGAGTCGAAGCTCTGCAGAGGAGATCACTTCGTTCTCTGGGATGCTGCTGAGGTTAAAGAGGAAACGAAAAGCAGAGTTTTCGCTGGTCCCTGGGATGTTCTCCAAATGTTCTAGGCACAGTCAAGGAGGAAAAAGAAAAAGGGAAAAAAAAAAAAAGCACATTAACTTTTTTGAGAAATCGAAAAGTCAAGGAATAGCTTAAGCCAAGAAGCTTTGGGTGATGAGTGCTGAATTCTGCTTACATAGTGGGAGCCCATTTGGGGAAATAAGCATATCTTTTAATTTGAAGGAACAGATAAATGGGCAGCTAGCAAACCAGCAAAACTTAGCCAGCATTCAGCAAGCACCAAAGACAGAAAGTATCTCCCAACCTCCTTTATATGTCTAATAATTTCCATGTGTCAACTCCTTACTCCACCACCATCAGACTCCCCTTTTAAAGCTCTCTTGGCTTTGTGTACACAGTTTTCTTTACAAGTGGTTATAAAGAAAAAGGGGGGCCAACAGAGCAGAGGCAGGAGGAAACATGCACACAACTACCCTCTCCCTCTTCATCCACTTTCGAGTATGTTACTAAACATTTCCCCAGCGATCTTGGAAACACAGAGCATGCCTTGTTGATCATGTTACAGAGGGGAAAATAAATTCCAAAACAGTAATGATGCTGGTGGATTAATAACTCAGATTTACTTTGGAAAAGAAACATCCGCTAGGAAACATTCAGATCGGATTACAAGGCCCCTATTGAATAAACCTGACAAACACACAGCTGTAATATTAAATTCAGTAGGTGCTTTGAAAAAAACGGGCAGAAAACCTGGCAGAAAAGGCTTTGATATAGCAAAAACACACCACAGGGGCTAGCCCACGTCTGAGTGGTGTCATTCCCCTTTCCCGAACCCCTCCCCTCTGTCTCCAAAAAATAAATTCAGCCACAGCCCTTGGAGGTAAGCAGCTCTGTTCTCTGGCGTCCAGGATTTGGGGCTTTGATGTAACCTGAACTCTTCTCCCCCAGGGCTTCCACTGCCCCACCAACCGGCCCTACTAGCCCTCCCCCGCCCGGGACTCTCCGCAGGGACTGACCTTCGTGGTGGAAGCTCCTCACGGTGTTGGCCCTACTGGCGGGGCGCTCAGGGTACTCCAGACCGATGCTGTGGATCTGCTCTTCCTCCTCCTCCTCCCCAGACTGGAGCCGGTAAAGATCCCGCATGTAATCTGGGACGACGGCGCTCTTGCTAGGCTGCGGCCGGCGGCGCAGCCCGAACATCTGCAGAAGTGTAGCCTCGAAGTCCCGCAGGAGCTCATGGCTCTGCCCTGAGCGGCGTCCTCCCGCGTGGCCCTGAATCTCGGCGACTTTTTTCTTCCCCGTCTCAGGTATCAAACTAGCATGGCTCGAGCCTCCTAGCAGGACTTGGCATAATAAAACGACCATCAGCATTCGGTTACCAGGAATCATGGTGTCTCTGGGGAGGGGGAGGAGGTGGAAGGTTAAAGAATAAATAAACACCAATAACGAGAGAGAAACAGAGATGTCTCTGCATGTGCATATAAGGCTAGTGATGGAGGGTCAAGATGTAAAACAGGTCAGAAAGATCAAGTTTGTGTCTTCTCCCTCACACACCCCCACCAGCACCAGCTGCAGCCATGCACGGCCTGAAAGTAGGAATTGCCCTGTAATTACTTGGTCTAACTTGTTTACAGTCAAATAACCCCAAATCAGATAGCCTCCATCCTGTTAATCTTTTTTTGTCCCAACTGCTATCTGAGCCATGATCTCAGCTTGGTTTCTTCAAGGATAAACAGTTAACATTGAGGGGGTAAAAAAGGGTGGGGGAGGGAGAACTAAAATGCCACCGCTCTCCACTTCAGACCTTCAGCCTCTCTCCCTCTTCCTTCACCCCCCTTCTTCCTCCGCCCTCGGAGCCCAACTTCCACAACTTGCAGCTGGTTCGGAGCAGTAGGGTGGGCGAAGACACAGGGCGGCGAGGTCCAGAGGCTGAGACCAAGAACGTGGTCTGGGAGCTGACCGAGTGAGTGGCTTGACGGTTTATTTTACTGCGGCTGATGAGTTTGAAATGCCCAGCAAAAAGCATCTGATCGCGCCCGCTCACTCACTCCCCGGAAAGCGGGGGGTGGGGGAATGGGGATGGTTCCGAGAGACCTCTGTGAGTTTTGACAAGCAGCTGGGAACAAGCACCGGGGCGCTGAGCGCTCCCCAGTTAAGTGTGTGTGTGTGTGTGCGTGTGTGTGTGTGTGTGTGTGTGTGTATGTTTGCCCAGAAAGTACAACCCCGGGCTGCGAACCTTTCATCTCTTTAGCCCCCTCTTGCTCCCCTTTCTTGCAACGCACACCATCCGAGAGTGCGAGTGGGAGCAAGCAGAACTTTAAACAAAACCGGTACGTTCAGAGCCCCGCGGCTGCCCGGCCAAGAAGAAAGCGACAGCGCTGCCAGAAAGCGGAGTGTGAACTCTGGGAAAAAAAAGGTCCGACGGGAGGGACACAAGGCGAGCAGGGGTGGGGAGGGCAGAGTGAAATCCCAGGAGGGGGGAGGAAGAGGTGTCTACTCACTGACAGAAAACAAGGCATATAATAACAGTCCATGATTCTTGACAGCCAATCTTGAACAAACTTGCTGGAAAGGCTCAGAGGAGCTGCGGCAGTGCGTTGCTCTGGATGGCACTACGGAATGGCTCCTAAAATGAATATTTGAATATAATGAGACTCTGGCGCAGACTGGCTCTGTTTTTCTTCCAGCCCCTCCGAGTCACGTGAACGCAGAAGCCCCGCCCCGCGCACGGAGGAGCCCGCCCTTCCCGCGGCGGGCGGCGAAAGGGCCCGCGCGTCCTCCCCCCGCGGCCCCGCCCCCTGCAGGAGAGGCCAACCCCCGCGCCGGCCGCCCGCGCCGCGCTCCGCGCAGCCCCCGGCCGGTCCCCGGGCGCAGTGCGCGGAGGACGCGGTCTTCGCTTCTCCCTGCGACGTTCGGTGCAGCAGCTCGGGCCCTCGCAACAGCGGCCTGAAGCCGGAGGATCTGGGGCGCACTGTAGGGGCTGCGCCCCCAGCGCGAACTCGGCTCAAATGGGGCCGGGGAGGGGGTGGCGGCGGCGTCTCACCAGCTCCAAGCCTCACCAACCCAGGGGCACTTAAAAAGGAAAACGCTGAGGAACAAACACGCGCGCGCTCCCCGCCACTTCTTCCCCGGGGTCTCCGCGAGGCCAAATATTGCTCCCAGCGACAGCCAGTCACCCCCTGGCGAACGCCTGCGAGTGCTCCGACGAGCCGGGCTGGCTCTCGAGCTTCCAGCCAAAAGCTGCCGCCCCTGTCACGCACCGGGCCGGAGGGGGAGGTGTTAGGCGGAGATCGGTGTGGGAAAGTGGGGAGCGAGCGGCCGCTGGGCTATTTTCCACGCTTCCATTTTGGAGAGAATCTCTGCACCGCGTTGGCCGAGGGGCCGCGGGGTCCACTCCGAGCAAAGCAAATCCCGCAAAGAAAGCCGTCCCCGAGCTATTCAAGGCGGAGGGGCGGACTCAAAGGAGAGGCGCATCGCAAGTTTCGGGTCTTAATGTCGCTGAGGTTTTACAACTCCCGACCCCGCGCAGAAAGGAAATCCAGCCGCGTTCCCAGGAGTCGAGAAAACCGTGAACAGCTTTCGGCCTGCGCTCGACCCCTGTGTCTGCCTCTCTCCCTCTCTTTCTCCAGATTGTCTTATTTTTGAAATCCCTCCCCCCGCCACTTCCTTCCCCCACCCCCTTTCTCCTTTGCACCAGCTGCAGAGTCGCAGCAAATATTTCTTCAAGAATCTTAACCAACCCACAGCTCAAGGAATTACCGGGATGTTCTGACTCTAACGGAAGATGCTGCATGCGTGGGTCGTTCTGCACGGAGGGCCTTTACAAAAACCTGCCCCGCGCGACTCTGCCTCGGCCCCAGCCCGCCCCGGGGTCCCGAACCCCAGACTCTCGCTCCCAAGGCCACTGCACCCGCCCTCCCTTCCCTGAGGCTCTTTCAAGTTCCAGCCTCGGGTCGCTTCAGAGATGGAGGGCTCAGGTTGCGCGCCTCGCTCCCTCCCAAATTTGGTTTTCTTCTTGGGGGCACTCGCGGGAAGCGTTTGAGGAAGAGTAAAGAATCAAGCGCTTAGCCCTCCCTCGGAGCCCCGGCTGCCCGGCGCCGCCCCACACCGCCGGCGGAGGAGTGGAGGCCGCGGGCGCCCCTGCGCGACTGTCGGCGCGGCGCGACAGCCGCGCAGCTCCGTGAGCGGCTCTACGGTTTTCCCGCTCCCGCGCCACCGCTGGGACTGGCTGAGAAAGGGCTGGGAGGGCAAAAAGGGTTTTTTTTTTTTTTTTTTTTTTTTTCACACGCCTGGAACCCTAAAAATGCCCCGTGGGAGAAGCTGTAGAAATGGGAAAAGCAGACGGAGAAGAGCCAGTCCCCGCGGGGCGCGGGGCCCGTGAAAGGGATAGGCGCCCGGGATCCCCGGACTATCCTCTGCCGCTAGGAATCTCCCCGGGCGGCGGCGGGAGCGCGCGGCGCTAAAACCCGGAGGCCGGACTACCCGGGTTGTGTTTCAATTTTGGATTCCGTAGGACTCGTCTCTAATCACGCAATTCCCCTTCCCATTTTTTTCTTTGATTAAAAAAGACAAAAGCCCAAAAGGACGTTCGTCTCCAGAACTTTTTCTTCGGGAGAGAGGGTGGCAGGGATGCAACTCGTGGCGATTGTCCTTGACTTCCCCACCAGAGTCATCTCCCGACGCCGAAGTTTGCCCAGAGGTGGCCTCAGTTTACCAAGTCTACTTTTTGGGAGGGGGGGGGCGTTTAACGTCTCAAAAAGCTTTCAGCCCACAAACTGCGATCCTCACAGTCCATCCACCTAAGCGGTGCCCAGGAAGCGGTCGAGGCCTCGGGCCCAGCTCCGGCGGGGAGGGGTCCGCAGAGACCCGGGAATCCCGGGACCCTTGACGGTCGGCTCTGGGCTGGGAGGACCAGTATGAGCCTCGGTCCGCAGTGCGTCTCGCCAGCGACTCCCTATGGGCCACGACACCGCAGGGAGACGCGTGCCCGGAGGCCAGGCATCCCGACCATCGTCCCTACAGACCCTACACCAGGAAATCATAGGGGAGAGGCTCCTTGGATGCTGCAAGTTCCTGAAAACAGCTTGTGGATAAGGCGCGTCATGCGCCGCAGTTCGCGTGCTCTCGGGGACTCCAGCCGGCTGGGGGCCCAGTCGGGTGACACTCCCCTCGACGCAACCCGCAGCCCCTCGGGCGGCGCGCAGGCTCCGGAGGCATTAGGACCGCGCTCCCGGCGGCAGAACCAGCGGTGGTTAGGTTCCTCCACCTCGCGGTGCCTCGGCCGCCTCATACAGTCCGGACTTCGGAGCCGACACTCCTTTCTCTCCCGGCCCTTCCCGTCCGGGAGTCGCGAACACCAGTGCCCCCGCAACGCGTTCCGCTCAAGACCTCGCAGTCTTTCCCAGAGGCCCTCAACTAAAGGCTCCTCTTCTTCGCATCTCTTCTGCCCTGAACCTACCAAAGGTGGGAATCGCCCGGGGCCGCCGGACGGAGAAAGTGGCCTGGGTAGAGGCAGAAGCAGATGTGGAGGTGTCCTTCAGCGCCAGCATCCCTACCTCTAGCACCACCGTTGGGGAAAAAATAGGCCACCTTGAGTGTGGCCAGAGGCTGAGCACCCCCGCTGTGCCCCCCACGGATGCTCCCCGGCCCCCTCTGCCCGGCACCCCTCGCCAGGTAGCCTTGCTCACCATAGGTCCCTGCAGTAGCGGGCTCGCCAGCAGCAGCTCCTGGGGACCTCTGAACGGCTGCAGTGAACCTGGGCAAGGGCCGAGGACTGGGGTGCTGCAGGCTCGAGACGGCGCGGACGGGAATCCCATCAGGGAGAGAGGCGAGATACTCAGCCCCGAGCAGCGTCTCAGGCTCCCGTCCCTCCGCTCGGATGCCACACTCACCTAGCTTCCGGGCAGGGCTCCGCTCTCCTTCCCTCCCTCCCTCCTCCTCTGCCCTCGTGCATCTTCTCCTTCTCCCCTCTTTCCCTGGCTCTTTCTTTCTTTCCTTCCTCCTCCTCGTCCCCGGCAGCTCCTCCCTTCTTCCCTCCGCCCTCGCACGCCTCCCTTTCTGGGATGGGAGCCCCGCCCACATCCTCCCATCCAGCCGCCGGGCCTCGCCTCGCAGGCCCGGGTCCCGGAAGCCCGGGCTGAGCCTGAGTCCGCAGCTGCCGCCCGGGCCGGGACGCTGCTTCCAGCCCGGGGAAGCGGCCAGGGCTCACCTGGGCACCACGTGCAGAGAGGTACTAGAAAGCATGCACCGACTAGTCGCCGTACCTTCCAAAAATACCCATGGGAGTCTGGGCTTCCCCGAGTTTAGAGTAACTGCTGCCCAAACTGATGATTAAAACACTGAGTAATCACCATTTACCCCAAGTAATTAGAGATAATGAAACACCTCTAAAATCAGGTTATGGAAAAAGGAGCTGTTGGATTGCTTTAAAGAGTGGCCTTCCATAAACTGTTAAAGGATTTCCAAACAGTGAGAAACAGGCTGCGCACAGAACTGCGTGCTCTAAGAGGTACCTCTTTGGTTACTGAAAGGTGACTTTCCTTCCAAACCATTGTTTTCAATGCTTCTTGTGGAAAGCCTTGGCGATGACCCTCAGAAAGATGGCCCCAATAAATAGTCGAGTTTCCCCCTCCCACCCCAGGCCTAACACGTTTGAAGACAGAGGTGGCATGAAGACAGGCTGGGGCCATGTTTTTACAGTTAGAAAAGCCTGCTTCTTACAACTCAGAAACCCTCTTAAGAAGCACCACAGAGGTCATTTTTGTTGTTATTGTTGTTTATTTGTGGCATACCTGGGAATACTGAAACTCAGCAAACTGACCTTCTGAGGAGGTAACCAACCACAAAAGCAACAACCTTTTTGGCCACAGGGAGACAAGAAAAGACACCCTTTTTTCTGTTTTTAAAGGAAGAAAGGGGTGAGGCGTTGACCCTTTCTTACAAGAAAGTGCTAGTAATCATATTAGCAGGGAGGCGGAATGTGTGCTTAAAACCTTTGCAAACAGGAGCTAATTTCACATGGCGTCTTCCGATGGATCAGTGTGGGAGCTATCAGCATCATCTCTCTGGTTTACAAACACAGAAGGGGAAGAACAGCCAGGTTAAAGGAACTTGCCCAGAGCCCTAAAGTAAATCACAGCCTCTGCTCTGGAGTTCCGAGCTAATACTGCAGGGCGGGGCTGAGGGTCACAGCCCTGAGCTCCAGGTAGACCCGGGAATGCTGGAGGATTGTGCCTTTTCTGTCCTGGGTTTCTTACCTTGGGATAGCTACTATACTTCACTGTCCCAGCAAAACATGTAGGTCTTTACTTAAACAGGTATCTGTCCTGTGTACCTCACCTATAAAGACTTTTACATTTACACACCTTCAATATTTAGAAAACAGGAACTGCTTCCTATGTGGAACACAGATCACCAAGGGTTGGAATTAGAAGAAATCCAGGGGGACAACAGTGAGAGCAGGGCCAAGGCATCCTGCCATCTTTTCCAAGTTAGGCCTGTGACATCTTTTAGCTTAATAATATCTCAGACAACAGAAACAAACTGTATGGCCTTGAGCATGTCCTTTAATTCCTATGGGCCTCCGTTTTCTCAGCAGCAGAATGAAAGGATTAGGACAGACAGTTTCCCTATCCCTTTTCAATTTGAAAATGATTTCATTTTTTAATTGAAATTCATTAAACACCTATCTTCTTTCTTTTTAAATCACACCTGAGCCCACCTCTTCTAGAAACCTCTGATTAGACAGGGCAGGGCAATGCCACCGCCCTGAAAGGATGACTGACAGGATACCTCCAGCTTCCAACGTAATCAGAATTACATCAACTTTTTAAAAAGATTTTATTTTATTTGTTTGAGAGAGACAGAGAGAGCACATGGGGCAGAGCGAGAGGGAGAGAGAGTCTCAAGCAGACTCCGTCTGCATTGAGCACCGAGCCCGATGCTGGGTTGGATCTCCAGACCCTGAGATGATGACCTGAGCCAAAACCAAGAGTCAGAAGCTTAACCAACTCCGCCAACTAGGCACCCCCAGAATTACATCAATTACTAATAATAATGAAACAAATTAAAATTCCATTAAGTAGTTACCTAATGTCCATCCTGGGGCATTAGGCAGTGTGCTCCTTCCGCACACTGCCTAGAGTAAGGACAGATTAAATGTTCACTGAGCCCCCTAAAACAATCAGTATTGTTTTAACCATTAACAAAATGTGCTCCTTAATATTTAAACTCAAAAACAATAGTGATACGCTGTGTTTAAAAGGCTTTTTATTTTTAAGGCACAAGATAATAGGTGGGGTTTTTTTTTAAATTCAAATCCTTTTGGATAATTGCTATTATCTCATTTTGCTGAAGCCTAAATAATAAAGTAGCCATTGGCCCACCCATGAGTGTGTGAAACGCCTAGTCCAGGAGTTTCTAATTAAGCCACCTGACAGACCTTGTTTAGACCCCGATATGAATTTTTAGATGTGTGGTGGAAGAACTCAGCTTCAGTTCTCTTTGGACAGCTTTATTTCTAGCCCACACTGTACAAACCATCTATTATCACCTCCCTTTACTCACTCCTCTTTTCCTTTTCACTTCCAATCTCTCATGCCAAAGAAGAAATTACTTGCTGGTTAGAGAACTAAATCCATCGCAGCTCAGTGATCAGAGCTGGTGAGGGAAATCAGTCCCTACCTCAAGCTCACTTGGGAATCTTGGTGTTTTTATAGAATATAATATAGCTGGACCAAATGAAGCTGTGCCCTTAAATCATTTAGATTAGGAGGAGACATCTATTGTAATTCAAGAGTTAACTATTGCTCTTCTGCTGCTACTGGTCAATGAAAGGGTTTGTTTGGGTTTTTCCTGGGAAGCAATAAGAAAGAGTAGCTGGACAGAAAGCTCTTAGGACAGCCTTTCTGAAGGTAGGTTCTGAGGAGCATAAGCTTCAGAACTGGGCTGGATACTGAGAAACGCAGATTTCTCAGCTCTGCTTGCCTGAGATCTATGCATTTCACAAGGTTTCCTGATGATTCTGAGCACACTAAAGCTTGAGAACTACTGTTTCAAAAGTTATTTCACTTATATTTAAAAGGCTGATACCTAGACATTAGTAAACAGGCAAGGAATATGCTTGGCGTGTGCTTTATAAGCTGTTAAATATGGTAATTATAGTATTACCATGCCGAGAACACTCCAAATAGGTCTGTGCAAATGAAAAGATTTCTAATCCTATAGGTGTAGTAGTCCTTACTTCTAGGTCCTTGATTAAGAACCACATCAAGTCATCAAACCTTCTTTGCCAAGTAAGTGTCTGTTGAAGTCTGGAGATGTATTTTGAACGAATCTCCAGCATCATTGCTGACTTTTGAGAAACAGTAAGGTAGATAAATTGGAAATGGAATTACAAGAGATCTCTGAAACTGGCCAGGACCATTTGTTTTGCTCTAATCTATACTTACCATTTGTTACATATTTGCTGTCTGGTCCTCACAACCCTCATAAAATCCTTGTTCTACAGATAAGAATCAAATTTAGAAGGGTCATACGAGTTTCTCAAGGTCACAGAGCTAGTAGGTCGGGGACCCAAAATTCAGCCCAGGTCAGTTTGCCTCCACCTCCAAATGCCATTAGTTGGGCTTGTAGAGGGATGGACGGACCGTGCCACCCCCATTCCCCCCCCCCCACCACCAGCCCCACCTCACCCCGGCCCCATGGCCATAACTTCTGACTAGGCAAGACTTGCTCTGGGGGCTTTCCCAAGGCCAAGGCAGCAGCTGCTGCTCTATCCTTACAGCATGCTGTGACAGAGGATGTTAGGATATCTTCCCAGTGCTCAGAAGACAGAACAAAATCAAGACCCAGAAACTTACCTCCTCGGGATTCTTATTAAATAGCCCATCTCCGGATTCTTACTACATAGCTCACCCCAAGATGAAGAAATTATAATATCCACTAGCTAAAATCATGGTCAAATGGCTTAACCTCCGGAGTCTTGTTTTGCTCATTTATAATCTGAGAATACCAATTTCTATTTCACAATGTTCTTATAAGCATTAAGTGCATTAATATAATAAAATGGCAGGCATAAAGTGCTCAGCAATATTAGCTATTATTTTTCTTCGGAAAGGTAATGATTACATGAGCAAAGTAGGTGAAAAGTCACTCTGGCACTGAGTTTTACTTATTTATTTATTTAGCAATAAACTTTTAAAGGAAGGGATTATAGCTCACATTTATTTTGTAATCATTGGGGCTGCACATGTCTTAGGTATTGATTGGATAAAGGCTGTTTATGTGAATCGGCAGGCACGGAGTTAACATTCATTATGATTTGTCTATATAAACCTGACCCATGAACAAATCTCTGCCAAGGTGAGTAATAACTGTCAAAGTGAACAGCATTAACTACTGAGAGCAAAGAAATACTAGACTAGATGACATATCTGAAACATTTTCCATCTCTGATTTTTCCAATCTCTAACATCTCTGACTTTCAACAATTTTTCTTTATAATATAAATCATTGGCTCGCTACTTTCTGGAATACAGTTCTTTAAAAAAAAAAAAATCCTTCAAAACAGACCATCAAAAATGGACAGAGAATTCTAATCAAGATCCCAGAGAGATCAGACAGATGAAAAGGCTGCTTTCATGTCTGAACATGTTTAACATGTGGATGGCAGACAGAGCATGGATATTGAAATTCCTCCCTTTCTGAAGAGGATGGCATTGGCATACAATGAAGGATATTGGGCTTCTCCCTGTTTTAAGCTTCCTCTGCTAAAAACTAGTCAACTGTACCCACTTGCTTCTATGGCAGGGATGCTGCTTGGAAATAAACTATTATGAAATGTGTCAAGAAGTTAAAACTTTGGAATATCTTCGATCTCAGCATGTATTTCTCCCTGTGGCACGTTAACAGTGTGACCTGGATAAAAATGCAGTGTCACTATGGTATGAGTTTTGGAAGCAGGGACATCAGGCTGTACCAAATGAGTTATGGTTTCCCAACCGGATGTCCATTGGGCGATACTATCTAACCACCTAAATGGCTCAGTTCAAGCTAACAGCTTTCTAGCCTTTTGCAAGGAGAGTTTTGTCCAAAGGGATATGTGATCCAAGAAATTCTTGTTGTACAAATAAAACTTGGGTGTGTTTACAAATAGTCTAAATATTTCATGGTACTGGGGAGGGGGGAGGGAGAATCCTTTTCCCCAATGTCTTCCTCAAGAATAAATGTCTATTATTTGTAATCCCCGCAGGGATTATGTATAGATGGAATCAACATTCAAAAATGCTTGTTGGTGTTCACTTTGTGAAAATTCATCAAGTTGTATACATGAGATTTGTGTGCTCTTCTATGCGTGTTATATTTCCAGAAGTTTGGTAAAAATATGCTTTTGAAATGATTCCTTACGGTTATTTTCATCTGAAGCCCACCGGAAAGAGGCAGTGTTTCTAGCCACCTCGGGACCAGGGGGTTGCACAGGGCGAAGCTTAGGGAAGCACAGTCTGGCCACAGCACCAAGGAAACCGACCTGGGGCTTCAGGGAATGCGCTCTGGGGTCTCCCAAGGAAGAGCAGTTGCAGCAACCAAGGCCAGGCCTTTGGGGCACAGTGCAGCCCAAGGTAAGAGGGCAAGACGCCTGGTGCACCACCCTGCCCTCTTCTCAAGCCCAGGGAGGGCCAGGACCGCTGGGCCCGAAAAGAGGGTCCCGGAGGCATTTGGACTCCTCCCTTCCCCTCCTTGGCCTCTCTGGCCGAGAGGCTTGGAGAGGGCATTACAAAGTGCCAGTCTCTAGGGGGGAAAGGCGGCGACATCAGATATTGTATTTCTGAGGACAGAAATGCCCTAAGCCCAAAGAAAAGGGAAGAGCTTCAGAGAAAGATATGCGCTTCATCTCCAGATTCTGGGAACCTTGGGCTTGGCGACTGGGCTGCGGACGGGCTGGGGACAGGATAGCAAGAGAGAAAACGGGGCTCCGAAGGAGCGCCTCCTCTCTCCATGCCTCGCCGCGTCCCAGCTGGGACGCAGAAATGGCTCTTAGGTGCACGTGACCTTGCGTCCCGAGGGCCGGCTCCGAGACCCGGAGAGCTCGAGTAAAGAAAGCGTGAGGTGAGAGGCTGCAGGAAGGGGCCGACCTGCATTTGGGGAGAGTGGAAACGCACCCCGCTCTCCCCTCCGCCGGCGGACGCAGGAGGAGGTGCGGCCGCCCGGCAATTTTGAGGCACGCTGTCCCTTTGCGACTGCAGGTGCGTAGCAGGCCGGGGACGTGAGCCTCGCCGACCCCACCGCGTCCTGTCGGGTCACACGCGGCCGTGGGCTTCCCCGAGGTCCCCCCCGAGAAACGTCCGCTCGCGTCCCCCGATGGTCCACGGCCCCGGGAGGAGGCGGAGCCTCGGGCAGATTCCCTCGCGTCCCGGCGGCGACGCCCCAGGGAGCGGCCTCGGTGTCAGCGCAGGCCGGGGGACGCCACCCCGCGCGCCTCCCGCGCTGGCACCGCCGCAGCCTCCCGCCGCGCCCCGGCCTCCGCCTCTGGCCCTCCTCGCTCTGCGGCTGCACCTGCCTACCTGCTCGCCCCGCTCTCAGACTCGGTTTGCAGGATCTGTGCCCCAGATGGCTAATCTGATCCCCCACGTGAATCCACAGCCAGCACCCCGGCCACCCGGGCGGGCCACCCGCACAGAATTGCCGCGCGACTGACTCCTCAGACGTCGAGTGTTCCCGCTTCTTTCTTCGTCCACCTCGACTTGGAAACCCCGGACTATTTCTGGACAGAAGTGGGGGAGAAAATAAGGGAGACAAGGAGGTAGGGAAGGAGGAAGAGTTCTAACGTGGTTCCTGCAACGATTTGCTCCGGCTCCCAGCATCAGCCACCCGCCCCTCCCCTGCCCACCAGCCCCCAGATATGCTGGGGCACAGGGTACTGGAGTCCTGCTTCTCCTCGCAGAAAATTAAATTTGGCTAGTATTTGTTAAGCTTGCCTCCTTAGCTAGCCACCCCCTCCCCTACCAGTTCCATCTTTTGATAGGTTGTCCAAGAGGCAGAGTCTGGTTTTTCCCATCAGGTAAGGAAAAGAGGGAGCTTCCTCAGGTGCCTGGGCTCCTGGGATCTGCTGTGTCTACTTGCCAAGCCCGGCAGTGATACCTGCAAGTTTAGGTCCCATCGGAGAGTGAGGTTAATAAGGCTAGAAAGGAAGACCAGGGACCTGGCACGGAGAAGGCCAGCAAGAGGTGTGAGGTTGCTGGTAGAAGCTTCAGATGGTCTCTGGTGGGGCAGGGGATCATTGCCAAACAGCCTGGGGCGCCCCAGCCTTTCCTCAGGAGAGGTAAAAATGACAAGAAGACTCCTTTCTTCAGTACATGGGGATGTCAGGCTGGGTTTTAAAGACTTTGCCTCAGAATTCTGATTTTCCTTTTGAAAATCTTTTTGTTCCTCCACCACTTCCCACGTGTGTTAGGGTGTCAATGCCAGTAACGGGTCAATATGACTTCAGTTTGCACCAAAATGTGCTGTGCCACTCTTGCATCTGATTGGCTCTTTAGCTGGACCCTGAGAGGGTGGGATAGTATGGTTTTATGTCCCCAGCTTTAAAAACAAACAAACAAAAAAAAAGCAAATAGAAACTGGAGGATTGAAAAACAAAAGGTCTTAAGGGGAATATCAAAGTGAGTGCTGGCTTTCCTTCTTGTATTTAAATAAAATACTCATCTCTTTAAAGGAGATATTCTTAAACCTGCTAAGTGGCATCATTAACGATCTCTAGATGGATTTTAGGGGATCTGTGAAAAACCACAAAATTTATGCATACAATTATGGAAGTAAATGTAGAAGTACATGGACGGGGTTATAATTTTATCAGATTTTCTAAGGGATTTGGGCCTAGGAATGGTTAAAAACCTGTAGAATATGCTGCATCCAAATCCCTTCCTAAACTGGGAGAATGTCTCCAAGCTGTACTTTGACTCAGTGGTACGTAGCTTTCACACTCCGGAGCAATTTTTTTTTTAAGATTTTATTTATTTATTTCAGAGAGAGAGAGAGAGAGATCAGGAATACAAGCAGGGAGAGTGGGAGAGGGAGAAGCAGGCTTCTCGATGCGGGGCTCAATCCCAAAACCCTGGGATCATATCCTGAGCCGAAGGCAGCCACTTAACCAACTGAACCACCCAGGCGCCCCCCCAAAAAAAATTTTTTTTGAGACTTTGAGGGAGAGAGGGAGGGAGGGAGAGAGAACTTGAGCTCCCCACAGGAGCAGGGGGAGGAGCAGAGGGAGAGGGAGATTTTGTCCAGGAGACTCCTCACTGAGCGCAGAGCCCAAAGTTGTTCTCCATCCCAGGACCCTGAGATCCTCTCCTGAGCCAAAACCAAGAGTCTGAGCCACCCAGGCGCCCCCAGAGCAAAATGTTAACGCTCCAATTAGACAACAGAAATGTCTGTTTAGAGCCAACACCTATAGAGGGAAGGACCCTGGCAGAAGTGCAGAAATGACCTGGAAACCAGAGTCCTGCTCTGCCCCAGGTTAGCTGTACCCACCACCTAGTCGCCTGACTCTTGAGATTCTTAGTTTGTAGATCAAATGCTGGAGTATATGTGAAGCTAATTCACAGATCACAAAGCATATGGCTAGTGGCATTTACTTATGAAAATAAGTGCTGATGGGTTTCCACACTCATCCACATGATGAACAATTATGTAAATAATTATAATTAGGTGAATATTTGCATATATTTTCCAAGCTTATATTTACATGGAAAATCAACATACTTTGGATTCCTGACCATTGTAGGGTACCTTCGTGTTTCATTATCTCATTTATCCTTGGACTGATTTATGGTTTATATACTATAGTTATCCCCTCCTCCCTCCCTCTTGCCCCCTTTTTAACATATGAAGAAAGACAAAGACAAGTTAAGTCAATTGCCCAAGTCCACCCAGCTAACACCAGACTTCAACTTCAGATGAGATCTCTCCTTTAGAGAAGGCATTCTAGAAAAAAAAAAAGCAAATTTTGTTCAGATTTAAGTAAATTTAATTCCTATGGTACTGGTATATTTTGTGCAAAAGTATGAGAGTTTGCATTAGAGCAGCCACATTTGGGATGCTCAGTGTTCTCACATACTCTGCTGGAAAACGGTCTTTAACCCATTCACTTCCTTTTCATTTCCTGCACATTTCAGGCTCACCAGCAAATTAACAGAAATGTATACACTTAGCTCCTTATTAGTGGCACCTACACTTCAACTAATGAAGCAGCCTTAGAAGAGAAAGAAGACCTTTGCCCTCCACTCCCCAAACCCGCTCCCAAAACCTCTGTAGGAAACACTATCATCTTCGGCAGCTGACTAATGGCAAAACTGAGACCCTCCTCCACATGGTTCAATGTCTCGCCCAAGATGAGCTGGCAAGAACACTGATCTTTGTGTGTCTATCCGTCAAGTCATGGAGCTGATGAAAACAGGACGGATTTGTTTTGAGTTACAGGTGTTTTATAAGAACTGCTACGAGCTCTGGTCCACTTTATTTTAAATTCTCTCTTCTGCCTTTAGCATTTGTATATGGGTTTTTTCAACAGATAATTCTATTTTATTTCTCTTTAGCAGAAAATCCAGGATACCAAACTCTATACCACATAAATTTATGGAAGCTCCAGACAGCAGGCAGACATCTGTTCTTGATCTTTAATTATGTTTTAATTATAGTTTGAGAACCAGTATCAGAGAAAATGAGTTGCTGGAGGGCAGGGCCTAAAAGCAAAAACAAAAAAATATGGATCATAGCATATGGATCTTTGCTCAAAAAAATTATGAATTATGGTATGTTTTTGTAAAGGCCTCAGGTTGCTGGGAGAGGGGAATAATTGATGAAAACATCTTCTTAGTAACATTTTGGTACTTTAACTTAAACCAGGGGGAACCGACGAAATGATTTTTAAAAGTGCAGTAGTCGGTATAGAGTGCTTTTTAAAACACAGACTTGAAGTCAGATAGCCTGGTTTTAGGTATAGCTGCACCAGTTCATACTAATGAATGTGGTATGTGACTATTTCTGGAAGCTGCCATTTCTTCATAAGTTATATGGACTAGATGATCTCTAAACTTTCAGTGTCAACGGCTTTTTCTATAAAGGACCAAAGAGCTTATTGTTTAGGCTTTGAGGGCCACACACTGCCTCTGTCATTATTCCTTCTCCGCCTCCCCCTATCTTGCCCTCATTCCCTCCTCCTCCTCCTTCCTTTCCTTTTCTTCTCTTCCTCTTTCTCCTCCTCCTCCAATTGTTTACAGATGTACAAACCATTCATATTCCTTTGTTAGGGCTGCTTTGCCAAAGTACCACAAACTGTGTGGCTTAAACAGAAACTATCATCTTGCAGTTCTGGAAGCTAGAAGTGGGGATCACGGTGTCAGTAGGGTCGGTTCCTTCTGGGGGCTGTGGGGAAGATTCTTTCATGGCAATCTCTGGTGATCTTTGGCTTGTAGAACTTCCCCCAGCCTCTACCTTCATGTTCACATGGCATTCTCCCTGTGTATCTGTGTCCAAATTTCTCCTCTTTGTAAGGACACCAGTCATATTGAGCTAGGGACCCATCCTTCTCCAGTATGACCTCCTCTAAACTAATTACACCTGCAGTGATGACCCCATTTCCAAATTAAGGTCACATTCTGAGATGATGGGGGTTAGGTTTCAACATATGAATTTTAGAGGGACACAATTCAATTCATAAGCTCATTCTTAGCTCATAGACCATACAAACATAGGTTGCAAGCTATAGTCTGCTGACCCCTGTAGTTAAGACCTCTGTTTATTCTAAAATCCCACAATTCTCTATTCTCCATGGCTTTATTTCACAAATTTCTCATGATATCCATTCATTTCACAATTTTTTTTATTGAGCATCTACATATGCTAGGCACTGTTCTAATTGCTGGCACACAGCAATGAAAAATGGATTAAAATCCTTGTCCTCCTGGATCTAAGAGTCTAGAAGGAAAGGCAAACCACCAACAAAGTAAATATGAACAATTCATAGCATGTTAGATGGAACTAGGTACTAAGAATAAAAATAGAGCAGGAAAGAGAGACAGCAATGGGGTTGAATTTTAATAGAGTAGTCATGGAAGGCTTCACAGAAAAGGTAGTATTTGAGTAGAGACCTGAGAGAGATGAGGGACCCAGTCACTTGGATATTGGGGAAGCCACTGCTATCAAAAGGAAGAGCAGTGTGAACTCTGAGGTGGAAGTGGGCCTGGTGTGCTCAGGAAATAGTAAAGACCCGTGTGTGCTTGAGTGGAGTGAGCCAAGGAGGGGAGGGCCTGGATATTAGGAGATGAGGTCAGAGAGGAAGAGGAGGTGAGAGGTTAGATGGTGTATGGTCTTGTACCCCGCCTTAAGAACCAACATCAGGACTCTAGGTTGAGGCAAAGGGGGACCCCAGGGCTCCCTATTTAAGGAGGCGCTCCCTCTCACAGTGGCGCAAGTGCTAGGTGGGCCCCAGGGAGTGAGTACCTCCTTAAATGGTGTTCCGTAGGTGCCTCCCTCCCCATAGTTCCGGCTCTGGAAAGGGCTTTGGCTTTAATTACAAGTGACCCAGGAAGCTTCTGGAAGGTTTTTAGCAGAGAAGCGGCATGATCAACATTATATTTTATCAGAATCACTCTGGGGCAAGGATAAAATAAGGGGGACCAAAAGGAAGACTACTGAAATAATTTCTAGAGTAAAATGGTGAAAGCGTCTGTACCTGGTGACCTGCCTAGGATTGGTCCTCCCCTTCCCCCATAGAGTTATCAGACACAAAACCAATGAACCTTGGGTTGTCTTTTCTTTTTGTTCTCAATCAACATCCTTTGGAGATTACCTACGTTCTAGACTATATATCAGGTGCTGGGGTTCCAATAATTAACAAGAAATGGTCACTGCCTCAAAAAAGTTAATAGTTTTTTTCCTTTTCTTCTTTCCTTTCTTCTTTCCTTCCCTATTCTTTCCCTCTCTCCTTCTTTCTTTCTTTACATATTTTGAAATTTAAAACAAAACCAAAAACCCCTCCTCAAAGCTGATCTTCTAGGAAATTGGCTACACATGCTGAGGGTTTCTGGTCCAGGCACTCCATTCCTATTCCATTTGGAGTAATATATAGATAGTGGTGAGCATTGAGGAAGGACTTAGGATATCGGTCATGATTTATTAGGATTTCTCATGGGAATACCATATCTCCCCGTCAGTTGTAAGACCAGGGAACTTTTAGGTCCAGAAGGTTTGCTATCCTCATGCTCAACCTTTCATTTTATAAATGCAGAGACGGAGGCCCAGAGAGATAACCCCCAATTACTTACTTAGTGGTGGAGTATGGTAGACTGTATTTTTCAAAGCTAGCTACAACGATGTCTTCCATCTCACATGCTCTTGAATATGACATCGACCCGCTTCCCATGGAAAGATGGTAATTTTCTATGGCTGCTATAACAAATTACCACAAACTTAATGGCTTACAACAGCACAAATCTATTATCTTACATTTCCGGAGATCAGAATTCCAAAATGGATCTTGGTAGGCTAAAATCAAGGTCATAGTAGGGCTGTGTTCTTTCTGGAGACTCTAGGGGAAACCTGTTGCCTTGCCTTTTCCAGCTTCTAGAGGCTGCTGGCATTCTTTGATGCCTGGCCAGCATCACTCCATCCTCTGCTTCGACCTCATATTTCCTTCTCTGATTCTGATCCTCCTGCCTCTCTGTTATAAGGACACTTGTGATTACACTGGGCCCACCCAGAGAATCCAGGATCATGTCCCCATCTCAAGGTCCTTAGGTGAATCACATCACAAAGTCCCTTTTGCCAGGTAAGGTAACATAGTCATAGGTTTGGGGATTAGGACATGGACCTCTTTAGGGGGTTGTTATTCTGCATACCACACTGGGTAAGCCCATGACTATAGCAGAATCGAACTGTATACCCGCCAAGATTCGGCCATGAAAGTGATACTGCTCCCAATCGGTTGTCTTGAATCACATGCTTTTACAACGCAATGCCATTGCTGTTGCATTACCCCCAGCTTTCAAATATTGCCACCTGAGGCCCCAGACATACCCTCATTAGGTCCTGTTCAAATTCCTGATCCACAGAAAACATGAGCAAAAAATAAGATAATTGTTGTTTTAAGTTAATAAGTTTGGGGCTGATGTGGTATACAGTCGTGGGAAACTGACACAACGGCCTGCGACCATATCTTCAGTTCTTCGGGCTAGTGCTTGTTCCACCCCCAAATATTACCCTTTGGGCAAGCAAGCAAATCAGTGAGCACAAATCATTTATTGAGCACCTATTAGGAGAAATGTCCTTTAAGAAATTTAAAAGTCTGTTAAATTGACTCATCTTCAGAGAACATTCTTTAATCTGGTGGGGAAAACATCCAGAAAGCATCTGTCAGGAGTGGAGTTAGGAGGCTGGTGCACTAGTCGTGGTAAGCGGTGGGAAGACCCTGAACCCTGGGCATGGCACGGAGAAAGAAGAAAAATTAGAATCTGAGAACTTTCCTGAGGATTTGTTGACAAGAACTTCCAGATGAGGGATATGCAGAAAGGGAGGTGAGGGTAGGGAGGATTCTGTTGAATCGAGCCATCAATGGAGATGGGAAATCTAAGAGGAAAGTCAGGTTTGAGGAGCCTTTATGGGACATAAATTCAGTGTCTGGTCAGAGTTTCCAAATTGGGGAAGCAGAATGCTTCCATGTCACCAAGCCCCAAGCTCCACAAGGACAGGAGCTCCTTTGTTTTGGGACCTCACCCTATGTATCACTTCACGTGGCTGTTGATTTGTATCCTTTAGTATCCTTTGTAATAAATTGGTAAACAAGTGAGTAAAAAAAAAAAAAAAATTCAGTGTCTGGTCATCAGTGAGGCCAATCTATGCTTTAGAAAGCATTTTCGCCATTAAATTATGCTTAGTTCTCAATGACAGAACATTTAAAGGACCTACAAGGGTCACCTTAAGAGGTACTACTGTGTACGTAAGCAGAAAAGTGGAATTCTTAACATCCATCACTGGGAGCATATCTGACCGTCAGCACCATTTCTCACGGACAATGCAGCTTTGCATAGACTTGTTGCATTTGTTCATCACAGTACATCACAGAAGGTTGGGTACAACAAGGGGTGGTGTCACCATTTTGCTACTTAGAAAACATTCAGAAATGGCACTCCTTCCCAGTGTGTGCTACCCCTCCAACAGAGTTTCTCATGTCTCAGGGAAAAGGCAAGCACTTTTGCTTCCATTCTCTGGTGAGTTTTAAGGCATTTTCATGTGGACCTCAGAGATAAAAGCAAACAAGAATTTGCTACCGTGAACGTGTTCTGGTTTTTTCTATAATGGGACACTTTCACAATGGGCTACAAAGTTTGCTTCCACATAATTATAAATATAAATATTAATATTATATAGTATTTCCTGCTCTATTTGAGAAAGAGTGTGAAAAGCACTAAGAAAAAACAAAATCCCCTTGTGAACTTTTCCCCCAGAGATAACTATTGTTAACAGTTTGATGAAAATACTTTTGGACTCTTCTTTTGTTTTTTTGTAAATATACACTTAGAAACATTTTTTTAAAGATTTTATTTATTTGACAGAGAGGGAGAGATCACAAGTAGGCAGAGAGGCAGGCAGAGAGAGAGGGGGAAGCAGGCTCCCCGCCGAGCAGAGAGCCCAATGAGGAGCTCGATCTCAGGACCCTGAGATCATGACCTGAGCCGAAGGCAGAAGCTTTAACCCACTGAGCCACCCAGGCGCCCCTCACTTAAAAACATTTTTAATGTAATTTTGCTGCACTTACTGATTTGCAACCTGATTTTTAAAAACTAGCCTTTTTACTTAATACATTATGAATATCTTCAGAGTCAGATTTTATTTTTGAAGCCAAGGTGAGAAGTTTTCTATGGGCTAAATGTTTTATTATATGAACTTTTTATCTATGATACATTTATCTTTTCTCTTCTCAAGTGTTTATTACTTCGGCGAATATTTATTGTAGACGCACTGTAGGTCAAGTACTGTTGCTAACATTGGGGATACAAAGGAGAATAAAACGGACAAAATCATTGCCATCTGTGAGCTTATATTCAAACACACAATAGTCAAAGAGGCAAATAAACATGTAATACAATGCTAGGTGGTGTTAGAATAGTATTTCTCCTATTTAAGAAAAAGAATTACAAAAGTTTTGCACATAGACTTCAATTGGTCCTGATTTGTATATTTCCCACAAAACCTAATTTAATATAAAGAAACAGCTTACAGTCCTCCTCTGTGGTCGGGATCTGAGTGTGCTGTAACTGCACCAGCAGCCTTGGGGAATCATGAATGTTTCAGTTATCCAGGGCTTCATAATAAATAACCCCAAACAGAGGGGCTTCAAATAACAACTTACAGTCATCTCTTTAGTTCTGTAGGGTGACTGGGCTCAGCTGGGCACTTCGTGCTTGGGGTCTTACACAGTTGCCGTCAGTCGCAGTCCGGACGGCTGAAGGCTCAGCTGGGCTGGACGTCCAAGATGGCTTCTTCCCTAAGTGTTTGGCTCCTCAGCTAGATGGCTGCGGTTGCCATGGATCAGGGGAGGTGGGCAGATGTCTCTTTTTTTCCATGCAACCTCTCACCACAGATAACTTGGGTTTTATCACAGCATGGTGGTCTCCTAGTAGTTAAACTTCTTATATGGTGGCTGGCTTCCACCAGCGTGAGCTTTTAAGGAACCCAACGCAGGGGCTAGTAAGCTTATTATGACCTAGCCTCAGAAATCACACCAATCAGTCCTACCATGTTCCTTTGGCTACATAAAGCCTGCCAAGAGTCAATGAGGGAGGGGTCCACGCAAGGACGTGAATGCCAAAAGCCAGTGTTCATTGCAAGAGCATCTTTAGAGTCTACCTGCCAAGATGAGAAAAGTAGCTTACACAAAACAGAATGGCATTACACCGTGGAAATACCGAAGGCTACTCCGCAGGGCTCAGCATAATACACCAAGTGAAGGTCCTTTCTCATAACAGTCCCAACACCATGAGCCTGCTAATTCTCTGGGTCAATTAAGGCTGACAGTGGACAGAAGTGTAGACATAGCCATTTTGTTCAAAAGGTGTGACTCTTTGGTGCATGGTGACTAAGGGTCCCTTTCGTGGAGAAGAAAAGGACTCCTACCACCGGGAGCCAGAAAGTAGCACTGATTTCCTTCCTCCAGTAGGACGAAGCACATCTGAACGCCGAGCTTGCTCCTGCTCAGCATACCGGGTACGTTGTCCTCGGGCTACTTTATCATTTAGGCTGATGGCAGCCCCGGCTAAGAGCTGCTGGATACTCGGTTTGGGCTAGGTGCCGAGGCCAGGCTCTGTGTAGGCACTTACTCATTTTGTTTTCATAGGCACCCATGAGCTAACCATCACCCCTGTTTTACAGATAAGGAAACCGAGGCACGGAAACTTTTAAACATTTGCCCCAGATCTCATAGGGGAAGTCCAACGCCAGAGCTCGTCCTCTTAACCACTGCACTGAGCACGTCACTCACTTCTCTGAGTTGCAGTTTTCTCATCTGTAAAACAGAACTAACACCCCTTCCCTCACAGACTTGCGCTAAGAAAAGAGTGTCTGCCCAGGTTTGTGGCTTCCAGGCTTTGTAACCCTGGACAAATTGTTTAATCTTTCTGAGTCTTGGTTCCTTGTTAAAAAAGGAGTGTGTTCTTCTGAGGAGTCCATGAGTTAATGCATATAAAGTATAGTATCTGGCCTAAGGGGTTCAATAAATGGTATTAACTGGTATTAATATTACTATTGCTTATATTGTAGCACAACTTCAAGGTTCTTAACTTGAACCTAACACCCTCCCAAGTCTCCTGCTAAAATTGCTGTTATTTTCTCTGATTTTTACTGTTTCCTTACTTTCCCACCCAGGAAACAGCTGCACATTTGGGCAGAGGGACATAAAAAGCATTGGTAGATAGTCACATTGTCACCACAGATGTCCCTGCTTTGGCTGAGGACAGAGGACAGCAGCCAATATTCACAGAGGACTGCAGATGTTCTCCTTGAACTTGGATCAGAGGGACCATTATAGACACAGTTTGGGTATTGCAGACTTTACTGTTCAGGACGGAATATTATAGAATATGCATGCATTCATCCAACATTTATTGAATACCTACTCTGTGCTGAGTTGCCTTGGAAATACAAAGATGAATGGGACATGCTCTCTGTCCTCTTGGAGCTCCAAATATAGATGCAGGGATAAAGCACATGTAATTGACCGTAGTACAGTGTGAGGATTCTAGGTATAGTAGAAACACAAACAGTGGTTGATCTCAGAAGGGGAAATTTTGTCAGAGAGGTTTGGAAGGAGACCAGGAAGATTTTTTGGATGAAGTGGCATTTTATCAAGGCTTAAACAAAATGAAAGCCCTTCAATAAGCAGAGATGGGGCAGAGCAAAGATCATTCAAGGCAGAGGAAATGATGTGAAGGCAGATGAGGAATGAGGTGAGTGAGCTGCCTAAGGAGAGTGGGTGTGTACATGGCAGGTACACCTGATTGGCTGGCCCGCCTTCATCCTTGACCTTGCCCTCCCCCCACCCCATGACCTTCTACTATGTGACACCCTTATGACCACTGAGTCATAAGCAGAAGATTGCTGGGTTAGGATTCTTGGAAAGTATTCACTTCACCCATAAAAACAGGACAGGCTCAATTAGCATGCACTTTCCTTCAGCTTTGACCCTTGCCTCCTACTGGGAATGTGACTGAGATGTCTGGAAGTGCATCTTGAGGCCATGAGGTAATAAGCAAAAATCATATACTGGGATGGTGGAACAGAGAGTTAGAGGGAGCTTGGATCCATCACTGAGCACTTGGACTAGCCCTGACCTGCAGACCTATTAATTTCTTATTATGTGACAGTAATAGCTATTTAAGTCTGCACACATTAGATGTTCTATTACTTGCAACCAAAGGCACTCCTGACTGATACAGGGTCAATGGTGACTCAAAAGATATAGGGCCAGAAAAATTAGTGGGATCCATATTTCAAAGGGTCATAGAATCCATTTACAGACTGATTGTTCCTTATTTAGGAGGCTGTGAGGAGCCAGTGAATGTTTGTGAGTAGTAATAGTATTGAGGTTGTACTTTAGGAAGACTTATCTAGGAACAAAAGAAAAAGTGCGTGGAATAAAAGAAAATGTTTAAGAAACAATTCTAATAGTTGCTGTTCAAAGTAGGATCACCTTATCATAATCTCTATCACAAATTTAAAAAATATATATGTATAATTTAATGTATATAATGAATACTTTCTATGTAAAGTATACTTATATAAAACTGCTGTATTATTAATTCGTAACTTACAATCTAAAGAAAAATTTCATTTTGCTTTTTGAAGGCAGCTTCAAAACCAGTCTCCTCAACCCTTTCTGCAACCAGACTGTGACCCTCCACCCTCTTTTCTCTTTAAAAATTGAAGAGCCATCACTGTGTAAATAAGAGAGTAGCAACAGACAATGAAGGGAATGAGAGATGTGAGAAGCATATTATAGGAAGAATTGACAAGTCTTGGCAACTGTTTAGATGGTAGGATCAAAAATCAGGATGAACGAAGGGTGACTCCAAGGTAAGGTCTATTTTGCTCCAAGTTTCAGGAGAGAAGTGTGCAGAAAGAGCAGGTTTGAGGGCCGAGTAGTGGGGGATGGTAGCTTTCTCAGGCAGTAGACTGTCAGGAAGGGAGACTTTAAGAAAACTGTCTACATCAAATGGGGCCACTGGAACCAGCAGCCAGAAGAGGGACTCTAATTGATGCCAGTGCCCACGAGGGTCTTCCTGGGTCACCTCTATCCTATTCCCCATATACGATGGCTAATCTTACATGCCAACTTGGTTGGGCCTTGAGGTGTCCAGATATTTGGGTAAGCATTTTTCTGGATTTGTCTGTGAGGGTGTTTCTGGATGAGATTAATATTTGAATCGGTAGACTGACTAAAGCAGATTGCTCTCCCCAATATGGGTGGGTCCCGTCCAAATCAGTTGACAGTCTGAACAGAACAAAGAGACTGACCCTCCCATAATTAAGAGGGAATTCCTCCTACCGGAGTGTCTTTGAGTTGGGACATCAGTTTTGTTCCTGATGTTTTGTCCTCAGACTGAAACATTGGCTCTTCTTGGGTCTCAAGTCTGCTGGCATTCAGACTAAACTATCCATACCATGGGCTCTTCTGGTTTAAAGAAGCTGACTGAAGATCTCGAGACTTCTAACTTCCATAATCATGTGAGCCATAATTCCTCATAATACATTTCCTTTTATATTTGTCTCTGTTCCTCTGGAGAACCTTGACTAACACACCACCCATCTCTACTTGTTCCATATCCAACCTCTTCTTTGTCCAGCTGGCCCCCAGTTGGGTTCCTCTATGTCCAGCTTTAGCATCTCTGTCTACTGATTCTCTTCCCTCCATGGCTTGTGACATCCCAACTGCCCAGACCACTGGAACTGCCTCTTGGTCAGTCTGACCCTTCCTGGCTGACCTCCTGGTACGGCAACTTCACTTGGGGGCTATAAAGGTCAGGAAGGCACTCTTGAGGACCTCAGAATTCACCCATTTTACAAAGATTTATTGAGTGCTTACTATTTCCCAGGCTTTGTGCAAATGAACACAAACTCGATACGGTTGAGTCCCAGCCCTCATGACGTTTGATAAAAGAGAAAGACAGATAAACTTACAATAATAGCAAAGCAATAGGTCACAGAGGCATGCTGGAGAAGTGTCAGGACCAAGTGGGGAGCTGGAAGGCTATCTGGAAGGCTTCACAGTGGGGAGAACTCCCTTGAATGCCAAGTGAGCGAGAGCCTGCCAGACAGGGAAGACAGCACGTGACAGGGGTGTCCCCGTGCTCAGTGCATTCTGCCATCATGCTGCCGTGGCTGTAGGTGGGGAGAGTATGTGTAATTAAATGGATAAATGAAGCCCAAAATGTAATCTACAATTAACCTGCACAATTTACTTAACCTCTCTGAGCCTCCCTCTGCTTCTCTGTAAAATGGAGACTACCCCATGGGATGGTTACAAGGATTAAATGAGACGGTGAATAGAAGGTGCCTCACACAATGCCAGGCGCCGTAAGTGCCCAACAGCTCTTGTTATCTCGTGGGTCACGGGCCAGGATTAGCCTGGCATTTCACAGAGGCCGCAGTGGTGTGCCAAGTAGATTGCACGAAACAGGAAGTCCAGAGGGGGGCCAATTATAGTGGTCTAGGCCAGAGACAATGAAGCCCAGAGTGGACAGTGGTGATGAGCATAAATCTTTAGTCAGTCTAAATAGTGTTTCTTTAAAAAGGAAGAAAAAACTCTCATATGAAGCTGGCATAATAAATGGTAAACTAAATTCTGTAAAACAGCAATAGCAAGCAGTAGGCTGGGGCAATGCTTAAATAGTTTACGGAAACAGTCATGAAGAAGTTGGCATCTCCCTTCATTCTGGAGGGTGGGAAAACTTTGCTGAATGCACTATGCATAGCACTTTTCCATTGCTTTCTATCATGCGTGGCCATTTGTCAAGGAGGCTCAACATATAATCATACATAACAAGTACTGATTATTAATTCTTTATTACATGCAAAGCATTAGTAAAATAATCACACTATTTAGTATAAGACCCAAGTTTGTTCAAAAAGATTGTTCTGTTCTAAAGAACAAAGCCTGCAAACACTGAAAGGGTATATAATTTTTTGATTTGAAGATGTAAAATCAACTGAATTTACAAATGACTGTAAATTCAACCACTGCTTCTTTAAAAAATGGTATACTATTCAAAACAAAAAAAGAACTCTAAATTTTCTCACAGAATTTATCCAGGTCCCCAAACCACCCAATATGGTTCTGTGGTGCTCCGCTGGAATGTTTTGGCAGGAGAAACAAAGACAAACTCTACGGCCGTCTGTTTCCTTCAGGATGGTTTGTTCTCTTGAGCACACATGAATTCAAATGTTCGCCAGGGCATTCTGAAGTTCACGTAATATGATGTTGAGTGGTACATTAAACAATGCCTTTTCTTACGAGTTGATTTCAAAGGGAATGTGATAGCGTGGTCTTTGTCAGTTTTTAGGCATATAAAATGGATACATAAGCTCTGTGATGTGGAGAGGGTTTCCTTTTTTCTAAATGAGGGCGGGAGGAAAACAGAATCAGACACCCATACCTGGCAAGAAGGACCCCTTCTATAGCCATCGGAGTAGAAGCGCACACATTTGGGGGACCTTGTGTGTTATAGTCAAGTTTCCACACCTAGATCCAAGTAGATCCCAATGCACCACCCCAGCTTTCTACCAGGGGTTAGGGAGAGTTTGTGTATTAGTTATAAGCCAAGAATGCAGCAATTCTCATCTTGTTTTTAATGTAAAAGGGAAAAAAATCAGGCAGGATATGAAAAACACAGAAAGAGCAGTTGCCAAGAATGCCCAGTGCCCCAGTTCGCCCCTGTGCCGATCGTATATGTTGATGCTACTCCATTCTGAGATCAACCATCAGCAGCAGTCGTCCCCTCCCCTCCCTTCTTTTATCATGGGTCACAGAACATTTATCTTCACTCTAGGATCCTGAGGCAGGTCTGCCCTGTTCTCATGTTTGGCATCAAGGGTTGCAAACTTCTGCCATATTTTGCCTGACTTAAATAGCATTTTAAAACATTTGTATCAACATTTTAAAACTGGGATGTTTCATACAAAAATCTTAATTTTTCACTTCTCTTGTCAAATAAGAAGATTGTTCCATGGCAGTAAGAGCTGAAGGGGCAGCCCCCTTGAGATGTGGCGGCTAGAGCCCCTCTGCTTCCTATGGCCCTGAGGCTGCGGGTCAGTCTCTCTTTCTCTTGCTTGGACACTGCTGTGTTTCTTACAGCAGAGAGACTTTTTTCTGTGCTTATATCTCTCTCTAAGGTGGGGAAATGAAACACACACACACACACACCCCAAACCACGGTCAGCAGTACTCTAGAAAAATCCAGCCTCCTTCACACATTAGCTGTCTTCACCGTTCCTTGTATGCTTCTGTGTTTGCTGCTTCCAACAGCTTTTCACAGATTCCAGCCTTTCACAGGTCCCAGTGACTAGTCCTGGGTTCTAATTTCTACTCTGCCCTAAACTAGTGGTGAGACCTTAAGCAAGTCACTCCACTGTCAACCCTAGTTCCTTCCTCTGTAAGGTGAGGCAGTTGATCTCAATCCTTCAACTCTGAAATAGCGTTGGAGCTTTGCTGGCCCAGGAACGACCTGTCTCCTTCTCCCTTTCGCCTCTTTTCCATAAAAGCCTCCCAGGGTTAGGCAGGCACTTCAGTCCCAAACTGGGGATGCTGACTGAAGAAGGAGAAAGAGGAGAAGAAGGATGGGACGTAAGAGGAGGAAAAAAAGCAACTCAAGGAGGAACTCAGTCCAGAGATTAGGAGAGGGATGAGAAAGGGAAAAATGGTCAAAATTTTCTCATTCAAAACACCCAGGAATGAGGATGCCCGGGTGACTCAGTCAGTTCGACAGTGGACTCTTGGTTTCAGCTTGGGTCTAGATCTCAGAGTCAAGAGATGAACCCAGGTGGCTCCCAGCTGACCACTAAATGGGCTTGTCCCTCTCCCTCCCTCTCGCTTCCTCCCCCAGCTTACATGCTCTCTCTTTCTTTCTCATAAATAAATAAATAAATAAATAAAATCTTTCTAAAAAAAAAAAAAAAGCCAAGAATGGAACAACATGATAGAAATCTTTTTACACTTTAAACAAAATTACATTAAAATTTAAAAGTTCTAAACATTAACTATAAAAAATTGAAAAATTCTGAAAACTAAAAAAAGTAAGTAAAAAACATGAACTATAATCATACCACTTAAGGTCGAGGACTCCTTAACTCTAGGCATATGCTCTTCTTAACTTTTGTTTTTGCATTCTTTTTATAATTGATAATATATGAAAACCTCATTTAATTTGAAAACAACAAAAGTCATAAAGTAAAATAGTCAGAACTGTCTTACTGAAGTTTTAAAACTAGATATACCAGTATACTTTTGTTTTACTTATTTATGTTTTTTTTAATAGGCAGCACTTCCAGGAAAATGAAAAAACAAAACAAAACAAAAACACTCCTCGAATTAAAATCTTTCATTTTCCATTACCTTTTCAATTTACCAGTGTAGTTTAAGGGTTTGACATCATTACTCTGACATATGGGCTTTATTATAAAAGGGTTTAAAATAAAACCAATTTGCAAAGTCTTAATAAAGG